>JABAKD010000012.1:887119-1569619 GCA_012845835.1 Undaria pinnatifida | reverse complement strand
ATCGTGCGGATGGTTGGAAAAGAGGGGGCGTTTGAGGGTTTTTTTTTGGGGGGGGGGTGGGGGGAAAGAATGAAAACTACGTCATGGATGGTCAGAAAGATAATGACGTGACATCCTGTGCGTGAAGTGTTTATTACTCTGGCCGATTTCGATTGTGAGTGGGGCGTTTGGACAAACTAGGCGGAAGGGGGGGGGGGGGGGGGGGTTCGGGGACGGGGGGGGGGGGGGACAGGGTGGGGTTTTTTATGAACAAGAGGGGTCAGGGGAGGGGGAGGGGAGGGGGGGGGGGGCGGGGGGTGGTGATACGGATCTTGCACAACATGTCATTACGGTATTGTAAGTGTACTCGTGGTCTCGTTATTTTAGATGATCTAGATCGTGATCTGTCGGATGTTGTGTGGAAAACTTGGATCTTCAACGCGATTATTAACAATATTTATGGCCTTCTATCAAAGTACGCGTCATGCACAACAAGTGTTTTATTTCTGTGATATACGTTGACGATGGCAAAGTTCTCACGTTATTTATAGCTCGTTTTCCTGAAGCCTAGGCCGCGGTCACCCAAAAGGCTATTTAAATGATAAAGCATGCCGGTGGAAGAGAAAAACAGCAGTACCATTTTATTCACCTGTTGTATAAATCACGCGACCGGAGCATAATGCAGCTTGCGAAGGAGGAGTATCGACCCTTATTGAACTGATCAACCTCACAGCTGACGCGTATTGATACCCTTTTACAAAATAGTACGTGCATCACAAAAAAGATGGCGCCATCTCATGATACCTCAACAGGTACGACAGGTACGGTAGCAGCCCCAACGCCGTGCCATGTTACATCTAGACCCTGTTTGCCGTGTGGAATCTGTATTTCGCGGCTCTTGCGCACGTGTTTTACGCCGGGTGAGACCCGGCGGATGATACACGGCTCTTGCAAATCATCTCAGAACGAAAAATATAAGAGTTTATATTATCTTTAAACTAGATAGTGGTTTGTCCCGTGTGTGGAAGGTTGGGAATTCAGTCTCCCGACGAAGCGCCTGCTCTTTGTAGATGCAAACATGCGGTATTATTGGTGGCGTCTCATGCTATGGTAAGTCTCGAGAAGAAAATGGCGAATCAGTCAGGGGGCGACATCTGAGAGTGAAGGCATGTGAGTAGTAGTGGGGGGGGCGGGGGCCTGGCATTTGAGTCGTTCTACCGTAGCCCCCCCAACTTTTCTTTAACGAAATCGCCAGTTTGGAAACCAGCTCCCGGCCATATTTCATGAAATACGGTGCCCCTTGTCCCCCCGACGTCATAGTTCGACAGTCCTTTACAAACAATAACACATGTAAAGATTGTATTTTTTCATAGCATCCTTCCTCGTGTCGAGCAGCCATGAAGCATCCGTTAAAGAAAATCGCTGCTTTTGGGGGGGGCTATCGCAGAATCAGTCATTTGCCCCCGGATCTGAGTTACGACAAACGGGAGGGAGCCGGAGAAAGGTGCGAAGAGCACATTCAGATGGGATGAAACAAAAACTAGCTACAGGCTGGTTCACGTTAAAAACCCCAAATTTATTCCCCCGGCGAATGCCCACGCCGTTTTTTCGATTCAGACCGTGAAATTTTGCAAACGTCTTCTATTGTTCTCACATTAACTCGCATAATCAAGTCCGTGGTCACAGGACGGGATCCAGTCACTCTGGAGCTGAGGAATATCCCAGGGAAAACACACACACAACTATGTGCCCTTGCGAAGACCTCACCTGTCTTGGTTTTTTTTTTTCGTCTGACTAAGTTTTCGTCGGTTGGTTAAGGTCTATCGAAAAATGTGGGTCACTTTAGCCCAAATATTTTCAGCCAAAACAAAAGCAAAACAAAAAAACGCAAGTCAGACCTCAGGATGGGCACGCAGAACACGCGTGCGTACAAAATATCAGGGTCTATCTCTCAAAAACGCCGTGGACGTTCGGACTTTTGTGCGTAAAAATGAGTAAGAGACGTGGTGTTTGCTTCAAATGGTTTGCTTTTAGTGTAGGATCCATATTTTTCCCTAGACTGTGCTTGATATTGACACAGGCAGGTCAGATCTTCGATTTGTTCCGCGAAATTTTCTAAAGACATGCCGTGGATTACATCCAACCGGATCGTGCAAAATGCGACGCAATTATTTTTTCGCCCCCGCTTGGAAAAAGCCTGAATATTATTGAAAGCATTGAAGGCCTGTCATTGGTTGATACGAGTTTTGCTCCTAGCTAGAGACAGCCCGAGGCCGTTAAAAAAAACATGGGGTCAGTATGATTCCAAATGTTCACTCTTTGACTAGATATTGCGAGCGGCATTCGTGGGGGAAGAGAATTTGTTTTTTTTAGTTGAACCAGCCTGTAATTGAGGAAAGCAGCAAGCAGTCCACGGGACAGGAGGAGCGTCCCCTCGGAAGTAGCGATAATTTAACCTGAATCAATGATACAGGATGTCAGACTCAACCAATACGGCGGTGGGGAATGAAGTAGTAATTGTTTATTATTGTATGTCTGACTGCCCATTGATGATATGTTGTCAATTCCCTTAACAGCACCGGTCAAACACTGTGCGAGAACACCACAGCCGTCGTGACAGGCTCCAACAGAGCTCTGGTTGCGGTATATGGGCGGCCACATTACTCTGTTTTACTGCTTGCTCGTCGAGTCCATGCACACTCAGAAGCCAAGGTTTCGAAAATCTAGCAAACAGATAAAATGTAACCGTTTATTCCCGAGTAGACCGGTCTCGTCGTATTCTCCCGGCTGTTCGAGTGGGCCCCACGGGGGTTAAGCAGTATTGATGTGTGCATGACCCCTTCTTTTTCCGTTTTTGTGTATTTTCGCTAGTGTATGTTCTGCGTGCATTGAAAATACGTACGATTGGATTGAGGGCATTCAGTAGGCCATATTGTTCACTTGGTGCTTCTCTGTAAGTAAGTTCTTCGTCTGCTGTGGAAGTAAACACGGAGGGGTTTCCCAAGCACCATCAACGGTGCCTTCCTTTTTCCCTTCTGTAAAGTTTTTTTTTTCAGCCATTCCGTCCAATGCCTTATTCATTGATGCCATGATGTCCTCTTTCGTTCTGCCTAGAAGGGAAGCAAGTTCTCAGCACTCTTTTCGGTATTTCTGCCGTCACTTTTTTTTTATGTAGGCTAGCTATTACTTGGCGGCGTCCTGAAGAAACGGCTAACGGCGTTGGATGCGTCCCGCAAAATGGCTGGCGGGAGTTCGAGAAAAGAAGGTCCGAACTCCTCCGTTATCCGGGCCGAACACGCCTGTGAAGGTGCTGAGACCTCAATTTCCAGATTTCATTTTTTTTTCATGTGTAAGGTTTAGCCTATAAAATCTACCAAGGGCGGTCATGGGGCCTGCAGCCCCATAACCACGGGATGGGACGGGTTTGCTCGCCGCAGGCGGGAAAAAAATGGGCATTGTGTGCGTTATGGGATCCCGGGGTCAGAATATTACGGCCCCACTTTAATGGGATGGGATGGGCCCACTTGGGTTGTATGTGGGATGGGGATGGGACGGGAAGCTGGGACGCCTTTCATCAATGGGGACCACATGGGAATCCACAAAAACCGAGATGGGATGGGATGGGATGAGACTAATGTGTCACACGGTGGGGGGACGCCGCTGGGACTGTGCCATTGGCAATGTGGGATTGTACGTGAGATACAGTACGGGACCACACGTCCCGAACAACCAACTCCGAACGAGAAGCAAACCATATACGGTAATTATTTGCAGGTTGTTGTCGTATTCTGTATTCTCCAAGGATGAATTGCTGCAATAAACAAAATGCACAATGCCCCCAAACCAAGCCACCCAACCCCAAACCCAACACAAGCAAGTAGACGACAAATGAGCAAGGTAAACTGGAGAAACTAAGTTTTGAAGACGCAAACTCATAGTGTAACAAAAAAAAAAAAAACGAGTCGTTTTGAAGTGGTTCCACAAGGTTTTCGTCCCTCCGCTGGAGATGCTCTTGCTGGGATGAGCTCTGACGTACTTCATCAAGTGGCCGCAGGTTAGCGCGCGTTCTGGAAGTGTGTCCACCGCGGGAAGCGTTCTTTTCACCATGCACTTAACGTTGTCGCCGCGGCAGGCGTTGGTGGCGTGAACTCCACTACATGCTTCCAAATCCCTGCGGTCTGCCAGTGTCTCCCTTTCCCAGCACCGACCAGTTGTAACGTAAGACCGCCTATCTGCAACGTATCTGGCTGTGCCGACACAGGCTGGGCTGGCTGTGCCGACACAGGCTGAGCAGCAGGGCCGCTGCCGCCGGTAGGGTCCGCCATGGGGCTGTGTGTGTGTTTACCTGCTGCCTGTCCGCAGTGCGGATGGACATCGGAGATTCGAATATAAGTACTATAGACTATTAATAGTCTATATCCTTAATGAGGACACACAACTCGTAATGCGCGCGATCGGAGTATCACACACAGCTTGCAAAGATGAGTTTCGACGAAAAAAAAAATCTTCGATCTCACAGATGGAGTGTATTTTCATTTTTTATAATATTATGAAATACTCTGTAAATGATATCCCCCGAAGAAGATTCTATTGTACTTTGAAAGACTCTTGTGTGTGTCCTGAACGCTGCAGAATATTCTATTTATGGAAGGAATATGCTCTATTTGGATGGGTAAGTCTCGCGCCAAGAGTTCCCATGGGACGGGAGTAGCTGCGGTGACAGCAGGGTTGGGACGGGAGTAGCTATGCCAATGCTGGGATGGGAAGCAGGTGGGACGGGAGTGGAGATTTATCGGTTATGTGGGAGCAAGTGGGGTAGGAATTCGCGATGGGATGGGAATGGGATGGGATGGGCAGCACAATTATCACTCTGGGATTGCCGTCCCATCCCATCCCACCCCACCCCCGTCCCACATGCCCGTCCCATTCAATCACATGACCACCCTTGAAATCTGCCTGGCTGGGTCAACTCTTCCAAGACCCGTTTGAAATCTGAGCTCTGTTTCATACGTGATTTAGGGTGTTTTTGACCCAGATTCCGACCGAATCGGGCTCGCTCTTCCCAGAGTACTTGCGGTCCTTTGGTGAGAGGTATCTCGAGCCGTTATTCGTTTCTCCAGGGACGCCGTTCGAGTTCTTACGGTGTTGTCATTTTCGGACAGAACATTCGAAATACATTTATTTTCGGATACATACCGATGTTTCGTCCGAAAACGTTTCGTACCTGTTTTTTAGGACGAATTGCGTCAGAGGCTGATTTAGATAAAACGGCAGTATATCGGCAATTTTTTCCATCTACTATCCTGAAGAAACGGCAAACATCGTAGGATGCGTCTCGCAAAACGCCTGGTCGGAATTTGATAGAAACGGGTCTGATTCTCCCGTTCCTCGGGTCACACACGCCTGCGAAGGTGCTGAAACATCAATTTTCCGGATTTCGAATCCACTTTGTTTTTCAGCTGACCCAATACCTCCAATCAATGCTACATTTTCGTTTAGAAGCCCCCTGAGACGACCTTACGCGAAAACAAAAAAAATGCTGCTGCTGCTCCTGCCAGCCGATAGCTTGCAAGCTGCAAGTTGTATCTATCCTACGAAAATCGAACAACTATTATATAGTACAATGTTTTCGTTTGGCCGTCGCTTATACTTTCCAGCTCAACCCACGGGAGGTTTTACCGCTAAACTACACAAAACAGACACTCGTGGTAGCTCTAACAACAAAAACTACGAAAAAGAGACAACGCCAAAACAAGTGCAGTCACAACCCACCGCTTAAGGCGCATTTGTAGTGTTGTCACCAAATCAAACCTACAAATTAAAAGGTGTACGAGCCATGTCGCTTTAATATCTCATATCACGACCCCACGCAACACAAGCGTTGGCACACTAAGTTTACCGCCGTCATGCCGTACTACAGTAGGCTGTACAAAGAAAACATATGTGTAAAACATCGTTCGAGAATTGGTGCTTCTTGCAAAACCTTTCAAGCCGCACATTAATTCTACTTTTACTCGAGTAATTCAGAACAGAAAACACAGGGCGACCCCGTCAGTCTCCCCCATTCGTGCGTCTGCCAGAAAAACCAACAGAAACACGAAAACCGCCTGGCTTCGGGTTGAAAAACAAAATGTCGTGTAAACCAGGGATCTTCACGGGTCGGGTCACGTCTCGCTTCGCCGGATCGGATCAGGGTGATCCGACCAGACCAGTGAAATTTGAAATCCTTCTGACCCGACTCGACCCGACCCGACCCTACCCGAAAACAGATATGTAAAACATCGTTCGAGAATTGGTGCTTCTTGCAAAACTTTTCAAGCCGCACTTTAATTCTACTTCTAATAAAGTAATACCGAACAGAAAACAAAGGTCGACCCCGCCAGTCTCCCCCATTCGTGCGTCTGCCAGAAAAACCAAACAGAAAAACGAAAACCGCCTGGCTTCGGGTTGAAAAACAAATTGTCGTGTACACCAGGGATCTTCACGGGTCGGGTCACGTCTCGCTTCGTCGGATCGGATCAGGGTGATCCGACCAGACCAGTGAAATTTGAAACCCTTCTGACCCGATCCGACCCGACCCGACCCGACCCGACCCGACCCGACCCGACCCGACCCGACCCGACCCGAAAACAGATATGTAAAACATCGTTCGAGAATTGGTGCTTCTTGCAAAACCTTTCAAGCCGCACATTAATTCTACTTTTACTAGAGTAATTCAGAACAGAAACACAGGGCGACCCCGTCAGTCTCCCCCATTCGTGCGTCTGCCAGAAAACCCATCAGAAGAACGAAAACCACCTGGCTTCGGGTTGAAAAACAAAAATTTGTGTAAACCAGGGATCTTCACGGGTCGGGTCATGTCTTGCTTCGTCGGATCGGATCAGGGTGATCCGACCAGACCAGTGAAATTTGAAACCCTTCTGACCCGACTCGACCCGACCCGACCCGACCCGAAAACAGATACCAGGTATGTAAAACATCGTTCGAGAATTGGTGCTTCTTGCAAAACTTTTCAAGCCGCACATTAATTCTACTTCCAATAAAGTAATACCGAACAGAAAACAAAGGTCGACCCCCTATTCGTACGTCTGCCAGAACGAAAACCGACTGGCTTCGGGTTGAAAAACGAATTGTCGTGTACATCAGGGATCTTCACGGGTCGGGTCGACCCGACCCCGACCCGACCCGACCCGACCCCGACCCCGACCCGACCCGACCGACCCGACCCGACCCGACCCGACCCGACCCGACCGACCCGACCCGACCCGACCCGACCCGACCCGACCCGACCCGACCCGACCCGACCCGACCCGACCCGACCCGACCCGACCCGACCCGACCCGACCCGACCCGACCCGACCCGACCCGACCCGACCCGACCCGACCCGACCCGACCCGACCCGACCCGACCCGACCCGACCCGACCCGACCCGACCCGACCCGACCCGACCCGACCCGACCCGACCCGACCCGACCCGACCCGACCCGACCCGACCCGACCCGACCCGACCCGACCCGACCCGACCCGACCCGACCCGACCCGACCCGACCCGACCCGACCCGACCCGACCCGACCCGACCCGACCCGACCCGACCCGACCCGACCCGACCCGACCCGACCCGAACCGAACCGAACCGAACCGAACCGAACCGAACCGAACCGAACCGAACCGAACCGAACCGAACCGAACCGAACCGAACCGAACCGAACCGAACCGAACCGAACCGAACCGAACCGAACCGAACCGAACCGAGCCGAACCGAACCGAACCGAACCGAACCGAACCGAACCGAACCGAACCGAACCGAACCGAACCGAACCGAACCGAACCGAACCGAACCGAACCGAACCGAACCGAACCGAACCGAACCGAACCGTGCCGAACCGAACCGAACCGAATCGAACCGAACCGAACAGAACCGAACCGAAACGAACCGAACCGAACCGAACCAAACGGAACCGAACCGAACCGTACCGCACCGAACCGAACCGAACCGAACCAAACCGAACCGAACCGAACCGAACCGAACCGAACCGACCCGAACCGAACCGAACCGAACCGAACCGGGAACCGAACCGGGAACCGAACAGGGAACCGACCCGATCCGACCCGACCCCACCCGACCCGACCCGACGTGACCCGACCCGACCCGACCCGACCCGATCCGACCCGACCCGACCCGACCCGACCCGACCCGACCCGACCCTACCCGACCCTACCCGACCCGACCCGACCCGACCCGACCCGACCCGACCCGACCCGACCCGACCCGACCCGACCCGACCCGACCCGACCCGACCCGATCCGACCAGACCAGACCAGACCAGACCAGACCAGACCAGACCCGACCAGACCTGATCCGACCCGACCAGACCAGACCTGACTGGTGAGATTTCGAACACCTCCTGACCCGACACGACTCTACCCACGAGTTTTTGGAAAACTAACCCAACCCGCAGGGCAGATTATAACCCGTGAAAAGCCGTGGCATATGCAGAGGGCGATACGCGCCTTGCAGGTGAGTTACGGTAACTTTCCCGGGAAACACCCCCAGCCCGCCGTGCAAATTATCACTCGTTCATTCTCCTCGAGCGATGGGTCTCGGCCTGGCTCAAACACCACCAATCCGGTTCCATGGTGTGATGGTGATGGTAATGGTGATGGTGCAATGGAGATGGTGATGGTGGTGGACGGAGGTGGTGGTAGTATGGTGTCCGTGTGTTCAGCGTTCACCGGACAATGGAAACCAAGAGAGAAGAGCGGGAGGGGGGGGGGGGGCAGAAAAAGGGTGTGCGGTGTGCGATGCAAACAATGTAACCGTTACTTCGTACTATAATGATGACGGTGATGGCGGTGGACGTAGATGGTGGTGGCATGGTGTCCGTGTATTCAGCGTTCATCGGACAATGGAGATAGACGGGGAAGGGGGGGAGGGGCAGGGGGTTGTGTGGTGTGCGATACAAACGCTGTGACTGTTAGTACATACTATCATGAACTTGTGGTGGCAGTGATGGTAGACGTAGGTGGTGGTGGTATTGTGCCCGTGCGTTCAGCGTTCACCAGGCAATGGAAACAGACGAGAATTAAGAGGGGGGGCGGGGGGCGGGGGGGGGGGGGGGGGGGGCAGATAAAAGGTGTGCGATGTGAGATGCAAACGTTTTTTTTGCTCTAAAATATTATTCGAGAGAAGCGAGTTTCTAATTCCCACCTGCGGTCCCCCCGTAATAGCGCTCTACTCGAAAAAAAAGTTCGTGTGTTTGTACGCTTTAACTTGAATTTAAACTAGGTCTCTAGAAAAATGAGTGCTGTGTTGGCGGACCACACGAAAAAAAAAAAAACACACGAACCAATGGCCCGTGGACGCACACGTCTGACGACAGTTACATATATCATATATATGTCGCTCGTTTTAGCGACAGCTACAATACCTTATCACAGACAATCTTTTTATTTTGAGGATGTCCTCGGGAGCGCCCACACCATCAGGGAAGTCACGCAAAGAGAGCTTCTGTTGCATTCTCAACATACATGTATATCCTTACAAAAGGAACAGCAATTATTGAACCACTGTTTAGGTTTATAGTAGAGGTTCAACGTGTCATTTAACCGCCACTTAGCCTACCTTGTACTCAAATCGCTTGTGCGTTGAAAATATTACGAGTTGGTGGGAGCCTGAGGTACCTCGTGGTAGCTGGTAGCTGATACCATGGACGCGAAGAGTAACATACAAAACATATTTTGAAGTCGATAGAGCCAGTGCGCTGTATACAGCTGACCGGTCGCCCCGGTGGCGTATCAGGTTATCCTCGAGCCTGGTATAGGTCAGTTTCGTGAGTTTGAGCCCCGCCGAGTGCATTCTCGTATAAATTCGTGCGGACTTTTTCTTGTGCACAATTGACTTGCGGAAAGCGCGAGAGCGTGAGTTAGTAAAACTCGATAAAAAATCAACGAGCAGTGGCATTGCTGAACCCTATGCGCGATAAAAATTGAAGGCAAGAACCGGGCGGGAGGAGGAACGACACCTGTGACCACGGCTGGTCCAGAAGCTGGAAAGTAGATGTGTGTGAAAAAAATAATAAAAAAATTAAAAAATAAACCAGCTGCGGTGGGATATGAAAGTGGGATTTTTCGTCTTGTGCCGATTTACAGTCAGTTTAATGTGCCTGTGATTGAGCAGCACATTTCGAAATGCCTTAGGATACACTCCATGTGGAAAATTAATAATGGGATAACTGCCACTCTTACCAAGACTCAAAATTTTATATCGAGCCGAACCCGGGGATGAAAAATGCGCATCCCTGGTTTTCGGTGTCAATGTTTTTACCGATGTCCGTGGTAGGAAATCTGTACTGTATGGCTCCTCTGCTTGAAAGTGCGTCGGTATTAGCTAGTTGACAGTTCGGCGGCTTCTGGACGCTAATTGACGACATCCTGCACACTTTTTGCCGCGTTTGGAATCAAATTGGCCAAAAACGGCAGCTCATCTATCTGCACTTGTTGTTCGTTTTATTGCACTGTTGCACGGTCCCTAAGGTAACTCTCAGCAATTCTGAAAGGCAAAGGTAGCGATGACATGATAAAACAAGCTGATAATGTAGCACGATGCAGTAGAAGGGAGATAGAGCCGCAGAGCTCTGACAACTACTGAAATTTGGATGCCAACGTGTCACCGGGGGCATTCAAATCTAAAGATATGCTTGACAGCAGGGTCGGCTCAAACGTAAAATGGTCTCATTTGGCAGGCCCTAGTGCTATGGTCGCGGTATCACGCTGTCGGTGGTAATGATCAAAACGAGTTTAGAACGACGCGGACGGTCAACAAAAATATCTTGGAAAAAAAACTGGGATTGCATGCAACAGGCGACGCGATAGCGTTGTTAAAAAAAAAAACGATAATTCATCTGGACGGACAGTTAATTGGGATCTTTGCTTTTACACCGAAAGCTTGAATTTCGGTGCTTTTTTTTTTTAAACGAAGTTGGCTTGTTCTGTGCGTGTTTTAGCCACTGGGACGCGCAATAAGAACTCGAGCAACAACTTATTCATGAGGATCTAGGGCAAACTCTTGGCGTGCGTTTCCACCGTGTGAACCCGCCAAAGGCGGAAGGGGGCATAACTAACCACGGGGGGTGTTTTCTCCGGGAGGCCAACCATCCTAACCGACCAAGCCGTAAAGTAGGAGCGGTCATAGAGGAAATATGTCGTATTCTAACAACGTAGGTGTGCATCAACAGTAAATGAAGTCACGGGATACAACGGGATCCCGTACCGGCTCGAAGGGGCGGGGGAGGGGGGGGGGGGGGTAATCATCGCTTCATGCCATTTGGTCCGCAGGACCGAAGAGGGGGGGGGAGGGGGGCGTAATTTTCCGATGATGCATCGACATGCTTGCTGAAGGGAGGACTACATAATAAGGGGATGCTGCTTGGCGAGCGAAACGAGAACAAGGGGACGAACGCAACGCCTTTCGGGGGGGGGCACGGCACCGCCGCCCCTTCCCATTGCCCCCTCGCAAACCACACACAACCAGCATTTTATGAGTAAGATTTGCATGGCCAGCATATTAATGGTAACAGCAGGTGTTTCATGAACACGACGTGATTGTTTATTTTTCTAATCGTGGTAGAACTTTTTGTCCTAAAAGTCATCAGTTCCCTGGTTTTCGTTTATTCATGGGTTTTTACATAAATAATGCTGAAATAGAATGCGAAGCGTTCACGATTTCATGCCATCTGTTAAAAATTATCGTTATTGTTGTTCTAGTTCATGTTTTTTTCCTTGTTGTTGAAATAAAGGAAATGAAGTTAGTGAAAAAACTCTTAGATAATAACGGCCCTTACACATGCTATTTGTAGTAAGATTTGAACGCAAGTTAGGGTAGCGTTGATGGAGGACCCCCTCTTTCCATAAGATACGCAGTCAGCACAGTAGCTTCGCGAGTCGTGTTGGTAGTTACTTATGTATCTACCAGGTTTAAGCCACCTCAGATTGAGCAATTGTGCCCCTCTCCTTAGACCTGTCGTTCTTGGAGGAAAAAAAGCGTATTGATAGCACCCGGTGGGCTTTCTTTTTCATGGCCAATACCGGTATGTGACTGTAGTTAATCTCCGTGCTACGTGCTTGTACGGTTTACATGAAAGCTAGGGTATCGTTGAGGAAGATCTCCCGGTTTGCGGATAGGTGGTGTACGAAGACAGGCAGTCAGCACAGGTCAGCAATAACATTGGCACTGACAATTAGCGTTGCCGGTATAAGCCACCTCGGACGGAACGACCGTGTCCCTCTTCTTGCAGCTACTGTCCTCGGCAGAACAGCTGATGCAACAGCTGGTGCAAGAGCTCATCATGGAAGAGCTCACGCTGCTCCTACCGCTCACCAGGAGGGAATAGCCTTCGATCGATCGCAGAAGTATGAGGTGTCACGGAACACTACGTCAACAGTCCTTGGCCTCAACATAACCATGGGGGCTAATGGCGTCGACTTTTGCGTCCGGCAAGGGCAGCCTTCGGTCGATTACTATCACCATCTCCTTCTTGTGATCATTTGAAAAAACTGGGAGGGGGCACTATAAATTTCTACAGAACTGTTAATATCCAGAGACTGCTGGTGCCAAACCTCGTACATACATGGGTTCGCAAACCGTGCGCGAACCGGGATCGGTGATAAGCATGCCTTTTTTTCGTGTTTTTAGTGAACGTATGCATTCTCCTTGACGAAGCGAAACAAGCCGGGTAAAACATGTTATTATGTTGTACCTGGTATTCAATTTTGCTCTGTTTAGCTATTGCGAAGGAGCGTGAAAAATCGACACCAGTCTGACAAAAGATATAAATAAGGGCAATTTTTAAGACAAAAAATATAAGGGTAATTGCGAATACAGCCGAAACACACGATACAAGCGTTTAAAAAGCATTATGATGCATTATTATGCATTCTTGGGGGGGGGGGTTGAAAAAAATTCCCGGGGGGGCCAGGGGATGCCTGGGTACCATCCCCGTTTTTTTCGCTTTTCCCAAAAAAAAGTTTTTTTTTTTTTTTCATCAACTCAGAGCGTCACCGGCAAACGGTGACACGAGCCACCACACAACCCGTTAACGGCGCGCACCGCGACGGGGACACACCAGCACAGGTTACAGCAGTAGTTTCACCATCTACCAGGCACAGCAGTGGTTAAAACCACTGGCAGGCAATTCCGCCATCGTACGAGAAATAGAGAGTGAGGTCGCCCTTGCCCAGTTTTCGCTGCCCGAAAGCAGGTGCTCAATCAAGCGGTGCCGAATTTTTTCGCTCGGATTGTTTCGAGGCACGATCTCGCGAGCACCTCCAGAAACTGGCATCTCGAGCACAAGATGAGAAGGGTGTCAACCGGCGATTGCCGCGCGCGAGCTCCGTTTGCTGGTTCGTGTGGCGGCTCGAGGGTGGGTGTGATGTTGGCCAGTTCTTCCATTTTTGGGGTACGATGGTCATCGTTTTTTGCATTTATCTTATTAATAGTACTCAATATTCTGTCTCATTTCATATCTTGCTTCCATGACCGACATGTGAAATCATGACCCCATGAGACATGTCCGAGCGTCAGCAGTCAGCACAAGCACAACTCCTGTACATTTCAGAAGTGCATCGACGTTTTGAACGGGGGGAGAACTACTTCGAAATAGTGTAGGATTGTCGAGGCGTAATTTCTACCACTGCAAAGACTTACTCACTAATTCCGAGTAATTTGCACACCCAAAAAATGGTGGGCACAGCTCCAAAGGATTGAACCTGGCACACGCATTACAATATACCTGGTATTTATTAATGGTCAGCGCGAAGGCGAAACAGAGCAGGCGGCGCCACGGATCCGCTAAGGGTGGTGGTGAAGGGAAAGGGGAGGGTCCGGGCATCAGCTAGAAAGCCACGGTAAAAGGAAGTAAAAAGGAGGCGGCAACAGGGTGGCAAGCCACCAAATCGACTATGAGTAAAATATGAAACCTAACGCATCTTGCCACCAGTTGTGCGTGCAGTCGTACCACAAACGGCCGCGACTGCCTGGAAGTTGACGTTGCTGTTATCTCGGTTGCGAAGCTACCTGTAGTTTGGAGCGCTTTGTTTTGGGTTTCTATAGATTTCTTCTCTCGTCTCCGTCGGCGGAGTGGGACATCGATACCACCACCGCTGTCGACAAAAACTTAGGGGGGGGGGGGGCATGAGCATGTATGATAGTGCAGGTCCTAGGAGCAGTATTGTCAGCAGAAATGCCATAGCCCTGAAAGAAGCTTATCGACAGCCGCCGGCGTAAAGTGAACTCACTGGAACTCCCGATCGCCCCTCTAATCGCCCGCAATATTATAATTTGTGAACCTTCCCTTCTTTCCGTTTTCTAGCCCCCCGTTTTGATTTCTTTGGGGGGTACGACGTAGCAAGGTCATGATAATAGCGGTATAGACACCATTGTTATCGAAAATATGAAAGGCGAAGACAGGCTGTGTGGCAATGCTCCTATTGCTGTAGTAGGTCCAGTCGGAAACCAGGCTGGCTCCTTAGGGTCTGCTTTGTTTTTTGTCTTTTTTTTTTTTTTTGGTTTCTCTCTGTTTCTTTCTGCGTTCACATTACATAATCTCCTCTATACTACGTCGTAGCGAATCCATTTTGCCTTGTGCTCTGTCGTGCTCGGGGTGCTGTTTATTCCTTTTTTCTGTTTGAATAATTCTTTTTTTTTTCATCTCGTTCTTTCATGCGATCCTTTTTTTTTCCGTGTTGCTGGTTCTTTGCCATCACGGTCTTACTCGCAGCCCACACATAGTCTACAGCAGTAGAACCTGTTTATGCGATCGTAGAGTTGTACGTTTCATGTTCATAATGCTCGTATCCAGTAGGTTTGGCGTTGCATTGTCGAATTTCCGTAGTGCAGGGGAGGAACCAAGGCTACGCTAGGGAGGTAGGGGACATAGTCTACATACCACCCCAATTTTCACCATCGAATAAAGGCCGATCAAAAACAGACCTACATAATATAGACTACTTATACAAGGTTCCCTGTTGGGATGGGGATTGACTTGATATCCCGGAGGCATCGCAAGGGGAAGAGGGGGAATATAGGCGTTCCGATGATATGATACCACTACTACATTTTAGGTGCGATCGCTCGGCTTCATATTATTTAATGGGTACTACTGCTGCTTTACGGAAGGATATTCGACTTCCATCGGAAAGGCAAATATATACTGGTACGCTGTAGTTTCTGAGGGCAAAATAATAGTAATGATAACTTGATAATAATAATGATAGTAAATGTGTTTGAGCTCTACTGTTTTAGCTACTGCTGCTGTAACCTTCGATTGCCTGGTATACGATCCAACGATGTGTGCTTGATGGTTGCGTTGGACGTGAAAATGTCATCGTGGTTCGATCTCCTGCTGTTCACCAGCCACACACACATACCATACATCGCTACTAGAAAGAGATTGAAGTACGGCTGGCGTTGAACTGATGCTGCTATGCTTTTGATGTATAGTCTAGACTACTGATTTTGTGACAGCACACACTCCACGCACACAAACTGGTGCATACAGAAGCGCACAACCATGTACACAAAAGCATCGCCTGTGGCTATCACAAAAGAGAGAGATGGCAACACGGCTGCTGTTGTGTCGTGACAGCCACGAGCAGTACTGAGCCTTGAGGGGCATGTGTGATGCAGTAGAACAGAGGCAGGGCAAGAGGGACATAATGTGGTGAAATTCCACTTTAACAGCAGTAAACTTATGGGCTTCTAGGCCCTCCGCGGCTCGGCAAAACGAGGCAAGCGGCAATGTTGGCCTTGCCTGTGGGTCTGTGGGTCTTGCCCGGTGCGACTACCTCCCAGATGCGGCGCGGGGAGTACAAAAAGAACGGTAGGAATAGTAGCTGGGTGCCAATCTCCCAGGTAGACGGGCGGAAGGGTCATTTTGTCAGGCGAGGTGTGTTACGTGTGCAGTGCGAGGTGTCCCTGCAACATAAGCCACAGGGTCCCGGCCGGGATCCCGGCAACAGATATGTATTATGTTCAAGAGATGCGTAGTTGCCGCTACCCGATTCCATGTATAGCATGTATAGCTGCATCACAGCAGACAGCCGAGAGGGTAAAGCATACTGGCCCGATGGTGCTGCGCAACGGGCGGGAAAGCGGAGCGAACAATTAAACATGATACCGGAACATGCTATTTATTAAAAGGAACAAAACAATGTGAGTTTTTCAATGCACCTTATCGCCTAAGCGAGGCGGAAGACAACCCCTTGAGAGAAAGAGCCAGCTCAGCGACGTTGAGTGCTCAGAGCACCGCCACGGAGCTCGGCCGGGATCCAGACACGCATTGTACAATACCTACGCCCCCTCTGCTTGCCGCGCAGCCGAAAGTGCGAGCAAAAACCCTCCGCCGCCGGAGAACACTACGGCAAAAACCGACGCATTTCATACATGGACGTACTATTGGCGGTGCATATCGCAAGAGGGGCTCTGAGAGGATGGAATAAGAAGCCCTAAAAATGACTAAATGGTACCGGTACTATACTACCGTACTGTACTATTAATAGCTGTACAGCATTATGGCGTGGGTTAGAGTATGCCTCAAACTAACAGCATCAGCGGCGATGCCAGCTACAGTACTGTAGAATAGACCATGAGTACAGGTTGGTGTCACATTTCGATCTTTGAATCACCATCGTAGCTATTCACAGTCCATCTGCAACACAAGTCCATCGTGTGCTGTAGTTTATAGACTAGTCTATAGCAGGAGACCATTCTCGACGCCATAGGGCACAGAGTGGTGTGTGTGTTCTTCACATTGAGCTTATCACTTTCACCCATCGACATCGGCACCCTCAGTGTCCGTGCCGATTGACCATGCTAGAGAGAGACTGCTAGCTCTGCGGTGCCAAACTACGCGACAGAGATGGATATCGAAAAAGCAATACCTGGTACGGAGGTCTGGTCGTACAACCGAATTGAATTCACAAGGCAGAACATACACAAGCCAGTAAACCGGACAAAACGCATGAGAGAGAAAGAACAAAAAAACAAGCGAAGAAAACAAAAGAAGGGAGAAGGGCAACCAAGGGGAGACAGGAGAGGGAAGCGGTACCTAGGAAAACAAAGGCAAGCAAAAATAAAACACTGCAGTGCGACGTGGCAAAGGAGCCTATGGTGTGAGACGCAGCGCAAGAAAATCTGGTGGCCTCTCACCGGGAAAGCGCAAAAAGACGTCGTGGGAGCCCTTCTCCCGTCCGCCCTCCGCTGCAGCCACCTCCGGGAGGGGCCACTCGTACTCTGGCACAGTTGAAGCAGCATCAGCGGCAGCGGTGGCGGCAGCAGTGGAGGCAATCCTAGTCTTTCGGAGGAACCTCCGCCTTATCCAACCCCGCAGTCCCTTCTTCTCCTGCACCTCGTGCTCCGCCTCCTCTGTTTCCCTGCTCCCCACCTCTCTCTTCACCTCCTCCTCCTCCTCCTGCTCCTTCTTCCTGGTAGGAGTCTCATCCGAGCTCTTCGCTTCCCCGTCAGCACTCGTGTCCTCGGCCGTGGAGGTGGTCGCCTCACCGCACGTACCGCCCTGATCGTCCAAGGTTTTAAAAGGTTGAGCTTGTCAGGGCGGGGCACAGCAGCAGCAGCAGCAGATTTTCAAAGTTCGCAACAAGCCGCGTCTGTCCACGACAAATCGGAATGGCCGAAGAGATCGTGATGATGAGACGAAACTGAAGCACTCGTATTCACGGCGAGCGTCGTGCACAGATCGCAAACACAACAGGGCGCAGTACTGGGCGAGCGGGGAGAGTTTCCGACGCTGCTTGACAACGAGACACCAGTTAGACCAGAGACAAAGCGAGTCAAGCAAATCAACGACGAGTATAAAGGTCACAACAGCACAACAGCACAAGAGAGGGAGGGTGCGAGCTACACGTCATCAACCATGCCATTTTCAACACCGTTTCTTGTGATACAGCAGTGAGTACTTATGCATGTTCTATGAGGTATACTCGGAAGTATTACAAGTATGTTGCCACGTTTCCGTTTTCGCAATTGATCAGTTTTGATGCTTTGAAGTGTTTCGATTGCGTTGATGAGTTGCACCAGGTATCATTATGGCAGTCAAAGACACAAAGACATGACCCACAGCAACATAGCATGACACATGACACATGACACATGACACATGCAAGTAGATCCGTCGTTAGTGCTCTTGGTAGACTCCTCCCCTCTAAGGTGCCATCCCCGTCTTACACTTAACTTGTTATATATCAGTACCTGCTATACCCTCCATCTGTGAATACTAGGGATAACAAGCTTGCCCCGTGCCTTACACGCCATACCTACATTATTATAGGCTGTTGTGCCCCGCCCGCCGTATCGCAACGTGCACCAGGGGTTGCGGCTCGCAGCGTTTAGTGTACGTGCTTGGTACAGTATTTTTGAGGTGTGCTGCAATAAAAATTGGTTGTCATACATCGTAGAGCTACCGTACTATGCAGACTGCGGTAACAGCTTTAGCACAGACCCAACAGCCAACAGCAGTATCCCACTCAAGTGCAGACGTCAATTTAATAACATTTCGATTTTCATATTTTATACACCAGCGTTCCCTATATTCAGGCCCATAGTGACCAGAGGCACAGCAGCAGCAATCTATCGTGGGCTTCGAAACTTACCCCCACCTTCTCCGGCTTTCCGAAGACGTCGTGCAATCGAAGCGGGCACGAGCCGGCCCGCGAGTGTTCCACGTGGTCCACAGCGGACGGAACCCGGGGGAGGCGTACGATGCTCCCCGCCTCTTTTTGGCTGATGTGGGGAAGCATCAATCCGCCGCCAAACCCAACGACCTCGAGGGGGGCCTTGTTAGATGCGGCTGACTTCTGCCTCAAATCTTTGTTCGTGTTCCCACCGCTGTGTACCAGCGCAAACGCGCTCCCCACGTCGAGGCAGCACATAGTAGTAGCTGCAAGGCACAGGGCCGAGGCCATGGCGCACCGGCTCGGCATCTTCTCCCTTTGACACTACGTTCGCTCCTCCTCCTCCTGTGTGGCTCGGCTACGTGAGAAAGCAGGCAGGCTCCCTCTGCCGTACCGTTGTAGGGTGAACGAAGATCGCTTCTTTGCTTGCGACGTTGCCGTTTCTTCTCACTCCGGGTGTGGGCGTGTGGGCGGGCAGTGGAGGGTGGAGGGTGAAGGTTCGTTCGATCGATCGACCGAAACGGTGTAAGACCGTGATCCCCTGTTGCAGGGCAGGAGGTAATCGACCACTGGCTGGGTGGATGTGGGCTCTGCTGTCGTGTGCAGGGAGGGGTATGTCTTCTGTTGCTAGAGAGAGCAGGGCAGTTGGCTTGGTGAGAGAGTGGGCTTCCGCGCTTTGACCTCTGGCAAAGTGTGTAAATCGTGGACACATACGTATACATGCCTTCCACACCATATCCAACCCAACCGCCACAACAACATGCACATGAAACGGCTGTTTTTTTCTTCGTCGTTCCTCGAGGTCATTATTACTTCTATTAAAAAATGAAGCGTTTTTTTGAGCACGCGTGAGACTATGATACGTACATACCAGGTACCAGCAGGTATATGGCATACCAGCACACGACACAGCATTGCTGTTGTGCCTATCTCTGCACTTGCAATGTAGAAGCAGTGTGCTGGTTTGAGTAGTATGGTAGGCCGTACGCTCTTCGAACCGTACGTAGCAACGAGATATTTTGCTGTACGGAAAACACCGTACGAGGTATCCGTTATCCCAAATGGGATCCATTTGGTTCTCCTGATTCTTCCGTTTTTCTCTTTCCAAGCAGGTTAGCCCGCCTCGGTTCCCGAAAAGGAACCTGAAAAAACGTTCCCTGGAACGCCGAACAAGCAACCCATTCTCCAAACAGCTCCAAACTAAATTTGCGATTTCCGACCACCTAGCACATTTGCTCCCCAACTCCAACGCTCTACTGTGCTAACGGTGCTAACGAGTAGAACACATGGCCACTGCGTACACCAGGATCGATGGCGCAGCTCCGGTAAGTTGCCATTCCAGAATGGCCTCGTGTTGGCCCTTGAATTGCTTCGTACTTGAAGATGTTGAAAGTCTTCGGTACGATGTACTCCATGTACCTGGTATACTACTGCTGCTGTCCTGTGTGCGATATTACCTCGAACCAGCACGTGTACTGCAGTACTGGGTCCCCATGAGACACCTGCCATACCGGTCTCCTCTCTGTCTCCCTCTGCAGGCTGGAACGCAGCTGCTGTGTCGAGTCTCTTTGTGTTTTAGGTGTCACACGTGCGTGGTGTTCGCGAAGAAGCGCGCTCGCGTTTCCGCTTACTGCTGTACTATAGTCGAAAAACTGTATTTTTACAGTCTACGCATTGCCCCGTGGAAACTGCATCCGAGTCTGATTTCAAGTATTAGACTAGTAGTTTGTCTCCTGTGATACACGTGGGTGCACAAAACGAGTACGAGCACAACTCGGATCCCTTTCGCCAAAAATCGAGGCACAGCTGCTGCGTGCTGGGTGCTGGTTGCTCGTATAGGATGCGGGATCGCCTTTGGGCTCTGATACTACTGATGTACTGCTGCAGAGACTCCTTGATGACACACCTTATAGTCAGTGGCGGCTTGAAGTTCTCTGTTCGAACATCATTAATAGTACCTTCCAGTATATCTGGTACAGCTGTAATACAACGCTTTACCAAGGTATAGACTAGCCTAAGCTATCGCGTGTGCTATGCACTTCGGCTTACCTTGCATGGTCAGCCATCTCTCGTTCATCTGTACCCAGACTGTTAGTGGTATTCGACCACCAGGACTACCAGCATCATAATTTTATCATGAACAGCAGCAGCAGCAACAGCTGCGCAGCAGTGGCAGTAGCCACAGCCGTATAATACCGGTATCATCGAGTCGCAGTACGAGGAAAACATCAATGCTGCTGTGCACCCGGTGCGTGTAAATGAGCATGGGCAGAAGAACGAGCAAGCGTCAGGGCTTAGCTTAGAACGAGCAAGCGTTAGGGCTTAGCTTAGAACGAGCAAGCGTCAGGGCTTAGCTTTGCGGGCACCTTGTTCGTTTCATTTTGATTGTTTTCTTCTGTCTTGTTTCCCACTGCCTTGTAAACTATGATCTGCTTTTTGGCTGTTTGCTTGATCAGGTCAACGCGGCTGTAATTGGACAACCACAGGCAGCTGAACCCACGGTGAGTGAAAGCACTGAAAAAACCGACAGTCCTGAACAAATTTATGTTTCGATTTTCTCCGTGTATTGCACGTATTACGGCCTTGGTCCCTCAATGGTGCTGGGTGCTGAGCCTTGCTACGAGTACGGCAGACTGTAGATATCAATACCCGCACTAAAGTGGACCCCCGAGGTATCCCGGAATAGTACTAATAACAAGGCACTCTGGTGGACGGGGTTGCGACAAGCAATGCTCACAGCATTAAATTGCAACCCCGCACTGACGTGTGTCGCACTTGCGCGACCGCGACTGTATGTGATGGATACGGGCACGACGGCATCACAAAACAGCAGAACGGCTTCGCAGGGCTAGGGCTGATAGGTATCAGGCCAGCCAATATGAAATGTTGCGTGCGACAAAGGGTTTCGTGCTAGGCCTCTGAGTTGGCTGGTCACAATTCGCCGACTGTACGAAGTCATTCCAAACAACTTGTTGCTGCCGCAAAGAACCAGCTTGCCGACTGTTTGGGTTCCATTGTTTGTGGGGAGGCGTGTTCGGGTCATCATACTTTCTGCTTCTGAAAATGAAACCAAATATCTGGTACTCCTGGCGGCCCCTCCTGCGCCTTCCGCGCCCCCGCCCTTGACCGGGGGGTGGGGGGCAGGGTGGAGGCTTTTTCGGCTCGGTTCGCTCAGCTGTCTTTGATCGAGATCAAGTCCATTAGGTGGTTGGCTTCGCCACCAACTTGTCTGTCTACGGTTTGGTCCGCAAACATAAGGTCTGTTGGTGTATCCACATTGATACCCGAACGGTCCTTTCATTTGCGGACAGAGCTGTAGTACCCGTTAACTCACACCCGCTCGCAGCCCAGTCAAGTACTCGTAGTGCTTGGCAATACTTGGTGGACTACAATGCTGTTTTTTTACGAGGGATAGCTTCATGTAACCCGGCCCATCCTTCCAATGCTCCTGGATGTATATAGCAGCCATTTAATAAAATAAAATCAAGGACGTCAGCCGTGGGTTCGACGAATTTCAGGTCAATACTCATATTTGCAAGCTGCGTATATAGCAGTCATTTAGTACACGTACTCCAGTACGCGCGACACTACAGTAGCTAGGACTCTGTGATTTGGCTGGAGTTCACTACTGTTCGTAGTACATAGCAAAGAAGCCTGTAGGATGGGAGGCAGTGCAAATAAAGTCGGTGGCTTCTCACCAGCAAAGCGCACCAAGGCCTCGCGAGGGCCCTTCTCCCGCCCGCCCTCGGCTGCTAGCAGTCATTTAGTACACGTACTCTAGTACACGCGACACTGCAGTAGCTAGGACTCTGTGATTTGGCTGGAGTTCACTACTGTTCGTAGTACATAGCAAAGAAGCCTGTAGCATGGGAGACAGTGCAAGTAAAGTCGGTGGCTTCTCACCAGCAAAGCGTACCAAGGCCTCGCGAGGGCCCTTCTCTCGCCCGCCCTCGGCTGTGGCCACCTCATGCAGCGGCCACACATACACAGGCACCTCTAAAGCAGCATCAGCGGCAGCGGCAGCAGCAGCAGCAGCAGCAGCAGCAGCTGCTGCAGTCCCAGTCGTTCGGCACCCGCCCCCCCCTGCCCAAGACGTCCACCCCTTAGTCTTCCTCACCTCCCCCGCTACCTCCTTCTTCCTCCGCCCCATCTCCGCCACCTCCGCCATAGTTTTTAGTATAGTTATCAGTTTAGCTATTAATTAAATGAGGAGGGAGGGTCAACCACTAATAACTGCCATACCTGGTGCCCGCAGTCTTTGCTGCTATTAATGTACAGCACCAGTCAGATGCAAAGACGACAAATTACCGCAAAATTACCGCACACAACTATCTACATATGCAATATACCATTATCATGCCTACCTAGCCAACCAACCACTAATCGGCGGGTTACTAGTAATAGTATTATCAGCCAACACCCAGCCCTCGCTACTATAGTATTATTACTCTATGCTAGCCGCTGCATGCCCTTCTGACCGCCCAACCGCGCTACGAGCCGCCGCTTTCCCACCCCCTCACTCCCTCTTCTCCCCTGTGATATTCCTCCCCTGCAAGCACCGCATCCCTCAAGCCGACTACTCCTAGCATCGCGTGCCTCAAGCTGACTGATAGTAACAGTAGCTTCGCTTGCCTCAAGCCAACCGGCATTGCGTGTCTTCAAAGGATAGTGTACGAGCTGTCGCTTGGAACTCGCGCGTTAGGATATTTGAAGCTGTCGTTCATTTGTGTGCGTTGGTGGACAGGCGGTGGGCGGCTGAAACAGCCATCTCCAAAAATGCTCCTTAGCTTTGTGCCCGGTGAAATAAATTGGAGTAGTAAAGTCCCTTTTACTCTCCCCCCGACGTGCCTTTTTCGTCTAAACCCTTTGTCCATTGGTGTCGAAGTAATACTTCCGAGTGTATATCGTCCCCCTCGAGTTAGTAGAGATGAGGAAATTAGACAAGTGTGACATGGAAGAGTTTGGTAGACTAGATAGTAACGAGAAAACGATCGCTGTCCTAGGAGATAGATGATGGCCACAGACGGCGAAACAGGAAGGGGATAGGATAAGCAAGCAGTTTCTATGTAGTATATGGGAAAAGCGTAATGAGCACCCAAATGTTGGAGGTGTCTCTATTAGGAATAGGAACGGTCCTCCGGCTCCAAAGGGGCGCGTGGCCAATGGCCAAATGACTAAGGCAAGCAACAAATGAGTACGCCCCCCCCCGCCCCTGCCCCCCGTCGACTGTGTGACATTTTAATGAATTGATTTAACCGTTGTTTTTTCTTGTGCGCAAAATGACATTCGGAAAGCGTGAGAGCGTGAGTTAGCACCACTCGATTAAAAATCGACGAGCAGTGTGATTGCTGAACCCTACGCGCGATAAAAATTGAAGGCAAGAACCGGGGGAGAGAAGGGACGACACCTGTGACCAAGGCTTGTTCAGAAGCTGGAAAGTAGAAGTGTGAAAAAGAAAAAACAAGTATACCCTAGAATACCCTACGCCTAAACCTGCTACCTGGTATATACTAACTGTTTGCTGTCCCGTTGCCTCTAAACCTGGTGTGTTCGCATGCCGCATTTTATGTAGCCGATCATGGCGCCGCCTGGAGCGCCCACCATGGGGATGTGGGTGGAGGACCGGTATTGCGGTCTGACGACGTGGATCGTTGCGATCGTAGGTGGTCTCCCGTGCAGCTACTTCTGTCCTTGCGACCGGCGTACGGTGTGGGTCAGCGGCAACGTTAAGGTGCACCTTGATTTCTAGCTGTTATTGCTATTATCTCACGTGAATTTGCTCGTCAGCCCGTTTGCATGCTGTAACTGCAAATATCTTCATTATCCAACCCTCTTTCCACGTATTGCACGTTGTCCGCGAAATCTACAACATGAATAACATCGCTTGCGGTTATGCAGGATACCATAACAGGTACTGCTGCCAAACTATCCTACCCTGCCGCCAAGGTATCTGTCCCCAAACCACGGGTACGGGTTAACTGCGAAATTACATCCGATTCTAAGCCCAAGTACTTTGTCTCCGACAAGGCGCCCCAAAGGAGTTTGATTCGGTCACTCGGTCACCGGGGTGTTTTCGTCTCGGTCGCCTTTTTTTCGCCCTTCATCGCCGTCCTTGGGCTGGGTATTCTCTATTCATATGAACATTGTAAGACCTTTGAGACTGGGTACTCGTAGCATAGTCTATACGTACAAAGTTTGATTTTTTTCGAGGATGTACTGGGGGCGCTGGGGGGAGAGTCTGAGCTGTGGCGTCGAGCAAAGGAGGTCATACTGTCACGTTGGTGACTGAGTCGTGCTGGTGGTCACGTTGGCGTTTGGTTCACGGTGATGCTTGGGCTCTTCAGAATCGTCCTTGAGCGGAATATTCGCTAGGAGTGTCGTAGAAACTTCCTTGCAGACTGGGTGCTCACAACTCTACTTGGGGTCATGGTTATCTTTTGTAACTCTTATTTCTTCAGCACCGTCCTTGAGCGGGAGCTATTCTGTTACGAATTTATAATCTAGGTCCTTCGCTTTGTCTAGTCCTAGCATTTTTTTTTCAAATAGGGTGATGAGGCGACGTTGCACTCGAGGCGAAATATACCCACATCGGACAGATCACGATCTACTGCTGCTGTAGATCGTATATATCGTGATTATGTCCGTATTATATGCTACTGTGCAGGATTTACGCGGTTCAGATTCAACCTAGGAAGTATGTTATAGATTGTGCAGATCATACAGATAATACGGCGACATGACTTATATGCCATGCAAGTAGACCAGGGATCTGTCTGCCCTGCATGAATGCATAAATCATCTATAGATGAATAGCGATCTGATTTGTCCTACGTGTGAAAGTACATAAAATCCATAGTATAGCAAAGCTCTCGTTTGGCTAATCTTTTGGTGCAAGGAATGGTTGGGACGAAAATGGCGACGGCCGCTCTGTGATTACGCCCAGGCGTGTCGTTGTTTTCCACGTGTTCTGAGCTACCAGGTATTAGATGCATACGATATCATCCCCGAATAATTTACGTAGTGGTGTGGCCCGTTTCATCTCATCATCGTTTCTGTTATGTGTGCCATCTGACAATCATGTGTAGGGCTCGTTTCCAGTGATGAAATCAACATACAGATGAAACCCAGAATTCCTTGACCCCTTTTTAGAAATCTACTCACGTTTTAGGGGGGGGGGGTGTACTCGGACTTAGTATAGGATCAGTTTTGCGGTGGTAAAAGAGTTGAGACCAAAGGTGAACGTATACGGTCAGTCAAGGGAAAACGTCCAGCGTCAGGAGTGTAAAACCAGTCTTTCCTGACTAAAACCTAGTAGTTTGGCGTCAGTCAAGGTAACTTATCGGAAAAGTTGCCGTCAGTCAAGTAAGGGCTGAAAGTGCCTTTCCGGGCATATTTCGTTAATTTAGACAAGGAAGACGTTACGAACCCGACCTAATCGCCTGAAGAAAAGGATCCTATCATTGATAAAGCGTCATGCAGACGAAATGAAGAAATTATCGCTGCAACAAACGTTGGGTTTGACGGAAAAAAAAAAAAACTGGGTTCAGCCTTTTTTACTCGTCTTCGAGTCTTTGGATATTACGAACAAACGGGAATATTTTGGCGGTAAATGGAGAGATTGGGAAACCGTTCGGTTAAAAATAGTGTTTATGCTTTGTTCTGTACTGACGACACGCGAATATTGGAGTGTTTTATCGAGTCAACGCGTCCTCGCGCTATGATGTACATTGCCTGCTGACGTATGCTTCCCCGAGTGTGTATTTGTGGCGCTCGGTTCCGCGCCCGTCGAGCCGTAGTCGCAGCGTCCCCGCCAACAAACTGCGTCCACACTTCGGTGACAAAGCGACTTGATGTTTAAGTTGGATTACGTTTTCAACATAACAAGTAGTCGATTGGTTAACAAGATACGCTGTATTGCTGACGTCTATGCCTCTCGTTGTGTTCCCCCCCGTGTGCTCTATGTTATCATTGCGACAGTACAACGAAAAGGGTGCCGTGGTGGATGACTACCTCTTCCGCAACCCCTTCCGCCCGGGAAGCGTCTGCCACCCAAACCCCTCCAACCCGTAGGATGTTCTGGTTTGGCTTGGGGCAAGAAGCGTTGGGGCTGCTGCGCGGGCCGCAATGCGTGGACACTTTTTGGGGGGGGCACACTCGCACATTTGCTGGGTTGTTTATAAGTGTAGCTATAGCCGGCCTACTTGGTCTAGTGGTGCCGCGGTTCTTGATACCAGTACGTACGCACAGAGTGTTTTGGCAGAAGGCATACTCCACGCGTTCGCCTTCAGGGGCTGTTGAGATTTTACTCGTACAAATGTAGTGTAACATTTTATGATAACAGGTTGGGCGCTCTCGGAAGAGATATTTTCGAGGCTTTGTTTCGGCGTTGCTGCTCCTGCTGCTGGTGGTGGCGGTGGTAACGCTGCTGCTGCTGCCGCCGCTGGCGCGTTTGCAGCTACCCCGTGCCCTTCCTCGCGCAGTGTGATGCCAACGTTAACGTTTTGCTGTTGCCTATGTTGGCGATGGTGGTGTTTATTCAAGGCAGGAAAAGGCCCGCACCGCTTTCCTAGTACCTAGGTAGCCGCGTGGAACCTGCTTCTATATAGCGAGCTATTTTTTGTGTGGTGGAGGTGAGGTGCCAACAGTTTGCCTTGTTTGTTGTTGGCTTCTAGTCTGAGCGGAAATTGCTCTGTTCAGCATCGAGCTTTCATTTTGCGATGACGGCAACAGTTTGCCGGTCTTTTAGTGCCGTGTATGTTTTTGGTGACCTCCCGTGGATTGTGAGTTGTGGACGCGCCCGGATGCAACAGGGTGATGTGTGATGTCACACCCGGTGTGTGTTTGGACCCGTTGGTGCGTTGGCTGCGTTTACGGTAGTATTTTATGCCTATATCGTACCACTACTTTTAATTTTTGTTTCATGATAACAATGTAGAGACAAGACGGTGACGTAGGTCGCGGTTTGCGTTATCAATACGGCTGGTCGCGGTTCTGTCCTGATCGCAGTTGGCAGCTTTTTTTCCCAGTTTTTTTGGTCTTGCTTTTGCCTGAAGGCGTCGTTTTCGTCCAAGAATTGTGGGTGGGAGGTACGCTGCTTTTCTGCGTTGGCAAAACCGTTTTTTTTTACGAAAGAGGTCGTTAATGTAAAAATACAAGGTCATCATAGACCCCCCCGCACAGGCAGGCTTAACGAACAGATTTGCCGCTCTGCAGAGAATTATGTGGTCATGTGGGTGTTTCCGTGAGCTGTTGTTCGACGGCGTGGGGAACGATCGCGTTATTGTTTTTTTACGCGGCGCAGGTATATTGCCCATATTATGACATCGCCTGGCGCATAATACATACATGTCGGTACTTTGGTTTCCTGCGGGAAGGGGAGTAGCACCCCGCCTAGCACGCCTACACGCGAAGTAACTAGCGGTCTACGCGCAGCAAGAGTGCTCGGCAAGCAGGGCAAGTGCACAGGTTTAGCGATGCAGTGACAACAGAGATCGGCTTCTGGGTGCTGGATTCGCACAATGCAGTCGGCCATTCTTTCTAAAAATGTTCCATACGTACCGGCACCTTCCACTGCTACAAGTACTGCTGTATGGGAAACTATTGGCAGATGCCATAATGCTGTATCCTACCTGGTACCTGGTATACTTTATTGCAGCATCTAACCGGGCTGCACCCGAATACCACGAAGAAAAACTTACCTCGGACCCGCTTGCGCGTCCTATGTTACATACCGGCTTATGTCAGGGGTATGAGAAGCCATGTAGACCTCTCCAGAACCGGCACTTGACAACATTGTCTTAAATCGGAATGGCTTTTGTATACCAGGTACAAGTAGCGTTTAGTATGCCCGCGCGCCAACCTTTATTATCTATTTTAATCCGGTACTTCTCTTAAATCCAATGGATGATGTGCTGTTGGTTTGCCCGTGTCAACCCATGTGACCGTTTTACAGCTGGGAACTCGTTTTTGGGGGGCGAATTAGAAGGGAATTTGGGGTTCTTATGGCGTTTCTCTTCGATCGTGCCCCCCCTGTCGTACTGCAATCCGCAATCGAAGCGTGTTATTGAGGCCGTTCACCGAGGGCTCGGGGGCCAAACCGCGCCAACCCGTCTACTCCAGTAGAAAGCTGAATAAGCCGTTCTATTCAGAGTTACACACGTGCCCACCGATTTCTACCGCCCTACTTGTTGTTGTTGCTCTCGCATTAACTCGCATAATCGAGGCCGGGGTCACAGGACAGGCTCCAGTCACTTCCTGTATATCGAGTGCCGCCTTGTTTTAACTGCCTTTTATAGGCCCCACTTCTACTTTTGGTATCTATCTGACAAGAAGCTACGTAACGCGGCTGGTGATAGTCCTACGTAGAGGACCTTAGATTATGGTTAAACAGTAATCAGTGCTGGCATCATACGTAGCGCATTTTTATGTATATGCCTCCTTTCGGTGCTCTTTTTTTTTAGGTATTTTATAAAAAATATTTCAAGGACGTCAGCCGTGAGTTATTTCTCGAAGCGTATTTTATGAACAAGAAGTAGGACGTCAGCCGTGACTTCGACGAATTTCAGGTCAAAACTCATCTTTGCACGCTTGCGTTGTTGGTACTCGTAATATACTATATGGGTGAGTTTTTATCGTATTTATTTATCGAAGCGTTTTCGTCTGCTGCGTGCGCACCATGTTTGTGGGCGTTTTTTTTGCGCTGCAAAATAACGATCGGATGCGAACACGACGCCCTTTCACATATTTTTCCCGTTACGTACATTGTTATTATATTAGGTAATAATATAGTTGTATTAATGTGTAACATGTTGAGATATTAGTGGGGTATTAGTCCGTTTGACCACTTTCTTGCAAAAGGTTAACCAATACGAGCTTACCCAAAGTAAGCCTTATAACACTCTCCCCCCCTGAAACGGCGGGATAGCAGGTCGGCCGGATATACGGGCGGACCTGTCAATTATCCAAGCCGTTTCATTTCCTGGGTATACCGGGGAGAGTATCTTTCAAGTTCGACATGGGGAAAGTCTGAAAAAGTTTATTATTAGGTGGATGTGGGATTTGAACCCACGACCCAAAAAACCCATGGTCTGTCGACGACGCCATTTGTTAAGGTATTAGTGCCGTTTGACCACTTGCAAAAGGTTGACCAATAGCTTGTACCCAAACTAAGCCTTATAACATATGTGCATACCTCTGTTTAAAGTTGTGGATAGAGTTGTGGCCTCTAAGTAGTAGCGGGCTCTTGCGAGTATATACGTAAAACACAGCAGTATACGACACCACCAGTTAAGAATCTCTTGCTTCGGGTCAGTCAGGCTGGTGGTGTTATAAGGCTTAGTTTGGGTGAGCAATCGGTTAACCTTTTGCAAGTGGTCAAACGGACTAATTATACCCTACTATTACCTTATCAAATGGCGTCGTCGACAGACCATGGGTCTTTTGGAACGTGGGGTTCAAATCCCACATCCCACCATACTAAACTTTTTCAGACTTTCCCCATTCCATGCCGAACTTGAAAAATACTCTCCCCGCAGTATACCCAGGAAATGAAAACGGCTTGAATATTGGCAGGTCCTCCCGTATATCCGGCCGACCTGCTATCCCGCCGTTTCAGGTGGGGAGAATGTTACAAGGCTTAGTTTGGGTAAGCAATCGGTTAACCTTTTGCAAGTGGTCAAACGGACTAATACCGTACTAATAACTCAACACTGGAATTATCTTCTTCGCCGGGGTGCGTCCTACACTATCTATTTCCAGCAAGAAAGAGGACATGTCCTTATTTTAGAGGAGCCTGGAATTCTGAATTGATGGATTAGTAAGGAATTGTTGTCACCTACTGTACTACTTACTGAAGTTGCCTCCAAATCAAAGGGCAAGGGGGACGCGAATAATGCACGTTATTTATTTTTATTTTATTCGCACACTTCTACTTTCCAGCTTCTGGACAAGCCGTGGTCACAGGTGTCGCCCCTTCTCCCCCCCGGTTCTTGCCTTCAATTTTTATCGCGCATAGGGTTCAGCAATTCTATTGCTCGTCGATTTTTCATCGAGTGTTGCTAACCCACGCTCTCGCATTTTCCGCAAGTCAATTTGTGCGAAAAAAAAAGTCCAAACGAATTTATACGAGTATGCACTCGGTGGATTCGAACTCACGAAAATGACCTATACCAGGCTATATATACCCGTAGGTATCTCTGGAGTTTTGGCGGGGTGTTAATGACACCCTTGACGCGTGCTACGATAGAGGTAGCAGTATTCGTCTGAATGAAGTGGTTACCCGTTTCTGGATGACGGAGCTCCTTAACCCAAAATCGTCGGAAATAGACCTTTTTTTTGCACGATTCTCGTTGTGTACCTAGGCCCACCATGAGGTATTTCATCCCCCGGTAGAAGTTTTGTTCTTCTCCAAATCGGTTTTTGGGTTAAGAAGGACATGTCTTGACCTCCCAAATTGAGGAACATCAGCAAAAAAGTGGCGCACCTCTGTCATCGTAGCACGCGTCACTCGAGTTGTACATCCTTCGAAGTGTACCGGTATTTTTTATGACAAAGAACACTTCCCGCGTTCTATCTATCATTCCTGGCCCCCGTCTCCTGTATAATACATGGTTGATAGTTTCTTGGTCCCGGCTTTGTTAATGTGCAGCATACGCCATTTCTCTCATCTCGACGCTACTCTCTTTCTGCCGATGTCACCACAGGACGGTAAATGTACACGAAGTTGTTAATATAGAGGGGAGTATCAAGTATGCTGGATTCGCTGCGCGGGTAGGGGGTGGCGGTACAAAAACGGTGAAATAATACTGATGGGCGCGTTATCTCTCCTGGGGTACAAAATGATTAGATACTTATCGTAAAGACTACAACAGAAAACAGTAGATACAATGGAAAAGCGTTGTACTCGGAGGAACTACTGTCATACATATCGGGTGATATTCGAATACGTCATGACTCAGTGACTCAGTAAAGTAGTAGTAGTAGTAGTAGTAGTAGTAGTAGTAGTAGTAGTAGTAGTAGTAGTAGTAGTAGTAGTAGTAGTAGTAGTAAACAAAAAGGGAGCAAGGAGGCCAAGAGCAAGCAGAGGAGGTCATCGCGGCGCTAGCTACTCTTATATATACATATATATATTATATAAATAAAAATACACTCCGGCTGTGAGATCGAAGATTTTGTCGAAACTCGCCTTTGCAAGCTGTGTGTGATACTCCGATCGCGCGTATTACGGGTTGACAATTGTGTGTCCTCATTAAGGATATAGGTCGGCGACTCCCCTTGCAACTACAGTGTAGCTATCAGGGTCAACAGGGTGATGTTAGTCAGTCTGTGCGCGGAATCTATAAAACCCGTTTTCGAGGGGGGCAAAATCTGGCAGCTGCTGTGGAAGGAAAAGCATCAGTTTATCAAGTGAATCCTGTAATAAGTCGAATAACTGGTGAGGGGAGGGCGGAGTTTTTAAGGACGTGGGGGGGGGGGGGGGATTCATGTCGCATAGATGTAGGGGTGTGCTATTCGCGTGGTGCTAGGTCTAGGCGATGGTGCGGGTGGTCGAGAAGGAGGGGGCGTTGGGGGGGGGGGGGGGGCTACTAATATTTACTGGTGGTATAATACTATTAATAATGGTACACACTGATAAGTGCTGCTGTACGTGCGGTTCATACTGCATGAAGCAGCACTATTCCAGGTACTACACTGACTGGGGGTGATATTATTAATAGCGGTACACTCGACGGGAATCTCCTACATGGGCGTACCCGCAGCAGCAGTAATAATAAATACTACAGTCAGCAGTAGTAGTAGTAGTAGTAGTAGTAGTAGTAGTAGTAGTAGTAGTAGTAGAGTAGTAGAGTAGTAGTAGTAGTAGTAGTAGTAGTAGTAGTAGTAGTAGTAGTAGTAGTAGTAGTAGTAGTAGTAGTAGTAGTAGTAGTAGTAGTAGTAGTAGTAGTAGTAGTAGTAGTAGTAGTAGTAGTAGTAGTAGTAGTAGTAGTAGTAGTGTAGTAGTAGTAGTAGTAGTAGTAGTAGTAGTGGTTGGCCCCCACATAGCAGTATGCCCTGCCAGTACCAGAGTATACCCTGCCGGTATACCGGTTACTGCCAAACGGGGGCACTCTATTAAACACGTAAAACACGAGTGGGTATGCTACTTGGTGTAGAAGTCGCTGGAACATGCCATATGGGACTCGTACTCCCAGTCGCGGTACAGGGTGTATCAGCAGGTCCGGTATCATCATGATGACCAGCACACGATGGATGGAATTTTTCGGTACTTTTATACCACCACTTTTAATACCAAACCATACGGATCGTTTGTATTCCAATATAAACGATAAACATTTCTTATAATTAGTCTGTAGGGTGACGTTTTCCAGGATCATATCGTACCTCATTGTTTTGTGACCAGGGGGAAGAGCAGGATCCTTTTTGTCGAAAAAAATCAAACGGCATGGAAGAGCCGAAATCAAATACAAATCAAGAAATAAACGGCGTCCTTCGGCCCCTTGGAGAAACCAGAATTGCGATGGTAGTCCCCTCGTTAGTGCGGTGCCTCACCAGCGGGCAGTACCGGCATTATAGTGGAATCTCGAACTCTCCCGGGATAGGCTGACTCTCTTCGGTACAGAGAAGCGCGTCAGCTGGTGACAAGCGATTTCCACAGCACTAAAGTGGGACCCCGCACTATACTGTAAAGAAAGGGTACCGCACGAAAATGGGACCAGGAATGCCATATACCAGCAACTCCCGCCACGTCTACTAATACTGCTGCTGCTGCGCTGTGTGTTCTTCTCGCTCTCCATCCCAGACAGGACCGTGGTTGAATCTGGTTGAACTCTCAAGATGCATGGCATGGTGACCTGAAGACACCATGCTCACCTGAGAGGCATCGCCACCACAGCAGGGCGACCATCTACGCCTCGCTGTCAGGGGGCCTTCTTCATAGTCACGAGCCCCCCCTGTGGGCGTTAATTTTAGTTCCACCGACGTGAGAGCTCGTTTGTATTCTCGTACGAGGTCCCTCGTATTGCATTACTTGCGTTGTCTACATATCACACGGAGAGAGCGCAACAACAGCAGCAGCAGTGCTCCTTGGCAGGATGATGACACCTGGTCTAGGTTGCTGTGATCGGGGAGGTGCCCATGGCTGGCTCACACCGAGCACCGGCGTAGCTCGACAGGTGAGAGCAGGGTGGGCTGCTTTGGGCTGCTGTAGAGCTTGTTGTTATGGGCGTGTTTGCGAGTACTGCTGCTGTAGACTAGACTACACGCCTTTGGTACGCAAAGTTTCAACAGTACGAGATCTGTAATTAAGCTAAGCATATACTAGTAGTAGTGTACACTACGCAAGTAAGCAGCTTAAGAAGTAACAACGACTTTTTATCAAACCCACCAAGTACGTAATGATCTCGTCACCATAGACTAGTCTACACCGCCCACCGCTATTTCCCCTATATCTTCGTATTCGAATTTTTGTATATAAGGCGCACGAGCGCCAAGCTCGATCCTTTTTGTCTTGGTGTTCCAAGGTGCTGTTCCAAGCTACAGGTTGACCGCGCGGTTGCTGCGTCCGAGTAGCAAAGAATGATCGTTGTTGGGTGATCGCGGCGTTTATCGCCAGACAGAGCTACTACACTGCAAGCTCCGAATTTCGTTGAAATTCTGCCACAGAGAGGGCAAAAAGATCGTTGGCTCGAAAATATGCTCTCACATATCCCTCATACGTGCGCAACACAGCAGCACGTTCAATTTCGTCATGTGTAGTCTAGACTATGTTCGAGGCTTCAGAGGAAGAAATTAACCAATAAAAGTGACGTTTGCAGCACATCCTTCGCACCAAGCAACCTGGGCTGCTAGATTATTACCTGGTATATAATACTATAGCTGGCGGCGATTTTCCTGTCCAACTCCAATGCAAGTGCCTGAAGGACCCGCACGCGCATAGCTTGCACTACCGTGTCGTGTGATGCATGCTCGCGCCATGATGAGAAAGCTTTTGTTTGTAGTATGTTCTACCAGTGCCCCTGGGCCTCCCAAGGGTTATAACTGTGCGAAGAAACCTACTGTTGTACCACGGATCCCGACGAAGGCGTGCGGAAAAATGAAGATTAGACGTGTTCACCTTTATTTGTACCTGGTACGTATTTAGACTATACCAGGTAGGTGCAGAGTGGTTACTACCACTGGTGTAGACTATCTAGCTCCACACCATTAGATTCAGTATACTACGTGATACAGAGTACTATTAACAGAAGAAAGGTACCGAGTGCCCAGAAGAAGCGTGCAAGCCGCGCTCAACGCTTTTTCTCCACCAGAATGCTTGACAGCCTATTATTATACAGTATAATAACAGGTCAGCTTTACCTTATTACTTACCTGGTATTGTCTCACAGAATATAGGTAGGTGTGTCTTACAACAGCAATTATAACAACAACAGCAGTAGTATTAATAGTCGTAAGTAGTGTATCAAATAGTAGTAGATCTCCTCGGCTGGTGGTGAATAATTAAAAGTGTGGGAGTCGTATATCGTCAAATAATAATAATACATAATCTGTAAAAACGAGCGGCCGGCGTATCACGCAGCTTGCAAAGATGAGTATCGGCCCTTATTTTTCATGATCGAACCCACACACAGCTGACGTATTTAAGAAATAGCTTTAATTTATAAAATGGAAAAAATGTGTGTCGCTTTGCTCTGTAACTCACACCGGGAACAGGTTTCGTCGTCATTATTAGTAGTAAAAAGAGTATTAACAGGTAAGGCAGCCTCACTCAGCAGTCTGTGGGCGGCACCTCAATCATCAGCCGGACCAGCCAGTGGGTGTGTGGTTCTTGTGCTGCCTGCCGCGTTTCTTTGTCGAAGCTTATAGCGTCGTAACTCGTGTTTCGTCTTACAAGAGGTGCCACAACCATGAATCCCCCTTTAGGAAACCAGAGAGAGGGAAAACGCTTCGAAAGCGAGAAGAAGACAAGACGGTTACAGTCTCGAACACGCGGAAAATTCTAGAACCGAAGCAGCTCGGGATGGAGGGTAGAGTATTTTAATTAAAACAGGGAGGATGCGTCTGAAGGGCAACGTAAGGAGGAGATGAGTTACAGGCGCGCAGCATGTTGCTTGAGATGATGATGATTGATGACGATGCGTCTTCCACGCACGGTTTGCACTCTCTTCTATATGGTTGGTATTATAAGGCCGCACGCACGGTACTTTAATTCTCTTGCTTGGTTAGGTCGCTACACCAGGGAAAAAAAAAAAAGTCACTACACCAGGGAGGGGGAAAAAAAAAAGTTTTTTTTGTACGTATCGTGTATCATAGTCTCATATCAGTTATCGTACCGTCAATAATCATTTTTTTTGTTTTGGGGCTTGTTTAGCGGCGTGTAGTCTACAATATTTGTACGCACGAGGTGGTTGGTGTACGCACGAGGTGGTTGGTGTTCGCCTTGGGTTCTGGTTCACCTTTGTTTGGGTTTTGAATCTTGAAAATCTCGAAGAAGGTATTTATGGATGTTGCACCTATACTTTATATGTAGTCTATATATTACTCCGGAGTATATATATGCTATATTTTTTAACGATTGCAGCGGGAGTGCCGGTCGCCCCGGCGGTCTAGCGATTACCCTCGAATACTACTATTAATAGCGTTGTTCCTTGAGTTCGATTCCCATCGTGGTGATATTTGACTTTATTTGCAAAAATGCAGAAAATAAAATATAAAATAGGGTCAACTGCTGAGAGCGCCTGGCAGCGTGGGTAGGTACAATTTGACGCGAGCCGACGAGGGAAGGACAATGTCATGCTGAAGTATTCTCGCGTATTCTCCTATTACCTATGTTTACCACCTCTTCTTGGTGGTGATTACTGTGCTATTACTATGCTATTACTGTGCTATTGCTATGTTCCATAGTAATCGTGGTATTGGCATAAAACATGTGCTAAACACGAGGAAGAAGTCCTCGTCAAAGCCCAGTTTTTAGCGCACCGGCTGAAACTGCTTGCAACTTCGAGTACTGCTGGTAGTTGTACGGGTGCTAAAACTATAGTAGTAGTACGAAGAGTACCTCTTCTGGTTAAAAAGCATCAGACAGACTAAGAATATATAGTTTTTCACCGTAAAAGTTTAGCGGGCCGCATGGCACCATGCATATTAAACAATAAAGTGTTGCCTCGGTGACTGATGAACTGGCACCGATCAAACAAGATAAAAGACAGCCCCTTGCAGCGTCCACGGGGGGCGGTCACTGAACTACACCGTCCCTTCACGAGGAAGAAATTTAGCACACCCACCCGCGAGCTTCATTTACTTATTTTCATCAATCCCACAAAATTCACGAGAAATATAGAACACGTGCGGCTGACGTATCGCGCAGCTTGCCGAAACGCCGAGCATCGACTAGTCACTCGCGGTCGAAGCTCACAACTGACGTACGCGCTACATGCCCTCGTATAAGACACAAGGAAAAGAGGCCGACCGGAAACTTGGCATAAAAAATCACTGGAAATACGCAGAAAATCCGATAGAAGAATTAATTGTGCTGAAATTATTGACGGGCGCACCCTCTTTTCTCAAATAAGAAACTGATATACCTCAAATAGGTATATCGGTTTCTTATCGGATGACTGGTACTAACTGTGTGACATTAGATATAATAGTTTCGTAGCCTGCTGTGCACAAATAAAAAATCTTCGCCACACCCGGAGGTACCGTATTACCGAATGCCAGTCTGAGCATAAATGTAAGTATCATTTTTATTAAATATTGATACTTCAATGTACCTTAAATTTCCGTCCAGAGTGGTGTGTATTACGACAACGTCCGTAACAAGGTCGCCGGGCGTGTGTTATATCTGTCGTGCGGCACACCCCGTCAAATTTCGAACCAAATTTCGGAGACAAGGCGCTTGGAACTAGAGTACACTCGTTTTGCAGCCCTCAAAAGTTTCAGTTGTGCCAGACACCCGGTTTAAGATATGTAGGAGCTTTTCGGAACAGCCCAGCGTCACCGCTCGTATCTCCGTGCCGCTCTTACCGCAGATTGGGTATTATATTGGCTTTATTGTCGGCGTCTCGAGGCGTGACAAGGCGATTTGACCTTCAGTTTTCTCTTACGCTGGACGCTCCTAAACCGGGTGCCTCAATGCATAACTTTCCGAGAGCCAATTCGTTGTGATAGTTTCGCCCGCCCGCGGGCTAATCTACCCTCCTGTCCTCGCTTTTCGACAGGTCACGCCAAGAGCTCTCGCGGTCGGGTCCAGGCTGAGGCAGCCCGCCGTAGTAGCACGGAACCAACGGGATGCAGTGCAGCAGCATCCGGACTATGCGGGGCGCCGGGTGGAGGAGGTTCACGATGTCCGGGCCCGGGCTAACGAAGCCTGGCTCGTGAACAAGTTCAAGGAGTCTGAGCAACGCGCGCATCTGGAGAGGGAGCAGGCGACGCGTCGGCTCCACGAAGCGAGCAAACTGGTCGGGAGCTGGAGACGTCGCGCGCTCGCGGCCGAGAAAAAATGCGTGATTCTGACGGTGAGTTGCTGCAGTTGTTCCGTTTCTCTCGTGAGTGTCCCGTGTGCGTGAGAGGAGAGGAGGGGAGGGGGGAAGGAGGGGGGGGGTACGAGAGAGGAAAAGAGGGGGCGGGGCGGGGCCGGGGGGGGTCTATTTGGCTAGGCACCCAGACTCATAGGTAAAGGTAGTGCCTGGACACCATTTTTAGAGGAGAGGGGGGGTACATCGGTTGAGCATCCAGGCTCTCACAGGGTAAACGCTACTGAGCACGATTCGTTCATGACTGTGCCGTTGATTTTCACCGACACGGAACTGAGTTCCGGGTCTGCCAAGCGTTGTTGCTAGGCTAGCCGCGGGGTATATATAGCCCATGACTCACGGTATCGATTGGTTTTCGGATTCCACCGCCTATGGCGCTGCTCGTCGGGTGCGATTCTGAAGATAACTTGGTAGTTAGCGGAAAACGCGTGCGCCTTACTTTGCTGAGGGTCCTTATTTCAGTAGCTGGTCCACACCGAACCCAAAAGCTGATTGTGTGACAAAAAAAAAATGCAACACGATGAACAAAGCTATCACCTATAATATATTGATAGATATGCAAATAATAACGACGCCTACTTCGACAGAGGTCATACCTTCCTGCAAAAATGTTTTTCTTAATTTCGGGACTCCTTAATAATCCATTATCGCTTTGCACTGAGTACTTTTTATTTGCGTTCCATACCTAGACCAGGGGAAAGCGCAAAAAAGATTGAAAAAAAAAAAGATAAAACGGAGCCGCGCTCCTAGAAACTAAAGGTCAAAAACGCAAAAAAAAAAAAAAAACGGAGCGTTGTGATCTCTATGCGAATCGAGAAATCGACTGGGGGGGAAAGGGGTTACACCTTTGCTTTACTTGGTTTTAGTAAACCCCGCCTTGTCTGGCTCCTTGAAAAAAAATAAGTAAGATTTGTTTTCGTTGTTTTCCCCCGCCTAGGCCATCAATTTTTGGCTGAGAGGGGTATTAATAGGGTATAGTATTAATAGTATACAGCTCTTTGAGTGATGACCCTCAGAACCAAAAAAAGGTACACCTCTTCTGCGTCATTATTAATATTTTGTTAGCATGTGTTTTGGTATTGAAAACATCTGAGGGCACTGCTTGATGGTTCTTCAGTTGGAACTATCAGCAGATTCTCCCCGATAAGGCGGTATCCCCATTATAAGGCGGTATCCCCATATAAGGCGGTATCCCGACAGAAGGAGGTCGAAATCGCCTGGCGCGACTTGGAAATCGTACTCATAACCTGGGATGAATAAGGCGGCTTCCCTCGATAAGGCGGTCATGGCCATGGTGCTCTCGCACACTACCACCGCACTGGGCGGGGGGGGGCGTCGATCAGAAAGAGGTTGGGCAGAGAATGCCCCAGCAGTGCCTCTATGATAACACACGTCGGAACGCCGACGACGCCATTCTACGACAGGAGGTCAGGCAGAGCCTACGTTTTGTTAACATCAGTACGTACGTGAGGAGGATGTAGGATCTCTTTCGCCTCAGTCACCCGAAAGCTGACTTTGAGAAATAATACGTGCAAGACCAACGCTATCGTATGCATGCGGGGCGGGATACCCCGTGTGTCACCGCCGGGTTTGAGCCAGTCGCACGAGTGACTCTGTACCCCACTTGGCAAAAAAACTTGTCGTACATAGGTGATTTATTTGGCGCAGCGTAGCTAGCCATTCCATTGGGGGATTCATCTCAAGATTACGATAGCAGCACGAATGATTTAAGACCGCCAAGGAACACGGGGATCACCCGCGCAAGTGACCCCGAGCCATTGCAAAAAGAAGTCCCTTAAAAAGGGACCCAACCCCCTATCATCAGGTGGGGATACATCTAGATCATCTAGATTATCTAGATCATCTAGATCATCTAGATCATCTACAGTTGATCCTGGTTCTGCCGTTATGAGCTGTTGTACAGTACCTCTACCTAGAGAGTACAGCTCCAACCCGGGCAACTTTCGCTAGATCGTGCAGATCGCACGGTTCCCTCCCGGTAACATGAGCTATAGACCATACAGACCTTCCTCGAGAATCTAGATCATCAAGTGGGATACATCATCTGTCTGACGTTTGCCAAATTATTCACTAAAATATATATACCCTGGTATATACGTGAAATATTGACATGGATTTGGACATGAATGTGAACATTAGCGATGTAACAATAACAAAAATAACATAAGAGAGGAACAGACGTTTCACAAAAATATTTTGTCGAAAGAAAATGGCTGTTACAATTTGGGTGACACGAGGCAGCGTAAGGGGCGGTGAGAAGACACGCGCGCAGCAATGTGATTATATGTTCGTCTTGCTCCCCCAGGACAAGCATGTCAGGAGACGGCACTTTAACCGCTTGACCGACGGCGATTTTCCAACCATCTACTTTGACTGACGGCAAACTACTAGGGTTTAGTGTGGAACGATCGTTTTTTTACCCGTGACCGCTGTACATTTTCCCTTGACTGACCGTCTCCTGACACCTTGAAGGGGTACTGTAAGGGGGTCACTTTTTTGGGCCCTTTTTACGGTGGCTCGGTGTCACTCGCACGGGTGACCCCCCTGCTCCTTTGCGGTCTTAACCCCTTCTTAGAGCCCCCAAACCCCTCCCTATACTAATTTCACGTAAATTTGTAAAAAAATGGGGGGTTTCAGTTGTAACGGCGTTAATCTTTCGTGCCGGCAAAATTCGCCATTTGAATCCGCAATGGAACGGTAAGCTACGCTGCGCAAAAAGAAAAAACTAACTAAAGTGTTTTTTGTCCGTGAGTACATATAATTAATAGTCACTCGTGCGAGTGGCAAAAATCCGGTAGTGAATGAAAATGGGGTTCCCTCCTCCCCCCCCCCCCCCCCCCTCCTCCTAGCGCACAGAAAACAAATTGTAACTCGTCGCTGCTGTCGTCCATAAGTACAAGTAAGAGAGTAAGAACAAGGTGCCGAAGTCCGTCTTACGAGCGCTTCTTGGATGGATGCAGTGTCACCCTTCATGCGACTCGCCGAACACCTCAAGGCGCTTCGCCCCAGGTGCAAGCAAGAATCTGCCTGGTGTGGTGACAACCCGACGTGCCCCGTCCCGGCATAGTAGGGATGCGAGGGTCTACGGTCATACGACTACGACCATGCACAATCTGATTACACCCTCCCCCCCCACAAGCGTAGCCTTGGTCGAAATGGAAACCCCATCAAACCCGATGAAGAATAACATGGCCTACACTAGGTATTAGTGTACAGCAGTACAAAAACATGCTTCAAAACACAACTCTAAACCGGTTTTCCGCTGAAAATGACTAGGTTCCCCGTAAAGAGAGATCCCCCCGCCATTGCAAAAATGTCTTCGTATTGCCCCAAAACTGCTGCCGCCCGTCGTAGCACATGCCTGGCGTATCTGTGCACGAAACGATACCCTGCCAGAGCGCCTCGTTTGGCCGCCCGTGGATTCGACAAAAAGGCGCATCCGACAGCGTGAGAATGTACCGAAAATGAATGCCCATAACTCCCCTTTTTTCGGCGCCTATTTTTTCGACGCAAATGTCTGTTATTGCAGAAACAACTCGAGCATGGGAGCGGATTTGCCCCGCGTTTGTTGTCTTCCTGCAGCGAGGGGGTGGAGTCGAAAGTGAAAGTCGCCGCCTGCTTTTTTCGGCCTTACAGTGTAGTTTCCAGTACAGAATCACCTTGCCGATTGGTGCATTGTCCCGGATTTTACGTCTTGCCTTGCCACAGCGAGGGATGGAATCGCAAACGAACGACCCCTGCCTTGTATCGTTGCGAATCTCTGTCACTGCAGAAACCACTCGCCGACCACCAGATTTGCTTCACCCCTTGTGTCGGCGCGAAATCCTCAAATTGCAGAAACAACTCGCGGAGGAGCAGATTGCCTCGGATTTGATTGTCGACCTGCTCAAGAAGGAGACGGCAGCTTTGGAGGACGAGCAGGTAAGCAGCGCTTGAAGTCGCCCTCGCCTCGCTGACACAAAGGAAACACTGTTACTCAGGGCTCCTATTATTGCTGGCAGAAGTAAGAAGCAGAAAGGCTGGTCTGGGGTGGATTTCTTGCTTGATGGAGGATGCGTTCTACACTACGCCATTGAGTATACTATAAATAGTGTATATAACTCCTGAATTTCATCTTTGTAATATTACCTGGTTGGTATGGATTATCGATGTTGTTGAAGCTCGTGCCGCACAATGCCGAATGACCAACGCAATACTAGTCTAATAGTATTGGCAAAAAAAAAACGTGCTTTCCTGTGAAACATCAGCCTGCCTTTCTGGGTGCTCGTTCGTGTTGTTTGCATTTTCCCCTTCAGTACTGCAGTGTCCATAAACCTATACCTGACTCAATTCTCAAGTGATTTGTCCCCTAATTGGGACTGCAGTCCTATTAACTAAAGCTGTTAGTACATAGGTGTACCAGTATATATATTGTGATGCATTTCCTTCCACAGCTGTCAGATTTCGTCCCCCTCATAAACAGGTTTTATAGTTTCCGCGCACAGACTGCCTAACATCACCCTGTTGACCCTGGTAGCTACACTGTAGTTGCAAGGGGAGTCGCCGACCTATATCCTTAATGATGACACACAACCCGTAATACGCGCGATCGGAATATCACACACAGCTTGCAAAGATGACTTTCGACAAAATCTTCGATCTCACAGCTGGAGTGCATTTTAATTTTTTTAATATATATTATTGTGTACCAGGTATTTGTTAAGGAGTTAGTGGGGTATTAGTCCGTTTGACCACTTGCAAAAGGGTAACCAGTAGCTTACCCAAATTAAGCCTCATGCAACACTCTAACCCCGTGAAAAGGCGGGATAGCAGGTCGGCCGGATATACGGGCGGACCTGTCAATATGTCAATATATCGAAGCGGTTTCATTCCCTGGGGGATACTGGGGAGAACATTTTTCAAGTTCGACAAGAGGAAAATCTGAAAAAAGTTTAGTTACTGTTGTGGATGGTGGGATTCGAACCCACGACCCAGAAAAAAAAACATGGTCCTGCCGACGACGCCATTTGTCGAGGAACTAGTGGGGTATTACGAGTCCGTTTGATCGCTAGCAAAAGGTTACCCAAATAGCTTACCCAAAACCAAGCCTCATCACATATGGTAGATACATGATACATGATACGGTTATGGTGCAATGATGAACGCTCGCCCCGCCAGCGTAGCGGTTACCCTGGAGACTCTGGAGTGCTATTATCAAATACCATGCACGGTAGAATTGGTTATGGAATTCGAACCTCACGCGGGTGGGGCTTTTGAGTTTTTTTTGCGAAAATTGAAAAGAAATCGAAGGAGTCTACTGCTGCTGAGAGCGCCTAGCATCGTGGGTAGGAGAGACATCGATGTGCGAGTCGGCGAGAGAAGTAAGGGCTGAAGTAGTTTGATGAAGAGCCTGCTTATCTTAGTCACCCTGGATCTGAGTTGCGTCTGTTACGGGGGGCCCTAGTAAATAGGACCTACGGTGGAGACAAAAACCTATATATTCATCTATTTTTACCAACAATATTTGGTCCTATTTACTATCCTCCACCGTAATAGGGAGGGAGAAAGAGAGAGAACAAATGCGAAGATAATAGATGGGGTTACAAAAATAAAAACAAATAAATGGTGTTTGCGGGAATACATATTTCAGGCCGACAAGGTAATCTGTGAACATCGAGCATTGGCATTACTATCAGTACGTGCGTAGAAGAATGTACGTCCCAGCAGTACTATTCCGTGCCTGGTATTATTTTGACTCCGTGGATGTCGAATTGAGCCACTGCCACAGCGGGAGTAGTCGTCGCGGTGCACATGATGTACCACGAGCACGTGTACGTATAGAACAACGGCCAGATAAATAGCTAGCAGCTGTTGTCCCGGTACTGTCGTAGTCTGTTTACCCGCGTTCTCAGTTTCCTGGTACGGTTTTATGTAAGTCATTCGACAAGGGGCAGCAAGATTGTCATCGCAAATCACGACAAACAAACATGAATTGGATATCATTACACGTGCATAAAAGTACAAGAACTCAGGTCGAGTTGGCGGACTAAAACCCTTCTAAACCCACCGCGCCTTTTTTCTATATATATATTTTTTTTTCATGTGAGTGGCGGAAAGTAGGGCCACATCCGATGCCGCCGCTGCCGTCGTCGCAGCAGAAGTCATCGCAGATCACACTGTGCACCATTGAGTACGCACGTGTTGACCAACAGCCAGATGACTATGTCGCGCGCTGTTCCCCCTGCCGCGACAGTGCGTGTATATCCCTCCGGCGTCAGTGGTAATTTTCTTGGCGAACAGAGGACGTTTGAGCCACGTCTGATGCCGCCGCGGACGTCGCCGTGGCAGTAGCCATGCCGGTTCACATTATGCGCCACGAGGCCGTACGTTGTTGTTGTTGTTGTTGTTGTTGTTGTTGTTGTTCTCATATTAGATTCCATAGTCAAGTCCGCGGTCACAGAGCAGGCTCTAATCACTCCGGAGTGGAAAAATCTCAAGTAAGTGGTGCACGTACGTGTACTATATCAAATTGAAATACACTAAACACACTACAGCTACAGCAGTTGTGAGATCGAACATTAAGACTTCGTCTAAACTCCCATTTGCAAGCTGTGTATGACACTCCGATCGCGGGTTTTACTGGGTGTGTGTCCTCATTGAGGATATAGGTCGGCGACTCCCCTTAGAACGAGCTTGTACCAGGGTCGACAGGGTGATGTTAATAAATCTGTGCGCGGAAACTAAAAAACCTGTTTTTGAGGGGGATAACATCTGACGGCTGTGGAATGCACCATTTTGTTCTGTAAATCCTGTAGCCGTATGACCGGCGAGGGGAGGGCCTATATAATTTGCCGGACAGAGTAATAAAGACTACCAGGCAGTCGATATCACCCCATTATCTTTCTAGGCATCCATACCGTAGCTCAAATTCATTCCCCCCCCCCCTCCCCCAACCAACGCCCCTCCTTCCCCACCTCTCGCACCATCGCCTAGACCTAGCACCACGCGTATAGCAAGCCCCTACATCTATGCGACCTAAAGCAGTTAAAACCCTTTTGGCCCAACCCCCCCACCCTTTCGAACACTCCGACTTATCCTCACTGGTTGTACGACTTACAGGATGTATGTACGTGATAAACTGAAGCATTCCTTCAACAACCGGCAGATTTGTCCCCTTAAAGGATTTAAAGTTTCCGCGCACAGATTGACTTGCCCCACCCGCCCCTGCCCCCCCTCCCTCGTTTGTTCAAACCCAGGCCCCCACGCCCTTGAGAACTCCGCCCTCCCCTCACCGGTTATACGACTTACAGGATACACCTGATAAACTGATGCTTTTCCTTCCACAGCTGTCAGATTTTGTTCCCCTAAAAAACGAGTTTAATAGTTTCCGCGCACAGACTGACTAACGTCACCCTGGTGACCCTGGTGCAAGCTGCACTGTAGTTCCAAGGGGAGTCGCCGACCTATATCCTTGATGAGGACCCCACCCAGTAATACGCGCGGTCGGAGTATCACACACAGCTTGCAAATTGAGTTTCGACGAAAAATTTCGATCTCACAGCTGGAGTGTATTTTTATTTTTATTATAATGTAGCTGAAGCAAGTCGTACATCCGCCAAAAAATGTATATAAAAATGAATCGGAAGTCAGCGTGCGTACGTATCAGGCCCATACCGGTATATACATTTCAAGGTTCACAGCTGAAACCGACTGCACCAGACGCCATCAAGGAAATCAAAACATGTATATACCGATCCGACGAGAACATATAAAAGGCGTAAAGAAAGAAAACGGCAAAACAAAGAAAGGACGATGACACGAACGCAAGAAGTTGCGTACGTAGATTCGCCAGCAGGAGGGGTGTAGCGAGGCAAAGAAAGGCAAGCCACACACAAACGCATGCGCAGCGCTTCGAAGCAAACAAAAGTACGCGTCCGAAACATGCAAAAAAAATAACACAACCACGTACGTATCGAAGAACAGCCAGCTAACTGCATGTCACCCGTTGTTCCCCTACCTTTGTAGCGCGTTGTTGTATACCCTCGTTGCCTATGGTTGTTTTTTTGCTAACAGAGAAACGCTTAAGCCACACGCCCGATGCCGGCGGTGCCGTCGCTGAGGGAGTAGTCATAGCGGTTCACGTTGTACACGGCAAGTCCGTGTGTATAGCAGCAGCGGCCAGATAATGTTATGTCACACCCGTGTTGTGCGTTGGCCCACACCGTCGGGTATTATGTTTGTACGTCAGCAACGGAACGTTTGAGTCATATCCGCCGCCACCGCCGCCACCGCCACCGCTGTTTTTCCCTGTCTCGACGGCCCCGAAACAGGAACGCACCAAGGGTCTGAACCAGCTTGCGGATGCCTTGCTGCGCCAGAGGAGAGAGGCAGACGCTTGGGCGGACGAGGTTCGTTCGTGGGGTGGCGGGTAAACTGGCGTAACCTTGATTGTGCAGCTTGTAATGCTTTTCGTACTGTTATCTTCCACATCCTCCACTGTGCAGGCAGAATGGGCTAAGACGTCGACACCTCATAAACCCACCAAAAAGGTACAAGATAATGAAGGAAACTGCCCCCGCCCCCCACCCAGAAGGAGATATATGATGTATACATTTCAGATCGTTGTGGTAGACTCCGGCCGTAACGAATGATTTGATACATCGATGCGGTCCCGCCGGATCAATCGTTGGCCGCACAACAACTAGCCCATCGTTTCGAGGCCATTGCAACCCTCTGTTTTTTTTTTGTTTTTTTTTTGGGGGGGGGGTCGCAATGGATTTGTGCGTAGCATTGTCCTCCCCATTGAAGACTTGTGGTGACAAAAATGTCTCGAGAAAATACTGCAGCAGCAATAACACCGAGCGATTACTCTGTTATACGACTAGGTGCATAGAGGCTCTTGTCTGCGTGACAAAGCTACACAGAGGTAGTAAGCACCGAGTGTTTGTGAAGATCACTTGTCAAGAACGTGCTCCACAACCATTGACCCATAGTCAGCGCTGACGCTGGGCCATCGGTTATGGCGGAAATTCAACACTGTGAAGTTCGGTATCCGACAGATGTTCAACTCACCTTACCATAAACTCGCACGTTTGACCACAAGGTGCTAACTTCCCCCCGCCCCCGCCTTCATGCGACTCGCCGAACACCTCACGGCGCTTCGAGCTTGGCGTAAGCAATGCCTGCCTGGTTGGGGAAAACCCCGACGTGTTCCGTCCCGGCATGGCAGGGGTGCAACGGTCCATATATTATGTAAATATATATACAGTCCAGCTGTGAGATAGAAGATTTTGTCGAAACTCATCTTTGCAAGCTGTGTGTGATACTCCGATCGCGCGTACTACGGGTTGTATGCCCTCCTTGAGGATATAGGTAGGCGACTCCCCTTGCAACTGCAGTGTTTAGCTATCGGGGTCAGCAGGGTGATGTTAGTCAGTCTGCGCGCGGAAACAATAAAACCCGTTTTTGAAGGGGACACAATCTGACAGCTGTGGAAGGAAATGCATTATTTATTATTATTTTTTCCCCAAAACCGTCAGATTTATCCCCTTACAAGGATTTATAGTTTCCACGCACAAATTGCCCACCCGTCCGCCCCCCCCCCCCCCCCCCCCCCCCTTCCCCCCCGCTCCAGCCCTGCTCGCTTTTGATCAAAACCAGGCCCACACGTCCTTCAAAACTCCGCCCTCCCCTCACCGGTTATTCGACTTACAGGATTCACTTGATAAACGGATACATTTCCCTCCACAGCTGTCAGATTTGGTCCCCCTCACAATCGGGGTTTTTTAGTTTCCGCGCACAGACTGACTAGCATCACCCTGTTGACCCTGATAGCTACACTGTAGTTGTAAGGAGAGTCGCCGACCTATATCCTTAATGAGGACACACAACTCGTAATACGCGCGATCGGAGTATCACACACAGCTTGCAAAGATGAGTTTCGACGAAATCTTTGATCTCACAGCTGGAGTGTATTTTCATTTTTTATAATATTATCCTACGGGTTACGTCCATGCATGACATAAACACACGTACCCCCTCTCTGGAGTGTCCACACCAGAAAACAAAATAACTCACTGGTCGCTGTCATCCATAAGCAAGAAGGTAGGCACACGGTACCGAAGTCCGTCGTACGAGCGGCTCTTGGAAGGACGCAGTTCACCCTTCATGCGACTCGCCGAACACCTCACGGCGCTTCGCGCTCGGTGCAAGCGATGTCTGCCTGGTTGGTGAAAACCCGACGCGCTCCGTCCCGGCACCTAGTAAGGATGCGAGGGTCATACCATTATGGTCATACGACTACGGCCATGCACAGACTGAGTTACTGAGTAACCAACACGTTCCACGGCGAGGGTGCACCACTCTCCTGGACCTCACTCAAAAAAAAAAAAAGAGCAAGGCGAAAAATGCAATCCGATGTACAAACCCATGGCCAAGGTACACGAGACATTCCTAAAAAGTGAGGTACGGGATGGGACATTATGAGACACTATGAGACAGTCCTACCATTTGGGTCAAGGAGTCTCGTCGTTCCGAAAATATTTTCGCCTAAAAAGTGCTATACCTAGAGCTATCCTATAACGCGTCTTTCTAGTATGGACTATTGTTGCTGTTTTTTTTTTTGTTCATCCCATGTACACCGTCTTCGCACTTTTTGTTTTTCCTTTCTCCCTCCTTGAACGTGTAACTCCGATCCGGGGCTACTAAGCAGGCTCGTCTCCCCCCTCCCCACTACGGTACGTGCCTTCGCTTTTATCGCGAGAAAAACTCAACGCATCCTTCGCTCGTCGATTCACGTCGAACAGTGCTTACCCTCCACCCTCGCCTGTAGAGCGCTCTCGGCAGTTGCGGTCTCTACAAAAAAAAAAAACTCCATGCCGAGATTTGAACCCTTGACTCCAACCTTAATACTTCGAAGTAATACGAAGTATGAGGTTAACCACTAGACCACCGGGGCGACGGGCAATGTAACGGCTAAACAGGAAGGGGACAAGATAAGCAAACCTAGATTTGTGTATTAGATGGGAAAACGCGAATTAAGCTCCCAAATACTGGAGGTGTCTCTATGAGGAGTAGTAGGAACGGTGCTCCGCCTCGAAAGGGATTCCTTGTCAATGGTCGAACGACCAAGGCAAGCAACAAAAGAGCACGTATCCCTCTCGGTTCTCCGTCTCGAAAAGTATGCGTGATCAATGGTGAAACGACTGAAGCAGGCAGCAAACGAGTACCCCCCGCACTCGCCACGTCCCCCTTTCTCTCCGCCACAGCCTCGACCGGAGACAGACGCTCTGTCGCGTCTAATCCCAGGCGGGTTAGAGGCGGGACCATTGCGATACGCCGACTTGGAGGAGCGGTGGACGCCGGGAATGTTGCGCGACATCGTGATGCAGGAGCAGCGCGACGCGTGCGCGTGCACGCGGGAGCTGGCCGCGAACGGGCTGTCCCATGTGCAGCAGCGCTTCGAAAACAGCAGCGTCCTTGGCAAGGGAGCCTTCGGAATCGTCCACCAGGGGCGGTGCAAAAGGACGAGGAAGGAGTACGCTGTTAAGACGGCCAAGACTGTGAGTACCCCACCAAGGAGCGGCGCCTGCTGCACGTGTAGCGCCAGAAAAGTAGTGTCCGGTGCAATAATAAGCCATGCAGGGAAGCCTGCTGGTGTAGGGCTTGACACAAAACGGTGGGTGCTTAAGCAAACTACGGGGCGGCGCCTGGTGTAGCGTTTGATATCTCCAATATCAGTAGGGGTCCTCCAGTACGGCAGTGGTGTGCCAGAACCATGTGAAGCCGCCTTATGCAGCTCGGGTTATGAGTGCCATTTTTTCCCCCCAGATGCGTCAAACGAGTTTGACCGCCTTATATCGGGATACCGCCTTATATAGGGATGCCGCCTTATATAGGGATACCGCCTTATATAGGGATACCGGCTTATTAGGGCACCCCCACTGTACGGCGTTAGGTACTCAAAGAACGATTAGTTCCCAATTGTTGAGGGGTTGTAATTGTTGGCGACGCGACGGTAGCTGGGTACCGCAGGCAGCTATTCATAGGAGGGCGTCAACATTGTATCGCCAAAGAAAGTGGTACGTAAAGCGGTTTGCGTGGAAGCACTGGTTCGGCCCTCTTGCCGTGGAGCGCTAATAATACTGCTGCGTTCAGACACGAAACGGTGTGTTGTTGTTGTTGTTGTTGTCGTTGTTGGTGTTGGTGTTGGTGTTGGTGTTGTTTGTGTTGGTGTTGTTGTTGTTTTTGTGGTTGTTGTTGTTGTCGTCGCCGTCGTTGTTGTTGTTGTTGTTGTTGATGTTGTTACTAGTATGATACCAGGTATGATTATCATAACTATTATTATCAAACTCGGAAAGCGTCTATAATGTTCATAGCGACGCGACAACTCGGCACCGCAAGCAGCGTTTCCAGGCTTTAGTATAGAAAGGCGTCACAAATAATCCCCACAGGGAGGCTTACATGGTGCTCGACACCCCCACCCAGGCCTGCATAAATAAGCACTTGCGATGATCCTGGTGTAGGAACCATCGCGCCGGTAGCAAACAAACGCGGAAAACATCGTGAATATGGCAAGCTTGCAGCGCTCCTGGACGTTGTTCATTGTGTTCACCGCCACGTCTGTCTTGTTGCCTTGTTGTCTTGTTGTCCCCATAGCGACAACTCGATAACTCGCTTTGCCACCTACCGGTATAGAAGCATAGTTGGTGTGGTGTTGTTGGGGCACACAGCGGCCGCAATCACGCCAACGACACCCGGGTGACCTTCGATTTAACCCCCCCTCCCCCGTATCGCCTTATTTTTGTATACAGCATGAAGTTCACAGCCTCTCTTCCCCCCATCACCGCTTTTATACAATGTGCCAGCCTCTCCACCCTACCGCCTTTTTTCTATATTAACCCCCTTGGGTAGAGCATCAGAGGGGAAAATTGACGAAATAAATTGACGAAAACACATACTGTCACACAAAGCAGATCGGGACACCGGGCAGAGGGTGTGTTACGCTAGTGTGTTCGTGTTCCGCTAGTGGGTTCCACTAGATTGTTCCACTAGTGTGGTCCACTAGTGCGTTCCACTAGTGTGCTCCACTATTAATAGTGTGTCCACTATTTATCGTGTCCTCAAAGCTCAACGGTAGGAATAGCTGTACGACACACTGTTATAAGGCTTAGTTTGGGTTAGCCATTGGTTAACTTTTTGCAAGTGGTCAAACGGACTAATTCCCTACTAATTCCTCAATAAATATCGTCGTCGACAGACCATGGGTTTTTTGGGTCGTGGGTTCGATCCCCACCATCCACAACAGTAACTAAACTTTTCAGATTTTCTCCATGTCGAACTTGGAAAATACTCTCCCTGGTATGCCCTAGAAATGAAACGGCTTGGATAATTGACAGGTCCGCCCGTATATCCGGCTGACCTGCTATCCCGCCGTTTCAGGGGGGAAGAGTGTTATAAGGCTTAGTCTGAGTAAGCTATTGGTTAACCTTTTGCAAGTGGTCAAACGGACTAATACCCCACTAATTCCTCAACAACCCGCACCATATTCTCATACTATAAGTAGTATAATAGTAGTGCTGCATTCTCTACCTTTTTTAGGCGGTTACTAATGTCCCAATTCTCCTAGGTTTTTTGGGCGACGTAAACGGGACTCAAAAGGCCCTTCCCCATATTGTCGTCGTTTCTGCGTTTATTTCAGCCCGCCCACCATGTCGCTGATTACACCCGCCCCCGCCCCCCTCCTCCCTAATTTTTGGTACATTATATAGCAACGAGAAAACGATCGCTATCCTAGGAGATATATGGTGGCTACGCACGGCCAAAGAGGAAAGGAGATGAGACAACTCAAAACATATGTGTAATATATGGAAGAAACGTACTGAACACCAACAAATTGGAAGTGTCTCTATTAGGAGTAGGAACGGTGCTCCGTCTCGAAAGGGATGCGTGGTCAATGGTCATATGAATAAGGCAAGCAACAAATGAATACGCACCCCCCCCCGCCCTCCGTGCATGGCAAGGATTACACCCCTCCTCTTTCCCCATCGCCGTTGTTTTCTGTGCTCAGGGACTCAATGCGACGGGCTTGACGAGGGAACTGATGGCATACGTCATGTGAGCCGGTGGACTTGTAATCGTAGTAGGTCGTCTTGACCACGTTACAGCAGTCGGCACCCCCACATTTGTGAAGACCGCTAGTTTCAGGAAACTAGTTATTGCAGTAGTACAAAGGCAACGAGGCGCTCCGAGTTTGGCGTTACAGGAGGCACGACGCACCGGAATGCACGAATAAGACTGGCGGGGTGTTTTAATATTTCCGCGTGACCCAGTCTTGGCGATGTTTTTTCTACCGCACTTAGGTACTGCTGTTTTACAACTCGGGCCACACCAGAAAGCAAAGTAACTCATTGCCGCTGTCATCCATAACCAAGAAAGCACGCGGAAGATGCGGGAATCCGCCTCACAAGTGGTTCTTGGAAGGTTGCAGCTCACCCTTCACGTGACTCCCCGAACACCTCACGGCGCTTCGCGCTTGGTGCACGTGATGTCTGCCTCGTCGGTGAAAACCCGACGTGCTCCGTCCCGGCATTATCGGAATGCTAGGATCACTGGTCTTAAGACTACGGCTATGCATGACACGAGTACACCCTCCCCCCCTCCCCGCCCCTCGCCGATTCCAACATCTCAGAATGAAGGAGCACAAGAATATCGTGGATGTTTTCTGCATCAACGATCTCCCTGGCTCGGAGGGAGTGGTGATGGAGGTGGCTGTGTGCGACATGTTCATAGCTTCCACGGGGAGAAGCGACATCGTTTTCACGCTAGCGCAGCAGATCAGGCGAGGACGCGCGCTGCGATAATAGGCGGTTATCACGTTTCGAGCGAATTGTGTTTTTAAACGATGGGCCTCCTTAACATAATCATACTTCAGGTCTCGCTGTTATTAAACGATGGGCCTCCTCAACATAATCATACTTCAGGTCTCGCTAGGAACTACTGTGCTTCTGCTAGTGGACATTTGTAACTGTTTTCGGTCCAACCTAACCCAACCCAACCCAACCCAACCCAACCCAACGCAACCCAACCCAACCCAACCCAACCCAACCCAACCCAACCCAACCCAACCCAACCCAACCCAACCCAACCCAACCCAACCCAACCCAACCCAACCCATCCCAACCCAACCCAACCCAACCCAACCCAACCCAACCCAACCCATCCCAACCCATCCCAACCCACCCAACCCAACCCAACCCAACCCAACCCAACCCAACCCAACCCAACCCAACCCAACCCAACCCAACCCAACCCAACCCAACCCAACGCAACCCAACCCAACCCAACCCAACCCAACCCAACCCAACCCAACCCAACCCAACCCAACCCAACCCAACCCAACCCAACCCAACCCAACCCAACCCAACCCAACCCAACCCAACCCAACCCAACCCAACCCAACCCAACCCAACCCAACCCAACCCAACCCAACCCAACCCAACCCAACCCAACCCAACCCAACCCAACCCAACCCAACCCAACCCAACCCAACCCAACCCAACCCAACCCAACCCAACCCAACCCAACCCAACCCAACCCAACCCAACCCAACCCAACCCAACCCAACCCAACCCAACCCAACCCAACCCAACCCAACCCAACCAAACCCAACCAAACCCAACCAAACCCAACCCAGCCCAGCCCAGCCCAGCCCAGCCCAACCCAACCCAACCCAACCCAACCCAACCCAACCCAACCCAACCCAACCCAGCCCCAACGTAACGCAACCCACATTGAAGTGCGGCCATTTGGGCTTTGGTATGTGTATGTCCCGAAATGGATGGATCTCAAAGCGATGTGGTATATAGGAGAATTATATTTTTAACGCTTGATCTTTGTATGTATCTTTGTATGTATCTTTGTATGTATCTTTGTGTTAGATTGCGATCCTCGGGCTGGGGGGGGGGGGGGGGCGGCTATTTTGGCTTGCCTTAGCCATTTGACCATTCATTGAGCACGCATCCCTTTCGAGACGAAGCACCGCGATCGTCGGGGGAGGCACGCTAAGCCCCTATTACTTTGGCGTCGTCGTAAGTTATTAACTCGCGTAGCTAACTATTAATACCACTTAGCGTTAGAGTATCATTGTGCTCTACACTACTGTTACTCTTTTTATCGAAAAATGCAAAATTTTCCCTAAAGGCGGGGATGGGACTAAATTTAGCCATAGGTTTTACGTATCGCAACGGTCCCGTTTTTCGCTTGTATCATCGAGTGATGTTGAGTGCAGTCTTTCTTTGTGGAATTGTGCATATGAGGGGTGTGTGGGGGGGAACGGGGCGGTACCGAAAACGCGCGTTAAAACGTTAACGAGTGCAAACAATAATAATACTAAATTCAGAGCTGATGTCGACCACTCACTCGACCGGACTCAAACCCATCCCAGTTCGTATTTTTTTAGGTTTATGCCCCGGCATGTGGAAAAAAAAATGTGTCGTCCAACAACCGACCACCCTCTAATGATGATGATGATGCTGGCGTCCTTACCTTTACCTTTTCTCGTTTCCCTTCAAATCTGACCCGCGGTCACAACACTTTAACTACTGTAAGCCTTATCTTCTGCTGCTGTATGTACACCGCATGCATGCCGCATGTATCGTGTTCATTGTTATTTCCAGCTTGGAGGCGGACGCCACGGACGGTCTCCGCTTCATGCATGACCTTGGAATGGTGCACTGCGACCACAAGCTGGGGAACACTTTGATTTGCCGTTCCGACGGTCCTGCGGGGTTCGTCGGCAAACTGACCGACCCCGGGCTGTGGTGCGGTGAGTCGGTCGGCATCTACTCGTGACGCATGCTGTAATTTTATTTTTATTTTATGTTATTTTATTTTATTTCATGTTATTTCATGTTATTTTATGTTATTTTATGTTATTTTATTTTTATTATATTTTATTTATTTTATTCTATGTTTCATTTTTCATTTTTTTCAATCATCGCTTATACTCTCCAACTCAACTCGTGAAAGGTTTTTTTACCGTCAGTGACCTTCTGAGACAAGCCGTGGACACAGGTCTCTTCCCTTATCCCCCTCCCCCCGGTACATGAACATCGAGTACACCCCCCCACACCCCCCGGTACGTGCCTTAATTTTTATCGCGCATAGCGTGCGGCATTCCCACTTTTCACCTCTGTATTTATGCTATGATAGGATTATCACTATATTGCCAAAAGATTTCCGACTGACAAAGTTGTTGAACTGAACAACTACCAGCTACGCACTGTCGTTTCATATTTTCACATATATATATATATATATTTTGGGGGGGGGTTGCTGACCGTGGTTGCAATGTTTGTTTTTTTTTTCCTGTCTCAGCGTCAGTTTTTTTGGGTGCGGTGTATAAAATGATCAGATAAAGAGCTTCGGACGGCTGTGGGTGCACCTACTTCGACCCCTCCCTGTTGTGAGCGTGCGTCTCGTCACAGACAGTACTAATAATATTGTAGTGGCGGTGAACTGAAAAACACCTGCGTATTGTACCACTCACTGCTACCACTACTGCCTACCGCAAATAAATGGCGGGGAGACGGACGGGGTGGGAGCGAAAGCAATCGATAGAGTGTTTGCGTTTTTGGTCAGCTTTCGCGTCATGTGTTACACCTCCGAAGACATTTACTTACCTTCTAACGGCTTCAGGTTGCGGTTTCATCCCGATCGCGGTCTAAGCCCGTACCACGCCTATCCATGTCCCAACCGCGCTCACAACACATCCCACCCCAGGGCAATCCCACGCTACGAGGGGTGCAGAGCAGATTCTAAGAAGTTTCTGAACTCCTTATCATGAGAACCTCCATATCACCACCACCCGAAACATGACTTCGAAGGCGTTTGTTCGCGCAACCCGATCGAAATTATAAGCGCTCTAATCACAAAATAACTACGTGTACTCGCTCGTAAAACTAACATACTAACCGATAATTCCACGCTGGCTAGCACGATAGAGGTGTACCACTTTCTTTGTGAGGTTTTCTAAACAAATAACGGGAGCTTCAGACCTTTCTTAACCCTGAAGAAAAAAAACTGATTTAGGGGGGGGAAAAAAATGAAACTTCTTCAAGTACCGGATGAAAAACCTCACGGCCTAGGGTACACAAAACCAGAGTCATGCAAAATAAAAATGAGGTGGCTGTTTTTGTCGACGATTTTGGGGTCTAGGAGCCCAGCCATTCAGAAAAAAAAGAAAAAAAAACAGTCCAGACAAAGACGAACACCGCTTCGTACCTCTGTCGTCGCTTGAGGAGCTCAACCAATCAGAACGCCAAAAACGTTTGAGCATTAAAAGGTGCAACACCTATCGCACTATATAGAGGGATGAGTCATCACGCCTACGTATTCGAGTCTTACTACGGTAGCCCCCCCAACTTTTTTTTAACGAAATCGCCGGTTTTTGAAACCAGCTCCCGGCCGTATCTCCTGAAATGCGGTGTCCCCCTTCCACGTCGATGTCATCGTTCGATACTAGTACTAGCCCTTTGCAACCAAGGAAATACATGGAGATATTTTCTTCATCCTTAGCATCGTTCCTCGTGTCGAGCAACCATGATTGATGATTGATGATGAAACGTTCGTTGAAGAACATCGCTGGTTTTCGGGGGGGGCTATCGTAGAATCAGTCATTCCCGTGCTCAAGATAAAGGTGTTCCTTTCCTGGTTTCCCATGGGGTTTTTCTCCCCTCGTCTTGCTTGGTATGTTGTAGGATGAGCGATTGACTTTGAAAGGTCATATGACGTTCTGCACGCTGTCAGATGGAAAAAGTAGCAGCAACACATCCCATATCACACCTATCCTCATCTCCATTAGGCTCACCATGTCACGACGCACCCCTCACCCCGACCATGACTTTCCCAACCACCAACCAGGTATTGGCGAGATGAAAGGTGTCCGCATGGGAACGCTGGGGAGGGTCCCGCTCGAGAATTTCCACCAAGCCACCGAGGCCGCCCCGAACCACGACACCTTCGCCGTCGGCGGCGACCTGTGCTTCATCTTGGCCCATCCCGACAGGCAGCACGAGGACGTCAACATGTGGACCCACTCGGTACGTTGTCATTTTTATGGCCACGAAAGAAAAAAGAGACGCAGTGGGTAAAAGTTGGCATGTTTATGGCAATAAAAAAACGGAGTGTCGGTGGGATATTGTAGAATCGACGTCGTCATGTTTTCCTTCTTTCACCGTTGAAGGAAGTGCGTATTGTCAACGTTACTGGTACTGTATATATACCTCGTAGGCCACCTTGACATGCGGCACGAAGACGTGAATACGTGGACCCATTCGGCAAGGAGGCTTGCTTATGGCCAAAACGGCGAGAGCGTTTGGGCGCACCAAGTAGAGTGGACGATGGCATGCTCATTCTTTTTTTTTAAGTTTGAAGGACGAATCAAAGTATCAGTGCTTCAGTAATGCTGGTACTAAACTAGCCACCCTGGTCCGACAGCCAGCACGAGGACGCTAGTCACGTAGAAGCGCTGGGCAACTTTTCATGTTTGTTAACCCTACCTAGCAGAAACGCAAAGAGAACACACGCACACACACAAAATTCCCAAGAAATTTCCCCGCATTAACGCAGATGAACTGCGGTAATGGAGGCATGACTATGGCCGAAAAGAGGGACCGATGGCGTGCGGTAGTAGAGTGAGTGGACGTCTGGTACGAGGGGTTTTAAAGCTTTTGAAGAAAAACTACAATCACTAGCCGCACTCGCGGAGTACCGTAGAACTTAGCAGTGAAAAGTCCCCCTGGTCATCACCTTTATAAAAAAATCAGGCAGAAGAGGATGAAATTTGGATGTTTTGTAGCGGGTTAGGAGAGACCGAGTCAGCGCTAGCGCTATCTCAGCAGTTGGTTGGGGTCGCCCCAACACAACACGAGTTTTGGGGCCTGAAAAAATGCCGTATCGTGGAGTGGGAGGGGGCAACGCATAAGTTGCCAATACGAGCACCATCCACGCGGGTAGCAACAAGAGATCACCACGGCGAATGCCGCAATGGTGGTGCAGCACAGCGGTCCAACCATCTGGCTGTCGAAAACCGTGTCCGGCCTCTTCTTTGTTTCGAGCGTTACTACGCTTGTTTTGTCCCTTTGGGACCTCAGAAAAAAAACGACGATTTCGGCTCCGGCCACACGAAAAAGCCCCGGATGCTGGGAGCACATGTGTGTCTCAAGTACAGCGCGGGGCGGTGTACAAAATACGCGCAGCACGGTGATAGTTGCAATGCCCCATGCAGTTTTCTAGGAGGTTGATAAGGTTGGAGTTGTGCTTAGGTCGATATGCTAGAATCAAGTCCCAGCACGGTGATAGTGGCAGATCTACGGCGGCGAGAAGGAGGACTGACCGTTCTCATGTCTTTACGTTCTTGTGTTTGCTCGTTTTTTTTTCCTTTATCGCGTGTTCACGTTAGAGTGTTTTCACGTTTGAACGTATTTAGCGTTTTCACATATTTCACGTTTTCCTGCATTTTTAACGTTTTCATGTCTTGACGTTTTTCGCCCTATCGCGTTTTTACGTTTGAGCGTTTGCACGTTTGAAAGTTTTTGGCGTATCCACGTTTTGGCCTTTTAGTGTTTTCCCTTTTTTTCACGTCTCCACGTCCGCACGTCTTCACGTCTTCACGTTTTCAGGGTTTTCACGTTTTTACGTTTTTACATTTTCACGTTCCTTGCGTTGTCGCGTCTTCACGTTATAGCATTTTCACGTTTGAACGTTCTTAGCATTTCCGCGTTTTCACGTTTGACCATTTTCACATTTTCACGTTTTCTAACGTTTTCACGTTTTCACGTTTTCAGTATGTTCCCGTTTTTAGCGTTTAGCCGCTTTCATGTATTCACGTTTTAAGTTTGTGCGTTTTCCCGACGAAACGAAACGCTCCGCCCGTGTCCGTCTCGCCTTAGTGTGTCATGACCTCCGCTGAGAAAGAACGCCTCGAACGCTTGCAACGTCAAGATCAAGACACCAACGACTTCTGGGTGAGTCCGGGCCAACCGTGGCTGAGATGTTGTTTTCCACTCCAGAGCTGTTGAAGGCTGCGCGTTGAGACCACGGACCAGACGATGACGATTGGCTAACGTCAAAACAACAGCAACAACCGAAGCATACCGCAAGTGGACCCCTGCGGTGTCGTAATCATCGACGCCCGAAACACGGTCTCCCCTCGTAGTGGTCGCTTGCGGTCGCTTTAGCGTGGTTGCGCAGGACAAAAGATAGCCTGGCGCCCACGAGACTACCGATGCTCACGATGCTGGTGGTCATGTTCTCGCTGTACACAGCTCACTTCCCTGGAGCCTAGTAGTACCTCGTGGTTGCGAAAATAAAAAGCTGAAAAAGACGCATGGTACGATAGAGATAGCCAGCTTTTCGGCGAAAAGTTTTCTGAACACCTGGGCTCCTTAACGCCATTACAACTGGACACCCGTTTTTGGGTAAAAAAAAAAAACTACTTGGAAGTAGTATTGGGAGGGGTTTGGGGGTTCTAAAGGGGTTAGCCCAAGATCGTCGGTATGTAATATACACACCTGGTATGTATTGTTTGGGAATAATGTTATTTCTATGTCTACCTATGCCATGGTGAGTGTTCATCACAAAAAAGCACGTTTGTATTTTTCTCCCAAGTAGGTTTTAGGGGAAGGAACAGTATAGAGCTCCTCGAGTCATCACCCTCAGAAGGCAAAAAGAGCCAGCGCACCTCTGTTACCGTAGCGTGCGTCAAGAAGTCATCCCCATGAGAAAAAACATAATTATAAGAGTGTGTGCCGCGTCTTGTGCGTTTACACTGCGGATCAGCATGAGGGATTACAAGAAGCTGAAGGAGCCGAACCTCATACCATACCGAGTGCATTGGGTGGGCTAGGAGCATCGACTTGCAGTCATTGCGGAAAGCAAGGCACTACCTACGCGCGCAACTGCTGGAACATGAAGGATGACACCGCGCGCGTCTGACTCGACCCCGCTGCTTGCCTTCACCCTTGCCCTTGGCTTGCGTTTTCGTGCCCCCGTTTATTGGGTGCGGATTTTCAGGAGGACGTTACTGAGCGAACCATGGCCGACGGAAGCTTTTCGCGCATCTTTCTCACGCCGGGTAATCTTAATCCGGCCTTGCCGCTGGTGGAGCTGGCCAATGTGAGCTATGTTGCATTCGTTGTTGTTTTGTTGTTGTTGTTGTTGTTGTTGTCTTTGTTGTTGTTGTTGTTGTTGTTGTTGTTGTTGTTGTTGTTGTTTTCTCGCGTTAACTCATTGCCGCAATCCAGTCCGTATCTAATGTGCTGTGACTCCGTGCCCAAGGTAAGGCCACAGGTCGACTGAAAGGCCGCATGCACGTAGGCGTCTTTTGCCTTTGTGGTTGACTTGAAAAAATGGCGGCAACCTCACCGACTACTACACCGTACCCCAACGAAAGCCGGTATAATATAGCAGCAATATCAAGCCACGCCCGTTTCCTCCCCCCAAAATGGAGACCCTCTCAACGTCATGGGAGTTCGCTTCTTGAAGAATTCCCCGTACACCCCCTGCTGCCCTCTGTACCAATATGCGAAACTTCCTAGATACCGGTTTCCGCTTCTCAGTGCTATAATACGCTATTATAGCTCCGCGGGTGCCCTGCTTCAGGCTTGCTTTCTCGACTCGAGTCAGTGGGGCCGTGCCCATTCACAGATTGCGTTCAATCAATCATGTGTTTTTGTTCAACCTTTCAACCCCCGCCGCTTTGTCTCATCCCTGTTTCGTCCATTTGCGCATCGCACCCAAAGGTCTGGTGCACGTCTTTGAAAATACCGCCTGCAACCAACCATACGTTTTTTCGATAGCCCTGCATCCTGTGCTGCTTGCTCTCCTCCCTGTCTCGTCCAATCGCACGTCACGTTCATTTCCGCATCGCAAAAAAAAAGGTCTGAGATTTCTTTAACAGATCGCGCACAACCAAACATTCGTTTTTCGACAACCTCAAAACCTCTGTTGCTTGCTCTTCTTCCTATCGTACCCATTCGTGCATCGCAACTTTGCTTCGCAACCCAAAAAAGGTCTGCGACTTCTTGAAGAAGATCATCTCCCGAAATCCTCTGGAGCGGCCGGAGATGGCGGAGGTCACCACGTTTTTGCGCGGCTTGGCGTCGAGCACGGTCGTGGGTAATATGGCGGCGTCCACTTCCAGTAGCAGCTGCAGTGAACTCGAGTCTGCTTCGAGAGGAAGGGGGGGCATGTTCGTCTCTGGCAGTAGTAGCAGCGGTAGCGGCAGTGGGTGCTGCAGCGGGGGAGGCATGACTGTGGACTCAGTTTTTGCGCGGACAGCGTCGGTCCCTCTGCTCGCCGCCAGGCTTCCCGCGGAGATCTTGGGCGCAGGCGCGGCATCGATGTCCGCGGGAGAGGCGGCGCGCTGGGTGTCCTTGGCGCAAATGCCAGCCGAAACGGGAGATGTGGGGGAGTCGACTGTTAACGCCGAAGTCTCCGTGACAGGAGTCGTCGGCGAGGGTGGTGTTGGGGTGTGTGGCGGTGGTGTTGTACGTGGGTTTGGTCGTGGTGTTGGTGGTAGTTATGGTGGTGGTGTTGGTGGTGGTGGCGGTGGTGACGGTGGTAGTTGTGGTGGTGGTCGTGGTTGTGGCGATGGCAGTGGTGGTGGTAATGGTGGTGGTGGCGGTGGCGGCGACGCCGGTGACGGTGCTTCGGACAGAGCTGTCGGAAGACAGTATTTCTTTCGGCGTTTCTCGACAGAAGAACCCGGAGAGATCTCGAGCGACGAGGCAGGCACGTCCTTCATGCGGGAGATCGTGGAGTGGGCGGGCCTCTCTCCGCTGCCAGTCACTCGTCGGACTGTGGGAGGGGCAGACAGTGGCGGGGAAGACGCGATGGAACGGGGGGAAAGCGTTCGACTTGTGGATCTAGCCCCTCTACCTGCCGTAACACCACCTGGCCTTCGTCTTGTGGACCTAGCTCCGTTTCCTGCCGTAACACCGCCTGGGATGGGAGAGCTAAACGGCAGCGAAGACGACGACGGCGGCGACGACGGCGGCGACGACGGCGGCGACGACGGCGGCGACAATGGCGACGACGACGGCGACGATGGTGACGACGACGACGACGACGACGATGACGACGACGACGACGGCGATGACGACAACAACGATGACGACGACGGCAACGAGAGTCTCGCCAACGATACCTCCATCAGCGACAACGAGAGCCTTGCCAACAATGCCTCCAACAGCGCCAACTCCATCAGCACCAATGACGGCAACGACGACAACAACAGCAACGACAACGACAACGATAACGAAGGTTCACTCACCACAGGAAGCATGCTCGCGTGGCCGAGCGTTGCTCCCTCTGCAACGCTCCCCTCGGCTCCGCTCCCCTCTGCGAGATCAACGACAGAGGAGGCCAGCCGCGACCGCTTTGCGAACTCTTCTCCTCCTCGGGGAGCGTTAGGCTGGGTCGGTACCGCAGCTCCTGGCGCCGACGAGGAGTCTCGTCGGCCACCCTCACCCACACTCGCACAGGTTCTCGCAGAAGGTTTCGTCGCGTCTCCTCGTTCCCCGGCAGGAGCCGGCGAGCGTTCAGACGCGCCGCCCCAGCCTCAACCTCTGTCCTCTTCGCCACCACCGCCACCGCCGCTGCCGCCGCCGCCCGGTGCTTCTGGTCCGTCTGGCGCACAACATGCGCGTAGCCTTGTCGACGACGACGACGACACAAGTCTATTCCCAGCACTGCTAACCCCCGCCGTGGTTCTGCACATGGGAAGGGGGTGGGCGGGCTACCCCCCCGAGTCCCGGGCAGCGGTGGAAGCCACCGCAATGGAAGCGGGGCGTGCGTAACTTGTTGCCACACGGTCGCAGACGGTTGGGTGCAAGTATGCGTTTGGGGGGGGGCGGAGGGCGTGGAGGTGGGGGAGGGGGGAGGCGGTGGCCGCTGACTTTCTGTCAGCTCTCGGCGGCGAAATGCCTCCTTTAGGTTTCTAGGATGTGGGTGGCGCGGAGGGGGAGCGCCGTGGCCGATTTTGTTATTGGGGCGTTTTCGATGTAGGGTCGGCTGTTCATGTGACGGGTATCTGGAACCTGCTGTAAACACGAGAGGAGCAGGGGTGGTCCAGAGACTACGGTAAGCGGGGCTCTGATGCAAGGCCCCCGCAGCCTTTTATGCATTTTTAATGTACTTACATTATCTTATATCCCGGTGTAGTCGAGAGTGAGAGACAGTGCACGAGACACAGCAGTCGATCGATCTCAACTAAAAAAAAAAAATGTAGCTCTACACGAACACCTTTGGAACGGGATGAACGGTGGTATACGTAGGTACGTGCGTGTGGTTGCGACGTTGCCCGCTCCACCGCTCATACCGCGGGAAGGTTTCCCCCTTTCTCTATTTATTTTGTCTTCTTTCTTTCGTTCTGCCTAGGTACGGAGATGGCGGTGACACGGATACTACGGAAGGTTCCCTGCTCCGAACCCCCGATTTCAAGGGGACCGCTGACGAAACGCCACCGCTTGCCTCCGACCAAAACGTTGACCTTGACCTGTGGACTTTTCTCGCTTTTAAGCGTATGATTGTTTGTTCGTGGATTGAGATGGGGGGCTGTTGGCGTAGGTTTTGGGGTAAGGACCTGTGGATGCACATGAGGGGTCGCTGCACCGCGCCATGTTGCGCTTGCGAAGAAGCCCCTCCCAGTATTTCAGCTACGATGTAGTGCTGCATGATTCATGGCGTGGTCGGCTTGGGATAAGGTCAGACAAACTGATCCCCACGGCCGACGGTGTGAGAAGAAGCCACGGTTGGACCAACCTTTTTTTTTATTTCGTCGGGTCTATTTCTTTTGTCTTCCTCGCAGCCTTACATGTCGGGAGACGGCGCGTTCCCCCTCTGGACAGGCAACATTTTTTTCCCCTCAATCTGCCTTGACTTGACACCAAGATACTAGGTTTTGGTGTGGAGAAGCCCGACCCTAAGCCTTTGGACAGCGTGTGTTTGCTCTTGCATGACACGTCTATTGGCAGATTTGCTTCATGCACTGCTGCTGTGTGCGATCATTTTTTGTTGAGTTTCACTAGTGTGTGTAGGAGGAAGGTGGGGCGGGGTTGGCATGGAGAAAGCATCGATGCGCCGCGCTGTGGAAAAAAAAAACTCGTGCCATTCGAAGCAGATAGCAGTAATCTGTGTATTCGTGTGAGCCTTGTGTTGTGGGGGTGTTTTAGGCGTTTGTTAGTTCTTGTGTGTATTTTGTCCCGACGTAACGGAGTACGGACCACACTCCCGGGAAATTGGTTCCCACCTCTGCTGGTGCTTAGATATCGATGTCGTACGTAGAAGCGTTTTCAGAAGCTAAGGCGCACCCGGGTGGTGGTGCTGGTGGTGTCGCCGTGCAGTCCAGGCACGCATACATGGCATTGCATGCTTTCCCGTAAATGGCATCCATTCATATTCCCCAGCAACAATAATATTTAAGGATTTGCATTAAGCCAAACCATTTAATTACACACCCATCCATGGCAGAGTAGAGCTCTGCACCCACGGCGCGTTGGTTTCGCCACCGCTTACTCTCACATCCTGCCACGTCCCGCAGCACGGTTTCCATGTATCGCGCGCTGACATTGTGCTCGTTATATTCGTCTGTACATTGCTCCAGCCCATGGACAACCCTCCGTGCTACCACTACCACGCGCTATCACACAGCAGGGGGAGTAGGGAAAACATATCACCGTCCAGCACCAAAAAAAGTGAAAGACAACTTGGGGGCGATGTCGCCTCTTTTCCAACAGAAGAAAAAAAAAAAAAGTCGGGTGAAAAACCGCGCAAAATTTCGAACAGACGACACTCCGAAACGGTTCAGGCGACACTTTTTACGAGAACGTCGCGGGCGGACGGGGCACCGGTCCATCCTACATACAGCAAGCAAGCAAGAAAGCGAGCGAGCGAGCCTGGGCGCATTGTCGTCAAATCTTCAACCTTACGAGCACGAACATACTACCAGGCACAGTGGTCCGTCCACACGACACCGACATGCTACGTACTATGGTCTGAGGTACTTCAAAGCAAGAAGTGGCCATCCCACAACGATTCGCAAGCGCACCCCCTCCCCCCTCAAGTCAATCCTATGCCCACCTACGTTCTAGCTAGCTATCGTATGATATCATATGATACACGGAGATGGCACGGCCCAGCAAGGCCTTGAACCCCTTCTATTAATAAAAGGCATACAAAATCCCAAGGTTTTTCGGTCAATCCGATGTTTCCCTTCAAAAACGTTGACTACCTGGAACGAAAAAAAACGCGGGCACGCCTACCCGTACCGCTTTCTTTCCTTGGCCAAGCCAGTCAAAACCAACCGCGGACACTACAGCTGATACTGTTCCTTTCGTCGACCAAGCCAGCCAAACCTGGAACACCACTACGAGAAGTACTGTTTGATTCCTTCCGTCTACCAAGTGCCCTTATTCCCGGTCACGGTTGGACCTATACTTTTGGTATCAACCTCCGAACGCGCCCTATGCCTACCGCACGCAAGATAACACACACCTTGGAAAAAAATCATCGCGGCTTGGTTCCAGTGGAGCGGGGGGGGGCGCGCACGCACTCCACGAAAACGGCGGCCTTGGGAAGACCTCGTCGAGAACGTTCCACAGACGCGGCGCTCGACGTTCGAGCTCTCCCCCCACTATAGAAAAAAAAAAATCCGAGCTTCGTTCGAGGGGAGGTCTGATCTTGAGTGTTACCTGGTACACGGTAAGCCGCACGTCGTTTTGAAAGCAGGCGCAAGCAGCGGTCAACGCAAAGCGCACCCCACACAAATAAAGATACCGTGGCCACCACCACCACGAAACCATTCTACACAAAATTCAAAAGAAGTCAAGCCGTGACCAGCATAGGGCAAAAAAAAACGCGGGCACCCATCCAACCTCATCGGTCGCAGCGAGTGTGTTCTCTCACGCTTCCACTAGCATCGCATCGCATGTACCACCCGAACCTGTCCTTTGCATCTTTGTTTTTTGTGTGTATCGCCTCGAGGCGATAGCGCAGTACCAGCACAATTTTCTACCCGCCCTCGCTTCCCTGCCCCTATCTTAAGACGCCTCAGAGAGGTACACAGCCGCCTGCCCCTCCCCCTCCCCCCCCGCCGGGGAGCGAAGCGCTCAGACCACCAAGGAGAATAACCCCCCCCCCCCCCGCCCCCGACATACAATAGGCTCTCCTTCTATGCAGCCAACGTCTCGAACTCTGTACCTCGTACCCCGTACCTCGTACTACGTCTTACACACCTGGTAGAACATTGCACACACCCCGAGCCGTACCGCAGCTTTGCTGCTGTGCGGTTTCGTTGATTCGCCGACAAGGTCGGCATCGCACACCAAACAAACACGCACACAACACAACACACACTAATATCAGTGTCGACGAAAAAACAACGTCCAAGCGACAAGCGACTTCCCACCAAACCGGAAAAAAATGTATGCGACGTGCGGATGGGCATATAAAAAGCGGGATTCCCTAATTTTTTGCTACGTTACACTTGCTGCTGCTGTACCAGACACATACATATGTATACTAAGAATACACAATAAAAGCGTCAGCCGAATCAACAAAGATTGTAGCAGTACAACGCAGTTACCTCGAAATTCCGTCCTAATCAGCATGATCTCACCCCTAACCCTTCCCCCCCCCCCCCCTCTCCAACCTATTCACCCTGCAAACTTCTCGCCGTCCACAACTTCTACCATCTCCCGCACAAAATGATCCAAAACCTCCATGTATAAGTCGCCCCCTCCTCCCCCCCCAACCGTTGTACAGTACCGCATTATCCCTCCTCCCCCCCGTCGCACCCCCTTCCCCCTACCCCAAAATATCCCCACGACTGTCGTAAAACCGGGGAGGGTTTGCCCGTATTCCCCCCCTCCCCCCCCCTCCGGGCGAACCTCAAATTTTCAGCAGGCAGTGCCGGCACTTCACCGTAGAGGCAGCAGTGGCGCGCAAATGAAAAAAAAACTCACTCTACAAAAAATATCGGCCTCGACTAGCCCGAGAAATTTCTACGATTTTTTCCGAAGACAGCTTAAACGAGCGATCGACCAGCCGGGGAAATTTCTACGATTTTTCCGGCGAAAGCTCTAAACCAGCGATCAACCACCCCACGAACTTGCTAATTTTTTTTTTCCGAAGACAATCCGAACAAGAGATCCACCAGCCCAAGAACTTTCTACCATTTTTCCGAAGACAGTTTGAACGAGAGATCGACCAGCCCACGAACTTTCTACATTTTTTCCGAAGACAGTTAAAACGAGCGATCGACCAGCCCGGGAACTTTCTACGACTTTTCTTCCGAAGAAAATGTTAAACCATCCAAGTAAAAGGTCGACGTAGAAACGTGGACAAGGACCGACCCTCCATAAAGGTGACGGAGGGGACCCCTCCCCCTCCCCCCCCCCCCCCCGCCCCCGCCCCCGCCCCCTCGGGTTTCCACCATCTGTCATGGACAAAACAGACAAAAAAAACCCGCCTCCTTTCAGGGCCCGCTGCCGCTGATAAACAATACCGTGCCCCGCGCCCGCGCGTCCGACCGTAAACCAAAAAAAAAAAAAAACGATATCAGGTACAAATAAAAGTACACCTCATACACTGTCTCCGCTGAAGAGCCCAAAACAGAACAAAAAAAGCGCTCCTTGCGAACATGCGACACGCACGTATATCCCCCCACACCCTGGAGCACACAACGCCCCCACTCCCCCTCCCCAAGCTTCTCACCAAGCCCTAACCCTATTGTGGAATACACCGAGAGCGCATCAAGCTCCAGCTCTATCAAGCGCGTCGAAGTATCTCCTCATACTACCCATCGTCGCCCTCCCATTGCCCATCGACAAGGTGCGGCTTTTAACCGCGCCTCTACATCCTACACAAGGATCGAATGAAGACCGTTACTCCCTCCGCTACCCCCCCCGGCCGCCCCAGCCCCACCACCACCACCACCACCTCTTTTCCGCCAGCTCATACCCGCATCCCCGCCCCCGCCCCCACCGGGAGCGGCGACGGCCGCGCTAGCGGGTGGCGGGGTGGTGGGCGCTTCTAGCTCTTGAGCCTGCCGCGACAATGCGAGTTTAAAGAAGTCGTTCATGCACAACACCGCCGGTCGAGTAGACTCGAAAAACTCCAGTTTTCTGAACAGGGCGACCGTGCTTCGTCTTGCGCTGTTTTTTGCGGAGGGAAAAGTGGGGGGAAAAGGCAAGGGAAGACCCGCGCTTAGCTACGGATGATAGAGGTAGCAATTGTTGGCCAAGCCAAAGGCTAAAATAGCTATGATAGTACCCCCCCCCCCTTCATTTTCACTGGTACCGAGGTTAGAACGGCACCAAACTCAAGAGTGGACTCCAAACATGTCATTTGGGGGAAGCGTATAAAGAAAAAACGTTTAGTTTTGGCCGGCCCGCGCCTATCGCGAAACGGAGCCGCACCGTCACAGAGACATCGGGTACGATAGCCTTGAGCTGCTGAAAACTAAAAGCATAAAAATGAAGCAGCACACACACTTCACGCATACCTAGCATCCGTAGAGAGGAGGCCAAGCGCAAGAAGGCCCGCCCCTCCCTTGGACTCCGGCAGCAGTCCCAGCAGCACTTGCAGCTCCGCTTCGGTCTCCAGGCTGTCGGACAACATCGTGAACACCTACCAACCAACAGACAAAAACAAAAACACCGTGCTATACATACGGGGTATCACACACAGCTTGCAAAGATGAGTTCCGACAAAATGTTCGATCTTACAGCTGGGGTGTACTCTTATTTTTATAATATACGTCGACAGCGCGGAGAAAAGGTACTTTTGCCTTTTTTCTAGGACACACTTCAAAGTATTGTACAACGTGAACACACTGCGGTACAACCGCTTCAGCTAGGCAAAAGGGTACACGTGGAATTACCTCCCGGACTTGGCTCTCGCCGACGCTCTTCTCCAGTTGGAGGCGTCGGATGTAGTTCCGAAGCCGCACGCCCTGCCCCCCGGCCGGCACGCCTCCCCCTGGCCCCCGACAACGAGCCCACGGGTCAGCGTCCCCCCCCGCGATGCCGGCGGTGTTGCTGAGCCGTCGTAATCGCCCGTCGTTCACGCTCATAAGCTGACAAAAACAAAAACGAACACAAAAAAAAAAAAAAAAAAAAAACAAAAACAAAAACAACAGACCTTAAAAACAAAGTACAGGAACAGACAGTAGACGATCGTTAAACGCCTTTGAGACCCATCCACGCCGACCCAAAACACGACCATTGCACTATTCCACTATTTCACTATTCCACCATTCCACTATTCCACTACTCCACTCTTACACTATAATGCGTAAGTCCAAGGCTTTGGCAGGGTATCGTTCCACTACTCCACTATTACACTATAATGCGTGAGTCCAAGGCTTTGGCAGGGTATCGTTTCGTGCACAGATACGCCAGGCATTCATGTGGTACGACGGACAGCAGCAGTTTTGGGGCAATACGAAGACACCTTCTGCAATGGCGGGGGGGTCTCTCTCAACTGGGAACCTACTCATTTTCAGCGGAAAACCCCTTTAGGTTTGTCTTTTGAAGCACGTTTCCGTACTGCTGTACACTAATACCTAGTGTCAGTAGGCCATGTTATTCTCCACCGTGTTTGATCGTGTTTGATCGTGTTTGGTCGTGTTTCCCTTTAGACCAGGGCTGCGTTGGTGAGGGAGGGGAGGGGGACTGAAGGGTGTGCTCAGCTTGTGCATGGTCGTAGTCGTATGACCATAGGCCCTCGCACCCCTACTATGCCGGGACGGAGCACGTCGGGTTTTCACCAAACCAGGTAGACATTGCTCACACCAGGGGCGAAGCGCCGTGAGGCGTTCGGTTCGGCGAGTCGCACCAAGGGTGAAACTGCATTCTTCCAAGAAGCGCTCGTAAGACGGACTTCGGCACCTTGTTCGTACCCTTTTACTTATGGATGACAGCACCGATGAGTTATACTTCCAAGTACTTTGTTTTAAGTGCGGTAGGAGGAGCGGGGGGGGGGGGGGCCTCATTTTCACTCAATACAGGATTTTTGCCACTCGCACGAGTGACTATCAATTATATGTATACTACCTCACGGACAAAACACACTCAAGTTCGTTTTTTTTTTTTTGCGCAGCGTAGCTTACCGTTCCATTGCGGATTCACATGGCGAATTTTGCCGGCACGAAAGATTAACGCCGTTACAGCTGAAACCCCCCATTTTCTCACAAATTTACGTGCAATTAGTATAGGGAGGGGTTCGGGGGCTCTAAGAAGGGGTCAAGACCGCAAAGGAGCAGGGGGGTCACCCGTGCGAGTGACACCGAGCCACCGTAAAAAGGGTCCGAAAAAGTGACCCCCTTCCAGTACCTCTCCAAGGTGTCAGGAGACGGTCAGTCAAGGGAAAACGTCCGGCGGTCACGATATAAAACCGATCGTTCCACACTGAACACTGGTAGTTTGCCGTCAGCCAAGGTAAACGGTTGGGAAATCGCCGTCGGTCAAGCGGTTAAAGTGCCGTCTCCTGAGATGTTTGTCCTGGGTGGGCAAGACGAACATCTAATCACAATGCTGCGCGCGTGTCCTCTCACTGCCCCTTACGCTGCCTCGTGTCAGCCAAACTGTAACAGCCATTTTCGCTCGACAAAATATTTTCGCATAACGTCTGTTCCTCTCTTATGTTATTTTTGTTATTGTTACATCGTTGACGTGAATGTTCACATCCATGTCCAATTCCATGTAACCAGTTCACGTAAATACCAGGGTACATATGTTAATGAATAATTTGGCAGACGTCAGACAGATGATGTATCCCCACTGGATGATCTAGATTCTCGGGGAAGATCTGTATGGTCTATAGCTCATGTTTCTGAGATGGAGCCGTGCGATCTGCACGATCTGTCGAAAGTTGTCCGTGTTGGAGCTGTACTCTCTAGGTACAGGTCCTGTACAACACCTCAAAACGGCAGATACAGGATGTACTGCTGTACATGATCTAGATGATCTAGATCATGATCTGTCCATACTACTGCAGAAAAAACACTAACTCCCAGTGATATACACGATCTAAATAATGATCTGTCTAAACTATTGCAAAAGGAAAACACACGCTAACCCCCAGTGATCTAGATCATGATCTGCCTATACCACTGCAAGAAGAAACACACTAACTCACAGCGATGTAGACTAATTACATCACAATCTGTCCATACTACTACAAAAAAAACGCACTAACTCCCAGTGATCTACACGATCTAGGTCATGATCTGTCTATACTACTGCAAAAGAAAAAACACACTTAACTTCAAGCAGTTTGGCCCAAAAAACATGGGTGGGGCTCTGAAGGGGATAAAAAAAAGCGTATTGATGGCGTCGCCAATTAATAGTACTTCTTATACTGCAGAAATAGCCCGATAAAATTGCAACATAAATATTAACACCAACAATACCATCGTCAGATACGTGCAATATTGACATGGAATTGATCATAGCTCGCATGTAAAAAGAACAGTGACAAATAACAAAAACATAAAAAAAAATACCATGGTAACACGCGCGATATGAACCACAACAAAAAACAAAATATATAACCTAAACATGAGCACATCACTACCTGGTACGTAATATAAAAGTATGTCCGCGAAAATAGGGCTGGTATAGGCAGAGAAAAGATATCCAATTGTTACACTTCTCTTTCGCACCGTGCGGGTGCGTGTATGTGTTTATGGGTGTGGGTGGGTGGATGGATGGGTGGGTGGGTGGGTGGGTAGGTTTGTAGGTAGGTAGGTACATTTTCGATACTGACATGGACGCCCCCCCCCCCCCGCCCTTGCTTGGTGCAAGCAATGTCTGTCTGGCCGTGAAAACCCGCCATGCTCCGTCCCGGCATTGTAAGATGCGAGGGTCTAACAGTACCACTATAACATATGGTCATACCACTACTGCCATGCATGAATATCGAGTACACCCCCCCCCCTTCCCCTCCGAAGCTCGACAACACCACTGCCCCAAAAAAAGTTGTCACGAGATTGACGAGGTTCACACAACGCATACCTTTTCGATGGACACAGAGGCCAACTGGCCTGCCAAGTCCGTCTCCCTGTCCAGCACGAGGTTAACCAGCCCCTGCGTGTAGTCGTGGCACTCGCACCTCGCCCAGGACTCCCCCTTCCCCGCCTTCACCCCCGCCAACAACTTCGTTGCAAACGCCGCATCCCCCGCATAAATAAGATCTTCCTTCCCCAAAGCCCTCTCTTCGCCGCTTCCCGACCCGACCCCACCCGACTTCCCTCTGCTGTACATGCTGAGGAAATTGCAAGAGAACGCAGAAGCGGGGAGGGATGGGGGGGGGGTGAAGGGGGCGAGGGGGGGGGCAAGAGCGAAACGCAAAAAGAAAACGGAAAACAACGAAAAGTGAAAGAAACAAAAAAAAGAAGAAACGTTACGCGTGCTCGTGTAAAGAAAATAGGAACCGGAAAAAAATGAAGAAAAATGAACAAATTACTCAAATGTCGGCATAAGAAACACATAGAAAACCTACAACAACAAAAACGGAAGTAATCATATGAAAAATTGACGCAAGACCGGAGAAAACGGGAACAAAATACTACAAGGTATAACAACAACACAACCAAAAACAACAACAACAACAACAACAACAACATCAACAACAACAACAACAACAACAACAACAACCACAACAACAACAAAAACAACCGCCCCCATCATCACCAAACATCTCTACTATCACCACCCACCACAACCACCACCACCACAACCACCACCACCACCACCACCACCACCACCACCACCAGCCCCCCCTCCCCCGCCCCCTCAACACCCAAAGGTCATGACAAACGCTTACCTTCCACCGCCGCTGTCGTCGTGCGACATTTCCTCGGAGGTGATGACCGTCCCGCTTCCCTTGGGCAGGTCTAACTGGCAAAGCACGTCCCACCATTCGGGGTGCGCTTCGAACATGGGATTGGTCACCCCGGCGACAAAGCTCGGCGTCTCTAGAAAACTCAGATCCGAAAGACTGGCGTACGGGAAGGCTCGGTGCAAAATCCCCTGCAGAGAGCCATGAGAACAAACAGCCAGTGCATATAAACAAATCACGTATCGATAGTATACCAGCACAATAAATCCAAAGCAATCACTGATATGTACCTGGTATGATATAAAGCATCAAGCCTGCAAAAAAGCTCGGAATCTCCAAAAAAAAATTGAGATCCGGCAAAAGCTCGTGCGTGGGAAGGCTCGGTGAGAAAAAATCCCCGCCACGAGGAATGTGTAAAACGTAAATCATGTCAAGTCCATTTAGCCGAGCTGCAATAGGACCCCGCCACGGCATGTGCAAACGCCCTTTCTGTTACACTACCAAGCATCTGGTGCTCTTTAAAGCCGCATCTGCCCTTTCATATGCAGGTAGGTGGAAATTGCTCTGTTGCTCTGTTGTAGCATTCCTACAAATTGGCCTTGTGCTCGCGTGTGCTGCCTGCTGTTTCGACCACGTCCAGGACTATGACGAAAAAAAAAATAAGTGAAAACAACGACCACGACTGCTGCTGCACTTGCACTTGCACTTGCTGTTGTGTGTTGCACTGCTGGAGTTTTAATTACTAGTCGGACCAATATATATAGGTCGTTTTCCGGAGGTGCCGACTATCCGACTTACTGGGTTTCCATACCGGTAGGAAGGATTGTCTAATGCCGAGTGTGTGTGTGTGTGTTTTTTTTTTGGGGGGGGCGGTGCCCCCTCGGACGGGGAAGGGTGATTTGGCTCGTTTTTCGCCTGACTTAAATTGACAAGTCCGTTCGTCATCAGCTGGTTTCGCTAGCCGACTAGCCGACTTAAGTCAGGTGCGACTAGCCGACTCAGTTTTTAATCGTGAAATCCTGCCGACTGACGGCTCTAGTAATGGCCGTAGCAAAACGATCAACGCAGGCAGCACTGCCCACAGCCGCTATCAATGTAACACCGCAACAGCAGTCTGAAGGTCGTGTATGACAGGGGGGACATAAACACGAACACATTAATCGTAAACGTGACTAAAATATGGCTACTAAGAGCATGAACATACTGACAGTAATCATGACCAGAACAGGGTCAGTAACCATACAAAAACATTACTAGTAAATAACAGTAATAATCATGACCAAAAATACTCTTGTCAACGAAAAACTACAAAAAACATTCTTCATCAGTGATATCATACCGCAGAGAGTATTATTTTTCGGGGACTTTCACGGCTCATGATCAGTCCCGCAGTCTTGCCGAGTCCGGGGTTTTCCAAAACCCCGCAGGCCGAATCGGGTCGGGTCAAGAGGTGTTCGAAATGTCACTATTAATTAATAGAGTCGGGCCAGGAGGTTTTCAGGTATCACGGGGGGGGGGGGGGGGGGGGGGGTGGTTTTCTCGTCCTTTTCAACTGCACTCTTCTCCCACGGCGTGTTTTACGTATGTACGTACACTGCCCACACACCTTGACAGCAATTAACGCATCGTATTTTTTTTTTGCATTAATAGCCAAAGTAGTCCATTTTCACGAAGTGATCCATGATACACACTATGCACCTGGCATAATTGTACTCTACCTCGTATTATATGTGCTATTGTTGGTTATTTCACGCGAGGGCGGCCGGACAGTCTTTTTTCTTTTTTCGGCACCTCACATCAGAAACGGTCAGAATGGAAAACTAACCGGAGCGCTGAGGTCGCAGGATGATCTTAGAAAAATGGAAAAATGTTTTCTTCTAAATCGTCGTGCGACCACAGCGCTCCGGTTAGTTTTTGACTCTGATCATTTTTCATGTGCGGTGTACGAGTATGCTTTCCCAGAATCCCCGGGCATCCTCGACACACGTTTCAAAATTTTCATCTACGGTACTGTAACCTTTTTAGAGCTGCATTTTTTCCCCACACTGTTCCAAGTAAGATGCCCCCCCCCTAACGAGGATGGATGCTGCCATGCTGTTCTCACGAGACTAAGACGTCAATTCAAATCACCCACGGTAAACGTCGCCTTGCCTGTATCGGGGGGCTGACGAGCGCGCAGGCGGCCAGGACGATCTTGCACACGTCTCCCGCGGCATGATTGTATCCCACGAACATCACCCGTCGCCCCGTCAGAACCGCATTGTAGATGCTCATGATGCTCTAAAAAAAATAGCAACAGCAGTGACGGTGAAAAAAAAGAAAAGGAAAAATAGTTGTGTGTGGAACGGCGTAACACACGCTACTCTCCCCCCCCCCGGTCAACTTGCAACCACCATCACCACCTTCTATCCCCCCTGCTCCCCACCTCCACCACCGCCTCTTCCCCCCCCGCCCCTCCCGCCCACCACCAACCACCAACCACCAACCACCAACCACCAACCACCAACCACCAACCACCAACCACCACTACCTCCTGCCCCCTTCGCACCACCACCACCACCACCCCCTCCTCCTCCACCAACACCACCCCCCACAAACCACTTGCCCCCCCCCCCCCCCCCAAACGCCACCCCCACCCTCCAACAACCAACCACCCCCCCCTACCCCTTGTGCAGATTACCTGTCCGAATAGGTTAACGAGCAGGGTGACGGAAGTGCTCATAGTCTCGTCGGGATAGCTGTACAGAGGCAACGAGGCCTGCACCGCTCGCCCTCCATAGTGAAAGGTCATCATATAGGTCCACGTAGAGGTGAGATGTTCCATCGGTACAGTCCCCATATATTTATCCGCCACTCCTCTGATTTTATCGCCGCAAAAACAGAGGAGGGATGTACGCAGGGGGGGGGGGGGGATATCGTCGCAAAGCAGAGGAGGCATGCAGGCGGGGGGGGGAGGTGGAGGGGGGGCAGGGAGGAGATATAAATGATGATGTAGGTCCACGTATGGTAGAGGTAAGGTGTTACACTGGGACAGTACCCATGTGTTATTCCTCCGCAAAAAGAAAACGACGTGTTAATGGGGGGGAGGGGGGCGGGGGGGGTGACTATCATCGCCAAAACAAAGGAAGGGGCGCATCACCTGTGCTGCTTCGCGCTTTGCCCACACAACAAAAGAATGTATAAATATATACAGATTTTTTCATTGAAACCAAAACCGGGGTTTGGTCCGAAAAAATGAACCCCTTCAGAATGAATTCCCTTTGTGCCATTCAGCGCTCTGAGCTCCTTCGCAGGCGGCGTAGTCCCCACTGAAGCCTTCACGAGGCACACCAAGCTCGGAGGAAGTCAACCAAGTCGTGATACTTCGAAGTATGATTACAGGCATTGTTAATATAACAATAGACGCGTGCTACGATAGATGATACCTGGTAGATCATACCAGGTAGATGATAAGAGGCGCACCACATATTTTCTGAGGATCCTGACTTGACGAGATCAACGCGTCTACAACTGGAAACCATTTTCTTTTTTTACAAATTCACTTGAAGTTAGTACAAAGAGGGATTTGGGGGGCTCTAAAGGGGTTTTTGAAGGTGAGCTAAACGCCGGAACAACCGGGAACCCTGATTTTTTTTACAAATTGACTCAAGTTGGGATTTGGGGGCTCCAGCCCCCAGCCGGTTTTTCTTCAAGACCTCTCCCAAAAAAATTATTTGAAGAAAAATGAAACTGCCAAGACCGGTGACAATGGGAGGCCAAAAGTTTGAAATTCCCGAAGATACCAGCCAAACTTTGCCTGAACGGTCGCCTATGGACCCGATTTGGTAGAATTATTTTTTGAATTTTTACAGAATTCCAAAAAAAAACGATATTTCGCGGCGATCTTGGCCAACACCGGCCTGAAAATTCTCAAGCAGATCTTGGATTAGACGCGGCGCAATTTCGTGTTCTCCACACACTTCGTTCGACGAAATCAACGACAAGGTCGTGAACTCTGAACGTGGCGAGCTCGTTACGGGCTCCGACCCCCCCTTGGTGTAGAGCGCTCATTCTACGGCCGGTGATTTGTGGCGGGCGCCGATCAGGCTTCTGTTAAAAACACATTTGGCAGCTGATGTGTACAAAACCGAGACAAAAACTCTCTATCATCTCCCAACCGGCGAAAAACACAATTTTGGGAGGATGTGATGGAAGACCACAGGACAACGCAAACAACCTCTCACGCCCTAGGGCATGGGTCGAGATAAACTCTTCAGCGCTGTCACCTACACCCATGTGGCCTTGTCCGGAACGAAGAGGAGTGACCATGGGTTGTCTCTATCTCGAGATCGAAGGTCAATCGTGTTTGGTGGGCAGTGTTGATCAAGGCTTGATGAAAAATAGACAAATTGACCTGACGAATCGCATGACCCAAAAAAGAGCCAGAAAAAAAAACATTTTAGTAATATTTTCCCTATAGCGACGTCACCCGAAATCTTTCAGCAAAAAACCTCCAAAAAAAAACTGCAAACTGTTGGGCCAAACTATCGTCTTTCCATTATCATACGTCTAACGGATGAAAAATCCCATGTTACAACTGGAAACCCTTTTTGGGGACAAAATCACTTGTAGTTAGTATAGAGAGGGATTTGGGGGCTCTGAAGGGGTTGTTTCAACACCTCCACCGAATAAACGGAGTTGGAGAAAAGCAAAACTGCAACCGGATGAACAAAATCCCATGGCCGAGGTATAATACAACGAGATTCGTGCAAGAAAAAAATATCCATTTCCGACGATTTTGAGTCATAACCCTTTTAGCATGTGTAGCACCGCACTCCCGACATGGGTACGAAACAGTCGGAGTTAGACAAGGATAGTTGTAGGAGCTGGAAATGGGTTAAATAATGCCTTTACAACTGGAAACTCGCTTTTTTCGGCAAAAAATACTGGGAATTGGTACGGGGGGGGGGTTTTGTTAAGGAGCCCCGTCATTCAGAAAACCCTTTTTCGCCAAGAAAAGGTACAGTACCTCTACCGTAGCACGTGCCTGGCGGTTCCTACGATAGAGATACTGCTGTACCGTTTTTTGGCGAAAATATTTCTGAACGTCGGAGCTCCTCAATCCAATATCGTCCGAAATTAAACATTTCATTTTCCAAAATTGACATTTTTTTCAGTCCTATTGATAGGTCGGCGGTTTTTTTTTTGCCGGCGGGTTGCACTTTTAGCTGATTACCCCAAAACAACAAAACAAGCATTTGGGCGAGAGGTAGTGTGGAGCTCCTGAAGTCATCACCCTCAGAAAAGAAAAAGTACAGTGCCTTTACCATAGCACGCGCCTATATTAATATAAATGGTCGGATGCGAACCATGTAGTTGGTTTGGCACGCGCCTATAGTCGGATACGAACTGTGCGGTTGGTTTGGCCCTATCGTCTTGAGGCATGCTACATACAGTACGGCAGAGGTGCGCCGTTTTCTTTTCTTTTTTTTTTCTGAAGTTCCTCGCTTACGGGTCTCTATGCTAAATTCAAGTAAGTTTGTCCCCCAAACGGGTTTCCAGTGGTGAAGGCGTTAAGGGGCTCTGATACATTCAACCTTAACCGGCAAAAACGATTTTCGATAAAACAAAAAAATCCAGCAGGATGATGAACAAATCCACGGCCTACAGTACGAGTAGGTATGCAATACATTCAGGTTTGCAAAAAACAACCAAGAACGACCTTCCCGACGGTGTAGGGTTAATATGAGTTAAGGAGCCAATTCACCCAGGAAGTATTTTTGGTGAAAAGTGGTATACCTCAATACCTTTATCGCAGCATGATGTGTCTCTTGATATTAATCTCTTGCTATCATTCAGGGCGTTTTCACGGGTCGGGTTTCGTCAGGGTAACCCGTCCAGACCCGCGAGATTTGAAAACCTCCGACCCGACCCGACCCGACCCGACCCGACCCGACCCGACCCGACCCGTGGTATCTCAAGCACCTCCAGACCGGACCCCGCTCGACCCACGAGATTCTGATAAGCTCCTGAGATGATCCACGGGTAGGGCCATGACCCGTGGAAAGCCCTGCTGCTAATAGCATCGGAGAAATCCGGCGCACCGTCGTAGGTGCGGCGCATTGATATCCTTTGCGCCGCCGCTACGTATGCTCCAGCAATCGCGCCGCCAGTTTAGGCAATCTTCGCGGCCGAAGTCGCGGTGGGAAACGTCAACGAAATCGCCTGAGATTCACTGTGCGATCGTGTGCACTCGTGTGCACGGGCAAGGAACGTATTTCAGGGTGGTGGGATTGCGTGGATGCATGCCACACCGAAGCCACAATCGACTCGAGACGTACCTCAAAAACCAAAGAAATTTTGGACAAAACAAAAAAAAATGTGATTGAGTGCTGCAGAGCTAAACAGATAGATGGCCAAAAACACCAACGTTACACAAAAAACTAAATTATTAAGGCCGCGGGGGGAGGGAGTGGTCCCTAAGGAACGTATTGCCAAGTAGGCGCGAGTAGGCGTTTCGCCAAAAAAAAAGCACGACTCGGAAGTAGATTTTGTTTTCAAGCAAGGCCCACCTTCCTCGTTTTTTTTTTTTTTTTTTTTCAGACTTTTTTCGCCCCTTTTTGCCCTTTTTCTAGTCCAATACTTGACTACCTCAAACGGCGACGAATTTTCGCCGTCCGCAGCTTTTTCGAGACGAGCGCATCGTGTTTAAAAAGATCCGCCAAAATTCCAGCTAACTCTAGGTCAAAGCCGTTTGTTTCTTCGTACGTGCTGTAGCCGTGGTAGTACACACTATCTCGCAAACGTATCAAAAGGTGGATTTTTGGAGCATATTCTCGACTTTTTGGTGATGCTGGATGGCAACTTTGATCGCACGAAATCACCTCGCGAGTCATTTCTGGTTGCCTACGACCGCTGCCCGCTGTACCCGACGCCCTCACGCACGTCATAGTGAGCGTGGCTCAAGTTCGCGGGCTGTGGTTGGTTGTGATGGGTGATGGGTGATGAGTGACGATTGATGGGTGATGGGTGACGATTGATGGGTGATGTGTGATGGGTGATGGTGATGGGTGAGGATGCCATGCGTCAACCACAACACCAGAAGAGGATACCATGACCATGACCATGCTACCTGGAAAACAGTTGAGCGTTGGTTCTTGTCGTTGCCGTCCAAACGAACATAAGCACAGACCCTACTGTCTTGCATTCATACCTTCGCATCAGCCCCCTTTCCCAAGGCGTCGGCCGGGGAGCCCCGGCGATGTCGGCGCTGTTGAGGGCGTCGAACAGCGACTTCAGCACATCGGGGAGTGGGGTCTGGAAATATTGCTCCAGGGCAATCATCAACATCGGTCGGAAAACCTGTCGGTGATAGCAGCAGTAGCAGAGGTAGCAACAGTAGAAGCAGCGATAGCAACATCAGTAACAGCAACAGCAGCAACAGCAGCAAACAGCAGCAAACAGCAGCAAACAGCAGCAAACAGCAGCAGTGACAACACCAGCGACAACCGCAGGAGAAGCAGCAGGAGCAGCAGCAGCAGCAGCAGCAGCGGCGGCAGCAACAAACGCGTTCAGCAGCGCAACGGGCAAAACCAAATGCCGTGCGCGTTTCTCACAATCCCGAAGACCCGCACCTAGCCCTGACCCTAACCCTAACCCAAAACGCAAGGCCAGAAACCCGGAGATGGCCCCGAAAGGTCCCCGTAGTCGTGATCGAAATCTCGCCTACGTAGTCGTGACAATTCATTTTCACCGGTGGATGGTTGCAACGTATATGCCAAAAAAACGCCTCGGCCTCCTTGTCAAGCACCGGGACACGGGGACACAGGGACCCACCTCGATAAAGTTGTAACGCGAACAGATACACATAGCCTTGACGTCGGCCCCTCTTCTGACCGTCGGGTCGTCTTGTTTTCTGACGAGATTGATGCAGTGCAGAAAGTCGCCACCGCTTTCTGCTGACCCCAACCGGGGCTCATACGAATCATCCCCTGTCTCGCGAACGCCTGCGGAGCATCGCGCCGCCTGAAGGAAAGTGTGGCACGCGGCAGTGGCAGGCGGGGGCAATATTAATATGCGGCGGGATATATGCCGTTTGGCGGTTGTTTCGGGTTAGTTAGTGGTTTCCATGTTTTTTTTTTTGTGTGTCTTGTTCTTCTTGTTGGTTCTTTGATTTTTTTTCTTTGTTGTATTTCGTAACGTGACAGGTCCGCCTGGTCCGTTCGCAGGCAACCACTCAACCAGAGCAAAACAAGCACTAAGAGCAACACTAGCAATACATATTCGATAGACGAGTAGGCAATATTGCAACGGCACTACGTTACAGCAGTGGCCACTCGTATACCAGGTACAGTACTTCGTATCGTATTTTTACGAGAGAACGCGGGTTTCCAATTCACACGGCGGAGGGGGGCCTTTCGAGGTGGCTGAAGCCTTTTGGTACTTGATACAACCTTGCTTTCCAACACTGAGAAAAATCACCGACCCATCGACGACTGATTCTACGTTAGCCCGCCCAAAAAAGATCAGCGTTTTTTTCTAACGAACGTTTCATGGCTGCTCGACACCAGCAGCGATGCCATGAAAAAAATATCTTCACATATTTTCTTGTTTGCAAACGCACTATCGAACGTTGACGTTGGGGCGCCAAGGGGCACCGCATTCCAGGAAATACGGCCAGGAGCTGGTTTCAAAACCGACGATTTCGGTGAAAAAAAAGCTGCGGGGGGGGGGGGGCTACCGTAGGACGACTCCAACGCGAACAACATGACAGCAGTTGCGCATATCAAGTATCCTGTCCTGCAACAGCGACAACCAGACTACCTTTTGGCATCAACGAACTAAAAGGCCAACACGAGATACGACCGCCCGTCAAAAGGGCAGCTCTTGCTGCAGTAGTGCCGATTTCCCCTATAGTGCCGGTTTCGCGCTATAATGGCAGTTGCCCGTAATGGTGCCTTCGAAGCCGATTGACATAGATCGGAAACAACCCATAGCAATTCGATTCGAGTCGACGAGGGAAGAAATGGCTGGAGTCTTCTCGTGATAAAAATGAAGGCGCGTACCGTAGTGGGGAGGGGGGGGGAAGGGCCTGCTTTAATGATCCCGGATCGGAGTCATGCCTAGGAAGGGAGAAGGACGAACCAAAGTGCAAAGATAATACCAGCACAAGGGAAAAGCAAAAACAAAAAAGCGCGGGAGGGGGGGGGGGGGGGGGGGGGCAGCACGCGGAGCAGCGCCGGTTTCCGCTATAGTGGAGGCGTGCTACGACAGATCTAGCACTTCATGACCATTTTTTTTTTTTCCTGGATGACAGGACGCCTTAACCCATCTCAACCCAAAACCGTCCAAAACAAAAAATCTTGTTTTGGCAAAATGAGCTGTTTTGAATACTCCTAGGCCATGATAACTTCTTCATCGGGCTGAACTTGCAGTTTTCTCTACACTAATAATAAGTCACTTTTTGGCCGGGGCATAGTATAAAGCCAGTTTATCAAAGCCAACAACCTTGCAAGAAAAAAAAAAACTGGTGATGCCACCTCTGCCGTCCTATTAGTAGCACGTGTCGGCGTCGGTATTTTCCGGCTGGCACACACCGGCACTACCACGGAAACCGGCAATAATCCCAGTTGTATACGGCAACAGCCCTCGGAATAGGAAGTTGGCGGCCCAGGCTAGGAGCACGATATCTAGGAAGCTGCCAACTCCCAGAACCTAAAATGGGTGCCGATAATCCTGTGGCGAAAAAACAATTATCAACCTCCTCCCTACTGCATTCACGCACTGCGCTATTTATGCAGGCGTGCAGCATGCAGTCGCGCAGTATTATCCTGGTGTTGACGTATTATGTGCCTGTATTGACCGGCAAACAACCATGCTTCCGAGTCTGATTAAATCGTCTGGAACACGAGTACAACGCCAGAGGCAGAGTCCACGCTATAGCAGGTACCGTATGTAACACGTTTGCGTGTGTCCTCTCCGCCGAAACGTTAGTTCCACACATCAAAGACAAAGACGTCAGGAGACGGCACTCTCAACCTTTCACGGACGGACGGCAATTGTCCAAGAATTTGCCTTGACCGACGCCAAACTACTAGGTTTTAGTGTGGAACGATCGGATTGACACCCTTGACCGCTGGACGTTTCCCTTGACTGACGCCAAACTGCTAGGTTTTAGTGTGGAACGATCGGTTTGACACCCTCGACCGCTGGACGTTTCTCTTGACTGACGCCAAACTACTAGGTTTTAGTGTAGAACGATCGGTTTGGCACCCTCGACCGCCGGACGTTTTCCCTTGACTGAGGCCAAAACACTAGATTTTAGTGTATAACGATCGGTTTGACACCCTTGACCGCTGGACGTTTCTCTTGACTGACGCCAAAATACTAGGTTTTAGTGTGTAACGATCGGTTTGACACCCTTGGCCGCTGGACGTTTTCCCTTGACCGACACCAAACTACTAGGTTTTAGAGTAGAACGATCGGTTTGGCACCCTTGACCGCTGCGTGTTTTACCATGACTGACACCACAACACTAGGTTCTAGTGTGGAACGATCGGTTTGACACCCTTGACCGCTGGATGTTTTACCTTGACTGACGCCAAAATACTAGGTTTTAGTGTGTAACGACTGGTTTGACACGCTTACCCGCTAGACGTTTTCCCTTGATTGACGCCAAAATACTACCTCGTAGGTTATAGTGTGTAACGATCGATTTGACACCCTTGACCGCTGGATGTTTTACCATGACTGACACAACACTAGGTTTTAGTGTGTAACGATCGGTTTGACACCTTTGACCGCTTGATGTTTTACGTTGACTGACGCCAAAATACTAGGTTTTCGTGTGTAACGACCGGTTTGACACGCTTGACCGCTAGACGTTTTCCCTTGATTGACGCCAAAATACTACCTGGTAGGTTATAGTGTGTAACGATCGGTTTGACACCCTTGACCGCTGGATGTTTTACGTTGACTGACGCCAAAATACTAGGTTTTAGTGTGTAACGATCGGTTTGACACCTTTGACCGCTGGATGTTTTACCTTGACTGACCGTATCCTGACCTATTTGATCAAAGACATGCATCTATCTAGCTCACCCAGAGGGTGTACTGTCCGTTTTCGTGAATGGCTTCTAGACCTAAGATACAAGATACAGCTTCCTGGCTACAAACCATGACTCAGAGAAAAACACTCTTCACAAAACACAACGGACATTGGCAAGTGAATTGTCAAACGTACTAGCGCACGAAAAGAGCAGTACCACAAACAAATCAAACAAAATAAACAGAAGAGCAGAAGGCGTGTTCCTGTCATATACTGCAGTCTGCCACCAACCCCAAGACTACTACCCACTCCTACACATCCTCCGCCTGCCGTCATCGAAGAGCATCATGGCATCCTCCCCTCTGCCCACACTACACACGAGGGTATGATACAGAATCTACCGAAAAGCACCACCCCCCCCCCCGTCCCCGTCCACATAATGCCACCAACCCTTCAACCTTGAACTCCAACGCTCACCTCTTCTTCAATCAATCCCGCACTAGCACCCGCCCGCTCGTTAAACCGGCTTGGCCAATCCTCATCCAGCGCCGTGTTATCCCGATTAAGAAACATGACAGTCCAGTCCAAGGCGTGGTTGTGAGCACCTTCCGGTAGCATGTGCTCCGCGAACCAGTCGTCTGCGCACCCGGGCACAGGGCTGGGATATGTGTGTCGCACAGTGCTGGCGAGGTACAATAGACACAATGCAACGGCGGCGGCGGTGGGAGAAGAAAAAGCAACCGCTTTAGAACCGCACGCAAGGCTTTTCGGGGAGGGGTTTACTTGAAATCAGTGTGGGATGTTTTTTGCAGTACGACTAGTACAACGGGTTTATAACACTTTTATTAGCAACACTTCATCCACGTTCTGGAGGAAGACCGTATGAATTAAGTGTGGATTCGTGTTACCAAGCGTTGGGGGGGGGGGGGGGGGGGTAGTCATGTGTTGCTTGCCTTAAGTCATTGACCATCGACCACGCGTCCCTTTCGAGACGGAGCACCGTTCCTACTCCTAATAGAGACACCTTCAACATTTGGGTGCTCATTACGCTTTACCCATATATTACATAAAAACGGCTTTTGCTTATCCCGTCCCCGTCCTGTTTCGTCGTCTGTGGCCACCATCTATCTCCCACGATAGCGATCGTTTCCTCGCTACTCTCTATTTTTCCAAACGCTTCCATGTCACATTCGTCAAATTTCCTGATCTCCTCTAGCACATTCCGTTCCTCGTTGTAAATTTCACATTCTCCTACTATATATGTGAGTCCTACTCTCTGTTGTTGTGCCGGGGGTCGGAAAAAGTAAGCGTCATATTCAAGGTCACTTTCAACTTCAACTTCAATGTCAAAATTCAATGCCACTACAAATTCAGTTTCAAATTCAACGATGACGTCAACGACAACGGACACGTCATACTTAGCGTCAGCGATATTCCCAACCCCAAACGGGACTATAGAAGGAGTAGTTAGCACGGCATGCTAATCGTACTCGGTACAAAAAATAGTGGAGCATGTACAATACAACATGTTGAAGGTGCCTGGCGCTGAAACCTGCCGAGATTGTTGCTCTCGTCTACTTACTATAGTCCGCGTCTGGTACGAGGATACATGCGGTAGAAAGTACACAGCAGTATAATAGACCACAAGGGGAAAGAGAGCGAGCTCCCGGGCTTGGAGCGAGCCGGGATTGTTCACGCTCCCCGCTCGCCGAGTTGGGAACCGTCGGCCATTATATCGCCTGGGACACCGAGGGCTGATGTGGGAGGCGGGCTTGGCACGGGCGCGCGGTCGCCGGGGACAGGGTGGCGAAACGTAGGCGGGTCACGCGAAATGAATACTGTAGGGCTCCGAATGTTTTTAAAGATCCATGATGAGACGTCGACTACTACTACGACGATGCTACGGTATCACATAATAAGGATTCTGCTTGTGTCCTCGTAGTGACCACTGTCTGCGTCTGCTGGCCACTGCTGTCTACTGCTGTGTCTACCAATAGACTTTACCGCGTTCTCACGACCCCGAACATACCATATAAAGTAAAAAAAATACTACGGTTTTGGAGGTGGTCCGCACATCTTTTCAAATCGTCAAATCATCAAAATCGCGAAGGGTCGTATCCTTAGCCTTAGCCTTAGCCTGGGTTAGGATCGGGGTCGGGGTTAGCGTTAGGGCTGGGTTGGGTCTACGCCTTCTTATGTTTTGCAAAAACAAAATACCCAAAAATACCTACGCAAGCCTTACAAAACTCTATATAAAGCGTACTATTTTTGGTGCTATATCTGGTGTGTGCGGGGTGGTGAGGCCGGTAAAGCCACCTCGTATCTAGAGCAGTAGTGCTGTAACGTTTCGCACAGGACAGAGGGGCAAGCACGAGGGCGATCACAATCACGAACGAGTGCGCCGTGTGCCCAACGGCCTTATGTGCAGTACCGTATGCCTAGGCTTTTAAATGCAGGTACCTGGTATGTGCTTACACTTATGAGCGGTAAGCATGCATGCGCCACACATACGCCTACAAAAAAATCCAATTGAATGAACCTTTTACAGACTCAAGACCGTTGCTAATGGCAAGGGGATTGTTTCACAAAAAAAATACAGTTTTTTTCAATGTTTTGCTCGAGAGATTGCCACACCGTCGCCGTGGGGTAAAAAACGACAGAAAAAAACAAATCTGGTTCTTTGTTTGTCAAGCGGCCCAATTCGCCAATTTTTACCAAGCCACGGTTGGCGTTGTCTAATAACCACGATTGACCTTCGATCTCGAGATAGAGACAACCCACGTCCATTCTTCTGCCAGGGCAAAGCCACATGAGTGTAGGTGACACCGCCCAAGAATTGATGTTGATCCATGCTCTAGGACGCGAGAGGTTGCCCGCGTTGCCCTGTGGTCTTCCCTCAAATACTCCCAAAACATATTTTTGCCTGTTGGCAATAAGACGATCGAGAGTTGTTGTCTCCACTATCGACACACCAGCCGCCAAATGCGTTTTTAACAGCAGTCTGGTCAGCGCGTGCCACACTTCACCGGCGGTAGTGTCAGCGCTGTACACCAGGGGTGGGTTGGAAACTCTGACAAGCGCGCCACGTTCAGATCTCACGACGCTGTTGTTGATTTCGTCGAGCGAAGTGTGTGGGCGACAGGAAATCTCGCCGCCTCTAGTCCAAGATCTGCTTGAGAATTTTTGAGGCAGATGTTGCCCAAGGTCGCTGCCAGAAATCCATTTTTTCGTAAAAATGGAAACTTCCAAGAAAGACAACAACAAAAATCGAGCCCATAGACTCCATGATTAACACTACATTTTATGGCTGGCCCACCTCGCAGTTGTTATTAACTATTGACGCACTCTCGTTGGCTGAGGGGATTCTTACGCGGCTCAATCAATTTAGAGTATTTCCAAGTCACAGCATCCCGATCCGGCCGAACGTCTTTCCAAGAACGGCGTTCAAGCCGGCCGAGTCAACCTATAGTAGAGCCGTCAAAAGCCACAGCATCTGGGCACAGGTCAGTCACCCCATAGCCATAGCGGTCGGGTTACGAGTAGTAACCGGGTGTGAAGAACGGTTGGCCGAGCGCACGGCCTGCCGTTGCTGTACGTACTCCTGCTGCTTCTGCACCACACACGTGCCGGTTCGTACAATTGTCGTGACGAGCGTAGACCCCCGATGCGCGCCCCCTTCGGCCATGCTGTCGCTTTACGACCTCGGCTTACACCGTACCTCCATATGTATCTCGACTATTACGATACATCATATGTGGAGCCGGGGGTTGGCATCAGCCCGCCACGGCGAGACCCCGCTTGCCATTATACCAGGTATGACGATATGATATAAAACTCCGCCCTCCCCTCACCGGCTTTACGACTTACAGGATAGACTTGATGTCTGATACATTTCCTTCCACAGCCGTCATGTGTTGTCCCCTTCAAAGACGGGTTTTATAGTTTCCGCGCACCGATCGATGAACACCCTCCTGTTGACCCTGGTACAAGCTACACTGTAGTTCTAAGGGGAGTCGCCGACCTATATCCTTAATGAGGACACACAACCCGTAATACGCGCGATCGGAATATCACACACAGCTTGCAAAGATGACTTTCGACAGAATCTTCGCTCTCACAGCTGGAGTGCATTTTTATTTTCAGAATATGCGGGTTGTATGGTTTCAGAGTGCAGGACGATGATAGGCTGAATGTCTTAAGTGCTGCTGAGCCTGGCGTCAGCAGCGTCCTTCGCGAGGGTATACACGTCCCGTGACACACACGATCGACGTATCACACGCAGCTCGCAGATATAAGCTTTGAACATGTTTTCGATTTCAAAGCTGAAGCGTGTTTCTCGTTTTCCTTAGCTGTATTGCCTGCTACCACTCTGCTGCTGCTGCCGTTTATCACAAAGCTGGAAGTCTCATTACCAGCAAGCTCACTTGTCGGACCCGTATGTATTTTACTTCAAGCATACCAAAACCAGCAGACATGCTGAGCCTAACCATGTGCTTACCCAAATTCATTCCCTGTACACTTGGTCTACATTGCTATCCGGCGACTTTCTCAGGCAGGTCTATAGATAGCTTTGCTGCTGACTCTGGACATAATATTAGACCAGGTACGTCACTTTGGTTGGTGGAGATTTACAGGGATTATCGTGGGTCGATAGTCTCGGTCGGGCCGGGCCGGGTCGGGCCGATCTGAAAATTGTGACGGGCCGAATTCACGGTGGATTCTCCAGCAAATAATGTGTGGTGTCTTCACATGTAATCGGTTATTTCTACCTAACGTCATCAGCAAAACACCCAGCGTTCATCCCGATTACTCTTACTAAAGAGACAGAGTGGTCACAGACTGTGTGAAACAGATAAACCTGAACAAATAATCGCAAATGAAGAGAGGAAAGCGAACGAGATGCCAGCGTACCGGGTACGAATAACACAGCAAAAACAACCCAACAAAGAAACTTTTAAAACTATTTTTTGAACACACTTCTACTTTCAAGCTTCTGGACAAGCCGTGGTCACAGGTGTCGTCCCTTCTCCCCCCCGGTTCTTGCCTTCAATATTTATCGAGCATAGGGCTCAGCAATCCCACTGCTTGTCGATTTTCATCGAACGTTGCAAATTCACGCTCTGGCGCTTTCCGCAAGTCAAATTGTGCACAAGAAAAAGTCCCCAAGAATTTATACGAGTATCACTCGGCGGGACTCGAACTCACGAAACTGACCTATACGAAACTACCAGGTATGCAGTAGAATAAAACGAAACAAAAAACGTTGGAGAAAAAAACACAAGGACTCCTGGAATGGGACATGAACAGACAAACAAATGCTGAAAGATGCAATGAGACAAGACGAAACAAATGAACCCCCTCTCTCGTGGATGTCCTCTCTCATGTGCCGCGTAGGCTTTGGACGAGTGCGGTGCATCACCATCAGGACGAAGAAGGAACGAAAGGAGCTGAGTGTTTTAGCTTGGCGCGGCGTTCATCAATGGGGTTTAAGGCCGTAGCTTATGTGCGTATACATTGCTATACCGTGCGCTCGTATCATATGATATCATATGATATGATGATTCCATTGAAAAATATTAGTACATTAGACCTACAGCTGTGAGATCGAGATTTCGTCGAAACTCATCGTTGCAAGCTGTGTGTGATACTTCGATCGCGCGTGGCACGGGGTGGGCATGTCCTCATGAAGGGCGTAGGTCGGCGGTTCCCCTTAGTGCTAGCCATTGTTGTGCCGTGCAGTCTTCAACCCACTCTGTTGTAACGCTACAGTATATACTGTGTAGTAGAGCCAACAGTGGCATGTCATGTACGATACCGGGATGCACACACAGTTTGGTGCCGCACGTCACACGTGACGAGTCTCTTTGTGGTGTTTGTATACATAGAAAAATGTGTTTGTACATGTCATACCAGGTACACTGTACAGTAGGTGTGGAGTCGGCCATCTTCCTGGGACCCACGCTGAGCTTTGCCTGGTCGGGTTTCCTACATGGCTGCATCTATCGGGTTGACTCCTTTTTTAGCCTTTTCGTGACGACGGGCAACAACAGCAACGACAACAACAACAACAACAACAACAACAACAACAACAACAACAACAACAACAACAACAACAACAACGACAACGACAACGACAACGACAACGACAACAACAACAACAACAACAACAACAACAACAACAACAACAACAACAACAACAACAACAACAACAACAACAACAACAACAACAACAACAACAACAACAACAACAACAACAACAACAACAACAACAGCTGCCGGTGTTACTAATCTAAAATACTTGATCCTGTACATTTAGTCTATGCCAGCTGGTACGACATACATACTACCTGGTGTCATATAATCCGATCATCCATGTACCATACTTCGAAGTACAACTAACTGAACGACCCGTCGTCGTCATGCCATCACGACGCGATCTCCTTAGCATGAACGATGAATTCGCTTTTGCGACCGACCTGAGCTGGCGGTACGACACCAGGTATTACATGTCGGGTATTATACAGCTCACAACAACCAGTCTGCGATACCGTAGAGCTTTCACACAAACGGAAATGACGGGAAAGGAAATCCCATCTCAAACCTGGTCGAAGTCTACAACTGCTGATGTATGTACTGAAGTCTGCGACAGCACTTAAAAATTGGCAATTCAGAAATTCAGGCTCGAGGTTCATACGAAAATCAAAAACATGGCCTCTTTTGTATTGAAAATAGTGACGACACACCCTGTCATACATAACCATCCCGGTCTGGCCAGAAATGAGATTCCTACCTGGGGTGGCATACTGCTGCTGTACGATACCAGGTACACGAGAGCTTTCACATCGGCAACGGAAAATATCGAAGGAAAGTGGCGTTTCAAACGCGAGTTGCTCGGCGATCTCAGGCTCGAGGATTAAGATCAGACGAAAATAATAACACGGCTTTTTTGTATCGAAGCAGAGTACATGAGAATTCCAGCCTTGTCAGAAATAAGAGGTTATTAATTAACTGCTGTCGCATACTGCTGTACGACACACCAGAGCTTTCTCAGCACCGCAAGTTATCATGGAAATGATTCAAACGAAAGTTAAAGTTGCTCGGCGATCAATCAGATGCCATCAGATCAGAACCCACAGAATGCGCGCGAGTACACCTACACGACAACACAGCACTGCACACCTGCCGCTGTCGATGTCAAACTCAGCCAAGAGAACATAGTCGACCAGTGCTGGTGCTGTCTCTCCCCGCTTGCCCGCCAGGGCAAAGTGCTCCACCCGAACACCAGGTTGACGTCCCTTTGGGAGGAAGCCTTGCCGCTCGTAAATCGGGCTCGCCATTTCTTACAGCCTACCTCCGCCTGCCTGCTCCACCTGCCTGCCTGCCTGCCCCTTTCCGTGCTAACTCGCAGGATCCCTGCGAAAAGGCAATATCCGCAATGCCCCGCAAGTAAAGCACACGGACCGCTTCGGGTTTGAGAGGCCAGCCCCTCCAAGTGCAGTTGCCAGCAGCAGTCGTGGTGGCTTCGACTGTTCGAGTTCTGCGTTGAGCTGCCGTCCGATAGACTGAGCTGGATAGACGATCGATCTCTCGATTCGATTGACCGAGTAGTTTTCCGAGCTACCTACTACCGCACCTCGTGATGCTGCAGCAGATGCACGGCCTTCGACGAGCAGAGAAAGCGTGAGCCCTACAAAATGGGCACGATTTCCGTGGCGTTTCTCCCACGCGTCGCTCCAAAAGCTCCTAACGCAGCCAGCGGCACCTCTCCGCTCTCCGCTCTCCGCCGTTCGTGCAGAAAAAGGAGATTCATGATTCCGCCGCGTAAATGAGGGTTTTATATTGCTTGAAAGGCTTTTTGAAAAGGGAGTGAGGGTCCCAGGAATGTTCGATCAGAGCGCCTCTGCGGCGCAACACAACGCAGCAGTTAGCAGTGGACAAGTAAGCTTCAAGATCACAGGGTGTTGATCACATCGCGACATCTTGCTGAGGAGATTGTCCGAGTGGAGCCATGGCGTTGGTGAGTTGTTTTTCGCCTTTTTCAGCCCCGAATGGGGAGGTGTCTTTTCTGTCGTATCAGAAGCGTATTCGCTCCCGTGTACGCAGACTACCTCGCTGCCGATGTCGATACGACGCAACGATGCAACAGGAACATAGCAGTAAACGAGACAACCGCTTCGTCCTGAGCTTCTCCCGTCGAGTATCCCTAGACTGAAGATGATGCTGGTAGTAGCTTTACTCTCTGGTTGGTACCATTGCAAGACACGTTGGTGACGTTTTTGCGCGATGTCTCTGTACCTGGTATACTCCACACGGAGGTAGACCCCGTCCCAGCTATCCAAGAGAGCACGAGGCTGCTGCCTCCAAATGCGGCACTCTCTCTCTCTGGTACACTAATGATATGCCGCGAGGCTCGAGCCCTCCTGTAACAGCATCCGAGTGAGAGGGGTGTTAGAGAAAAGAGGAGAACAGCACTATTCCCCGTCTTCCCTGTAAGTTGGCGTTTGTCGCGTAGAGCTTGACTGCTCGTGCTGCTGTACTCTCCGGTTGGTATCTGAACGTTATCTTTCTCCCCCTCCTTCTCCCTCTTTTTCTCCCTCTCCCTCTCTATTTCTCTCTCCCTCACCTCCCGTCTCTCACCCCCCACGCATCAATTAATCGCGCTACGTTCGTTCGTTACCGCTGGTTCGAGCAGGACTTGCTACCACAGGTGAAGGCAATTATCATCCTCGACGAGGATGGCGGCCGCGTGTCGTGCAAATACCACGACCGCGTGGAGTTCCCCAACCTTGGCGCGGAGGCGATGTTCGAGCACAAACTCTTCAGAAAGACCAAGAGCGTGAGTTCGGCCACCTCGACAACCTTAAGCTATTGCGCTCCCTCACCACGCGAAGGTTTTTGATATAGAGTTAACATGTCCTACTACTCGTATGATATATAGTACCTGGTGGGGTTTCTTTTGAGACCCATTTTGTCGACCCAACACCTTTAAACTCCATACTAATTCCAAGCGATTTGTCCCCAAAATCGGATTTCCAACTGTAAAGGCGTTAAGTGCGATGCTATCAACTGGCTACAGACTACAGTGTGAATAATTAGGTTGCAGTACGAAGCTTATAGTCTCTCAAGTCCCAATCGGTCTACATTATCCAACCTCGAAGTATGTGCTTGTATGTGTGCTTCGTACTCTAGCCCAAGCCTAATCCGATTTAAAAGTGCAAAGGACGGGTTATGGAAAGGCCGTGCCGGTGCGTGGCGGCGTTGGGGCTTCTCACTTTGTGCTTCTGGTTTTTGTTTCCTCCTGGCGTAAAAATGACCCCCCCCCCGCTCGCCACCGCCGCCGCCGAAACCCCCACTATGAGTAGGTGCACGCCCCAACGGAGGCGGACGTGGTGCTGCTTGATGACGTAGTGGCGGTGTTTCGGAGTGGCCTCGACGTCCATCTTTACGTGGTAGGTTTTCCAGCGGTGCAGGCGTGCGAAGGAGGGGTGGTAAATGTAACGGAATCTGTAGCGATAACATGAACCGTGAAATATCAGCGGTCACGTTACTGGTCACGTTCACGGTCATGTTTGCAGCAACGGTGGTGTTAGATTAGTGCTCGACTTCGGAGTGTTACGCTTGTACATATTCTCTACATGTGTTGAAGCTTAATGGTTTGGGTTCCACCGCATTTTCTCAAGTTGCGCCACATTTCTTTTGTGTAGCGTATATGCCGGGTATCCACGCAGATATGGTACAGATCCAGAGTATGTCGACACTCGACATCTACTTGCTATCGCCCATGTTAACCCTTTTGGAACTGCGCGCCTGTTTGGGAGGAGGCTACGGTTTCATTCGCGCAGGTCATATTCCGCGCCATGCGCCACTTTCACCGTTCCTACCCCCGTTCGTAGTGGTGCCGCGGAGTTTTGAACGGAAGGAGTCGTTTGGAGCAAAGTACAAACCTTGTTGGCGTCTCCACCAATCCTCTCCATGCCGCTCGCTCTGTCTGCTCTGTTGCACATTGATGGGCTCCACGTGCTGTGGCTGAATCTATGTGCTATGGTTCACTCTACCAACCATGCTGACTCTATACATGGTTGACTCTGTGTACTCTTGGTGGACTTTGCGCACTACGACTCACTCTGTGTGCTATGGTTGACTCTATGACTTGATGAACTATGGTTGGCTGTGTGTACTGATGTTAACTATGGTGTGTACTATGCTTGACTCTGTGCCACGGTTGGCAGGTTGGCCCGGCGGAGGAGAACGAGCTGATTCTAACGGCGGTGCTGGACGCCTTGCACGAAACTCTACTTATTCTACTTAGGGGACAGGTGATAAATATCCCCGGTTGTTTTCCGGTATTCATCTCTTCTGTTTCAGTCGCGGTGTATGCTCTGTGTCGTGGTTTTGTGGCCACGGGAAATGTTTTCTCGCTAGGAATTGGAATCAATGTGGACCCTGGGTGAACTGGGTGCTGAAGGGAAATAGGATACAATGGCCTCGTGTGAAGGAAAGCAACAACAGCCACAATAACAGCGTGGGTGCTTGGTTGCGGAACCGACAAAACCGCAGCAGTGCGTTACTGTTGGGTTGATATATATCAGCAGCGAGTGTCTTGGTGCTTAAGTCGCGGGTTTGGACCAAACAGATACACACCTCCTGAATTTTTGTCGTTCTGCTCGTTGGGCAAGATCGGGAATTTCTCGCTCTGTTGTAGGTAAGATTAAGAATGTAAAATATTGCCCTTCCTTTCGTTTCGTCGTTGCCGAGTCGTTTTTGCCTTCGACCTGTCACATGTGTTATTGCTCGGGCTAGGCAACGTTTGCGAGGACAAGTGGCCGGCAGCCCCTGAAGACTTGCTTTACGTTTTCGGGGACACTACTTGGAATTCGAGCAGAAAATTTGTTGCAGAAGGGAAAACGCGTAAATTATCGCTTCATTGGGTCGCCCGCCCGCACGCCTGCCTGCTTCTCCACCTTTCTCTCTTCACGCCTGCCAGCCTACTCACGTATGCCCCTTCCTCCTCCCGCTCTTCCATACGCTGTCCCCTCCCCCATCCGTTGCCCCCTTGTCCGTCCATTGCCCCCGTGCCCGTCCCCTGTCCCCTCACCCGTCCCCTGTCCCCTGTCCCGCCCCCTGTCCCCTGTCCCGCCCCCTCCCCACCCCCCCTCCCATCCGCTGTCTGTTCTTCCGTTGCCTACCCTCCCGCCTGCCCGTCCGCCCCCGTCCACTGTCCCCGTTATGTTTCCCGCCTGCGTACATGTAGATCGACCGCCGGACTCTCCTGGATAACCTTGCCCTGGTGTTGCTAACCATCGACGAGCTGGTGGATGCGGGGAAAATTTTGGAAATCGATCCTTCTGCGATCGCAAACCGGGTGCTTATGCGCGGCGCCGATGCGCGGCAGCCGCAAGCGTCGGAGCTGACGGTCCAGCAGGTGCGGTGCAGTGGGGTTGGACTTGTAGTATCCACCATGGTTGTATATTCATATCAATTTTGCTATTCAATAGCTTTTGGTGGGCGCGTAAAAGTGTAGCATATTTGACATAATTGGGCGTTTTCTAAGAACATGGAAGTAGCCAACTTCGCATTAATTGGACGATTTATAGAAGTTCAAGTAGCAATAATTGGAACTTTTGACGCACGGCGGCTCCAGGCATGGGAGCGGACGGCCCAGCAGGTGCCAGGTTCAATGCGGTGTATTTAGGCTGCCATCACCGGAAGAGAAGAATCCATTTTGCTGTTGTTGGCAATTATTTGGGCATATTTGAGCGATTGTAAGAGCTTACATTGGCAATAATTGGGCTTATGACGCGCGTCAGCTCCAGACGTCGGAGCTGACGGCCCAGCAGATGCGATGGGGGTGGCGTAGGTTAGGTTTATACCTCGTATCCGCTATGCTAGGTTTCGGCAAAAATGGGCGGTTTTAAAAGCACAAATGTAGCATAGGTGGCATGCTCGAGCGGTTTTAAGAACACAAAAATAGCGTATTTGCCGTAAGTGGGCGTGTCTATCACATGTTTGGTATGTTGTGGGCGGTTTTCAGGGGCATTAAAGTAGCCTGGTTTGGCATAGTTGGGCCATCGAAGTAGCGTACGTGTGTTTTAGTTTGTAACATACCGATGCTCCTTTTCCAGCAACAAACTTTCAACTTGCAAGGGGAACCAGATCTTAACGGATACACGCCTCGGTGGAATGGGGTGAGGTGGGGTGTGCGGTGGAATGCGGTAGGGTGGGGTAGCGTGGGGCTGGATGGGGTGCCGTGGGGTTGGGGAGTGGGGGTAGTATTGGGGAGAGGGATGGGGTTGGGGAAGAGTTAGGACAGATCGAGTAGGGTGGGGTGGGATGGATTGGGTAGAGGATGGTGTTGAAGCGGGATGGGACGGCGGGACTGCTGTTCGACCGCTTGGGGGCTGTTGGCGTTGTGCCTCGCCGTTCGTTTCTTGCTGTTATCGCTTAACTGAACCTGCACCGCTGTTTACGCAGGCCGACATTTTTGTTAAGAAGTACGTAGGGCTACGAATTTTTGAACGCTGCCTTCCCCCCAAGAGCCGATACGGCGGTGAAGGGGTTCATATGTAACTCGCTTTAGATTTTGCACGCACGTTTTGGGAACGAACTCTGTGGAGTTAATGTCGTTTTTTTTTTTCAGTAGTAAAAGGACTTGACCCTGTTTAATCTTCATGGTGCTGCCGTCCTGTGCGTCGTTCTGTTATTCTTGCGCAGGCCATCGCGACGGCACGCGAAGAGTTCATAAAGCGAATGGGAAACTAGCTGACCGTGGACGGTTACAAAAACGGTTACAGATACGGCCAACGGGCCACGGGGTCCATGGCCAGGTGGCCAAGGCACGGGGTCGGATCGATCGTAGGGCATACAGCAGATACAGCAGCGGTAGGACAAGCTGTAGTCTTGTTAATTCGGTGGTTGCTTTAAACTTCTTGTCTCATCGAGTCGCGGAGGTTGATTGAGATGTAGACGTACTACTTGCTTTCTTCCCTATCGTTAAAGTTGCGGTGACATCAGGTCCTTTTCCTGACTTGAAATGCTGCGATGACATCGGTTCCGTCCCGCGCGGCAGCTTGCTCTTTAGTTGTCACGGCAGCACGCACGGTTCTTTCGGCGCACCGAGGTAACTGTTCACACGACATATGCGTAAAACTATGGAATCTCGACACGCAACATATAATACGTGAAAGTGTGGGAAGATTAACGCCTTCACAACTGTAAACCCGTTTTGTGGGAAAACTACTTGGACATAGTATGGGGTTTTGGGGCTCTAAAGCGGTAATAGCCTCATGTTCTAAAGTTTACCCTTCCATACGCCGAAAGATAAAAGAACGAAGAAAGGTTTTGCTGCTGCATTGGCATCGGGTCCTCCCCGCCGTACGTACGGCTGTGGTGGCATAGGTTTATTTTCCGACTTGTTTGGACGTGTTTCCTGCTGCTATGATAGCATCGGCTCCTTCCGGCCTTCCGTACGATATGTAGACTAAATAACTCCAATAACAACGGGAGCGCTGGTGGCATCCTATTTATCGGGGATCGGCGTTGTTGTATCCACGGCTTTCCACGGGTATTTTTTCTCGCGAGTCGTGTGGATTTTCGGTCGGCCTGACCCGACCCGACCCGTGAGTTTTGGAAAGCTCCTTCAGGGTGACCCGACCTCTGAAATTTCGAGCACCTCCTGATCCGACCGGACTCGACCCGCGATATTTTGAAGTATTTCTGTTCCGACTCGCGGGTCGGGTCGGCCCATGACCCGCGAAAGCCCTGGTTGTATCATACCCGCTGGCACGGTGCTGGGAAAAGCGGAGGAATCGCATGGAGCGGCCGGAAGCGCTTGTTGTGCCGCGTCAACTTTTGCAATTCTCCGAACCCGGTTTCGATTCTGCTGGGAAATCGTCGAAAAGTTGGGGGAAGCGGGGGGGGGGGGGGGGGGGGGGGGGGGAGCGGGGGGGAGCAGGGCTGCCGAAGAAAGTACGGTATCGGACGTTTCTTTGATTTTCTCGTCTAAGAAAGGTCATTGCGGAACGTCAAAGGGAAGGCTTGAGAAACGAATATTGTTAACTTGAGGTCGGTCGCCCGAGGTGCTATGACCAGTATTTTGCTCGTACCGACCACCACACAGCTCACACAGCAAGCGTGTGGGCTCAAAAGCGACCAATATAATCCCGGTCCGTACGCTCGTCGCGCGTCACGCTGCCTGCTCAACACATCACCACAAAGGCTGCCTACGGAGTTTAAACAAAAATGCTGTGAGGTCCATGTCGTCGCCCCCCCCCCCCTCCCCCCTCCCCCCCTTGGCATCCACGCCTCCCAACACTTTGGAAAACTCGCCGCCCACGGTCATCACGTACACTCAAACGTAAGTTCTAACACAGTACATTCTTGGAGTGAGAAGACCACCCCACTGTCTCAGACGTAACGCGCAACAAAAAAAAACAAGAACAAATACCTTGTTTACCCAGGTACAGGGTATCAATGTATCATGCTATATATTTACGAGTAAGCAAAGGAGTTCCTGCAGAAAAGAGGCGCGCGTGGTCCCATCACGGCTTCCCGTCGCCCCCTCCCCTCAGCATCCCTCCATCCTTATGGAACACTTCTCTGCTCCGAGTAGGGAAATGGCAGAGCAGGCAGCGAAAAACGGAAAGAAACGCCTGCCGAACAGTCAGTCCCTCCCAACAGTTAAGCAATACTGGTACGAATCCGAAAAATCTCGAGACAAACTATAGCTTTAAGCACTACTGGTATGAATCCGAAGAATCTCGAGATAAACTATAGCTTTAACGAGAGAGGCGCAGCGGCTAGCGGCGTTCCCCCAAAAAAAACATCGCGGCGGAACAGCTTGGAGCAATTACAGCAACACAAGCAACACGCGCGATCCCCCAAAAAACGCCTCCCCCAGCGACGAAGAAAAAAACACAGGGACCAAAATAAACTAGCTTATCCCACCCCCCTTCCCCCCCACATCACCAAGAATGCTATTGGAAGGCGGTAAATAAGCGATGAAGACGTATTCCGAGGAACGAGAAAAAGCTCCTTTACCTTCCCCCAGAAAAAAAAACTCGTTTATCCCCTCCCCTACCCATGCCTCCACACGCTAGAGTACCAAGGATGCCTTGGAAGGCGGTACGATATGACGGGGTAGCGCATCGGGTAGGGGTTCTCCCGCCTTCGTTTTATCGCAAAGGTACATGGCCACCGTGAACTCCTCGAGGTCAAGCATGCCGTCTTTGTCCATGTCTGACAAGTCCCAAATCACCCTGCGGACAAAACATAACAACACGAGGTATAGGAAACGGGGGACAAGTAATTCAGGAATAAGAAACAGGGGACAGAAGCGACTGAAGGAGAAAAAATACAATCACGCAACAAGGAACAAAGGGTACACGGACATAGCCACCGTGATTTTTGAGGTCAAGCATGCCTAACAAAGGGTACACGGACATGGCCACTGTGATTTTCGAGGTCAAGCATGCCATCCTTGTCCCATGTCGGACAAGTCTTCCAAACAACCCTTCAAGGAGAAATAAGAACGCGAGGGAACATAAATTAAGGAATAAGAAAAAGAAAATGACAAAACGCGACACACGTCAATAAAATAAAATAAAAAACACAGCAGGAAAAAATATATACTTTTTAAAGTCCCAGGCAACAAACAAGAACCACACCAACGGGAAAAAGCAAGGGACAAAAGCAAAGAGGTAACAGCGGGTGAATGGTAGGCTTCTGTTGGGTAAGTGGCTGGAGTTGAGGGGCGGAGCGTCACTTTCCGCCAATATTAAGCTATTATTCCGCGAGGTTTTATTGGCCCACTGCTGTATCTTCGGCTGTGGTCGGGCGGAGTAATTGCCGTTCCTGGCCTCAAAGATCTACCCCAACCCCCACACCCACACGCGCGATGCCTTCCTAGTCGGTGAAAACCCAACGAGCTCCGTCCCGGCTTGGTGCACGCCATGTCTGCCTTATCGGTGAAACCCGTCCGGGCATTGTAGGGATGCGAGGGTATACTAGCTATGGTCATACGACTACGGGTACGCATCAGATGAGTACACACCCCGCCCCCTACGCTAGTCCGAACACATTGGATTCCTAAAAAGTATCAGTCTGAGCGCGTCCGTACGAAGATCCGACTGGACGAACGGAGTGCGTGCGTTCGCAGCCGACAGGTTCAACGAAGGCAGCGATGTAAATAAAAACGCTACTCCGTCCCACCCCCGCGTATAATATCCGAAAACCTTCGCCACCCATACGGCACTGTAGCCGCCGCTGCAGTAGAGAACTCGCGCAGCAGGAAAAATGCAACTGTCGTTCAAGTTGTTTGATGTTGGTTTACGGTGTAAATGAGGTGAGGTGATCGATCAAGAGAGCAAGGGTACGGGAGGAGGGAGGGGTTATGTTGATGTTATGTTGTTTTTCTAGCCCTTTCCGCAGTGGCTCGGATTCTCTCGCGCGAGTGACCCCCCTGCTCCTTGCCGGCCGTAAGGTTTAGTGTTGTTTTAGATGTGCCGCTATCCCCTTGCGATACGATGAATCTGCACTGGGATGGGAAACTACGCTGCGCCAAACATCGCTCAAAGTCATTTCGTCAGTGGGGTACAAAGTCACTCGTGCGAGTATGATAGTATGAAGGTATGATGGTGTGATAATATGACAGTATGTATGGTAGTATGATAGTATGATGGTGAGTAGTATGACAGTATGATAGTATGTATGGTAGTATGATAGTATGTATGATATTATAGTATAATGGTATGTATAATAGTATGATAGTATGTATGATAGCATGATAGGATGTATGACAGGATGATAGTGCTTATGATAGTATGTACCCGGTATGATAGTACGTATGATAGTATGATAGGATGTATGATAGTGTGTATGATAGTACAAGGGCTCCGCTCCGCGGGCGGCTGACGCCGCCCGCTACGCTCGCGCAAGGCAAGGAAGAATGCAACTAAAAACATAGACTATGTAAAGGGGGCAGAAAGAAGAGGCCCACGATTTGGTGCGAACAGCGATTTGATAATGCCAAGAGCTGCTTGTGCAGAGCAAATTGCCCTGTTGTGCTCAGCGGTGCTGTGTGCTTTTGTTACCGGTGTTACGTTCTGATCGGCAGTACGGGGGTAATTTGCGTGGGGGAAAAAACAGGGGGCCGTGAAAGATCAAATACATAGTCTATAGAAGAAGAAAAAAGAGGAAAAGTAGTACTCCGTACACAACAACACACGCATTATACCCGGTACTGCTCTACGTTCGAAAGAAAGCACACAGCGCAGCGACACAGCACCGCAGCGAAGGGCACGGCAGCGAAGGGCACGGCACCGCACCGCATGGCTCCGCACGGCTCCGCACGGCGCTACGCTGCGCTGCTGGGCCATATATAGCCGGATTGATCTGAGCTGGACGTGCATGTGATCCAACAGCGTAGTATCTGATGGTACGTACAAACCTGGTGTAGTAGTACCGGTATGTACTATTATATTGGCGTTTCGTATATCGAACGAAGCTGGAAAACAAAGAAAAGCCGGAAAGGTTCCGCAAGTAATATGGAAGTTGGAGCTCTGAGAGGCCAGGGATGGCAATCCCTGAGAAAGACAAAATTAAAGTCTATGTACGATATGATAGTATGTATGATAGTATGTATAATATGATGGTATGTATGATGGTATGTATGATGGTATGTATGATGGTATGTATGATGGTATGTATGATGGTATGTATGATAGCATGTATGATATGATAGTATGTATGATGGTATGTACGATATGATAGCATGTATGATATGATAGTATGTATAATGTTATGTACGATATGATAGCATGTATGATATGATAGTATGTATGATGGTATGTACGATATGATAGCATGTATGATATGATAGTATGTATGATGGTATGTACGATATGATAGCATGTATGATATGATAGTATGTATGATACTCCGAGTATGATGGTATGTACGATATGATAGCTCACACCCGGTAGTGAAAATTGGGGTATGATAAGGGTATGATAGAGTATGTAAGAGTGTGATAGAGTATGATACAGTACGAGAGAGTTTGGTAGAGTATGATAGAGTATGATAGTACAATACCCTAGCCTAGGTCGAGGACCACAAAAAGCCCTCTCGAAAGAAGGCCCTGTTTGTTGGCCTCGTGTAAAATTTCAAAACTCGCCTTCGCTCGCAAAAAAATACAGCACCTCGGGCGAATCACGACCTAGATCATCTAGATCATATACATCCTACAGATCATACAGATCTTATCGTTCGACGTAGATAATAGAGATCATATAGATAATGTATCTGCCGTTGTGAGATGTTGTGCAGGATCTGTATGTATAGACTACGTATCTAGGCCAGGAAACAAGTGCTAGATCATACAGATCGCACGGCTCACACCTGGTAACATGAACTGCAGTAAACCATACAGAACCTGAAAGATCTACCGTAGATCATCTAGATCATCTACAGCAGATCCTGTATCTGCCGTAACGACATGTTGTCCAGGATCTGTATGAATGGAGTACATGTCCAACCCAGGAATGAACCACGTGCTGAATCATGCAGATCGTACGGCTCCTACCCGGTAACACGAGCTACCATGCAGATCTCCCCTCAAGGATTTAGACAATCAAGTAGGGATCGGTGATCTGTCAGACGCAAGCATACTTCGCTATACCTGAGCGTGTCAGTGGGAAGACCCGACTGGACCAACGGAGTGCGCGCGTTCACGGCCGACAGCCTTCCGTCCACCGGCTCGTGCTCCTCGAACATCCCTCTCAGCTCCGCCGCTTCCACCTCCAAGCTCCACCCCGGCGACGGCCGCCCGCCCCCCTCGTCTCCAAAGGGGTTTGCATCTTGGGGCGGGGGCTGAGGGGGCCAGGGTTGTGGTGGTCGTGGTGGCGGCGTTCGGGGGAAGGGACGGGGGGAGTAAAAATCTGACACTTTTGTTCGCAACGTTTCGTTTCAAAAGGCGCTGCTGCGGCTGGACCTATGAAAAAATCGCGTTTCAGGAAGCGGGGGTTGGGGCGAGGGAGGGGGGTTCGGGACGCGAAACATCACATAGCAAAGCAATTGCGACGAGCTAATGCGACGATCCTACTATTTATTACCAGGTGGTTAATTGGAATCCCGGTGACGCCAGTAGGCAATAAGGTCGGGGCGAGGGGTGCGCAACGGGTCCGCGATTGAACACACCCGCCATCAACGGGAGGGCCGGCACGGGCAAAATATTCGCCACCGTTCGCCGTCGCCACTCACCAAAACATAACCCGGCTTCCAACAACAAAACAAACCGTAAGAGAAAATGTTGCGGACGTCTCGCCACCACACCTGTAGATGGAGCAACCCAACCATGTTAGTCCAGCCAGCATGAACAACCACAACACTTTCTTGTTTTAGCTTGGCTCATGTCATATATTGTCTTCGCCCTTTTTTTTCTCCTTCTGCGTCCCTACTTGTGACTCAGACCTGGGATCACTGAGCTGGCTCTTCTCCACCCTCACCACTACGGTATGCGCCTTCTTTCCTATTGCGCGAAGAATTCAGCCCTTGCTTCCCTCGTCGACTCGCATCGAATAGTGTCCAACTATGGTGTTATATCCAACCATGGTATTGAGTCCACCACCTCGGTGCTGTGCCCAACCACGGTGCGGTGTCTAACTCATGGACCCATGTTGAAATAGAAGTGTCCAATCGCGTCGTGTACAGCTGTGGTGTCGTGTCCAAGCAACATTGACACAATAGAAAATCCCCAACTATCGCATCGTGTGCAACCATGGTGTCGGGCTCATATATGCTCTTGTCTCCAACCATGTCGTCGCATCCAACCATTGCACCGTGTCCAACCATAACGTGCTGCCCAACCATATAACACACAATACAAATGCCTCAACTGTCGTATCGTGTCCAACCATCATGGCGGCTCATATATGATCTTCTTGTCTCCAATCACGTTATCGTATCCAACCATCGTAACGTTTTCAACCATAACGTGATGTCCGACCATATAGCAGTGTCCAACCATGGTATCAGCTCCTGCCATGGCGTCGTGTCCAACCATCTAGTAGACCATGGTATCGAGTCCGTTGTATCGTGTCCAACCATGACATGAGCCAACCATCGTATCGGTTCCAGCCATAGCGTGGTGTCCAACAATCTACCTGGTAGTAGATAGTTTCCAACCATATTTTCGTGCCCAACCTTAGTTGAAGCAATACTACAGTAGTGTTCGGCCATGGTGTCTCGTGTCCGACTGGTATATCGTGTCCAATCATGGTGTATTGTTCAAATATCGTATCGATTCCAGCCATGGCGTCGTGTCCAACCATCTACTTGGTACCTGGTAGTAGATAAAGTCCACCCATCTGTTCGTGTCCAGTAATGGCGTCTTGTCTACTAATAACCGTATCGTATCCAACCACGTCCCCCTTTGCCCCTCAAAAAACGAACGACGTCCGCCCACCAGTCGTAAGACACCAAAAAACAAACAAACAAAAAAGGAATATACCGCAGAATCGGTTCGGTACATATACAGTGATACCGCGCCGAAGCTGAAAACAAAAAATCGGACGGGTAATACATCGATACCGAAATATCAATACCGAAATGCACCAGTATTTCGATATTAGCCATTCCCCCAATTATGAGAACGCCTCCATATCCCACAATATTCTGCGCTGACCTCACCGGCCAAGGCGAAGGCAAAGACTACGGCCGATGGTCTGTCTGCCTGCCTGTCTGCCTCAGCGGTGTCAGCAGACGGTCAGTCAAGGTCAAGGGTATCAGCCGATCGTTCCACTCTAAAGCCAAGTATCAAGGGAAAACGTCCAGCGGTCAAGGGTGTCAAACTGATCGTTTTACAGTAAAACCTAGTAGCTTGGCGTCAGTCACGTTGAGATAGTGCCGTCGGTCAAGCGGTCAAAGTGCCGTCTCCTGACGTCTAAGGTCTGCCTGCTGTGTACTGTTTTCTATCGTGTTTTTCGCATCATTGATTGCGAGAGCGGTGCATGTCCGATTTTCGCAGAGCCACCGTCTACAGAAAACGGGCGAGTTTTGTTCTACGCATAAAAAACTAAAGACACTACCCTCCTGCTCACATGAAATGGGTTTGGTGCCCCTCCCCCCAGCCCGATCGCGCCGCCCTCTCCCGACGGGCTGCCGCCGTAGCTGTCCCCTCCGCTGCCTGAAGCAGCCCATCGCTGGTCGGGCTCCTAACAGAAAAAGAGGAGCACGACAAGAGCAACGACACGCCTTGTCTGTACACACCAAACAGGACACTGACATAAACCGCTACTCGTTACACAAAAAACGCCGATTTCGCACTATTCCCGCTCACCACCGCCATCGTTCACACCACCAGCACCACCCCCAATTCTACTTCCATCATCACCCCAAGCACCGCATCCAATTCCACATCCACCACCCCTGCCACAAGCAAAGGCCAGTTCCAACACAATCAACCAAGAAAACGGCGCATCCCCGCGTGGCCGTCGTACGGCAGACACGCCGACCTTGTACAACGCCAAACGCCACCCACGAGCAACGAGAGCTAAACACCACCCCCCCACCCCCAAGCCTCACCGGCTTCCTCGCGCAAACAAACGTCAAGAGTAGTCGATGCAATCAGCAGTTCCCCGCCCACCATCTGCCCTGGGCAGTAGAGACACAACCCCCCCTCTTTTCTTGTGCAAAACACACTCGTCTAAATGCTAAGCAGTCCCTCATCATTCACCCGCCCTGAACAGTGGACACAACCCCCCCCCCCCACACACACACACGCCTCCCTCCCTTCCTCACCTCGTCGTAGTACCCACCGCCACCACCACCGCCGCCACCACCACCTCGCGGCGCCCCCCCACCCGGAGCGTTGTACTTGGGGGGCGTTGGCGTGCCCGCGGTCTCCTGCATAAAATTCCGAATCTGCGTCGCAAACACCCAGCGTTTTTTAGACAGGACGTAGGCGGAGATTACACGAGACGCGCCAGCTACACCTCCAGCCCCTCACAACTTTCGATGTTTTACATGTTTTTCCACACTGGGTTACACACACAAATAAAAAACCGCATATAAAAAAAAGACACAATTCGCAAAAACACCATGCGCAAATAACAGCACAACAACCAACAATTCGCAAAACCTCTTCACGAAACAGCAAGAGGGAATACGGGCCAACCTGTCGGCAGGATTGTTTCTCTACAAGGTAAACGGCGTTCTGACACCCGAATCACATCTTACTGAAGCAGGTCTACGTATCATACGGTAGGCTTGCCTGCTCGTCTGCTCTTGTCGGCGCCACCGTTCTCGGAAGCATCTCCATCAATCGAGGAATATCCACAGACAGCATCTGGAAACCCCGGTTGAGAACAAGCGACGGCGTGAAACATGGAACACGAATCAAGCATTACAAAGAGTAGGAGGAGAAGGAGGAGGGGAGGGGGCGGAGGGGGGGGGGGGGCAGGAGGAGGAGGAGGAAGGGGAGGAGGAGGGGCAGGCGAATGGGAAACATAATAGCCGAGGGTAGGCGGGAAGGGGAGGGGGGAGAAGGGAGGGGGGTGGCAGCAAGCAGCAAAAAAAACAAAAACAAGCCAAAAAACACCATCAAGTCGGCTAAGTGAACCAACCACATCAACATCAAGACCAACACCAACATCAACTGCTTAGCAGCAGCTAAAGGGTCAGGCGGAGCGGGCACTTCCCCCACCTCGTCAAGGTCCTCGAGCATCTTGACCTTCAGCCTAGGGAACTTGATGAAGTTCGTGTCCACGAGCTTCGCGCGGAACGGCTCCAAGTCTGGAAAGTCTCCAGGAGCGAGGTTGTGCTGCTTCATCACCGACCGGAACACCTGCGCCAACTCTGGATACCGTTGCGACGGGAGGTGGCACGGGTTAGGTTAGGTTGGGTTGGATTGGGTTGGGATGGGTTGGGTTGGGTTGGGTTGGGTTGGGTTGGGTTGGGTTGGGTTGGGTTGGGTTGGGTTGGGTTGGGTTGGGTTGGGTTGGGTTGGGTTGGGTTGGGTTGGGTTGGGTTGGGTTGGGTTGGGTTGGGTTGGGTTGGGTTGGGTTGGGTTGGGTTGGGTTGGGTTGGGTTGGGTTGGGTTGGGTTGGGTTGGGTTGGGTTGGGTTGGGTTGGGTTGGGTTGGGTTGGGTTGGGTTGGGTTGGGTTGGGTTGGGTTGGGTTGGGTTGGGTTGGGTTGGGTTGGGTTGGGTTAGGTTGGGTTGGGTTGGGTTGGGTTGGATTGAGTTGGGCGTTCCGGGTAACATGGTGTCTGTGCTGCTTCATCACCGAATGGAACACCTGCGCCAACTCTAACTATGATCATATCACACTTCGATACAACGCACGGTAATCGCAATGGGGGCGGTGGGTTGGATTGGGCCGGGTTGGGTCGAGCGCTAGAGATAACATTGGGTTTGGTTGGGTGTTTAAAAAACATCGGGTTGTGCTGTGCTGCTCCATCGCTGACCGGAGCACGTGCGCTAACTCTGATAACAAAATACCACGATTAACAGTCATGTCCGACAACAAACTTTATTCGGTAATCTATACGGGGGATGGATTGGGTCAGGTTGGCTTGGATCGGATTGTGTCGGGTGTTACAAGATAACGTCGGGTAGTGTTGTGTTGTATTGGGGTGGCTATAGGAGTGCGTACGCATACACCTATCAGCTGTCTCCGTGTCCCACACACGCACACTCACCGGAAGTAAGTTTTTTCTGCGCCTTTTCCTTCCCCATCATGGAAGGCATCTGCGATCGAAGGTAGCCGATGATGTACGCGTGCACCTGCAAGCGTATCGCGCGCGTGGAGGCCAGGGCACAAGGACCAGGCTGGGTTTACGCGTGGTACCGCACCTCCGACAAAACAAAAGAAAGCACCCTGAAAAACGACTATTAACAGACCCCGGGACTTTCAACAATTTCTCTCGAGGGACTGAAAACACCAGAAGCTGCTCAACGCCTTAAAGCAGGCAACGAAAACATAAAAAATGGCTATTTCTATTGAAAATTAAATGTATATTACAGCTGTGTGATCGAGAATTTCGTCGGATCATATATTTGCAAGATGTGTGTCACGCTCCGATCGCGCGTGTAACGGGAGGTGTATGAAGGATATAAGTCGGCCGCTCCCCTTAGCACCAGCTACAGCAGCACCAGGGTCAACAGGCTGGTACGGAGACGTCTTGACTCAACTTACGCACGAAAGTTGAAGTTACCGACACAGCAAAGTTATCTTACACTTATTTCACGTAGTATATCCCCAAACGGTGGATGCAACCAAAAAGAGGGGATAAGGATAAAAAAAGCGACGCAAACCGATACGTGACGACGGTCACCTTGGCGAGGCGGCAGCGTTTGACGAGCTCGTTGATCTTCCGCACCGCCGAGTTGCGCGGCAGCTCCCTGAGGTCGTTCATCAGATCCCTCTCCTCCATGTCGAACAGCGCGGCGTTGTCGTCGTACATCAGGGGTTCGTCCCAGAAAGACCCCACGTACACTCGCAGCACCTGCCCATGCCACCCACCCCAGCCAAGACGCACGACGAAAAACGCGTGTGTCAAACTAATCCCTCGTCAACAATCACAAACACACACCTCGGAAAGATCATGATCTAGATAATCTACTAATAGATCATCTAGATCATTTCCACCCACCCCGGCCAAGACGCACAACGAAAACGCGTGTGTCAAACCAATCCATCGGCAACAATCACAAAACACACACCTCGGCAAGATCACGATCTAGATAATCAACTAATAGATAATCTAGACGGTCTATTAATAGATTATCTAGATCATCTAGATAATCAATTAACAGATAATCTAGATCATCTAGATCATCTACAGCAGGACATCCTGTATCTGCCGTTTTGATATGGTTTGCAGGATATTGCATGTAGAGATATACTCCGTATACCATACGATACAGATCCTGTATCTGGCGTTGTAAGATGCTGTGCAGGATCTGTCCAGAGACACTACAGATCCGACCCTGGAAAGTTTTCCAGATACAAGACAGATAGCACGGCTCCCTCCCGGTAAAAAACGTTACCTTGAACTACACAAATCTTCCCTGAAATATCTACACAATTACGTGCAGACGTGTGACCTGCCCGACGTATGGAAAAAAGTAGTACAAACAAAACGGGATCCCTTTTCATTCCCCTTGGGACCCAGATACAGAGACAGAGACAAACCACAAGTGAGTGCGGTCTCAGGCCACTTCTTACACAGTCGGATTTGTCAGTCGAAAACGGTCTTTTTCGACTGAAGCCCAAATCGGGCTTTCGTACACAGTCGAAAAAGCGCCTTGGGGGATCCAGTCGAAAAACTTGATATTTTCGACTGAATCTGCCAGTCGAAAAACTCAGTCGAAAAATTTTTACACATGGCTTTTGAACCCATCGCATCGTTCATCCCACCACAAAGCACACACTCACACACCCATATCAGGCACCACACAGCAGTGTCATACAACAGCGACGACGCTGGGTTGGCTATCACTGCTGTTGCTTCTCGTCGCAAGTCAGCGTGGCGCATTCCTAGCTACGCTCGCCAGCAGCGTGTATCAAACGACGGCAGCAGCGCGCGGTATCGATGCCACGTTGTCAAAACAACGGCTACGCCTGCTGTAGCTTTGGCGGCTTTCGGCTACAGTCCAAGTTCACCAACCCGCTTGGACGAGGGTTCGTCGCGCCCGAAGCACGCGTTGCTCGCGGGGAACGCGCGAAGCACAGAGCTGGCAACCTATTTTTGACTGTCATGCAGCAGTACAGCAGTACTCAATCCCTCATACCAACAGCCTCTAGGAAGAGCACAAAAACTATAAAATCGACCCGACTGACAAAAAGACTAAAGCCATTTCTTATGCAGTTGCATTTGTCAGTCGAAAACGGCCTTTTTCGACTGAAGCCCAAATCGGGCTTTCTTACGCAGTCGAAAAAGGGCTTTTTCGACTCAACTTTTTTCGACGGAGAATTCCGACTGGCGGATCCAGTCGAAAAACTCAGTCGAAAAACTTTTACACGTGTTTTTTGAACCAATCGCATCTCTCATCCCAACACCAAACACACACCCATACGGCCAGACGGCCACACACCCATACCAGGTACCACACTGCAGTATCATACAAGGCGCTGACGCTGGCTTGGCTATCCCTGCTGTTGCTTCTCGCAGCAAGTTAGCGTGGCGCATTCCTAGTTCCGCTCGCCAGCAGCGTGTATCACACGACGGCAGCAGCGCGCGGTCACGATCCCATGCTGCGAACAACGGCTGCGCCTGCTGTAGCTTTGGTGGCTCTCGGCTGAGTGCAACTCCACGAACGTAGCTTTGGCGGCTTTCGGCTAAGCCCAAAGCCACCTACTCGCTGGGACGAAGGTTCGTCGAGCCGTTGCTCGCGGGGACAGCGCGAAGCACAGAGCTGCCAACCGATTTCGCCTGCTGTACATACAGCAGTACTCCCTCACACCAACCGCCTCTTGGAAGAGCACAAAAACTATGAAATCAACTCGACTGACGATAAGAAGGACCAGAAGAATCCAGTCGAAAAGGGCCGTTTTCGACTGGCGGAATCAGACTGCGTAAGAAATGGCCTAAGGACCCCAAGAATCCAGTCGAAAAAACATCCAGTCAAAAAGGGCCGTATGCGACTGGCGGAATCCGACTGTGTAAGAAATGGCTTCATCAACCGCTCTCTATACTTAACGGTGTCAGCGTCAGCGCCGGAAAAAGCAGAATCAACCAGCGCGCGTGTGGTGTTTTTTTTTTCGCTGATCATAAATCCGGCACACGAACGATATATCAGCAGCATCCAATCACCCCCTCCTGCATTGGTGTATATTCTATGAGATTAGAGCCATGACTTCGTGCGGGAACAACGACAATAGAAACAACTCACCTCCGGCGTTCGGATGATCTTCCCCATAGACCACATCAAAGCACCGTACACCCTCATCAGCTTCTGCCGATCCACCTGCCGCGCAAGGGTTCAAATGCACATACAGTGGGTTCCCCGATTTAAGAACGCCTCGTGACAAGCCCAAACAAGCGCTCTTGACTACACAATGCTCTTAACTGCAGTGGGAAATATATAACTTTTAGTATCAGCGGGACATGCCGATTTGACCGCTCTCAAGTCCCGAACGCTAGTACCCTGGGCGCTCTCAACTCGGGGTATGGTACCCACTGTATGCCGCCGTGAACAGGACAATGTTCAATCTCACAGAGTCGGCGAGACACAGAAGGAGTGCGAAATAGACCGCTGCTGCGGTTTGTAGGTAGCTATTTCCTTGTGCTCTTCGCGACTTTTATAGCTATTCTTGCACGCTGATGTGGTTCACTCCTGCATAAGGAGAGCTACTAAAGAAGTCGATCAGGTACCTGGTAAGTGCTTATCACGTAAGACACGCTTCCCCCGTCGATGAAACGTGCTCCGTCCCGACATTGTGGGATGTGAGGGTCATACCACTATGGTCATACAACTACGGCTGTCAATTAAAAGAGTACACCTCAACTCCCCCCCTCGAGCCCAACTAAAACTGCTTATCCGCCGGTTGAAGCCCGGACGAGTAACGCCCTCCTGACGCGCCCATGCTCCTGCTTCCGTCGTACCCTTTGCACTCAAATAAACATGTCACGAACGCGATGGCAACAACCACGGCGGCAACAACAACAACAACACGCCAGCACCAACGCAAACACCACATGGACAACCAACCACAACGAAGACAACAACAGCGGCAAACAACAACAGCATCGCCCCTCCCCCCTAGCCACCCTAACCTGGTCGCCTTTAATGAGGATGGCCCGGATCTTATCATCCTGCCCGTTGAGCCTCTCCATCACCACCTAAAACTCGTCACTGACCCTCCCCGCCCCCCTCCCCGCCCCCCCTCCCTACCACCACCGCCACCACCAACATCAACAACAACACTAACACCAACACCAGCACAACCACCACCACCACCAACAACAACAACACCACCACCACCACCCTCACCTGATCGGCTTTGTTGAGAATGACCCGGATCTTATCATCCTGCCCCTTGAGACGCTCGATCACCGCCTTAAACTCATCACTGATGTCCAGCTTGTGCGCGTCGAACAGCAGCAGGATAAGGTCAGCCCTCTCGGCGAACCAGTGGCACACGTTCACGAAGTCGTAACCTCGCGCCACCCGCTGCTTCTCCCCGGAAAGGACACCTTTGCAGTTTGTTTCGTACGAAAAAAAAAAAGTCAAAGGGGTTTCCAATAAATACTCGTGCATTCCATGCCCGGGGGGAGTGTCTTCTCCCCGGAAAGGACACCGTCGTGGTTTCGTCGAACAAACAAAAAAAAAGGGACGGGGGTTCCAATAAACACTGCCACATCGGGGTGGCGGGGTAACCAGTGGCACACGTTCACGTAGTCGTATCCCCGCGCCACCCTTTGCGTCTCCCCAGAAATGACACCGTCGTCGAAAAACAAGAACAAAATGGCAGGGTTTCCAATCAATGCTGGCGCATTCTATGCATGAGGGTTGAGTGCTTGCTGTTTCTGGCTTCCGTTCTTTCCTGAGGCATGCTTCCACTAAATAATTATTGGAGCCTGTCTTGCGACCACAACTAAATGTTGGCCATGACTTAACGCGAGGACAACAACAACAACAAATACGTAGCAACCCATGCTCCCCCCCCCCAAAAAAAAAAAAAAACTCCAACATTCAACTGACCTGGAGTGTCGACGATGGTGATGTTCCTCAGGACGGGAGAGGGCAGCTGGCTGGCCTCGAACTTGTTCAAGAACGACACCCCGAACCGGTCCAGCCCCCGGTAGGGTAGGTGTGGCGACACCGTCAGAGCGTTACCCGGTACTACACGCTCGTCAGAACCGTCCATAACCGCCACAAACCGGTCTGTCGTCGGCTCCGGCCCGATCCGCTGCCCCGGGAAGTCTCGCCCCAGGAGATACCGGATAAACTGATATTCAATTGTGGCGTTGTAGAGAGGAGGGAGGAGGGGGGGGGGGGGGGGGGGGGGGCACTCATTTGTTGCTTGGCTTAGTCATTTGACCATTGACCACGCATTCCTTTCGAGATGGAGCACCGTTCCTACCCCCAATAGAGACACCTCCAACATTTCGGCGATCATTACGCTTCTTCCGTATATTACATAGAAACTGTTTGCTTATCCTATCCCCGTCCTGTTTCGCCGTCTGCGGCCAGCATCTATCTCCTAGGACAGCGATCGTTTTGTCGCTACTCTCTAGTCTACAAAACTCTTCTATGTCATGCACGTCTAATTTCCTCCTCTCCTCCTCTAACGCATCCTGTTCCTCCTTGTATATTTCACATTCTCCTATGTGAGTCCTACTCTCTAATGTTACGGTGGCGGGGGGGGGGGCGGGGGGGTCATCATAATATCGTACATGACCGTAGTCCGTCGGACCACAGACCCTGGCATCCCGACAGGCCGCGGTGAGAAACACAGGGATGCCCGGAAAGTCTCGCCCAGGGAGATATCAGATACAATGTTTGCTATTGCGGTGTTGTAAAGATAAGGAAGGGGGCAGAAGCGGGGGGCGGGAGGTGTAGTAAATACCATGCATGGCCGTGGTCTGTAAGACCATGGACCCTCAACACCCTACAATACCGGGACGGAGCACGCCGGGTTTTCGCCGATTAGGGGGGTCGGGGTCAAAAGCGGCGATACGACATCTGCATATGCAAAATGGAATGATGATGTTGCTGTTGGTGTTGTGGCTGGCGTTGTTGGTGTTGGTGTTGGAGCATTTGGAAGTTATCGCCAGCGACCAGTACGGTATCTTCGTCAATAGAGGAAAGAGGTACAACATGGCGGAAAGGACAGGGTTGGGATCAGCGTTAGAGTGAGGCGTACGTCATCAAGCGCTTGCGGCCGGCTACCAGCTACCGTCTGCCGTACGGATGAGAGGCAACAAACTTGTTGAATGAGAGGAGGCGTGCTTCTCGACCAAAATAGGTGCATGTACACAGAAAAAAACGCCAAAAGCCAAAATGAATTGAAGGAAAAAAAAGAAGCCGAATGAAAATAAATATGAAAAAATAAATAAAGACTAAGGAATAAAAATCTGTTCGAAAGTAAAAAAAAAAAAAAAGTGGGACCTACTCGACATAAAATATTACACGAGCTCACCGATGTTTTCCCCGTGGAGTACTGCCCGCACATGAGCACCTGGGGTTTGCTCTCGAACTCGCTGTCAGTCAGGGGCGGAGAGTGGAACCAACCGAACATATACGTCTGCTCCAGGGGCTTGAGCTTGGTGTGGTACAGGCGCTTGAGGCCTTCCACCACAGCCGCCGTGGCGTCGTCTTGATCGGCCATGGACATCTTCAAATCCTTCTCCTATGACAACGCGACCCTCGTTTCACTAACCTCGGCCTTCTTCTAATCAAGTGTGCCCTCACAGCGGAACCCTCTCTCTTCTATTACCCTCGAGGCCCTTTTTCTAACCGCGTGTGGTTCCTTTCCCTCCTATAAATTTCTTCGTTTTCCTGCAGGAAAAAAAAGGTGCAGTGTTTTTTCGGGCAAGAACAGGGTGCGTAGAAAACACTGAGGGTAAGGGTTAGCACGTCCATCCCACTACAACAGTCAAAAACGCTATCCACTGCAAACCGCACAATTATGGGTCGCAGGTACACTTCCTACCGTGGCAAAGACGTACCTTCTCGTCAAGTTTTTTTGCATGAACGGCAGCCGGCCCAGAGGTGTTGGATATCCCTCACAGCAGTTACTATTAATAGTACTTTCACAGCTTGCAAAGATGAGTTTCGACGAAATCTTCGATCTCATAGCTGGAGTGTATTTTCATTTTTTATAATAGTACTACTACTGTTGCAATTACTACGTACACGTATGATACATGAATACCATGATATCGTAGACCTTGTCACCCTTCCAACTGGAATCCTGTTTCGGGGACAGGGACATAATACTTGGAATTAGTGTGGGGAGGGGTTTTGGGGTTCTAAAGGGGTTGACAAACCACACACTATACTCCAAACCCACAGGTTATTTATTCTATTTTTTGGCATTATTCTCTTAATATATTTTGTTCTTTCTGTTGGTCTCGTTCCAGGAGTACTTCTTTTTTGTATCTTTTGTTTTGTTTCGAGAGTACAGTAGGTCCGTTTTTTTCTTGTTTGGATTGCTTTGTTGCTGTGTTCTTCGTAACAGGCACGCGGACATTTATTTAGCTTTCCTCTGTTAATCTGCGATCATTTTAGTTTCTCTGCTTCAGTCTGTCGACACAGAATCTGTACATCTATGTTCAGGACGAAGGGTCAGGATGGACACCATTACTGGGTGTTCCATTAATACTACTGTAATGGTGATGTCATTGGACGATTTAAAGTCAAGACAACACAACACAAACCTTCAGTCCTCGTTTTCGTAACAGCAACTGCTTGTCGCGAAACGGCCAGATTAAATATTAACGCCTTCCACTGCAACCCTAGGTGCACAAATCTACACTTTTACCTTCCAGCTTTTGGACAAGCCGTGGTCACAGGTGTCGTCCCTTCTTCCCCCCGGTTATTGCCTTCAATTGTTATCGCGCATAGGGTTCAGCAATCCCACTGTTCGTCGATTTTTTTATCGCGCATAGGGTTCAGCAATCCCACTGTTCGTCAATTTTTCATCGAGTGCTGCTAACTCACGCTCTCGCGCTTCCCGCAAGTCAATTTATGCACAAGAAAAAGTCCCTACGAATTTATACGAGCATGCACTCGAGGGGCTCGAACTCACGAAACTGACCTATACCAGGCTCGAGGATAACCGGATACGCCACCGGCGCGACCGGCCACTTACCAGATACCTGGCAGCTATTAATAAATCATTTTTAGCTCGTACATTAGTAGGGCTGATGATTTTATCTGGTACTTACTGCTGTACTATATTGTTGGGGCAGATATGCGACCTTCTTCAGCTATAGACTACTCCGGGGTATATACGTACGATATACTGTATTATAAAAAATGAAATACATACATACGTGTACCACGTTTGGTTTGTGCTATTTAATACTCAGTATTGTTTGCCCGGTAGCAATACACTGGCAGTTCGTACTGTACCAGTGAGCAGCTCGTATATCGGAAAGACTGAACGAGCGGGCTCGAATTAACCTTTTCGTAGAGCTATGAGTCGTCACGACTTAAGTCACCAACTAGTTACTCGTCGGATTAATAGTTGGTCACGAAACGGAGGTGACGACTATCCGACTTACTGGGTTTTCCATCCTTGTAGGAAGGATTATTTAACGCGGACGGCATTTTTTCATTTAGTGGGTGGGGCGCCCTCAGCCGGGGCGAGCTGATTAGGCTCGCTTCGCTCACATGTGTTTAGTCAGCAAGACGGCCGGCCACTAGCCGGCTTCGCCAGCCAACTTGACGACAATAGTCAGATAGTTGGCTAGCGACGCCTATCGATTAGCTACTAGTCTTGAAATCCTGCCGACTCACCGCTCTACCTTGTTGGCACCCATGTACAGCGACCAATCATGCGACGAGTGCGGTCTTATCAAACGTCAAGTAAGAAAAACGTAATCGCACTTCAGCTTTGACATCAATTTAGTTTTTTCATCGAAAACTCATCTTTACGAGCTGCGCGTGACACTCCGATCGCGATTGTTGCGACGTGTGTATACCCCCGTGAACGATGCAGGAAGCATGCAGGTCGGCGACTCCTCTGCTGATAGCAGGGTCAACACGACTAATCGCTCTGCGCACGGGAATACTTCTACTTTCTAGCTTCTGAACAAGCCGTGATCACAGGTGTCGTCCCTTCTCCCCCGGTTCTTGCTCGCGCATAGGGTTCAGCAATCCCACTGCTCGTCGAGTTCTTATCAAGTGTTGCCAACTCACGCTCTCGCGCTTTCCGCAAGTCAATTTGTGCACAAGACAAAGTTTCTACGAATGTATAGCATGCATTCGGGGGGACTCGAACTCACGAAACTGACCTATACCAGGCGCGAGGACAACCTGATACGCCACCGGGGCGACTGGTTCCATATCTCTAACCGGCACTGAGGGAGACAAAAGCAGACAGCTGCTGTGGAACTCAGGATGAAAACCAGGAGAGCATTGCCATGGGCTTTCGAAGTATTTATAGTGCGTTAAGCTGAGTGTGCGTGAGCTTTCGTGGTCGGAAGAGCGATGCGATGGGTTCATAAACGTTTTCGACTGAGAAAATCCGGCCGGCACATCCAGTCGAATCGACTACTTTCTTCGACTGGAGGTGCGAGTCGGATGAGCTTACCTAACGATCTGGTAGCGCGGATATTTGGGGCGGTAGGCTGTTTTCGCGTTTGCGAGCCATGAAGCACTTCCTGGTAGGATCAAGGTACGGGCGTAGACCCAACCCAACCCTTAACCCTAACCCTACACGGGTCAGAAATGGGGGAGAAGCGCGGCTAGGTCGCTTTTAGACTTAGTTTTATTTTTCCCATCTGGAGACCACTGCATAGCCCTGGGCCAATGAGAGAGCGGAAAAACTACCCACCAAAACCCTCGCGGCCACATCGTTAGGTCTGCTGAGTCGGGTCGCGAAGAACGGTGGTGACAATGGAAGGCCAAAAGTTTGGAATTCCCGAAGATTGCCTGAACGGTCGCCTATGGACCAAATTTGGTACGTAGAACCATTTTTTGAAACTTTACAGAATGCCGGACAAAAAAGATACTTCGCAGGCGATCTTTGCCAACACCGGCCTGAGAAATTCTCAAGCAGATCTTGGATTAGACGCGGCGCAATTTCGTGTCCTCCACACATTTCGTTCGACGAAATCAACGACAGAGTCATGAACTCTGAATGTGGCGAGCTCGTTACGGGCTCCGACCTCCCTTTGGTGTACAGCGCTCACTCTACCGCCGGTGATTTGTGGCGGGCGCCGATCAGGCTTCTGTTAAGAACACATTTGGCGGCTGGTGTGTAGAAAACTTAGACAAAAACCCTCTATCGTCTCCCAACCGGCGAAAAACAGAATTTTGAGAGGATGTGACGGAAGACCACAGGACAACACAAGCAACCTCTCACGCCCTAGGGCATAGATCGAGATGAACTCTTCAGCGCTGTCACCTACACTCATGTGGCCTTCTCGGAACGAAGAGGAGTGACCATGGGTTGTCTCTATCTCGAGATCGAAGGTCAATCGTGTTTGGCGGGCAGTGTCGATCAAGGCTTGATGAAAAATAGACAAATTGACCTATTGGACCGCATGACCAAAGAAAGAGCCAGAAAAAAAACATTTTAGTCATGTTTTCCCCATAGCGACGTTACCCGGAATCTTTCAGCAAGTAACCCCCCAAAAAAGTTCGGAGCTTTTGAGCCAAACTATCGGCTTTCCATTATCATAGGTCTTAGTCGAAAAGGGCATTTTTCGACTGACGAGTCTGACCGTGGGAATCGGTCTTTAGGCCAATCCCTATACAGTCGGATCCGTGAGTCGAAAAGAGCCTTTCCCGACTGAACTTTTTTCCACTGGATTCTTCTGCGCCTCCTTATCGTCAGTCGAGTCGATTTTACCCGTAGTTTTGTGTTCTTTCTGGAAGCGGTTGGTGTGAGGGAGTACTGCCGAATGGCAGACGAACGTCGGTTGGGAGCTCTGTGATTCGTGCGTTCACCGCGAGCGATTCGTGCTTCACGCGCGACGAAGCCTTGTCCAAGCGCGTTGGTGGCGTTGATACCAAAGCCGCCAAAAGCTACGGTCGTGGAGTTGCAATCATCCAAGAGTCACCAACGCTACAGCAAGAACAGCTGTTGTTGGGGAATGTCATCCAAACAGCGCGCTGCTGCCATCTGCCATCGTATGTATTCATACGCTGCTGGCAGGCGGGACTAGGAATGCGCCACGTTGACTGGAGGCAAGAAGAAGCAGCAGTGCTAGCAGCCAAGTCAACGCTGGATCTGCCATCGTATGATACATGCTGCTGACGGGCGGGACTAGGAATGCGGCACGCTGACTTGCGGCGAGAAGCAGCAGCAGTGCCAGTAGCCAAGCCAACGTCGGAGTTTCAGGATATTGTGGTACCTGGTATGGGTCTGTGGGCGTGCGTGCTTTTAGTGGAGGGATGATCGATGCGATGCGTTCATAAACCTTTTCGCTTGAGCAGTTCGGCTGGCGCATCCAGTCGAATCGACGACTTTTTCTGACTGGATTTGCATGTCGGATCGCTCAGTCAAAAAACTTCTTTTTTTTCGACTGAATGAAAAAAAAGCCCGATTGGGCCCTCCGATGGAAAAGTCCTTCGACTGACGGATCCGACAGCAGTATAAAAATTGGCGTAACGAGTAAAAGACAACTGTAATGCACCTACTGTACGTTGTCAGAAGCAGGGACACTAGCCCAGGCTGGGTCTTTATTGGAAAAAGGGCGCGATCAACACAAACTTAGTGTAATAACGGCTCCCGGATTTCATATTTTCGTATAGATCTCAGCTTGCCTTTCTTCGAGCTCGTTCTCCTGTATCGTTCATACAGCAGAACAGGGTATCATGGGTGTCCTGCGCAGCAGCGTTGGGAACATCAATACGCTCTGTATACAGCACAGTGTAATAGTATTACTAGTGGTCCCCCTCCTATAGCGCCGGTATGTGCCGGCCGGGTATAGCGGCACTATAGCGGGCAACCTGCACAATAGCGGCAACCGGCACTATAGCGGGATCACTATCATACTGCGGTGCTTCAGCTCTGCTTTGGCGCGATTGGTAATATCCTGAAGGAGTCATTCGGTTCTGCTATGGGCGCCATGAGCTGTTCCAAACGTTACCATCGGGCGTGTAGTCTGCCTGTGGCGTCGTACGGTACATATTACGGTACATATATACGGCCACCACACCGTATCAAACCACATACTACAAATAGTAATACTGGTGCGGTGTTGCTGTACTATTAATACAGTAATCGTGTAGCCCCCATACCACGCACCAAAAAATCAGTACCTGGTCGTACTGCCGTATTGTCGTGCTACTACGAGTATTTAATACTTCGAAGTATATACTGCTGTACTCTGATACCCTTTTAGGGATGAGGGAAAACGTGTCGAACGCGCCTAATGTAAATGACGACTACCATCGCCCACACGAAACAGGCCGAGCTGCCGGGCTAGAAGGTAGGGGGTTGCGTCTTGTGTCGCATCTGCAATGCAAGAAGTTGTGTTTGTACCACAATGCTCGCACGGCAAACTCTTCCCGCTTCCTATAATATTCGCATGATAACATCGTGCTCGACATTTTATTAGTCACTAAACATAGGCCCCAGAAGGATTGCAGAGCACTACGAGCACAGTAGCACTGCTCGTGCTCGTACTGCTGTACCTTATACCTGGTATCATACTTTGTGTCGCAGTTGTTCTCGAACGCAATATATTAGGTGTGGCTGCCGTTGCTGCGAGAAATGTTCTGACATTCCATGCGACAAATGGGCATGGGGAAGGTACCGGTACTGCATTTCTAAAAATACAGCAAAAAAAAATACAGAAATAAATACCAAGTCTCATGGACGCAACGGCCTTGTCTTGGACACACGAGTAATGTCCCTGGGGCGATGCCGCGATGCCGCCCTCTGCCACGTACCAACTGAAGGCTGTGCTATCAAGTCTGCTGGTATTATGCGGAGAGGGCTCCATTGCCGTGGGACGACTGCAGATGAGAGGCAATCCGTCATCTGAACGTCTAATGGTCTCGCAACCCTCAACGTCTCACCAACTTGTGCTCAGTGCTGCATTTCAAATACTTGTTCGTTTGGAGTTCGTACGAGTACCAGTGCCAATATAATACGAATATCACACACATGATACACGAGTTCATATAGAGATTAGACTCCGCAGAGCAGCTACTAGCAGTACCCCCACCCCTGTACAACAGTTCAGGCAAACTTATCCCTGATCTACAACAGCAAAGGGCAGAGAGCAAAGATGATAAAATGATCAACGTGCGCTTGACCGTGACGCGAGATGACATACCCCCACACTAAACTGCAAAAAGTCGCCTTTTCGAGATTCGAGTGCTCTGCTTGCGTTATAGACTCTAGGTGCGGTTCAGACATGCTGCTGTGGGGATGCTCTTGGCGGTGAGTTGTATCTGAAACAGCACGTGACCACGGGATAGCTTGCAGCTGCTATCAACGCTCAAAGGGGGCGGAAGGCAAGAGGTGCTTCAGGGAGGAAAACAGAGGGTGGAGGGTGGAGACTAGCTATTACAAATTGTGGAGACATCGACTCTTTCGGACACACTGACTGCTGTGCACAAAAACAAGTCAAAATACAGAAAAAAAAGGAAGAAATGTTGAACACTTTCTCTCGTCTATTCTTTGTAAGAACCAGCATCGACAGGGAAACGCAGGTGGACACGACGCACCTGCCAGTTTTCGTTCCTCCGTGGGACCTTCTGCTCCCGCCGACCCTGTTGAAGGGGAAATCGACGTACAAGGTGAAGACAACAGCTGAGAGCAGCAGGAGTTTAAAGTTTTCAAAGCCTTGGCAGGCTTTACATAAATGGAAAAATCAAAATATCATCCCCATGATAATCATCGCACGACAACCTTACACCGTCCTCGCCTGAACGCATCCAAGCAGGTGAGAGTCCTACGCCACCTGCGCGAGAGTACGGGGTTGTTGCATACGATTCCGCAGGGTCGAATGTTGGAAGAACGAATCCTGATATCCCCTTGAAGCGCAATCAATCCATCGCCACAGCCCACCGGTTACCAAGCTGGAGAGGCCCGCCATTTTGACCAGAAAAACGTCTGCTGTGCGTGGGGCTAAGCTTGCTGTAGATCGAGGCTCGGCCCGTAGTGCGTAGTGCAAGGTGGTGCATTTCCCTACTGGTAGCGGTTATTGCTCTGGGGTGTAGATTGCCTGCGCATTGGTTTAGTTCACGGTAGCGATGGTGTGCGAGTGGGCAATAGGCAGGCGGCATCTTCCAGAACAGGAGAAGACGAAAGTCATCGGCTACGATCGCAACGCTGCTGCTGCTGCTGCAGCAGCAGCGCAGCTTCGGTGATACCATCGCCTATGTTCTCAACGAGCATAAGCAAAGCGTCAGCCCGAATGCAGCGCTTTGAGTGTCAAGCCTCCTGCTATGGGGCGTGCTTCTCGTTAGTCGGGGGTAGGATCGGCCGTGCTTCTTCTCCGCAAACGCCGCTGCGATATCTACCTCGGTATCTCGCAGTTCTGGTTTTTGAAATGTGGATTTCCCACGTATTATACCTGCTACCCCGTACAAGTGTGTTTGTTATTGGCGTCAACCCTTCGACAACCGGAAAATACATCATTACTGCACAATATTTTCAAGTACTTTGTCCCAAAAACGAGGCAGCAGTTCTTACGATTAATTAATAGTTCCACCCATCTACATCCACAGCACACCCAATGTCCGTGCTGATGCCTCACAGAGAGACGGGCTCTGTGGTTACAAACGCTAAGACAGAGATACACGTTGCAAACACAGCAAGGCGGTTTGGCCATGCAGTGCGTACTCGCAGTGAAAGTCCGATCCACAAGTACTGCTGCTGTCTGCCGTCCGCTTCGTCAACTGCAAACGTTACTCCTCACCAATCGCGAGTGTTTAGTCCCCAAAATCGTGGGTGCGATTCTATCTGGTATCATGAAAGGGTTAAGAAATTATGTCGGAGGAAATTAACCCCTTTACAACTGGAAACCCGTTTTTGGGGACATAATTACTTGGATCTAGTGTGGGGAGGGGTTCGAGGCTCTAAAGGGGTTTTAAGGGTCGTTACCTCCCAAGAATTAAAATAATTGGCCGAAGAAACGGTGCTTATTAGAGTCGGGTGCTCCACTCAATCTCATATAATGGCCAATTTGGGTAGTAACCTGTGCTCAATGGTGGCGACAAAATAATTGAAGCGCGACGCCATGATTGACGTTTCATAGCAAAGGCTGTCATAGCGGGCGTCTTCTGTACAGACTACGCGCACAGCTTATGCACGTACAGCAGAATGCAGATTCTAAAGCTCTGCTCTGGGTGTCAATGTACACCAGGGTATACTTACATGTGCCGCAGTTATCGTAGCACTTTTTTCTTGCAGCGCATGTGTATCGTGGCTATCATACATCGCCGAAGATTTACTGGCTCTTCAACGAACTGAAGCAGGCATATGATACAGCAGTGTCCCTCTATAGCGCCAATATGCGCCATCCAGACATACCGGCACTATTAGCGGCAGCCTGCACTACTTCGCACACTGCCACTGCATGCTGTTCAAGTGACTTCACAGGCACTATCTGTGGCGGGCAACCGGCGCGACTCAATCGGCGCTTAGAAGGACGTCCACGGTATCCATGCGTCTGCAAACTCGTAAACAACACTTGAGTGTATTGCACCCCTGCATGGTTCGCCACCTCAACCTACAAGTACCCGGCACCTGGTATCATCGTCTAGAGCTATTCGTGGAGAGCGTAGACGTAGCGCTTCCAAGTTTCTACCTGAAGCCGCATTCATATCAGCACATCCGCACACTCGACACAGATAGTGCACACATGTACTTTGACCAGAGGCCCATACATTCGACTCGTCTGCTGGCATACCATGACGTCGTTTATTGTGCCAGCTCGAGCGGTGACTGGGAAAAATTCGGAAGTGCATGTCGACTGCGCGCAATAGCATACCAAGCGTACCAGGTAGCATATCATATTATACGCAGAGATGGTTTATGCGTTGCCTGCAGTCGCATCGCGGCGTGTGCTGTGTACCAGTACCTGCGGTGCGTTCCCGAAAAATCATGTTGTACTTCGTGTGGTGCACGAGGTGTGGTGACTATTACTAGCTAATGGTGAGCAGTGTTTTCTTTGTGTCATAAGGTACCAGGTACTTTCGTAACGTTTCATATTAACAGCAGACATGAAAGCTATTAATAGTAGTACGTGATTGTTTGCAGAGCAATGCACTCTGGTTGCTCTCCTTCCGTACACGACACCTGCCCGATGGTAAATTCGGAGCTGTTTTTTGTCCTTTTCTTCTTCGCACACTGCACACTGCACGCTACCGTCGCGTTTAACCGTACAAAGTCAACGGTGTTCTCTGGCCACCAAAATAAGCAGACTCGACAAGGCAGGCATACAATTTTTTCTGCTGGTCGTTGTTTTTTCTGGAAAGTAAAACTAAAACACGCTGCGGAGCCCGCGACTGCCCCTGCCGACCTAGCCTCCCCCAAAGGGTTGGGGGTAGGGTTAGACCTGGGTTAGACCTGGGTTCGGGTTGGTCTCGGCCGAGGTGCAAGGTTGAAATTTACCACAACGACCTGCAGGAACTTTGTTGCATGCCCGTCCTGCAGTTAATGGAAGCCAGGCGAACAAGGTGTTGCTTTAGAGCCAGATCTACGGCGTTGGGTATGTCCGCTTTTTATGGACTACCGGAGCTCTAGTCAACCGGCAAACTTGACTAGATACGATATGTTTGTGTTTAGTTTTGAACGTTTTGATAGTCTACCGGGCACGGTCAGGTTTGAACGCGATGGAAGGCATTTCTCACGCGCAGCTGATCTAACTACACCTAATGCGGCATGTTGACGTCCAACCCTAACACCTGAGCCAGGCATGAGAAATACGCAAGTAGATGCCTGATAAGCAAAATGTGCGTTTGGACGGCCGATGTTGCGGCCGATCTGTACCCCCTTGTACCCATGCCCCCCCGCGCCTCGCCCCCGCTCTACTCTGCCCTACCATGCGATGCTAACCCTTGCCCGCCCCACACCCGCCTCTGCCGCGCGTGACAACGTTTCTAACTCGAAATTGTTTTCAAGGTAGTATATACAAGGTGGAAAGCGGGAGTCAACCGCGCCGCCAGCACCGTCGTATAGCATGTCGTACATGAATCAGCCGGGGATCATCCTCCTCCGCGAGGGAACGGACTCCAGCCAGGGGAAGGCGCAACTGGTGTCCAACATTAACGCCTGCCAGGTTAGTCCTGGCGAGAGTTGGCCTTGTAGGGTCTAGTCTAGCTTTTGGGTTATGCTGTGTGCGATTTCTTGTGCGTTGGTATTGTTGTACCTGGTGTTAGGTTCGTCTTGTATGCTCCATCTTGTGCGTATTCGCGGATCATCCTCCTCCGGGAAGGAACGGACTCTAGGCAGGGCAAGGTGCAACGGGTGTCTAAGATTAACGCCTGCCAGGATCGTATTTTCGGGATTTGGTAGCGTAGTGCCTGCATGGTAATTGTTTTGGGAAGTCTGTGCGATTTCTTGTGCGTTGGTACTTTTGTGCTTATCAATAGTGTTCAGTCCTATGTTGTTCATCTTGTTCCTGTTCGGGGATCATCCTTCCCCGTAGAGGAACGGACTCTAGCCAGGGGTAGCGCAGCTGGGGCCCATCATTAACGCCTTCCAGGATACTTTTGCGGGGGGTTGGTATTGTGGTGTCTTGTTCCGAGCTAGACGTGTGCGCAACTGGTGTTCAATATTAACACGTGCCAGGCTAGTCTTGGGGTGGAGTTGGTGTTGGTGTGCCCGTTTTTTTTATGAGTCTTGTGTGCTTTCGTGTGGCTATTAGTACGTGTTCTTGTGCCCCTGAGCTATTAACCCCTCTAGGAATTCAAACTTCAACTGGAAAAGGTGTCGAGCAGTAGAGAGTATTACAGCATTAGCCACACGAATCAACTCGGCTTGCCTGGAAAAGGGGTGCTTATGGAAAGCAACGGAAGGAAAATGTACAAGATGTGAGCAGGATTAACATGTGCATATTTTTCGCGCCCCCGTCTCCCCCCTCCCCCCACCCCCAGGCCGTAATGGATACGGTGCGGTCCACCCTGGGCCCCCGCGGCATGGACAAGCTGATTTTCGACGGGCAGAAGGTGACCATCTCTAACGATGGTGCTACGATCATGAAGCTCTTGGACATCGCTCACCCCGCGGCGAAGACTCTCGTCGACATCTCGATGTCTCAGGACGCCGAGGCAAGACGACACGGCTGTTGTTGTTGTTGTTGTTTTTGTTTTGTTGTTGCTGTTGCTGTTGTTGTTTGTTGATGTGGCTGGTTGTAGTATTGACATTTTATTCGTAAAGAGCAGCTGTTATGTTTGTTGTCGTTGGTATTGGTGGTGATGCTGCTGCTGAGGTGGTGGTGTTACTGCTATTGCTGGTATTGTTGTGGATGTTGCTGTCCTTTGTTCGTGCCTTTTTTCAAATTGTGGTGGTGTAGCTGCTGTTATATGTGTCATGTGTTTCTCGGCATTGGTACTATCCTGTTGTTGACGGTGATGGTGTTGCTGTTGACGATGTCTTGATGTTGTCGATGTAGTTAGTTGTTTTTTGCGGTGTTGCTGCTGATTTGTGTTGTCTTCTTGCCCTTCGGCTATACGGCGGCGGTTGCTTGTTGGTTCGGTTCGCTCAGGTCGGCGACGGGACGACGTCGGTTGTGCTGCTGGCCGGAGAGATTCTCAAGCACGTCAAGGGCTTCGTCGAGGACGGCCTGCACCCGCAGGTCAGCCCCGCGCAATGTTTTTTGTTCTTGGCAATTACCAGCGGTACTAAAATGCTGCCACTTCTATCGCGCTGCAAGCGTGTGGTACAGATGTCACCATTGATAGTGGTGCTAGAAGTGATAGCATCGATAATACTTGTTCCAAACACGTCAAGGGCTTCGGGGAGGACGGACTGCACCCACAGGTGATCCCCACTAGACATTTTTTGTTTGTTGAGGGTTGCAACTCACGTGTCGAAACGACCCACTATTGAGTGACCAAAATCGGCCGGACCGAAGGAAAAGTGTTACTCGGGGATTGGTGCAGTGATTATGATACCAAGTACTCCCACGGGCTTATAGCAATATCGTTGGAACGGCACTGGGGGGCGTGTCAGGACGGCTGAGCATCAACGATTCGCTTACTCTTAGGACGATCAAATGCGTGCGGGCCTTTTGGCGGTAACCGACGGTACCGCTAACGCTCTCTTACTGATAATGGAACTCGCACCACTACTGGTAATGATGCTGGTGCTGATACTGGCACTGGTTCTGTACTGGTGCAACAAACGGCAGAAACATCCTTATATAGTAGTTATTTTCCCAAATAGTTTCGGAATAACATTGTTTTCGAGACCGCCCGAAAGCGCGTTAGCTGTTAACTTTGTAGTTGGCAGGATGTTTCGATATTTAAACTGATCAACTAGCTCACGAACCCCCGCTTGTTGTCCGCGACCCGTTCCTCCGTTTGTGGCGCCATTGTAATTTTGTTTTTTATTTGGTTTGGTTCGGTTTGTTGGATTGGCCTGGCCTGGCGTGGTTTGATCGAAAACGATGAAACAGGTGATCTGCCGCGGTCTACGGAAGGCGTGCGAGGTTGCGGTGGCCAGGTTAGACGACGTGTCCATCAAGCCTGACGACGATAAGCAGGTGACCCATCATCATGTACCGATTGTCGTCAGTTGTGTGCGTCCTTGTTTGTCTTTGCCCGGGGTATTCACCTACGCCAGAGAAATTGGACCCTGTCCTGTCACCGCCGACCAGGTTAGGGCGCTGAGTTTGTGGGTGCACAGTTACAGCAATGACTGCTAACTGTAATCTAGACCTGCAAACGTATTCCACTCCACTTGTGTTGTACGGGCTGTAGTACGTACCGCTGATCCTCTATTGCCGCGCTTACCCTTACCCCTTGCCTCTCCTGGGAGCCATGTATAGAAGCGATAAAATAAACGATAAAGGTCGTCTTACCATTGTGTGAGCGTGTAGTGTACGGTACCTTATTCGCCGCTCGTGTCGCGCAACTCCTCGCATTCAAGTCCGGCATGAAAAATACCACCCCCTGACCTAGCAGGCCGCGTTGCTTCTATGTGCAGGTGGTTTTGTTTCTGCTTGCCGTGTCGTCGCGCATCGTTCCTGTTTGTTTTATTCGTGTTGGCTTGTCTTCCCTTTGTCATTCCTTGTTTTTTTTTCTTCTTGTTTTCTGTTGCTGTAGGCTCGCGAGGTGCTCATCAGGTGTGCAGGAACCGCTTTGAACTCTAAGCTGATCTCTTCGCAGAAGGACCTCTTCGCTCCCATGGTTGTCGAGGCCATCTCCAACCTTGACCAGCAGCTCCTCGACCTCAGCCTGGTGAGAATGGGACGGTGTAGTTTTACTTTAGTTGTTTTGTTTTTCCTCCGGCCTACCTTAGCCCTACCCTTGAGTTGTGGAGGCCATCTCCAACCTCGACCAACACCCCATTAGTCTCAGCCTGGTGAGAGCGGGACGATGGCGTTTTGTTTCTTTATTTTTTGTCATCCTCCGGCCTATCCCTAACCCCAGCCCTAAGTTGTGAAGGCCGTCGTCATCCTTGACCAGCAGCTCCTGGACCTCAGCCTGGCGAAAACGGGGCATTTCTTTTTTCTGTTTGCCTCCGGCTGATGTGTGTAAATGAAGCTTTACCCCTTCGTAACACCACCATCGTTTTTGGGGATACACAGACTTCGAAATTGGCTTTTTATATGTATTTCTAAGAGCTGAAGTTTGCACTTATCGCTCATATAATATTCAATATAACAGGTGGGCGTGAAGAAGGTAGGAGGCGGCAGCGTCACCGACAGCTTCCTCGTCACGGGCGTGGCGTTCAAGAAGACCTTCAGCTACGCCGGGTTCGAGCAGCAGCCGAAGAGCTTCGACAAACCCAGCATCCTTCTGCTCAACGTCGAGCTGGAGCTCAAGAGCGAGAAGGTAACGTTACGACTGCTGCTGCGCTGTTGTTGGCCGGAGTTTGCCCGACCTCTGACCCGACCTCCCCCCTCTGATTGTGGGTATTATGAAAAAGTAAACGACAGTTGCCGACTATCTGAAAGTTGTAGTACCGTTTGCCTGAATAAATAGAGCACAACGTCTCCGGTGAAGATACAAAACCAGCATGTAAACCGTTTTGAAAAACGGACGCACAAGTACGGTACAGGTCGGGTATTTCCAAAATCATGCTGCCTTCCCCCCCCCTCTGCTTGTGGTATCACGCTGTAATTTTGTAGGATTTTTTTTTTTTTTTGTAGGGGTACTCTTCCAGTCCAGGGTTATTGGAGTCTATGTTGTGACCATTGACTAGATCATGGCGATGACGTCGTGTAAAAACAAAGGGACGCGACCGCCGCATGCAGCAACGTAACACCGCAGTTTTCGTACAGTCTGACGAAAGTGTTGAGCGCTAAACAAGCTGAAGCTCTTGACCACGCTCGCTCTGTGAGGTCGGGACGGTCCCTCACACTTTGAGCTCGGCGCTGCCGCTCACGCGTTGTGCTCGGGACAATCACTCACACTCCGTGCTCGAAAAAATCCCTCACTCTTTGTGGTCGGGTCAATTGCTCACACTTTATCGGGGGAATGGCTCCCGCTTTGTGCCCGGAACAATCGCTCACGCGTTTGTGGCCAGGACAATCACTTATTTTTTGTGCTCGGGGGAATGGCTCATACGTTGTGCTCGGGGTATTCGCTCACACTGTGCTCGGGACAACCGCGTCGTCGTCTGAAACCAACGCAAGCATTTGCGGACGCGCGTGCTACGTGTGATTTGTCAGGAATCTGCCGAGGTGCGGATATCCGACCCCGAGATGTACCAGGAGATCGTGGATGCGGAGTGGAGCATCATTTACGACAAGCTTGACAAGTGAGTCAGCCTATCAAGACGCGCTCTGAGATTGGGGCACCACGTTTTACGACACAATTGAATACCTCTTGTGTTAATTTCGAGTGTTATCCCTATAGTCTAATAGTGTAATAGTTTAATAGACTAGTTAGGCAATGCCATGAGGTAGTTCTTCGGGTGTTTCCACATTTTCTCGAAGTCAGTGTTTGTGTAAGATATACACCCTCACGGGAGATGACGATAATTTAGGTGCAATCCTATCGCAGCATTCGCCTGGCGCAAAAATCATACAATGTATTAAACTAATTATAGTTTTGGAGCCCGCCGTGGCCTGGGGTCGCTGTGTGCGTCAATTTATTGGGCCTGGTTTTGGTTTCTACACCTTCCACCCACCCGTGCCTTGAATGTTTTGACAATGCCCCCACGTCTTCGTCACCCCAACCGTACCCGTCCACCTCCCCGCAAACCCTCAAACTCCCTTCCGCCGCCCCGATGGCGCCGCCTATGGTTGAACGCCTCAGATGCGTGGCCAGCAGCGCAAACATCACATTTTGTTTTGGATCGTGGTTTGCGTCGATACGAGTTAGTCGTGTTTTTTTATTTCTGCGCCTCCCAGTCAGACCCGTAGCATTGAGAGATCGCCCGTGCCTTCCTACCCCCCCCCCCCCCCCCCCCCCCCCCCCCCCGTCACCCCACCCCACCCCACCCCACCCCAACCCACCCCAACCCACCCCACCCCACCCCACCCCACCCCACCCCGCCCCACCCCTGCCGCCCCGACCGCGCCACCTATGGCTGAACTTGTTAGGTGCGTGGCAAGCGGCGCGAAGATCATTCTGTCGAAGCTACCCGTGGGAGACCTGGCGACGCAATTCTTCGCAGACCGCAACCTTTTCTGCGCCGGGCGAGTGGCTCAGGACGACATGGCCCGAGTGGCAAAGGTACAGGACACGGAGCTTCGGGCTTGCGAGGCTGGACAGGAGTTCCGCTTTTTTTTCTTGGCGATGTCCTAAATCAGAGACTCGCTTCGCTCGTATTAAAATACAGACCAAAACGCGATGGCAACATATATACACGATTTAATTTTTATAATATACACGCAGCTTGCAAAACGATTTTGGACGATTGCTTCGCCTGTCCTTGTTCTTGTTGTATTAATAAATGTTTATCTTGCTGTTTTTCTTGTCCCATGCTCTTGCTATGATTCTTACGCTTGTTACCTGATATTGATATTGTCATTGTTGCTGTTTTCTCGCTTCTAGGCCACCGGAGGCAAGGTGCAGACGTCGATCCACGGCATCGCCTCCGACGTAGTGGGGCACTGTGAGAAGTTCGAGGAGAGGCAGCTCGGAAACGAACGCTGGAACCTGTTCACCGGTTGCCATGATGCAAGAACGGCGACCATCGTCCTCAGGGGCGGATCCGAGCAGGTGAAACAAACTTAGCCTTTCGTACCACTCGTATTCTACACCAGGTATCCTACTACTGGTAATGTAACGAAAACCTATGGTGCTGTTGCTGTTGTTGTTGTTGTTGTTGTTGTTGTTGTTGTTGTTGTTGTTGTTGTTGTTGTTGTTGTTGTTGTTGTTGTTGTTGTTGTTGTTGTTGTTGTTGTTGTTGTTGTTGTTGTTGTTGTTGTTGTTGTTGTTGTTGTGCTGCTGCTGCTGCTGCTGCTGCTGCTGCTTCTGCTGCTGCTGCTGCTGCTGCTGCTGCTGCTGCTGCTGGAATTGCAGTGCTCGGGATACTCCCCTTCATTGTACCAATCTCTGCGGGACTTTCCTCCCACGGCTTCGCATCGGCTCGTTTTGTGGTCGGAACGTCGTGTCCTACACCTCTCAAGCATACATCCCTGATACCCTAATGTCGTGTGCTCCGTCCCTCATACATCCCTGATACATCTCGGAACCTGTTCCAGTTTATGGAGGAGTCCCACCGAAGCATCCACGACTCGCTTATGATCGTCAAGCGCTGCCTGAAGAACCGCGAGGTAAGGACGACTACGGCTATTAACACAACATAACCACGAACAACGACAGCAGTACAGCTGTCGCTATCAATATGACCCCGCGCAGCAGGATGTGTGTATCTGCGGTGCACGGTCACGGTTGGGTTGTTTGGTTCGATCATGGTTACGGTTCGGTTTGACGGCGGTTACAGTTTGGTTTGGCGACGGTGACGGTTCGGTTTGACGACGTTTACGGTTCGGTTTGACCACGATTACCAAATATGTCGGGGGAAGGGCAGTTAAGGCCTGTGACGGACGGCCGTCTCTACGTAATATGCTAGTTTTAGTATGCAACCGCCTAAAGGTTTGACTGGCGGCGCCGAAATACGTCGTCTCCTTGACGGACGGCCGTCTCTGCGTAACATTCTAGTCTTAGTATGCTAGCGCCCAAAGATTTGACTGACGGCACCGAAATTTGACGTCTCCTGACATCTTTGACGGTTGCTGGGTTGTTTTTCGACAGGTTGTGGCAGGAGGCGGTGCGATCGAAATGGAGCTGTCCAAGGCCCTCCGCGACCACTCCAAAACCATCAAGGGCAAGCAGCAGCTCATCATGAGCTCCTACGCAAAGGCACTGGAGATCATCCCCAGGCAGCTCGTGAGACATGGCTATCGTCGAGCTTTTTTTTTTTGTGTCGTTACATTTGTTTCATACTAGTGCTGTTGAGTTGCTCGTTGTTGACTTTGTTAAGCTTGTTTTATCGAATTGGTTTGTTCGTGTTAAACGTTGCTTAGATGTGGCTTATTATTCGTGCTTTGACGTCGGTGACAACGCCTGCGAGAAAATCGGACACCATTGATGAACCTTTGACGCGACTCTTCCCCGTCCTGAGCGTAACGCATCGTGGGCAGCCAGACTTGGAGGGTCCGTCCTTCGTCCTGAGTGTCGAGGGCGACCTGGGTGACTTGCGTGTCCATATGGTCCCGTGGGTCCTGTGGGTCCTGTGCCACGTGCCTTGTGCCCTATGCCCTGTGTCCTTTCAGATGCCCAAAATACGCGCATGCTCCTGTTGAGCCCACTCATCTCTCGTGCCTCTCGTTTTTCCTCCCTCGCTGTGTCGGACCCCTCCTGACCTGGTATCGATTAGGCGGACAACGCTGGCTTTGACGCAACGGACTTGCTCAACCGGCTCCGGCAGAAACACGCCAGGGATGGCGAGGCTGGAAAATGGTTCGGAGTCGACGTGGACACTGAGGGTAAGGATGAAGTCAATCCTTTGACCACTGAAAAATATGATGCCACACTAGTTCCAAGTAGGTCGGTCCAAAAACGTCGATTCCATTGGAAAGGGAAGGCCGAGGTTAACCCTTAAACCGCTGCAAAGCACACTAGTTCCATGTGTTTTGGACTAAAAACTTGGTAGCGAATCTAACGGGGTTATGACTCGTTTAGAACGGAATCTGCTTTTCGGAGACAGCGTAGTTGGGAGTAGAGTTGGCACGTTTTTGACAGTACTTAAGTACCAATGGAAAGGAGCTGGAACGCTTGTGGGTCGTTTTTATTTGTTTGTTCTGAGGGGTTTTCTAAAGGTCGGAGCATTATGCCCCCCCGTGCAGGAGTTTGGGGGACCTCAATTCGGAGGCAACCTACGTGGGATTAGAGATGGAGTTGAGTCCGTTTTGCCGTGGAAGGGGTAAGAGGTCTTTTGTGTGTGTTTGTGTGTTGTGTGTTGTGTGTTGTATGTTGTGTGTTGTATGTTGTGTGTTGTGTGTTGTGTGTTGTGTGTTGTGTGTTGTGTGTTGTGTGTTGTGTGTTGTGTGTTGTGTGTTATGTGTTGTGTGTTGTATGTTGTGTGTGGTGTGTGGTGTGTGGTGTGTTGTGTGTTGTGTGTTGTGTGTTGTGTTTTGTGCTGTGTGTTGTGCTGTGTGTTGTGTGTATGTGCGTGTGCGTGTGTACGTATGGTTATGTGTGCGTGTGTGGCCAAGCTGCGTGATATTTTGCGTCGTCGACAAGACTGAGCACCACTAGAAAACTTGTAAGGGTGTTCTTGGTCGAGTGCGTATACTTTAGGGTAGACAGAAACCGAATCTGGCTGCTATGATCATACTCGGGGTATGTACCCGGTTGTCTCCAGAGTTCATAAGTATTTCATACCAGGTACCAAACACTCTGCATTGAAGCTTGTCTTGACTATTGATAGGGTATACGAGCTTCCCTTTTGGGATGCGGTTATCTTCAAATCCCGTGGATGTCGCAGGTTGAAAGCGAGGATAAAACTCCTGTAGCAATTAACGAAAAAACAATGAGCCTGTAGCCTAGCCACCGCGCAAGTAACTCGGCAAGTAGCACCCACCAGCCCGTACAACTTTACAGCATGCCAGGTTAGTCTGCCAGGTATCCCCCAGAAAAATATGAAAAGTGAAATCGGACTCTGGGGTACCCAGGTACCCAACCTGGTTGTGAATGCTCATGCTCTAGTAGATACCGGTGTATATAATGAGTTCATACCCTACTAAATGCGTCCTTGGAATGCTCGCGGCGGCACGTAGGACCCCCCGCTCTCGTAGGAGGTTGACTGTGTCCACAATGCCGAAGAGGGTTATAGAAAAAGAAGTTTATGTAACGCATTACAACAAATGTTTGAGCGCCCAAATATTGGAAGTGTCTATATTTGGAGTATGAATGCTGCTCCGTCTCCAACGCTATGCGTGGTGAATGGTTAAATGGCGAAGGGAAGGAACTAATGAGTATGCCCCCCCCCCTGAAATAAAATATAGTTGGCCAGTTGGCACCGACGCTGTAAAACGTTTTATGTGTGTTGGGTTGGCGTTGGTTGGCAACGACGCTGTAAACGTGCTAATCACACTGCGTGAGCTAGACAACCAGGGTACCGTTGTTTTTTCTTTCTTTCTTTTTGGCGTAACCATGATGGTTATCGACTTACGCCATATTGTGAAGGGTGGAGAACCCTTACTCCGCACATGGGGAATGATCGCATCGCGTAGTGTGCATATGATAAGGCACCCACGAGGCAGTTATATAGCAATACCCATTGCTGTATCAGGAGTGACCACACCAGAAAACAAAGTATAACTCATTGGCGCTGTCATCCATCAGGAAGAAAGTAGGCGCAAGGTGCCAAAGTCCGTCTTACGAACGGTTCTTGGAAGGATACAGTTCATCCTTCATGCGACTCGCCAAACACCTCACGGCGCTTCGCGCTTGGTGCAAGCAATGTCTACCTGGTTGGTGAAAACCCGACGTGCTCCGTCCCGGCATAGTAGGGATGCGTGGGTCTATGGTCATACGACTACGGCCATACACAAACTGAGTACACCCCCCCTTCCTATAAACCTTGACAGACAAAAAATGACTCCCCCCCCCATCTAAACCTGAGCAGGTGTGTGCGACACGTTTGAATCGGGCGTGTGGGAGCCGACGATTAACAAGCGAAACTCTCTCAGGTCGGCGACGGAGGCGGCTTGCCTGATCCTTTCCATCGACGAGACTGTCAAGAACCCCCAGGTGAGACTCATGCATGCATGCATGCTACTAGGAGTAACGATGCTGATAATACGGTAGATGTGCGCGCATTTTTTTTGTTGGGTCGTGTCGCTTGATAAAGTCCTCGATAAAGTAGTCTAATATACCTTTTACCCTAACACAAACATCTAGAAAAAATCAAAATGCAACGCGATGGACAATCCCATAGATTCTTAGACTAATAGGTGTATTAAGAGGCATGAAACGGTTTATACTGCTAATAGGTGTATATATACACTGTAGGTGCAAAGCGAATACTATCGCGAAACAAGAGTGACGTTCGGACGAAATAGCTCGAGAATAGTACGTAAAAATCCCATTTTTTTACAAAATTACTCTATAAACGTCAGCTGTGAGTTTTTGTTTCTTGTAACCCCGAACTCACTTGTTTTGTATTTCGTCACACATAATGTATCATACATGGAACATCCAACAACTTTCGGCGGTAATACCCCTACCCCTTGCGCGTTTTTTTTTCACAGAGCGAGAAGCCGGGGGCTCCCAGCCAGGGAGTTGGACTGGGCCGGGGAGGCCCTATTAGCGCCGGCATGGGGGGTGCGGGGATGGCAGGAATGATGGGCGGTGGGGGGCGCGGGCGCAGGCCTGGTGTGAAGATGATGAAGGGCAGGGGGGGGGCATAAGCGAGAATAGTACGGTTTGGAAAGCGTGTTCGGTGTCGCGGGGGAGGTGGTGTGGGGGACTGGGGTGCCGATGGCGCCCGTGGAGGCACGAGTCAGTTGTGTCGTTTTGAGCGGGGGATGAAATGAGTGGCAGGCGAGGTGTAGACGTGTTGTGCATGTTTTTTTGCGTCTGGATCATGCGCGAACCTTTTGCAGGTTGAAAGTGCTCGGGGATGACTTGCCATAAATTTGTTTGTCATTCCGCTCGTATAGTGCCGCGGCAAAGCCTAACATGATTCCGTCCGAGCCGCGTCTAGCACACTGCACTGCGGGGTTCCAGGAACTGTACAAGGGGAGAATTCACACGCGAAAGAGAATGTCTGGGTTTGTGAACCATTAAGCTCGAGTCCGTTAGCCTTTTATGTTTGCTTATTTGCTGGTAAGTAACAAACAAATGCAGCGAGTGCGACCCTGCGTGATGCGGGCGTCGTAACGCACGGCAAGCTTGTAACAGACTTCAATTTTGGGTTTGAGTTTTTTTTCCTTGTGGTCAGACACTCGTTAACACAAATGGGGGGTAGGGGGGGGGGGGGCGTACGGCAGGGAAATCTCATTTAACGGACTTTTACCGTTCCCCACGGCGAATCCCACTCTCTTATCAAACTTGCCGAAAATCTCATGCCCCATGGGGACTTCAAGTCTCTATTAAGAAACTTTTGCTAAAATATCGGGAAGATGAGAGGGCATGCGCCCTGCTCGGCGTGTCCGCACAAAATGCGTCGGGGGTTGAAGACGCGCACGTGCCAGGTACAGGAAGAGCCAGCCGACTGCCCCGTACTCCTTGGCACCGCTGTCAGTCCAGCGCGACATGTCACCACCTTTGCAGGACGCCGGTTGTGTCGTCGCCGTTTTATCACAAATTAGGTAAATATCCAGTTTTTGGGTGGAAAACTACTTGGAATCAATGTGGAATGTTATTTGCAGTGGCGAAAGGGTTGATTTAATAATATATATATATATATAATATAAGTATGGACGGAAATGTTAGGACCTTTTGGTTTTCATATTTTCATGCGAACGGTCCCTATATTGTTGTACACAATAGTAATCACCTCCCTGATACATTGTTTCTTGATCGAATGTCAGACAAGACACACAAAACAAGCGGCACTTACCGCGTTACTCTTAATAGGGCAACGCAACCAGGGGTTAGTCTTGCCTATTCTTCATGTTAATTGCGTCCAACATTTTCGTACATGGCTTTTAACCCCATTAGTACGGCAATGTACACGCATGCTTTTGGGGGCAAACAACTTGGAAGTAGTGGGGCATCATTTTGAAGTGCGTACTTCGTAGTATAGAAGTACCAGAGGTGATAAGCAGGACTCAGCAATATATCCTGCCGGTTGGCTGCAATCAACCCAAGGTTGCTCGAATTTTCACAACATTGTCTATAGTCTAATGCTAACACTGTTTATTTTTTCGCCGGTACCGCAATTCACAGCAGTGGGAAGTGACCCGACCTCCTCGTACGGTGTTTACCGTACAGAAAATTCGACCATATAATGCGCGTCTACGACGTACGCACGTTACTTATTTTTAAGTTCGGTCATCACGTAAAACGTCGTTTACTTTCCAGTTCAACGGAACGGGATGTTAAGCTCTGACGATCTTCTGGACAAGCCCTGACTAAGGTAGTTTTAAATCAACCCAACGTTGTTTGAAGTTTCACAACCTTATAATGCTAACTGTTTCTTCTTTCGCCGGTACCGCAGTTCACAGCTGGAAGTGACACGACCTCCTTCCTCGTACGGTGTTTACCGTACAGAAATTCGACTATAATGCGCGCGTCTACGGCGTACGCACGATAATAATTTTAAAGTTTGGTCATCACGTTACTTTCCAGTTCAACGAGACGGGATTTTACGCTCTGAGGATCTTCTGGACAAGCCGCGACTTGGGTAGTTTTAATATACGTATTTCCGTATCCCCTGTACGTGTCTTCTCCACATGCAGTTCGCCACAGGGTTCATTCAACACCTCCACAACTCGATGATTTTAATCGAATTTTGCGGACTCAATTTATCACAACCGCGTGCTACTTCTCGTTTGTGCGATAATCGTCATGCCGTCCACGTTACAACAGTTCGAAGGGCGTAGTCCTACTGCTACACTACCACTACACTGCTGTATGTAGTGTATACTTTTGCAAGGGCGGGTAAAAAAGTTTTGCGCAGTGTGTTGTTATAGTATCGTACCATGATACGAGGGTGCAAAAAAACGTTGTCGGTGTCGAGGACGACGAAAAAAAAACGGACGTTTCATCTTTTGGTATTGTGGCGGTTGGATTGGATATGATCTGGAAGGCATACAGTCTATATGTCCACGATCAAGTCACTTTGCCTCCGGGAACAACCGCGTATGGCGCTTTTTCTTGTAAAACCACAACCGCCCTCCTCTCTGCCGCAATAGAAGATAAGTCTCCTCGCCTTGCATCCGACAGCACACAGCGCACGCCCGCCCAGTCGGTGATTGATCACCGTCATCAACAGAGCACCACTACTTCGCACCGCTCCGGTTGATCGATCGAACCTTCCCCGCCTTCACCCACGCCTGGCGCAAGAACCATCGCAAAGGCGAAGAAACGATCTTCGTTTACCCCACAGCGGTACTCACGACCCTGTGTCTGCGGGCTACAACAATAGTAGGAGAGAAACGGCAGTGATCGTGATACTGGAAGGGGGAGAAACAATTTGATACATCGTGATAGGATGCCGAGCCGCACCATCACATCGGCGCTTTGCCTTGCAGCAGCTGCTACCATGGGTTGCCTCGACACGGGCACAGCCTTTGTCCTACCCGGCACGAGCAAGAACAACAACAATTGGAGGAGGAAGGATGACGCCGATCCCAAAACCCCCCTTGACCAAATCGGAGTCGGCGGGGGCTTTATGCTTCCGCATCTAGGGTTTGCAGCGGGGAGCACCATGCGGATCCCCCGAGTCCCGTCCGCTGTTGAGCACCTTGAACAGTCGCGGGCAAGCTCCTGCCTGCTTCGCCTGCAGGACGTCTTCGGAGAACACAAGGAGGTGGGTCTTTGGAACTGCACCTCCGTTTTCTAGATAAAGTACTCGGAATTGGTGTGGAATATTTCCCCTGGAGCTAAGACAAGCTGGCCGGTGACAAATACTCGATTACGATGCTGCCTCTGGTACTCTGTGCCCCTACTCTGTTGGATCCGTGCTAAAGCTACTGCTGTGGACTAGGCTATAGCTCTACGAGCGCACATGCTGGCAATTTAGTGTTGTTTAGGACATATCAAAGTACTGTTATTACGAGTACGCCAAGCGTGCGGAATGTAGCGAGATTGACAGTCTTGCCACCCAGCCGCACGAATGCCCAGCTCCGCGAACAGCGGGCGGGGTACAACAATAATATCTGGGTAGCAGGTACGGCCCAAGGTGAGTATCGTTTTTGTAATATGGGGGGTACACATGTAAGAGTCTACGATAGCACTACTACTGAATATGTGCTGAACTACTTGTTACGACGATGACGATGATGTTGTTCGCTGTACGAAAGGGCTGGTGTCTGCTGTGCGCGCTAACGACGAATCTAATTAGCCACCCTTTAAGCACTGCCCTCCCCATATGGGGACAAAACACTTGGAAATAGAATAGGATTGTTCTTGAGTTGGGAAAGGGTTAACAGTGATACCTGATGCGTCAAAAACCATACCATAGGATACCCCTCAAATATCAAAACCTCGACTCGCCCCAAAACTGGTCGAGTTGGTGCGAAACACGGAAACATGCAAACTTGCACCGGTACTGCTGTACCAGCACTAATATATATTGAATGTACTACCTGGCAACGGAGAACCTGGTCGTCAGTTGTTTTTCTTCGTTTTTTCTCCCCCACGAAAAACAGGCATGGTTGTGCTCTGGCTACCTTAGCTCTCAAGTCTTGGTCTCAAATTGCTTGTATTCTTGCGTTTTTTTTTATCGCTTTTGGTTTTCGTTTCTTGCTTTGCCTCCTGCGTTGTACGTAGCCGTTCGCTTCAAAAGCCGCGTCTCGGAACTATCCCCTCTTGCCCAGCACTGAGCCCGTGTTCGCGCAATCTGTGCTTGCTTGACGCTCGCCGTGAATGCAAATGGTTAGATATGGTGTCATGGTCATGATCTCGTCATCATGTTCCCACAGTCATCTTGGTTTGATAAGCTGGTGCTGCTGTGTATTGCTGTGCAATGATGTACAACCCCCTGACAAGCTCAACTTTTCTACGCCTTGGACATCAGGGTGGAAACTGTGCTTTAGAGGAGGAGGAGGAGGAGGAGGAGGAAGGGAAGAACGGGGCACGGGAGCAGGAGGGGGGGGAGGGAGATGAGGCGGAGAAGGAGGTGGTGGTGTTGGCGGAGGAGGAGGAGGTACGCAAGAATGGGGGATTGCGGTCTTGGGTACGGAGGAGGGTCCTCCGAACGGCTGATGGGACTGCGGCGACTGCTTCTGCTGCTGCTACCGCTGCCGCTGCTGATGCTGCGCCAGCTGCGACTGAGTATGTGTGGCCCCTGCCCGAGGTGGCCGCAGCGGAGGATGGGTGGGAGAAAGGCTCCCGAGAGGCAATCTCTCGCTTCGCTGGTAAGAAGCCACCGAATTTGCTTGCAGTCCTTACTATACCGTCGGCCTCTTCGATACCTGGTACCTGGTATCATAGTGTTTTCTTGTTCATTAGTCTTGCCAGTGTTTTCCTGAGTATCTCTTCCCCCTCTTTCCCTCAAACTTGTTTTTTGTTTTCTTCGTTTGCGGTTTCTCATTATTTTCATCTCTTGAAATTTTCTGGTTTGCTGGGTTCTTTCATGTTCCGCTTTGCGTAGCCAGTACGGTTGATACGGTTGGCATTACACGCCCAAATCCGCTTGCTACTGCTGTATTTGCGCTGTCTACTCCTGTCTCGGAGTTCGTGATCGCAGAGCTTGTCTCTATCTAGGGGGCCAATACGCGCGGACATTGGGGGCATGGGGTCTTGATGGGTGGAACTAACAGTCTAAAATGCCATACCTTATTGTCTAAAAACATAGCAAATCTTGTTTCGGAATATATCACGATAAAAAGGAAGATTTTCGGATAAATGGCGTCCGAACTGATTTCGGAGACACGACGGTGTATCGACAAAAAATCAAAGTCCTCTCCAGAAAAAGCAGCAAACGTCGTTGGATGCGTCTCGAAAAACGGCCAGTCGGACTCTAAGAAGAGCGGGCCCGATTCTGCCCCTCCCCGGGTCAAATACGCCTGCGAAGGCGCTGAAAGCTCCATTTTCGGTTTTCATAATCAGTTATAAGAGATGCCCTAACGTTAACGACACACATACGATGCGCCACCACTTTTTTTTTCTTACGTCCCATCTAATATTTTTCTCTTTCTCCCCGTCCCTCGTATACGTACTCAGATCCGGGGTCACTAAGCGGTAGAGCTGTGAGTCGGTAGAGTTTCACGACTACTAACTAATCGGTAGGTGCCGTTGGCCAACTAACTGCCGTTAGTCAGCAAGTCGGCTGGCGAAGCCAGCTGATGGCCAACCGACTTACCGACTAATGTCGGCGAGCGAAGTGAGCCATATTTGATTCCCCGGCCCCGGCCCAAAAAGGAAAAATGCAATCACGACCTTCGTCCAAGTATGGATGTATGGATGCCCAGTAAGTCGGATAGTCGGCACCTCCGGGAAACGACTAACCATTACTAATAACTATTAATAGTTGGTGACTCAAAGTCGTGCTGATTCACAGCTCTACTAAGCAGGCTCTTCTCCCCCCTCTCCACTATATTTTGTTCTTGCTTTGTTGTTTGGATGGCCTTCTCCATCCCCCTTGGGGGTAAAGTGTCAGCCGATGCTGCTGCGGTGTTACCACCACCGCCGGTATGCGGGTTCTCGCTGAACAGGGTTTTCCCGTTTTTTCTTTCATCCTTTTTTTTTCTCTTTCTTCGTCCCATCCTTCATTTATTTTCTCTGTTGTTTTTGCCATTTCTGCTTTCCTTTTGGTTACGTACCCTTGGGGGCTTTTGAGGCGATGGTGTCGATATGGACACCGTCTTCGAAGATGCAGTAAAGAGAGGACAGACCAGGCAGCAATGAACCCCCCAGTAGTTGCGTTCGGAGCCCAGTTTGGGTTCTTCCCCCACCCCGGCTGGGTGGTGTCATCCGCTTTGGTGCTGCGTGTTTGCTTGCTTATACTCGTAGTTGTTAGGCTTCGTTTTCATATTCTGCACGGGGCCGATGATGACAGGTATGGACGCCACTACTGAGGTCAGACCATGCGGCAATGCTCCTACTCCTACAGCAGTAGTAGATGCATATCCGAAACCCAACATGGTTGCTGCCCCCGATGTTGGTTGGATAGCGTCATATTCTGCTCCGTGTTGCTAGTTTGCTGGCCGTCTGTTGTGGTTTGTTTTTCATTTCGTCGTGCCGTCCTGCTTCCTCCCTTCTTTCGCATTCATTGCCTTTTCCTTTTTGATCTTTTTCTTTCCTACTCGCATTTATTTTCACTTTTTTACTTTTGTGCTGCTCCTCTTCAGTACGTATGGTGTTTCTCTGGTAATTTCAGCCGTTCCTTTCCTTTCCGGTGTTATTGCATCACATTCTTCAGAAGACCTGTCGCTTGTTTTGCTTTGTCGCCTTTTTTCTAATCTTTTTTTCTTTTTTGTTTCCCTTTTTTCCTCTTTTTTTGTGGTCTGGTTTGTTTTGTTGTGTTCTCGAACCCGGTACGCTAGCACTTCACTTGCTTTACCTTGATGATTTGCGACTGTTTGGTTTACTCTGTTTCACAGTCGTCTGTGACCACAGAATGTGTATTTCTCTGGGTGTACTGATGTCGTTGGGTAGAAAGAATGGAGACGACACACACTGCAAAATAGCCTGGTGTGCTGGCTTGCATACTTTGGTTTTTTGCCCGCGCGCTCATTACGGTTGGCATTGCACAATATGCAACATCACCTTGCTGTATGAATTGCCGGTTATCTCTCTCGTTGTTGTGACCACAGAGCTCGTCTCTCTCTAGAGGTATCAAAGCAGACGCTACCAATAGGTTCGTGCTGGCATATAGATGGCCAGGGTGGAAATAAGGCATTCTCAGCAGCAATTGATCCATTTTTGGCATTTTTGCCTATAAATTCAAAATCTCACCACGGTGGGAATCGAACTCAAGGACCAACGCTAGTACATAGTATTCGAGGGTAACCACTAGAAGACCACCGGGGCGACCGGATCAATTAATGTCGTGAAAAAAACATTTTTTGTCTGACTTGTTATGTCGCGGAAAGAGCGAGAGCATACGTATATTCAAAATCGATGGGAGTCGACTTGCTGCGGGAAACCCAAACAGAATTATCGTCATGTGATTTGCATGTGCGATACTTGATATTACTGAGTTCAGCTTGTATCATACCGGGGGGGGAGACGGGGGAAATCTGTGACCACGGCGTTTTTTTTGGACATCTTATTCAAGCATACCCTAGGACCCGAGTTACGATAGGGCGGGGGGGGTAACCTCGTTTTCCCTACCGTGTTAAGCCCTCTATAATATCATATGATATCATATGATACGATATGATATGTATCATACCATCGTAATATATCATATCATATTGGCACTAAATGGCGCGAACGGTCCTACCTACCTCTTACTCAGAACGACGAGGAGCGTGACAAGTAATGCCATGATGGTGTAGTCTATCGGCTGTATCGCGAAAAACAAATCATAAACGCCTTACGAGATTGCAGCTAAACCGGGTATGTACTGGCACGAGAGGGCCTAAGCCATCGAAATAAGAGGCCCTAGACGTTACTAATAATAATACACCCCCATACCGTAGCCTTGATCCTAGCTTTCATGCTAATCGTATCATACTGATCGTATCATACTAATCGTACCATACTAATCGTATCATACTATTTGTATCATACTAATCGTATCATACTAATGGTATATCGGTAACGCGAGGTAGTAATTGCAATAAAAAATGGTCACGTTTTGTTCATTGAAGGCTTACCCGGTACTTTTATGTCCATACGTTTGCCATACAATTCTTGCAGGTAAATACCGGGTGTGTTCGTTGCGCGTATGTGCACCGGAGCGAGGGGGGAGGCGGTTCCTTTCCCCCCTGCGTCAGGTGCTTAGTTTGTCACCTAAATATCGTTCCTATCGCCAACCACCACCCCCCTTGTTGTGTCTGCCCTTCGGCAGCCGTGTCGATGTAGCGTCAGAAAAGAACCCCCCCCCCTGCCGTACGAATGGTACGGGATCTCGTCACCTCCCGCGATACGACTTTTTTTTTGTGCGCACCGACGTTGTCCATGTGCCTTTCTACTAATGATCGATCCATACAATGCGTACAATATTTCTGTTTTTGACGAAATTTCGGTATTTTACCGAAACCAACGAGGGTTGAATCTTAACGAGTACGAGCTACAGTTGGCTCGAAAAACAGATCGTCCAGCCCACACAGAACCGTTACTGCTGCAGCAACACACGCGGAAGGCAGCCGCGTGGTTGTCTCACTGGAGTCGGCCTGACTCGTAGGCAGGTGTCGGCGCCTTGGGGAGTGAAATGCATCACCAACTCGTCCCGCTACGACGCCCAACGTGACAAAAAAACATTTATTGGCCTCAGCAAGATTGTTCGGTCGGCCGCCTCGGTGCGGTCACTTTGTCAACTCGACGAAGAGAGCTCAGAAACTCACCGTGCCATCTGCGATTAGCTATGGCCTGCCAATTACCTTGGGAACGACCCTGCTCAGTCTTGTGCGCTCGCGAGTGATGACACAGCTCGAGCGGTGCGGCTGCCCGATCCTTTACACCCTTGTACCTAGATTTCGTTTTTTCCTGAAGAAAGCTGAAAAACTTAGAAGCGAGTTTTTCCGGGGCTGAAATTTTTCAGGTTTTCCCTACAACAGAAATTAATTGGGGAATAACCGAAGCTTTCGCGAATACCTTAAATCATATTTTCGTTAAGATCGACCCTCAGTACTTGGTTCTAAATCGCTCATTTTGGTTTCGAGCCCCAGCTCTCAGGATTATTTTGATGGTCGGCGGCACCCTAAATGAAGGTCGTGGTCACACCTCTCTGCTCCCCCACCCCACTGCGAGTATACATCTGGAATACTCTTGCGCAAGGGTTTGTCGTGGATTCTCATTGAAACTCGCATGTCCAGGCTCTGCTTGCGGTTTCCGCCCCGGGAGCAGACAACACACACTTTACTTGGAAAAAAATACCAGGATTTGATGGCGGTCCTATTGTTATTAGCGTGTTTGGGACAGGCAGAAACGGTCGAAACTATGTAACGATCACAGCATCGGCAACACGAGCCAGACGGGGCTGCTGGCGTAGGGTATACACTTAAAGTGCAAAATAAGGGGCTGTACGACCTGCTCGCAGGATGACTAAGCTCGTGCCGCTTCACGCTGTTCTACGGCGGTTGATATCGCGGCGTGTCTCGTTTACTTTGGGCGAGTGATGCTGGACCTCAACAGGGTGAATGGTGTAGTCTAATCCTGTCGGCGTGTAGTGAAAAAAATACTTGCCGGGTTAGAACGAACGCGGTTTTTTAGGAAGCGGCAGCAGCTCAGGACGCCGCTCCCTTCGCTCGACTTTTCTCAGCGATGATGAAATGGACACTCTCGGGGATTATGCCCAGCGTAGAAAGGTGGTCTGTGATGTAGTATCTTGAAAGTAATTTCGTTTGCATCGCATATCGCAAACTCTTTATCTGCACCCCCCCCCCCCCCTCTTTTCTCTTCCCATTGTCCGGTGAACGCACGGATATTTGATTTTTCAACACCACCTACGTCCACCACCGTCACCATCTCCATTGCACCACGGCCGTCACACCACGATCACTACTACACCATGACCATCATCACCATGAAACTGGATGGGTCGTTTTAAGAGCCAAGCCAAGACCCGTCGCTAGAGGAGAGCGAGCGCTTGACTTTTTGCACGGGGGGGTGGGGGTGTTTCCGGGGGCAGTGGCCGTAACTTGCGTTCAGACCACCTCTCGTACCTCTCGGGTACAACAATTTTTTGCTTCAATCAGACAAGCGTTTTCTTCAGCTGTTTTTTTCAGAGCAGATGGGAGAAGGGCGGGGACTGACGGGGTCGCCTTGTGTTCCCCAACCTGTACTAATACATTAGGAGTCCCTGTATAGTGCGGGTTGCCTGATATATTGCCTGTAAAATCGCTTGCACAAATGGGAACAACCAGTGGTGGCGGTATGCGGAGTAGTGCCGGTTGCACACTATAGTTCTGGTATTTCCGGCTGGCATATACCGGCACGATACTTGTAGAGGGACCCCTATTGCAGCAGGAAAGAACTGGCTTCAAAGCGTGTACAAAGAACACGACGCACGTTGAACGATGTTTTCCCCAGGTGCACAGCCTAATTTCTACTGAAGTGTGACCTGCGGTGTTTGTACTTAGCGGCAACGTTTAATTTTAGTGGGGTCGTGACATGCGGCATGAAAGCGGAGGAGTCGAAAGTTTAGGAGATGACATACCCGATATGCGCCTTGAGCTACGGGTTATGGTCACACTTTGCTGGTTGTTTCGCAGTAGTGTGGAAATTATACCACGAGTGCCCACCATGCTGTGTACAGTAGTTCTTTATTTTGGTGGGGTCGTAACATGCGGCATGAAGGGGAAATATTCCTAACGTTTAGGTTTAGTTTTAGTTTGATGACATACTACGCCTTGAGCGACGGCTTACGATCACACTTTGCTTTTCATTTTGTAGTTTAGGGGTAAACTCTACCACGAGTAACCACCATGTTGTGTACAGTAGTTTTACGATAAACATTCCCACGAGTTGAGCTGAATAATAAAAAGAGATGACTAAAAAAGAAAACGCCGCCTTATGCGTATGCGGCTTTCTGCAGGATAAGCACAACTTGCGGCTTCCAAGCTATCGACGCGGGCAGCGTCAGTGTTTTTCGTTTCGCGTAAAGCCGCGACATGCAGCGTCAAAACGAAATGACAGCGTTATTTCTAGGCTTTAAGGCCATTATGGAATCAACTTTAGTAGATGGCAGCACTGCCGCCAAACGTATTATGTCGTGACAACATCACACTCACTCACCAAAATTACCATTAAAAATAGCTAATCACAACACGACCCCACGACCCCAAGGCCCACGACCAACGAGAAGGCTGCCCCACCGCTGATGAGTTTTTCTTTCTTTTTTTGTTTGTTGTGTTGTGGGGGCACGGGTATTGGACCCGAAAGAGTTTTTTTTATTTTTTTTATCCTCTGGCGGATGGGGGAAATAAAGCTTAAGCTCACCACACTTCCACGTATTTTCATACGCGTCGTGTGTCGATTGGTCCTGCTCAGTTGGGCTGTGCACTATTCGGGCGTTCGGCGTTAGGTATTTAGCACTCCGACGAGCCGTTATTATGTACTTTGCCGAAAAGCTCTAGACTATATTTTCAACTTTTTTTGTTTTTCTCGATTTTCAAAATACAAATAATGTATTGACCTGAAATTCGTCGAACTCACGGCTGACGTCCTTGAATTTTTTTTTATAAAATGTAAGGAAACATGAAATTCTGGAAATTGAAAGGAGCTCAAAAGTTGGGAAAGCCTAATTTTTCAATTTTTCGTGTTTCGTGGCTTTCTCGCTTGGAAACCAACAAAAAAAATAGGGTTTCTAAAAAAAGAAGGACTTTTCAAAGGATTTTTCTACAAAGCAGGCTTCTATATTCAATAATAGTATAATGACTCTTGTCAGAGCGTTCACGGCAATATTTTCCGAAAATTACGTCCGGTCACGCCTGTAAACAAGCGTCGTTAGACAAGTAACTTGGCTTCCAGTTGTACCAAAAACCTACTTTTGCGGTTAGCATAATATATGGTTGCGTTGGGCGGATCTCGGTCCGAATCTTGATCTTGCCCTTCGCACTGTCTCTCTAATAATCGACCGTGCAGGTATAAAAGGCCATCTCTGGCGATGGACTGTTTGTACCGTCGACGGCGCTCTTGCCCCTTCACGGGCGGCCATCAAGGATTTATAATAGCAGAACCGGTATACAAAATTTTTGCCGGAAAAAAAAATCAAAAACGTCAGCCAGGAAATCGACCAGAAGAAGAGTGTGATCGAGATACTCATTTTCGGACATTTGCACGCACGCCATCACTCTCAGCAACCACAGTACCACTACTACCAGGTGCGTCTATACCGACAGTTCGAAGGAACGTATTGCCTACACTTGGTGCCTGATAGTGTAGGGAGGGCGGTGGTGCTCGTAGTCACACAGAGTATCAATTGTTGTGCGTGCAATCGCTGGTTGACTGCAGCACGTAGTATTATTACTGTAAAGTCAGTATTATTAGTGTCATGTCGATGTCGAGCAAAAAAGGAAATAATATAACTTGTGACCGTTTTCATGCCGTTTCATTTTCTCTTCGGACGGTTGGTTTGGATACTGTAAGGAAGGCATGTGTTCACGATCAAGACAACAGTCGCTGCGCTAGGGAGAAACCGCCGCGGAGACCCATTCTCGCAGTGCCACAGCCGCCCTTCTTTCTGCCACAACAGAACAGAAGCCCCAGCTTGCATCGAGAACACATCACACGTCCGGCTAGCCTGTGCTCAAGCACTCCCTGCTATAATCGTACGACAGAAGGATCCGGTGTATCGATCGATCGCTTACTCTCTCTTTTTGTCAGACTCTGACCCTGTACACTGCCCGGAACAAGCAACACCGACAAGGGGGGAAAAGCGATCTTTGTTTACACTGCAGCAACGGTATTCATTGGAACCTTGCCTGCCCGTGCCAGCTACAAGAATAGCTGAGCTGCGTACGAACAGAGGGAAACGGAACACCAACACTAACTACTGGTGTTGACACGATGCTAGGCCGCGGCGCGATATCGGCGCTTGCCGTCACCATTTCATGCCTGCTGAACACCAGCAAAGCCTTTGTGACGGCACCCACAATGACCAGCAGCAACAGCAACAACAACAACAACCACAGCAACAACAAGTGGACCAAGAAGAACGATGCCCCCAGCAAGGCTCCCGTGGGCAGCAGCACCGGCTTCGGCCTAGGCCAAACTCTGCCGCAAGATAGAGGGTTCGGGGCTGGGAGCGTGGCGAACCTCCCGAGAGTTCCGTCCGCGAAAGATTACGCGGAAAGAAAGTCACGGGGCGACTCGTGTCCGCCGCTGGAGCTGATGGGTCCTTTCGGCGTGCTCCGAGACGTTGCAGGAGCTATCGAACGCCTGAACGAGGTGAGGTCTTCAGTGTTCAGTAGTTAGTGTATCTGGCATTTGCCTGAAAACATAGACTAGATGCTAAATTATTGATATAGTCTACGTGTAGACTAGTCTACGAGGGCTCTTAATTACAGTCTAGTAGTTTTATTAGCCGCGATACACCGCGATTTATGGTATATGCTGCTGTTGTTGCTGTTATGTACTTGTGGTAGATTTTATTTGTTGGATACTGGTACCGGTGTTCATTGTTTAGAGCTGCGGGCGGTGTATGTATGTTTGCTATGTATAGGGGGTCTACCGGGCATGCTAACAACGACGAATCTAGTTGTATAACTGACGCCAGGTAAATAATGTACTTGTTTGTGTAATATGGTAACTGGCATCGTAATGATGAAGAGTGATTCTTTTGTAGTGTTAAAAGTATAGTCTATTTGTGGACCCATCAACAGTTGTGCAGACGTGTCGCAGGAGACGACAGTTTTGGGCGTGGTCGGTCGTCACGTCGTCACTCACTCCGATACTCAAACTAGTAGACTATGGTATGTCTAGACGGTCACACCTGTAGTAGGAGCCTGAGCACTAAAATTGGTACCAGGTATATTCAGTTTAGACGGTCACACCACCATGGTCTCGAACACTACATACAGTCATTAATAGTAGCTGCGTGTTCTTCGGGTTAACCTAATGTTCCCATCCACCTACATTTTTTTTTTTTTTTTTTTTTTTTTTTTTTTTTTTTTTTTAATTTCGTATTTCTCTCTTCCAATGTATTTCTGTTGCTGACGTATGTATGTTGTGCCTGTCGTACCCAGTACTAGGGCATGACATTGCGTTGTCGAATGCATTACGATGCATTATCTCTGTGTCGTGGCTTGTGACCACAGAGCTGATCTTTCTAGGGTGAAGAATCAGTACGGACACTGGGTGTGCTGGATGTCGACGAGTAGAAGAACGGTTTAATGTGAAGAACACACACACACACACACACACATCCAGCGCAACCAGTGTCCGTGCTGATGCCTCATACCTCGTAGAGCAGATACGAAACATGAAACACGGAACAAATAATAAGTACACACTAAAACTGGTATGTTTCCCTTCGGGATTTTAGCGGGGATGAATATCAAAAGAAACTGATTATTACAGAATCGACTGTACTAAGAACCCCGGGACGCTGGGCTAGGGGATGTGTCCGGCTGCATGGAAGGGGCGGCTGTGCGACACGTAAGCAGTACATTAGTCGTACTGCTGTACTGCTTCACGCCCTTCCTATTAATAGACGGTAGATGTTATCGTGGTAGTTGTCGTTTCTATTGAAGCTATACATGGGTCTCACGTCCAGACGAACATTGGCCATTGGTCTACACTGCCGTCTCCTCGAGAGTTTCTCCTCTTCTTGCCTTCATTGCATATTTTTGTCCTCTCTTGTCTCTTATCTACCCCTCCAGCCTTAGGCCCGTGTCGGAAGTATCCCACCTCACCCAGTCAGCACTGCACCGCCGCGTGTGTGCGAGCACAGTGCACGTGACGCTCCCCGTGAATGCGAGTTGCCTCTCACGACCCCATCGTATTCCCTGCCATGTTGGCGTTTGGCGCCGGTGCTGTTCGATGCGAACTGCTGTTGCTATTTGATTTTTATTCCGCTTTTCCCATCCCACCCATTGTTCGTTTTCCAAAAATAGTTTTTGGGCTATTTTTAGTTTCTCCAACTCCCTCCTATCTCGTACCTCAGGCCCGAGGTCACAGCACATAGCAGCGGCCTTCGTCCTCACCTCCCACTACGTTGCGTTTTTTCACGAGCAGCGCTCAGCATTCCCTTCCCTCGTCGACTCGCGTCGCACTATGCACCACCACACCCTGTTTGACTATGTTTGCTTTCTAAACCTTGGATGTTGATGGTTTTACCAGATGGGTAGCTTCGGGGGAGGGACGCCCACCACCCCAGGCACGGTGATAACTTTTTACGATCGCAAGACGAAGGTCACCAAGGAGATGGTCGTGCAAGCTACTCCCGAGGGGGAGGTGGTGGAAACGGAGGTGGTGGAGGGAGAGGAGGACGACGACGACCTGGTTGGCATGCTGTCTTGGGCATTCAAACGAAAAAGACCGGCGCTCAAAACCGCCGAGACTGCCGCCGCTGTTGAGAGTGCTGGTGCTGCTGCCTCTGTGGTGGCAGCGAACAAGGGGCTGGTCGAAGCACCCACGGTCGAGATCGTCACGACTACGAAGGGGGAGATGGAAAAGGGGGAGGCGGAGGTGGAGGAGGGGGTGAGTGAGGAGGTGGAGAAGGAGGAGGTGGAGGCGGTGGTGGAGGGGGAGGAGAGAGAGGAGGGGGTGGGTGAAGGGGTGGAGAAGGAGGGGGTGGAGGTAGTGGTGCAGGGGGAGAAGAGAGAGGTCGCAGAGGGAAAGAAGGGCCTCCTGTCTTGGGTCAAGAGGAGGGTGCTCAGAAGAGCTGGGTCGGATGCTGCTGCCCCTGTTGCTGCCCCTGCTGCTGTGCCTGAGAAGGAAAGGCCTTTGCCGGGGCAGGTGGCATCGATAGGTGAGAGGGAGAAGCGCACGTCAACGCCCGGTACGCGTAAGATTTACACTGCGTTCGTTAGGCTTCGTTGATACCACCTGTGGTGTGCATTATGCCAGTTCTAGTCTCCTACATACTAGATGGACGGACATTGATCATGATACAAGTAGCACGATCATGATGACGTCGTTTTCAATTCGAAAAATCGGAAAATCAAATTTGACTCGCACCCGGCGAAACTTTGTTTTGGCTCCTTTTGAGACATGTACTTTGTATACCCGTGTAATGTGCATAGGCGTCGCATGCAGCTGGTAGCGCGTGGCGCGTACCCTAACCGATGATGCAGAACACTTCGCAGGTTGCAGACAAACATGACGAACTGCTGCACGCGACACATATCCATTTAGCGGTACATGCACTCAATATATGCCGCCTGCACTCATTCCTCATGCTGGTTACTGCCCGGAAAACATTCAGTATAGCGTACCTGGAAAATGACTGGAATTCCTGGAAAAGCAAACCGGGATATGGGTCCAAGCCAGAATTATTATTCGAACAAGAGAGTGTTCCACGCTATTTTTAGTCATATCTAGCCTAATATCCAAGCATGACAACACGTCGTACCACACCGTAGCACATCATAACCCATCATTCCACATCATACCACACCATATCACATCAGAAGACGCAGCGCATACTTCTAGTAGTGTGTGTAAGCATTATTTTCCTAGCCACAGCAGCAGTGGCTTGGACGAGATCCAGGACACTCACAAAAACCAGTCTGCCGTCTCACGTTACGATACACGTACAAACGCATCGACAACGTATCGGAAAACGTACCAAGACCGGTCCAACCGCCGGGAGTGGTCTAAGGGAGCTTACCGCGGCGGCATCAGCAGCACCACCAGCGCCATCCAGAGCACCAGTTCTTCTGCCGAGAAGAGCAGCTCCAAGAAGGGGGGCGCTGCTGCTCCATCGGAGGTGCGTCAGGCCAGCGATATACCAGTACTTAAGTAGATGTTGAACTATTTCCGCCACTTCTCCCCCATCCGCAAAAGGGCGATCTTCTTCACACGGTGTCAGGCTTTCGTTCAAATAATGTATTAATATAACATCATTCATGGTCGTATAGGCATTATCAGCCAGATGCTGCCGTCGTAACGATCCTACCAGAATGCTTGATGGGTGCCATCGATCGACAGAGTGTTACTGATGACTGCTGTGTACACTACTGCTGTCTACCAGTTATTACTGTACAACAGCGTACCGGATATTGACGCTTGATAGGGCGCCGCAACAAAATGAACTTTGTTTGTCGTTGCCACAGCTTTTCGTTACAGTGTACCTGAACACGCGGGTGCCCGTGGGGGGGAGATTCCCAGCCTAAAACAAAATCTAACTTACCTTGGACTCTCACTTAGCTTCGATATTTCACTTCGACGATCTATATTAACAGAAAAAGTGTGGTGTGTATCACACTCCAATGATCTGATTGTGCTTCCCGTTCTTTTAACCCCCGCCCCCCCTCCCTCCACCTCACGGCGCTTCGCGCTTGGTGCAAGTAATGTCTGCCTGTTGGGTGGAAACCCAACGTGTTCCGTCCCGGCATAGTAGGGATGTGAGGGTCTATGGGGTGCAAGCAATATCTGCCTGGTTGGTGAAACCCAACGTGCTCCGTCCCGGCATACCGTAATCATGCGAAGGTTGGCACCGGGGTGCGATCGATATTTCAATGTTTCTACGTTGTGTTCTTTATCGCACCCCGGTGCTATCTCTCCGATGGGTGCCAACCTTCCGATGGGGGTGCGGAAATACAATTAAATCATGCCGTTCTTCAATTTTGGCGCACCCCCGGTGCGATCTCTCCGATGGGTGCGCTGCTGAATCGAAATACACCGCGCCGTACTGGGGCAACGGTGCTGCGTACATGCACCCCGGTGCTGGGTGCTTGGTTGAGAGCATACAAATTAAACGACTCAAAGCTACCTCAAACGACTTGACCGAAGCTGCGTTGGTAAAGTACGTTTGAGAGGAGTGGCGCACTCGTGATATATCATCGGAGTATGAAATAATGAGAATATTACCTACCACAGACCCGCTGCGGTGGCCCTCAATTTCTATTCATGTCGGAGAGATCGCACCCGGGTGCGATCTCTCCGATGGGGGTGCGAAAACACGATTAAATGTTTCTACGTTGTGTTTTTATCGCACCCCGGTGCTATCTCTCCGATGGGTGCCAACCTTCCGATGGGTGCCAACCTTCGCATGATTACGGTAGTAGGGATGTGAGGGTCTATGGTCATACGACTACGGCCATGCACAAACTGAGCACACTCTCCACCCCCTCCTCCCCTCCCTCCTCCTCTCCCCCCCCTTCCCATATTTCTCCTGATCTCGTTTTGCCTTAATCGGTGAACGTGTGGGCATCATACCACAACTACACCCGCCGTCATCAACATCACCACCATCAACATCATCAACAACAATAATACCACCCACCATGAAACTGCACGAGAAGATCAAGACAAACAAGCGAAAGGTCGGACAGCAGTTCGGAAGGTGGTGGGGGGGCGCAAAGCGGGGGTTGCAATGAGCAGGAGTCATTAGACCGTCTGCTATAGTTTTTGTTTTCCAGCGAACAGGACGTTTGCTGTCTCTTGGTTTGTTTTGTATCATACTCAGACGAATGGCGGGCACTGACGGGTTCACCTTTGGCTTGCCATGCTGTGTTGATAGTAGATGTTACTTGCGACCTCAAAATCTATGAGGAACAAGGCATTTCGAATTAAAGTATTCCCTTTTTATAAAAATGTTTCAAGGACGTCAGCCGTGAGTTCGACGAATTTCGGGTCAATACTCATCTTTGCAAGCTGCGTTGTTGGTACTCGTAATATACTTCGTATGTGGGTGAGTTTTTTTCATAATGAACGGGAGGGGTCATATAGCCCTGTTAAAACACTTTTTATTGGCAGTATTGTCTACAGCAGCAGTACAGTGGTTCTAAAACTATGCGATAATATAGCATTCGCCTGTTCGTGGCGTCGTGATATAGACAGCTTGGACGCGATCTGTCACGGGTGTTCCCGTTCAAGTTTTGGTAACATGCGGCTTGAAAGCACACGTCTTTTCCACTGCTTGCTTTCTTGTTTTCTTCAGCATAAGCTAGCACGGCCCGCGGGCTGCAGCATGCTAAGCGACATCATTTTGCTTTTAGCGGGCTCGTACCATGCGACTTGAAAACGAAGTGAGGGTTATTTTATTGGTATTTCATGTATGGGGCGGCATGCATCACAGAATGATGCCCTTGGTTTCATTTAACCCCTTCGGAGCCGGAAACGGTTGTCGACAAAATCACTTAGAAATAGTGTGGGATACTTTTTGGGGTAGCGAAAGGGATTAAGGGGATTGACAACATATCATCGATGGTCAGTCAGACATGCAATAATTAACTATTACTACTTTATTCTACACCCCCGTGTTGGTTGAGTCTGATATTCTGTATCATTGATTCAGGTTTAATTATCGCTACTTCCGAGGGGACGCTCCTCCTGTCCCGTGGACTGCTTGCTGCTTTCCTCAATTACAGGCTGGTTCAACTAAAAAAAACAAATTCTCTTCCCCCACGAATGCCGCTCGCAATATCTAGTCAAAGAGTGAACACTTGGAATCATACTGACCCCATGTTTTTTTTAACGGCCTCGGGCTGTCTCTAGCTAGGAGCGAAACTCGTATCGACTAATGACAGGCCTTCACTGCATTCAATAATGTTCAGGCTTTTTCCAAGCGGGGGCGAAAAATAAATTGCGTCGCATTTTGCACGATCCGGTTGGATGTACTCCACGGCATGTCTTTAGAAAAATTCGCGGAACAAATCGAAGATCTGACCTGCCTGTGTCAATATCAAGCACAGTCTAGGGGAAAATATGGAACCTACACTAAAAGCAAACCATTTGTAGCAAACACCACGTCTCTTACTCATTTTTACGCACGAAAGTCCGAACGTCCACGGCGTTTTTGAGAGATAGACCCTGATATCTTGTACGCATGCGTGTTCTGCGTGCCCATCCTGAGGTCTGACTTCCGTTTTTTTGTTTTGTTTTCGTTTTGGCTGAAAATAGTTGGGCTAAAGTGACCCACATTTTTCGATAAACCTTAACCGACGAAAACTCAGTCAGGCAAGAAAAAAAAAAAGACAGGTGAGGTCTTCGCAAGGGCACATGGCACATAGAAGACGTTTGCAAAATTTCAAGGTCCAAATCGAAAAAACGGCGTGGGCATTCGCCGGGGGAATAAACTTGGGGTTTTTAACGTGAACCAGCCTGTAGCTAGTTTTCGTTTCATCCCATCCATCTGAATGTGCTCTTCGCACCTTTCTCCGGCTCCCTCCCGTTTCTCGTAACTCAGATCCGGGGGCACATGCCAGGCCTCCCGCCCCCCCCACTACTACTCACATGCCTTCACTCCCAGATGTCGCCCCCTGAAGGATTCGCCATTTTCTTCTCGAGACTTACCATAGCATGAGACGCCACCAATAATACCGCATGTTTGCATCTACAAAGAGCAGGCGCTTCGTCGGGAGACTGAATTCCCAACCTTCCACACACGGGACAAACCACTATCTAGTTTAAAGAGAATATAAACTCTTATATTTTTCGTTCTGAGATGATTTGCAAGAGCCGTGTATCATCCGCCGGGTCTCACCCGGCGTCAAACACGTGCGCAAGAGCCGCGAAATACAGATTCCACACGGCAAACAGGGTCTAGATGTAACATGGCACGGCGTTGGGGCTGCTACCGTACCTGTCGTACCTGTCGAGGTACCATGAGATGGCGCCATCTTTTTTGTGATGCACGTACTATTTTGTAAAATGGTATCAATACGCGTCAGCTGTGAGTTTGATCAATTCAAAAAGCCCAAGGAAGGGTCGATACTCCTCCTTCGCAAGCTGCATGATGCTCCGGTCGCGTTTTTTTTCACAACAGGTGAATAAAATGGTACTGCTGTTTTTCTCTTCCACCGGCATGCTTTATCATTTAAATAGCCTTTTGGGTGACCACGGCCTAGGCTCCAGGAAAACGAGCTATAAATAACGTTAGAACACTGCCATCGTCAACGTTTGGTTCCAATCATTTTTGACGGGATGTGGTTAGCATAATAACTATCATAATAACTATCTTGTAGTACGTATATCACAGAAATAAAACACTTGTTGTGCGTGACGCGTACTTTGGTTGAAGGCCATGAATATTGTTAATAATCGCGTTGAAGATCCAAGTTTTCCACACAACATCCGACAGATCACGGTCTAGATAATCTAAAATACCGAGATCACGAGTACACTTACAATACCGTAATGACATGTTGTGCAAGATCCGTATCACACATAAATACATATAAAATCATTCCTTGAATATCGAGTCATTCCTTGGTGTCATGGACTTTGGTCAGGAGTTTTTTGTCTCGGCCTAAGTATGCGATTCGCGGAACTGGAATTCTCGGTCGAATATGGCTTGGTTCGAGCGCCGCCTTCGGGGGGCGGCTCCAACGCCCCTCGCCCTGCCGTGTCCGTTCCGCACATCGACGTGAACGCGGACGGGTGCCGAGCGAGACGAGCGAGTGTCGAGGAAGAATTTCGGAAAAATTGTTGAATCTTAATGGCTGCAACGCCTGAATGATTCACAAAATTGGAATCATTTCCAAACGGTACGTGATAATGTTTGGAATTTTGCGGTGGCATACTCTCGAGCGTTAGATTCTTTGCTGTACTTTTTTACTAGTTCGTTTGGTTTCTTGCACGGCATTTTATTGCTTTTGTTTCTGCTCGTTTTGCCAGCTGGAAATTCAATTTTATAGTGTGGGTTCACCTAAAACGTGACACAACTTACCGACGATATCCAACAACTTCGTGACACAAATTACCGACGGCAAAACGTTTCGTGACAACATAACTCCCAAGTCGTGATGCTTTCGCGTAACATAATTTCGAGACAAAACGAAGCAGGTAGAGCCGTCTCTTCGGCCTTTGGCCCTGGCTTTAGCACGGCCGCTGACACTCCAGCCAGCCTCTGCTGTAGGCATGAACGAATGCGGTTGATACGCAGCGAACTATCCCGCTGTGCTCGCTTCTATGTGGCCATTGTCCATGCCATTTCATGTCACCTCCCTACTGTTTTGAGCTCGTCGTTGTGCGGTTGAGGTACGAGGAAACCCGTACGTACTCGGTGAGAACAGCAGTATGTACGACGAGCATGAACGCCAATTGACAACATTGGCAAGCACAAAACAGCAGGTGTAGCTGCAGTAGCCGAAGGGCGAAACGTCTAGCACATAATGCAGCAACTAGTAGCAACCAGAACTACAGCAGATAGCTCAAAGTGCAGTACGAGTGCCGTTGGCAAGTTTAGTCGTACACGCATCACTCTGTCCAATATACTCCAGTATATATAACAGAATCTCGAGACAAAACGAAGCAGGTAGAGCCGTCTCTTCGGCCCTTGGCCCTGGCTTTAGCACGGCCGCTGACACTCCAGCCAGCCTCTGCTGTAGGCATGAACGAGTGCGGTTGATTCGCAGCGAACTATCCCGCTGTGCTCGCTTCTATGTGGCCATTGTCCATGCCATTTCATGTCACCTCCCGTCTGTTTTGAGCTCGTCGTCGTACGGTTGAGGTACGAGGAAACCCGCACGTACTCGGTGAGAACAGCAGAATGTACGACGAGCATGAACGCCAACTGACGACATTGGCAAACACACAACAGCAGGTGTAGCAGCAGTAGCCGAAGGGCGAAACGTCTAGCACATAATGCAGCAACAAGTAGCAACCAGAACTACAGCAGATAGCTCAAAGTGCAGTGCGAGTGCCGTTCGTTGGCAAGTTTGGTCGTACACGCATCACTCTCAAGAGCCAACAAGAGGCAGGGCAGGGCCCCCCATCACAGAGACACGTGACAACCACGGCCAGCTGTCGATCGCGTAGTCGGCCGGTAGTCCGTGCTTCGGTGGGTGTATCGGAAGTCGTTCGTAGAACTACTGCTGTAGACCGTCGAAAGACCATGTGACATGTGACATCCCGTTCTGGTGGCAGCCTCGCCAGTAGACCCCCCAAAATTTATTTTTCTCCTCTTTTTCTTGGCCCCATGCACCCATTTCCTTCCCTTTCTTCTCCTCTTTGTTCTTTGTTTCTTTTTTCCAGTTGACTTGCGTCTGTTGTGCGTATGCGTAGTGATAGATACTACGTGTGATATATACGTGGTAGTCTTTCTTCGGTGGCAAGCGGTATAGTCGGTTTTCCCAGGCGCGAGTAATGAGACGTATGTACCGGTATTGACCTGGCACATCGTATACGTACTGACTCCCGATCTCACTTTTATATGTTTCTGGTGGAGGCATGAATTGCGTCAGCTGTGATTTATGCGTGTACCGCCTTGGGTTGTTCGTGTTTTTCCCTAGGGTATTCCTCTGCTCCAGAGTGACTGGAACCAGTCCTGTGACCACGGACTGGATTGTGGGAGTTAATGTGAGAACAACAACAACTGAAATATTGCCTGTTTCTTGACCTTTCAGCTGGTTCCTGCAAATTTGGTTTTTCTGCCAACACGATTTTGAACCCTATGCAAAGATCCTGTTTTTTTTTCTTTTTTTTTTATTATCCTCCGGCGGATGATGGGGAAAAATGAAGCTTTAGCTCACCACACTTCCGCGTATTTTCATACGCGTCGTGTGTCGATTTAACTCAGTTGCTTTCGCAGCCCAAATGTTTTAATCAATTGTCAGCCGGCCGCCCCGGTGGTCTAGTGGTTTTACCCTCGAATACCTCCAACGTTTGGTTGTCCTTGAGTTTGACACCCTCCAAGATGAAATTTGACTTTATTTGCAAAAATGCAATCAAAAAAAGAGATCAACTGCTGAGAAGAGCACCTGCTAGGTACAATTCGACGCGAGTCGACGAGGGAAGAAAATGCTCGATTCTCCTCGCGGTAAAAATGAAGGCACGTGCCGAAGTGGGGAGGGAGGAGGAGGGCCCGCTATGTGACCCCGGATCTGAGTTACTACTGGGAGGGAGCGCGAGAATGGTGCGGGGATGATAAATGGGATGAAGAAAAAAAAATGTTGCAAAGAATGGTATATGATTATTTCTACCAGTAAATAATATGTCAGTCTTTGGGAAATACGCACGGCACCATCGGCTGTCGTCATGGTAGAGACACTCCGGATATTATGTATTGAGGGGACGCGTCCGATTTCGACAACGTGAAAGCACCCACGAAGCAAAGATAGCAAACACACATATCCCGCCTTCTCGAGAAAAAATAGAGAAGAAGCGCTCGCCAACCTCCCGTACGAGCAAAGCCACCCCCGCACCAATCTTAGACAACGCCGACGCAACGAGAGATCGCCCTCCTCTTCTTCGTTTTTCTCCTCGCCCGCAAGCACGCAGACCAAATCAATGCGACAGCCTTCACGTAACAAAAAAAACAATCTTCTTCCAAAACCTCGCCGGCTGACATAGCCCCATGCCGACGTTTGATGCAAACCGACTTTGCATCCTGTCGACTTCGAACCTCCATTGCCACGGGGACAGCAGTGCAGTCCCTTCATTAATGCCAAGGCCTCTTTCGTTTCGCCTAAAGGCGACGCAAGTTCTCAATAATACTTTTTTCGGTATTTTTGTTTGATAGACGCCAACTTTTACTTGACGGCGAATTTAACATAGTTTGTTTCGCCTATCCTTGCCTTCTTTATTGTATAATATTACGTTTTTTTTTCTGTCAAATCATGACTTTCATTATCCCATGTTCGTATTGAACTCTTGGCATTACTTTAAAGTTCAATGCATGCCAAATCGGACAGCTACACCTTAAGTTGTCGAAGTGCTGCCCTGCCCTACCCGAAGCATGGGCGCCGGCGAATGCCGGCGCCCATGCGGAGCCCTTGTAATAATATAAAATATTTGAGCCATCCCACGAAAGGGTTGCAGCAGAAAGTCCCTGAGTTCCTCACATGAGGAACTCAACATCTCACCCGAAAAAGGACTTCGAAGGCATTCGTTTGCGCAACCCGACCAAGCTTCTATGCCTTAGTCCCACAACATTATGTACTCGGGAAATAACTTCATTGACCCGCAGTTCCTCACATGAGGAACTCAACCGCCCAGGGACTTTTTGTCGCAAAAAGTGCAACCCCTATCGTGGGATGACTCATTTCACTATTCGGCAACCAACTGCGCAAGAGCCGTGTCGCACATATTCCACCCGGCAAATATGATCAAGATCGTGCAGATAATACCAAAAATCAGTCATATCTCTTCTTTAAATACTCTACTTTTAATACTACTAAATGTACCAGGAAGATAATAATGAAATGGGGATCTGATCTATCCGATGTAGGAAGTATTTTCTCCCCGACAATTTTTGATGAGGATACCTGGTATGCTGTATGAGCTCCTGGACCTAAGGGGAATAGAGCTATTTTCTGTCCACGGTAGCATGGTCCATCTAGAGTAGTAAGAGGCGTGTTTTAATATGTTAACCCCGTTGGAACCGCATCATTTTTATCGGAGGGATATCACTTGGAGTTGGTTTGGCATGTGTACGAGTCTAAAAGGGTACACACTTCCTTCTGGGACTTCAGATAGAAACATGTCGAAAACAAAATGGCGATTACGGCATGAACCACACCAAGAACCCCTCTCCGCTGGGGTAGGGGGCATGTCCGAGGTGCAAGGGGAAACGGTGCACGACACACGCATGCATGATGACAACGCTTTCTAATTGTTGCGCCCGCTTCGTAGAAGCTTGATACGTTTCACGTGTACGTACGGCAACTCTTGTCGCTTTCTCGGTCCCTAGACCTGGATTCCCCTAGGGGTAGCTGTGAAAGTTCAGGCACACGCTTTTGTTTTTTTTTGTTTTTTAGTCCTCCAGCGGACGCGATCTGACTTTCAAGCCCAAGGCTCAAGCTTGCCCCTTTCGGCTTCCGCCATGACCGGAGCAGTACTTTCTCAAATACGAACACAATACCGTGCACTGCAGTTTCCTTTGCTCGAGTTGACATTTTGTTGCACAAGGATGATTAAAACTCGTCGCATGGTTGGTACGGTGCGTGCTGCGTGCGTCATGATGCTTCGTCGCATGCCTAAAAAACCCTCGCCGCAAGCCTATTAATAATACCAAAAGTTCGCCGCGTGCTTGATTATAAAAACCTCGCCGCATCGAGAACAGCCAGCCAGCCAAACACATGCGGGCTCGTCAAGCTTAGCCGAGACTTCTCGTCATCAGATGGATCCAAGCGTCATCTCTGTTCATCGCAAGGAAAACGCCTGCCGCAAATGAAAACCCTCAGCGACTACCCCGGTCTCTGAGGCAAGACGTCACGCGGTCGCTACCAACCGCTTGAGGGTCACAAAATTTACTGAGTGTATATGGTGGAAATAGCCAAGGAGCCAACGCTATCAATACACGCAACATGTCAGGGAAGGCCGAGTGCTTTCATTGGGCCTCGCGATTGCGCCGCGTGATGAAACGTAGGATAGAGAAAATGAAGCCAGCCAGACACATCAGTGTGTTTTCATGGGGCCCTAATTCCACCGCGTGTCATGTCCGAGAGGAAAACGACGCCAGAAAATTCAAGCCCCAAACCAACAGTACATAGTAGACAAGCATCAATCCGCGGCGAGACAAGCATCAATGCGCGACAAGACAGGTATCGAAACGCGGGGGGGCAGCAGCAAAGCGGTGCTAAAATAGTCCTCGTCCGAGGATGGCCTCGCCGATGATGCGCCCATCGACATCGCGTCCAAGAAGCTGGGCGTCCTGACCTCGTCCTTCTTGCTCGACCGCAACGCCTTGCAAATGAGGGGGAGAGGAGGAGAGAGGAGGGGAATGAAGCAACAAATCGAGCGCCAGTAAGCGTTCGATGTCTCAGCAAACGCATGACTTCGACCTCAACACCTTTGAAACAAACCGGGCGGGGGAACGAAACAGAAAAATTGAGAGTCAGCCAGGGTTCGACGTCGCAACAAAAATACACGACCTTGTCACCACAATCGCCGGAGCTTGGCACCTCCAAGTGTCTGAAGCTATAAGACCTTCATTCAGTTGTGAACCTGATGCATGGCCTACAAGCACGAGGGTAAACACGCAATCGTTGCCGGTAAAGTTTATATGAGTTACTATGACGGCCGCTTCCTCCGATGATGTCGGCCTCGTCTTGGCCTTGGACGGGTATTGGCCGAGGCCAGGGCTCGCTTGTTATTTAGTACATGTGACAAGGAGGTGCCTCCACCAACCTCTCTGGCGTTAAGCGAGGGGAGATTTACACTGACTGAGAAGAGGGAGCTTGGGTCGTTCTCATAGAGAACTCTGGGCTTCCGGTTGCGTTCGGGGTTGATGTTGCCGAACGTCAACCATTATGAACCTCCGATATTGATGGCAGATTTCATAGACCGGGCGTTGGTTAACACGTCTTCGTAGTTGGCTTGTGTGATCGGAGGTTGACGGTATGTGTACACGTACCCTATCACCTCCACATTGTCGTTTGCATGATTCATCCCGACGAGAGCACCCCTGACAACAATAGATCTCCTTACACACCCAACAGCGACCCTGTCAAACGCCGAACCAATGCACTGCTAAAATAACGGGCGATAGATTCGGCGTTAATCCCTCTAGAATCGCACCCCGTATTACATGGACGAAATACTTGAAATTAGTGCAGAACAGATGTTGAATTATCAAAACGTTATCCCTTTGCAATAAAATCTAAAAATACACGTCATACAGCTGCGAGATCGAGGATTTCGTCAAATCTCACATTCGCAAGCTATGTGTGATGCTTAGTTAGCGCGTGTTAAGGGGTGGGCATATTCTCAAAAAGGATATATACACCACAACGTACTACCTGCACAGTTGCTACCATTGTTACTGTCATCGATAAAAAGTTGAAGAATAATACTGGTACATCCGTAAAAAAAGGAGGGATGCACGTTGTTTGTCTGTTTGGCGGAGCACCGCGGCAGTGTCCACGGACCTCCACGGCATTCCACGGTCATGTCCACGGCGTTCCACGGACAGTCGCTGACACTCCACGGGCTACCGCGATCCTTCCACGGGCTTCCACGGGCAGATTCCATGGACTTCCACGGAATGCCGCGGCAAGTAGCGGAATACCGTGGAGGCCCATGGCACGAGCCGTTGTAATTTCCATGGCAATCTCCACAGCAATCTCCACGGCAGCACCCACGAAAAAGCCACGGTCACCCACGGAAATGTCCGCGGAAGCACCCACGGCAACGCTCACGGATATACCCACAGACACGCCCACGGAAACACCCACGGACTTGTCCACGGAAACGTCCGCGAAACATCCACGAATAGGTCCACGGAAACAACCACGACAAAACCCAGGGCCACGCTCACGGACACCGGGTGTCTCACATTATTGTGTGTTTTCAAACCATGGACTAACCCTAACCCTAACCCTAACCGTAACCCATACGAAAGACCGGTCGGAGTGCCCCTAATGACATCACTGGGGTGAAATGGTTGGAAACGTCAAAAAATGTGTATCATTATCGGAGGATTGCGGTGGCAATGACCGCAGACGGCCGCGGATGGCCGTGGAGTTTTGCTGCGGTTGGGCGTCCGCGGGAACTGCCATGGCAATTGCCGCGGACTTCCGTGGTGATTGCCGCGATGCGCATGGCCGTGGAAATTGCCACGGCAGATTCCGTGGAAACTGCCGTGGCGATTGCCGCGGACTTCCGTGGGTTGCCATGTTTGGTTCGACGGACGTTGCCACGGACAGAACCGCGGCACGTGCGGTGGCCACAACCATGGTATTTGCCGTGGAAGTGCCATGAGCCGTGGCACATGCCGTGGCAACTCGCGGATTTCCACGGTAGCCCGTGGCAACACCCACGGAAGTCCACGGAAACTCCGCGGTCATTGGCGCGGACCTCCGCCAAAAAGTCAAATAATGTGCATCCCTGAAAAAAGTGGCCGGTGTACCACGCAGCTTGCAAAGATGAGTATCGACCCTTGAATGTATCGGACTCAAAGCTGGCGCATCTTTAGTACCACACCGCAGCGGTAAATTTCAAGGTTGGGTACTGTAGGGTACGCACAAACCACACCCGGGGTATTTACCCCGGTTAATACCGTACAAAGAACTTTTGTGAGTTCTGTGGGACATTTATACCCGTACCCAGAACTTGTAAACCCAGAACTTCTAGAAGTTCTGTATGACATTCATACCCGTACCCGGAACTTCTGGAAGTTCTGCACGCCAGCGCCACAAATACCCGAGGTACGGGTATACCATTTTAATAACGTATGTGAGTTCTGTACGCCCGTGCCACAATACCCGGAACTTCTGTGACTTCTGTAACACTTCCGTACCGTAGCCGGAGTTTCTGTAAGTTCTGTAAGATCCCCATACCCTAACCCGGAACTTCTGTGACTTCTTTAATACTGTGGCACATTACCCGTGGTACGGGTATACCTTCGTTACAATACCCGGGGAGCCCACATGCATTAATTCAGGTTTAATAGCCCAAAGAGTGTATTATGCATTCTATTATAATGTCATATCTTGTCGTCAGTGAAACCAACCGAACACCGAATGTACAGCAGTAGCAGTGCATATCGTATACTAGGTATGATGGTGGCAGCGCCTGCTATAGGCCGTGTCCGTGTTTCTTTCGTTTCTAACCCGTTGGCACCGTATTATATTGACGAAGGACACTTTTGAATAAATAATATGGAGTATTCATTTTTTATTAATCGAATTGAATTCGATTCCAACGAATTTGGCGCCTATCGGGAAACCACGTATTGCGTATTGTCAATGTTTTTTTCCTCTCGGAATAAGGCATAGATCTGCCGTGACGGCGATGCGGCAACCATCGACGTCTAGAGGTATCTTCTTGGTTGTCGGTAGTTTCGCTTCTTCTTTGTCGCGGCATTTGGCTTATCGAGCTGTGGTGGAAAAATTGGGCTTGCGATCGCCATTATTTGTGTTGAAGCCCCACAGCCGAGGTACGTTCATGGTATGATCATGGCGCAGTATAGCCGTGAGCGCGGCTGTTGCCCCGGTCACCACTCATTGATGTTTACGACTTATCGCCTCTCTCGGTGGTGGTTTTGTCGATAATGCATGATTACATCACCCTGTTGACCCTGATAGCTAAACTGTAGTTGTAAGGGGAGTCGCCGACCTATATCCTTAATGAGGACACACAACTCGTATTATGCGCGATCGGAGTATCACACACAGCTTGCAAAGATGAGTTTCGACGAAATCTTCGATCTCACAGCTGGAGTGTATTTTCATTTTTCATAATAATTCCCTTGAAGCTACGACATATTGCCTCGAGGACATTAGACATTGGCCCAGTGAGAGCATGCCATCCACGCAAGTTGGATGAAATCCTCCACTTCCAATCGAACTTCCCCCCGAGGGGGTGTGCATTTATCCAAGTATTACCCGTAACCCGGGACTTCTTTAGGTTCTGTAGGGCATTCATACCCGTACCCAGAATTTCTGTGAGTTCTGTAAGCCCGTGCCACAATACCCGAAACTTCTGGAAGTTATGTAAGACTTTCATGCCCGTACTCGAAACTTCTGGAAGTTCTGTAAGACTCGTCACCATACCCTTACCCGTAATCCAAACACCGTATAGAACATAACCTTGGTAATTTGGTGCACCTCAACACCTTTCACAAGTGCACCCACGTTTTTGCGGACAAGCCACTTGCAAATGGTATGTGCGATGGAACTTGCAGTTGTAAAAGGGTTGAGAAGTCGCCGATCTCCCGCCTCCATCACTCTTACCGCTTTCAACGGGTCTCACAACCCGGGGGAAAATCCGAGCTAAAGCAACAAACACGACTTTTATAAAAATCAGGTACGGTTTCAGCGCAAAGCCAACAAGAAAGGAGACAAAAAACGCTTTCACGGAAATTGCGGCGGATTTCGAGAGCATCCACGGGAGTGCCAATTACAAGCCAGTCAAACAAGGCCATAGGTTGGCCGACCATAAGTCGACGACTATTCATTAGTTGGCTAGGTAGTAACAAGACCGGACCGGACCAGAGCGGGGGCGAGGTCTGTCAGTCATCTTGTCGATGAGCCCGTACTCTAAACCCTTGTCGATATAACGTCCAAAAGGAGCATACAAATATTGTTTTACTTTTGTTTGGTTTTTGCTTGGTTTTTGCGTTCCACCCATCCGCATACAATATCCGCCTGAGGCACACCACCCTGTCCGATACTGACACCGCTACACGATAATTCCTTGGACGCTTGCACGATCAAGACCGGACCGCGGGCGGGGAGGCGAGGTCAGCCAGTCACCCTGTCGGTGAGCCCGTACTCCTCAAATACATCGGGAGAGAGAGATGGAACATACATGAGGAGTAAAACAATATAAGTACTTCAGATGCTGTTTAGCTTGGTGTTGGATTGGTTTTAGCCCTCGCTTGATACTGAAACCGTCATTATTTTTCCTTCGGCATCCCAAGATCTTCGCGAGAACGAGGTTGGTCACCTTGTCGATGAACCCGTACTCGACGCCCTCGTCGGGAGAGAGGTAGAACGTTCGCGAGGAGTCCTCCAGCACCTCGTCGAACGGCTGGCCGCACGCCTCCGCCAGCATCTGGGTCGCCGTTGTCCTGTTCGCCATCACCTGGACAACACAACCCCAACTGCCGGCAAAAAATTGCCCCGTATTGGGTGGTCGCGTGAGATGATAAGGAATGAGGACACATGCACCTCGTAGATCGCGCGGTCGTGGTTTCACATGCATCTTGAGCTATAAATGGGAGATAATTTCCGACGAAATTCTTGCTGCCTCATTACTTTGTGAGAGAGTGCAGAAACAAGAGGCAGAACGATACGACACCGTGAGCGACAGGCTGCCAAACACTGACCACAGACACCGCACAGCACACGGGCAAGCTCACAAAGATTTAGCGGGCTGATGTCAGAAGGATGTAGCACGCTTGTACCGCTATATAGTGTATGTGTGACACCAGGTGCCAGGAACCAGCGTACCAGGTTGTATTATCAAATCATACGTACGACATAACGTATGATATGATATGTCGGGTTATTGGGCGGAGACACAGAGTACCCCCTGCAGGTCTGCCAATTGAGCAGGTCCTCGGAGAGTGCTCACATTCTTAGCCTTCGTAGTCGTAGCTTTATTCGATTCCACCAGAACCCCGGATGGCTTCTGAGATCGGAGGAACGTGCCTCCGAGATCTATTTCCCGACTATCCCGAATATAAAACACCAACCTCATCATACGAAAACCATCCAAATTATCTCAAATACGGATAATTACAGGCCCTTCGAGGCCGTACCTTTACATCAGCCAACCCTGATGAAATGCATATATATGCAGAAATTTGGGAGATTCGGGAAAACTCCGGTTCTACGAACTAGATCATGAGTCGAGGATGCGGCTCCTCAAAACCCACTCCCACACCTCTACAAGTAACGGCCTGGCTATGGAGCCAGGAACACGCGAAGAAAAGCAGTTGAAGGAAACGCAGACCCTACAACAGCCCATCAAAACCTGCCGCATACCGCCGGTGTGGCGAGGGCGGGGCAGAAAAGGCTCGAGAACCTGCCGCATACCGCCGGTGTGGCGGGGGGGGGGCAGGAAAGGCTCTACGACAAAGCAACCACAGAAGAGGTACTATGGCAAGACGCGTTTCGAGCCCGTATCTTAACAGATATGTACAGCAGTATGTAGATCGTATGGAGAGTGTCATACCACAGATCACCGGCACCCTGCGATTTGGCGCCGACCAATAATTGGAGGTATTTCACCGAACGTACGGTGCTTGCCGTACGGCGTTACATCGTGGATATTTATACCGGTACCAGAGGGACAACAAGCTAATGTTTCATTCTTTAAAAAAAAAAAAATATTCCAAGGACGCCAGCCGTGAGTTCGACGAATTTCGTGTCAATACTCATATTTGCAAGCTGCGTTGTTGGTACTTGTAATACACTTTGTATTTGCTCATCCCATATTTATTTTATTTTTATGGTACACTTGAGTATTTCTCCATATATCCCTCCCTAGACGCCTCCCTAGCCATGGCTCAGACCCGGGGTCAATGAGCAGACTCTTCTCCCTCCTTCCCACTACGGTATGTGCCTTCATTGTTATCGCGAGAATAATTCATCGCTTAAAAATGCTTCTTCTCCTTGTCGAAGAATCGCGTCGAATTGTGCTTACCCACGCCATAAAACGCTCTCGGCAGTTGGTTTCTCCAAGGAAATAAAAAGGCCCACACCGAGATTTGAACCCTCGACTACGCAACTCCTTGGTAGTGTTCGAGGTTAACCACTGCTACTAGAAGACCGCCGGGGCGACGGACACCAGGTACTTTTTAGTGCATACAGTTGTAATACTGTAAAACGCATATAGTCTACACTATATGCTCATTCGTAAACCGTAGATCAACCACACATCAAAGACCAAATTCAAAGGCGTCGGTCGACGGCGCTCTTGCCTCTCACAGGCTACCATCGAGGATTCACAGTAGTAGAACTGTGGTTCTAATATATTGTCCGTGAAATTATTGAAATACATTAGCACCATGAAATCGACCAGAAGGGTGGCCGAGATACTCATCTTTGGATATTTGCGCGCACATCGTCACAGCAACTAACTACAGTGTATAGTGCAACCGAACAAGCACTACCACACAACAAATATAATATCAGCAGTTCGAAGGAACGTATTGCATACACTTACTGTAGTTGGTGCCTGATAGTATATAAGGCGCGGTGATACTCGTAGCCACAGAGATATTGAATTATTGCTGTGCGTGCAATCGCTGGTCGGATACGTATTCTTTCAACTGCAGTCGGTATTAAAAGTGCGATGTCGATGTCGAGCAAAGAAATCAAAATTCAAAAACATCCGGCCGTTTCATGCCGTTTCGTGATGCTCTTGTGACGGTTGGTTTGGATACTGTAAGGAAGGCATGTGTTCACGATCAAGACAATTGCAGAGCCATGGATGGGGAGAAACCGCCGCAGAGGCCCATTTTCTCAACGCCCGCCGCTCTTCCCTTTGCCACAACAGAGCAGAAGCCCCGGCTTGCATCGAGAGCACAGCACACGCTCGGTCAGCCTGTGTGATCGAGCACCCTCTGCTATTATCATACCAGTATTCGACAGCAAGATCCGGTGCATCGATCGATCGCATACTCCCTCCTTGTCGGACTCTGACCCTGTACGCTACCCGGAGCAAGCAGCACCGCCAAGCGAGAAAAGCGATCTTCGTTTACGCTGCAGCAACGGCATTCATTGGAACCTTGCCTGCCTGTGCCTGCTACAAGAACAGCCGAGCTGCATAGGAACACAGAGGGAAACGGAACGCCAACACTAACTACTACTGGTGTTGACACGATGCTAGGCCGCGTCGCGATATCGGCGCTCGTCGTCGTGATTTCATGCCTGCTGAACACGAGCAAAGCCTTTGTGACGGCGCCCACAATGACCAGCAGCAGCAGCAACAATAACAACAACCACAGCAACAACAAGTGGACCAAGAAGAACGATGCCCCCAGCAAGGCTCCCGTGGGCAGCAGCACCGGCTTCGGCCTAGGCCAAACTCTGCCGCAGGTTAGAGGGTTCGGGGCTGGGAGCGCGGCGAACCTCCCTAGGGTTCCGTCCGCGAAAGATTACGCGGAAAGAAAGTCTCGAGGTGACGCGTGCCCGCCGCTGGAGCTGATGGGCCCTTTCGGCGTGATTCGAGAGATTGCAGAAGCTATCGAACGCCTGAACGAGGTGAGGTATTCAGTCTCTGTTTCTGGTGTTTCAAGTATTCAGCTTTGGCCTGGAAAAATAGATGCTATATAATCTAGACTAGACTAACTAGATGTATACTCTTAATTATAGTAGTTTTACTATTAAATCAAAGCCGCGATACACCGCGATTTATGGTAATAACATGCTGCTGTTGTTGCTGTTATGTACTTCTGGTAGACTTTGTTGTGGATACTGGTACCGGTGTTTAATGTTTAGAGCTGCGGGCGGTGTATGTATGTTTGCTATGGGTGGTCTACTGGGCATGCCAACAACGACGAATCTATCTAGTTGTATAACTGACGCCAGGTAAATAATCTACCTGTTTGTCTAGTGACTGGCATCACAATGATGAGGTGATTTTTTTGTGGTGTACCGGTAAGTATGTTTGTGGACCCATCAACAATTGTACAGACAAGTCGGAGGAGACGACAGTTTTGGGCGTGGTCGGTCGTCGCGTCGTCACTCACTCCGATACTCAAACTAGTATGTTATATCTAGACGGTCACACCTGTAGGAGCCTGAGCACTAAAATTGGTACCAGGTATATTCAGTTTAGACGGTCACACCACCAGGGTCTCGAGCACTACAGTTATTAATATTAGCTGCGTGTTCTTCGGGTTAACCTATTGTTCCCATCCACCTACATCCAGCACAAACCAGTCAGTGTCCGTGCTGACGACTCGTGAAGCAGATACGAGCTCTGTGACCACCAACCTCGAGGCGGCGATACACGTTGCAATTAAACAGCAAGCTAATTTGGCCATGCAATACCGCAATGAACACGCGGGCAAAGAGCAAAAATATGTGCAAGCCAGTAAGTACACCAGGCTGTTCGCAGTTAATAAGAAAAAGAAAAAATGAAGGTGAAAAACAAAATGAAGAGCGCAAAAACACTAAAACTGGTAGTCGACATATTTTGATCCCTTCGTGATTTCAGCGGGGACGAATATCGAAGAAACCAACTACAAAAACATGAAAGAATACACGTCAGCTAAACTGACTATTACAGCATCGACCACGCGAAGAACCCGGGACGCTGGGGGCTAGGGAATGTGTCCGGCTGCATGTAAGGGGCCGCTGTGCGGCACGTAAGCAGTACTGGTTTACTGCTGCACGCCCTTCCTATTCATAGACACTTGATGATATCGAAGTAGTTGTCGTTTTTCTTGAAGCTATACATGGGTCTACACTGTCGTCTCCTCGAGAGTTTCTCTTCTTCTTGCCTTCATTGCATCTTTTCGTCCTCGCTTGTCTCCTATCTACCCCTCCAACCTTAGGCCCGCGTCAGAAAGATCCCACCTCGCCCAGTCAGCACTACACCGCCGCGTGTGTGTGAGCACAATGCACGCGACGCTCTCCGTGAATGCGAGTTGCCTCTCATGATCCCATCGAATTCCCGACCATCTTGGTTTTAGGCGCCGGTGCTGTTCGATGTGAACTGCTGTACGTGGTAGTAGTCGCTGTTTGATTTTTGTTCCGCTTTTTCCATCCCACCCATTGTCCGTTTTTCAAAAATTGTTTTCGGACTCTTTTTTAGTCCTCCAACTCCCTCCCATCTCGTACCTCAGGCCCGAGGTCACATACCAGGTAGCACATAGCAGGGGCCTTCGTCCTCACCTCCCACTACCGTGCGTTTCATCACGAGCAGCGTTCAGCATTCCCTTGCCCCGTCGACTCGCGTCGCACTATGCACCACTACACCCTGTTTGGCTAGATTTTCTTCCTAAACCTTGGATGGTGATGTTTTTATCAGATCGGTACCTTCGGGGGAGGGATGCCCACCACCCCAGGAACGGTGATCACCATTTACGACTCCAAGATGAAGGTCACCAAGGAGATCGTCGTGCAAGCTACTCCCGAGGGAGAGGTGGTGGAAATGGAGGTGGTGGAGGGAGAGGAGGACGAGGATGACCTGGATGGCATGCTGTCTTGGGCCCTCAGAAGGAAGCGGCCGGTGCTCAAAACCACCGAGACTGCTGCCGCTCTTGATAGTGCTGGTGCTGCTGCATCTGTAGTGGCTGCGAACGAGGGGCTGATCGCAAAGCCCACGGTCGAGATCGTCACGCCTACCAAGGGGGAGGTGGAAAAGGGGGAGTCGGAGGTGATGGAGGTGGTGAGTGAGGAGGTGGAGAAGGAGAACGTGCAGGCGGCGGTGGAGGGGGAGGAGAGAGAAGAGGGGAAGGTGGAGGGGGTGGATGAGAGGGTGGAGAAGGAAGACGTGGGGGTGGAGGAGAGGGTGGTTGAGATGGTGGAGAAGGAGGAGGTGGAGGTAGTGGTGCAGGGGGAGAAGAGAGAGGTCGCGGAGGGGAAGAAGGGCCTCCTGTCTTGGGTCAAAAGGAGGGTGCTCAGAAGGGCTGGGTCGGATGCTGCTGCCCCTGTTGCTGCCCCCGCCGCTGCGCCTGAGAAGGAGTGGCCTTTGCCGGGGCAGGTGGCATCGGAAGGTGAGAGGGAAAAGCGCACGTCAATGCCCGGTGCGCATGAGAGTCACCCTGCATTCATTTCGCTTCGATGATACTACTGCTGTGGTATGCATTATGCCAGTTCAAGTCTTCTACTACTAATAGATGGACGGACATTGATCATGATACGTACTATAGCACGATCATGATGATGACGTCGTTTTAAATTCGGAGAATCGAAAAATCAAAAGTCACCCGCACCTGGCGTAACTCTGTTTTGGCTGCTTTTGAGACACGTGTACTTTGTATACCAGTGCGATGTGCACAGGTGTAGCATGCAGCTGGTAGCGCGTGGCGTAAACCCTGACCGATGATGCAGAATGATGTGCACAGGTGTAGCATGCAGCTGGTAGCGCGTGGCGTGTACCCTGACCGATGATGATGCAGAACACTTTTCAGGTTGCAGACAAGCGATTATCAACGACTACACGAGGTAAACTTCGAATGTAGTCGTACACGCACTCAAATGTATCCTGCTGCTCTAAACTCGTTCGTTCCTCATGCTGCATTTCTGCTCGGCGGGAAATATTCAGGATACTGCTGTACCATGTACCTGGAAATACCTAGAAATATGAAAGCGGGATATTGGTCCAGGCCAGATTACACTTTTGAAAAAAGGCGTGATCCACCCTAGTTTTGATGTTGCCCAATCATATCCCATCATTGCACACATAACTATGACACGCCACAACACATCATATAACGCATCATACCACATCATACACACACCATACCACATCATAAGACGCAGCGCATACTGCTATCAATGGGACAGTGTGTGCGCATTTTGTTTCTAGCCAAAGCAGTGATTTGAACGAGACCCAGGATGCCCCAAAAAAAACGTCTGTCATCTCACGTTACGATGCACGACGTACGTCCAAACGTATTGACAACGTATCGAAATCGTACTGATTTGAAGCATCTACAATAATCTGATTTCAGGGAGGCTGGACGGTGGCTCCGAGCACTACCCGCTTAAGGCCCTCCCGGAGGAAGGCGTCGTCCGCAACTTGTTCCAAGACCCCTCCAACCGCCGGGAGTGGTCTAAGGGAGCTTACCGCGGCGGCAGCGGCAGCACCACCAGCGCCACCCAAAGTACCAGTTCTTCTGCCGAGAAGAGCAGCCCCAAGCAGGGGGACGCTGCTGCTCCATCGGAGGTAGGTCAGGCCAGCGATATACCAGTACTAGATGTTGAGCTATTTCTACTTCGCCCCCATCCGCAAACAAAAGGGGTGATCTTCACGGTTTAAAATAGCTTTCGTACAAATCATGCAGTGCAGTAGATATCATTCATATTAATGGTAGTATTATCAGCCAGATGCTGCCGTCGTAACGATCCTACCGGAATGCTTGGTTGGTGCCATCGATCGACAGAGTGTTACTGATGACTGCTGTGTACACGACTGCCTGTCTACCAGTTATTACTGTACAACAGCGTACCGGGCTTTGACGTATGATAGGCGCCGTAACAAAAATAAGCGTTGTTTGTCGTTGCCACAGCTTTTCGTTACAGTGTACCTGAACACGCGGGTGCCCGTGGGGTGTACATTCGCAGCCTAAAACAGCATCTAATCTACCTTGGACTCTCGCGTAGCCTCGGCCATTCGCTTCGACGAGCTTTATTCACAGATATAATGTCGCTCGTAGCGCACTCCAATTATCTGATTGTGCTTCCCGATATTTCAAGCCCCCCCCCACCCCGTGTCTCTATTAGGAGTAGGAACGGTGCTTCGTCTCGAAATGGATGCATGGTCAATGGTCAAATGACTAAGGCAAGCAACAAATGAGTACGGCCCCTTCCCCTCTTTCTCCTGCTCGCGTTTTTCCTTGACCGGTGAACGTGCGGTCATCATACCACCATCTACACACACCGTCATCAATATCACCATCATCATCGACACCAACATCACCCACCATGAAACTGCACGAGAAGATCAAGACAAACGAGCGAAAGGTCGGACAGCAGTTCGGAAGGTGGTGGGGGGGGGCAAAGCGGGGGTCGCAATGAGCAGGGGTCACCAGAGAAAGTTTATCTCGCCCTTTTTGCTCGTCTGCTATTATAGTTTTGCTTTAGCTTTTTACTGTAGTTTTCCAACAAAGAAGGAGTTTTCTGCCTCTTGGTTTGTATTGTATCATAGCACAGACGAATCGCGGGCACTGACGGGATCACCTTTTGCTTGCCGTGCTGAACTGATAATAGATGTGACTTGCGGCCTCAAAAGCTGCTACAAGGAAAACGGCATTTCGAAACAGTTTCCGATTTTTCTTTCGCAGTATTGTCGACAGTTGGGCAATCTCTGGTTCTGAAGCTACGCGATGATAGCATTCGTCTATTCGTGGCGTCGTGATATATACAGCTTGAAGGTGACAAGGCCACGGGGGTTTCCACTCTAGTTTAGTAGCATGCGGCTTGACAACTTAGTCACGCGGCATTCGAGATTGCTTGCGTTTTTGTGTTTTTCTTCAGCATAGTCTAGCACGGCCTGCGACCTGCCTGCTAAGCGACATCGTTTTCTTTTTAGCGGGCTCGTATCGCGCGACTGAAAGGTGAAACGAGGATTCGTTCATTTTTGTTTCAGCTTAACGACATCTAGCGATACCTGGCATGCATGACAAAATATTGCTCTTGTTTTTTTTTTTGGGGGGGTGGCACATCAAACACATCGTCATTGACCAGTCAGACGCAATTCATTCTTATTCTCCACCCCCGTCTTGGTTGAGTCTAATCTTCCATCACGTTTACAACTGCTGCCGATGGGACACTGCTTGTGTCTCGTGGACTGCTTGCTGCTCTATCCTCAATTATTTCGTTTTTTTCACCCCATCTATTTGCTCTTCACGCTTTTTCTCAAGCTCCCTTCCTTTTCGAAACTCAGATGCGAGAGGCAGTCCGCCCCCTACCCACTGCTGCTTGTCGTCCCCTGAAGGATTCGGCATCTTCTTATTCTCCTTACCGTAATGGTATGAGAAGCCACGCACCCCCCAATTTTTTTTTCTATACAGCGCAGGCGCTTCATCGGGAGACTAAATTCCCAACATCCCTCACAAGGTTCCCGACAGATCACAATCTAGATCAGATCATATAACTCCTGTACCAGTACTTGTCGTTCTGAGATGATGTCGAAGATCCGTGTATCATACGTATCCCACCCAGCAAAACACGTGCACAAGAGCCGTGAAATCTAGATTCCACACGGCAAGCACGATCTAGATTTACATGGATCACAATCTAGATCAGATCATGTAACTCCTGTACCAGTACTTGTCGTTCTGAGATGATGTCGAAGATCCGTGTATCATACGTATCCCACCCAGCAAAACGCGTGCACAAGAGCTGTGAAATCTAGATTCCACACGGCAAGCACGATCTAGATTAACATGGCATGGTGTCAGGGTTGCTACCGCGCGTGTAGGTGTCATGTTATGGCGCCATCGGAGCCATTCCGCGTTTACTGTTCTTGTGATGCGCTTACTACTTCGTAAATTGTTTTAATACATCAATCAGCTGTGAGATCGATCGAGTTAAAGGGTCGATACTCCTATTTGCAAATTAGCTGCGTGATACTCCGGTCGCGCGTTTTAACAGAAGATGTGTTTGTAGTTCATTTCTTCCACGGATGATTGTTCTTAGCCTTTTCGGTGACCACGGGCTAGGTTTCAGGGAAAATGAGCTATGAATAATGTCTGACGGGACGGAGTTTCTCAGCTCAAGACCTGCATGAGTATCCAACATAATCACAGACATCACATATGTTCTTCGCGCTTAATTTTGTTGTTCGAAAGGACGTTGTTCGTCGGGTTCAAGATCGAAGTTTTCCACAGGTTCGACAGATCACGATCTACATAACCTAAAATAACGATATGGTACATTTACCATAATGACATGTTGTGCAAGATCTGCATCATACAGATTTTTCTAGACAACCATATGTGTGTGCAAGAGCCGTGTTATACAGATCCCACCCGACGGCAAACATGATCTAGATCGTACAGATCATACAAATCAGGGATCTGATCTATCCGATGTAGGAGGTTTTTTCTCCCCGACGATTTTTGATGAGGATGATACCTGGTATGTTGTATGAGGTCCTGGACCTAAGGGGAATAGAGCTATTTTCTGTCCACCGTAGCATGGTCCATCTAGAGTAGTAAGAGGCGTGTTTTAATATGTTAACCCCGTTGGAACCGCATCATTTTTATCGGAGGGATATCGCTTGGAGTTGGTTTGACATGTGTACGAGTCTAAAAGGGTACACACTTCCTTCTGGGACTTCAGATAGAAACATGTCGAAAACAAAATGGCGATTACGGCATGAACCACACCAAGAACCCCTCTCCGCTGGGGTAGGGGGCATGTCCGAGGTGCAAGGGGAAACGGTGCACGACACACGCATGCATGATGACAACGCTTTCTAATTGTTGCGCCCGCTTCGTAGAAGCTTGATACGTTCCACGTGTACGTACGGTAACTCTTGTCGCCTTTTCGGTCCCTAGACCTGGATTCCCCTAGGGGTAGCTGTGAAAGTTCAGGCACACGCTTTTTTTTATATTGCTTTTTAGTCCACCAGCGGACGCGATCTGACTTTCAAGCCCAAGGCTCAAGCTTGCCCCTTTCGGCTTCCGCCATGACCGGAGCGGTACTTTTTCAAATACGAACACAATACCGCGCACTGCAGTTTCCTTTGCTCGAGTTGACATTTTGTTGCACAAGGATGATTAAAACTCGTCGCATGGTTGGTACGGCGCGTGCTGCGTGCGTCATGATGCTTCGTCGCATGCCTGAACAAATCTCGCCGCAAGCCTGACAAAACTTCGCCGCGTGCTTGATAAAAATCTCGCCGCATCGAGCACAGCCAGCCAGCCAACATATGCGAGCTCGTCAAGCTCAGCCGAGACTTCTCGTCACCAGATGGATCCAAGCTTCACCTCTGTTCATCGCAAAGAAAACGCCTGCCGCAAATGGAAACCCACAGCGACTACCCCGGTCTCTGAGGGAAGACTTCACACGACCACTACCAACCGCTTGGGTCACAAAATTTACTGAGTGTATATGGTGGAAATAGCCAAGGAGCCAACGCTATCAATACACGCAACATGTCAGCGAAGGCCGAGTGCTTTTATTGGGCATCGATTACGCCGCGTGGTGAAAGGTACGATGGGGGAAAGGAAGCCAGCCAGACAAATCCGTGTGTTTTCATGGGGGTCCAATTCCCCCGCGTGTCACGTCCGAGAGGAAAACGACGCCAGAAAATTCAAGCCATGAACACACGGTACAAAAAAAACAAGCATCAATCGGCGGCAAGACAAGCATCAATGCGCGGCAAGACAGGCATCGAAACGCGAGGGGGCAGCAGCAAAGCGGTGCTAAAATAGTCCTCGTACAAGGATGGCCTGGACGATGTGGACCCCATTAACATCGCGTCCAAGAAGCTGGGCGTTCTGACCTCGTCCTTCTTGCTCGACCGCAACAACTTGTAAACGAGGGGGAGATGAGGAGCCGGGAGGGGAATGAAGCAACAAATCGAGCGCCAATCAGCGTTCGTATGTCTCAGCAAACGCAAGACTTCGACCTCACAAACACCTTTGAAACGAACCGGGGGGGGGAACGAAACAGAAAAATTGAGAGTCAGCCAGGGTTCGACGTCGCAACAAAAATGCACGGCCTTGTCAACACAACCGCCGAAGATTGGCACCTCCAAGTGTCTGAAGCTATAAGACCTTCATTCAGTTGTGAACCTGATGCATGACCTACAAGCACGAGGGTAGACATGCAATCGTTGCAGGTGAAGTGATTATGAGTCACTACGAAGGTCGCCTCCTCCGATGATGTCGGCCTCGTCTCGGCCTTGGACGGGTATTGGCCGACGCCGGGGCTCGCTTGTTATTTAGTACATGTGACAAGGAGGTGCCTCCACCAACCTCTCTGGCGTTAAGCGAGGGGAGATTTACACTGACTGAGAAGAGGGAGCTTGGGTCGTTCTCATAGAGAACTCTGGGCTTCCGGTTGCGTTCGGGGTTGATGTTGCCGAACGTCAACCATTATGAACGTCCAATGTTGGTGGCAGATTTCATAGACCGGGCGTTGGTTAACGCGTCTTCGTAGTTGGCTTGTGTGATCGGAGGTTGGCGGTATGTGTATACGTACCCTATCACCTCCACATTGTTGTTTACATGATTCATCCCGACGAGAGCACCCCTGACAACAATAAGGCCTCCTTACACACCCAACAGCGACCCTGTCAAACGCCGAACCAATGCACTGCTAAAATAACGGGCGGTGGATTCGGCGTTAATCCCTCTAGAATCGCACCCCGTATTACATGGACGAAGTACTTGAAATTAGTGCAGAACAGTTGTTGAATTATAAAAACGTTATCCCTTTGCAATAAAATCTAAAAATACACTTCATACAGCTGCGAGATCGAGGATTTCGTCAAATCTCATATTCGCAAGCTATGTGTGATGCTTAGTTAGCGCGTGTTAAGGGGTGAGCATATCCTCAAAAAGGATATACACACCACAACGTACTACCTGCACAGTTGCTACCATTGTTACTGTCATCGATAAAAAGTTGAAGAATAATACTGGTACATCCGTAAAAAAAGGAGGGATGTTATACGTTGTTTGTCTGTTTGGCGGAGCACCGCGGCAGCGTCCACGGACCTCCACAGCATTCCACGACCACGTCCACGGCGTTCCACGGACAACCGCGGACACTCCACGGGCTACCGTGACCCTTCCACGGGCTTCCACGGACATTCCACGGACTTCCACGGAATGCCGCGGCAAGTAGCGGAACACCGTGGAGGCCCATGGCACGAGCCATTGTAGTTTCCAGAGGCAATCTCCACGGCAATCTGCACGGTAGCACCCACGACAAACCCACGTACACTCACGGAAACGTCCACGGAAGCACCCGCGGCAACGGTCACGGATATACCCACAGACACGCCCACGGAAACACCCACGGACTTGTCCACGGAAACGTCCTCGAAACATCCGCGAATAGGTCCACTTAAACAACCACGACAAGACCCAGGGCCACGCCCACGGACACCGGGTGTCTCACATTATTGTGTGTTTTCAAACCATGGACTAACCCTAACCCTAACCCTAACCGTAACCCATACGAAAGACCGGTCGGAGTGCCCCTAATGGCATCACTGGGGTGAAATGGTTGGAAATGTCAAATAATGTGTATCACTATCTATCGGAGGATTGCGGTGGCAATGGCCGCAGACGGCCGCGGATGGCCGTGGAGTTTTGCTGCGGTTGGGCGTCCGCGGGAACTGCCATGGCAATTGCCGCGGACTTCCGTGGTGAATGCCGCGATGCGCATGGCCGTGGAAATTGCCACGGCAGATTCCGTGAAAACTGCTGTGGCGATTGCCGCGGACTTCCGTGGGTTGCCATGGTTGGTACGACGGACGTTGCCACGGACAGAACCGCGGCACGTGCGGTGGCCACAACCATGGTATTTGCCGTGGAAGTGCCATGAGCCGTGGCACATGCCGTGGTAACTCGAGGATTTCCACGGTAGCCCGTGGCAACACCCACGGAAGTCCACGGAAACTCCGCGGTCATTGGCGCGGACCTCCGCCAAAAAGTCAAATAATGTGCATCCCTGAAAAAGCGGCCGGTGTACCACGCCGCTTGTGAAGAGGAGTATCGACCCTTGAATGTATCGGACTCAAAGCTGGCGCATCTTTAGTACCACACTGCAGCGGTAAATTTCAAGGTTGGGTACTGTAGGGTATGCACAAACCCCACCCGGGGTAGTTACCCCGGGTAATACCGTACAAAGAACTTTTGTGAGTTCTGTGGGACATTTATACCCACACCCAGAACTTCTAGAAGTTCTGTATGACATTCATACCCGTACCCGGAACTTCTGGAAGTTCTGCACGCCAGTGCCACAAATACCCGGGGTACGGGTATACCATTTTAATAACGTACAAGGGCTCCGCATGGGCGCCAGCATTCGCCGGCGCCCATGCTTCTGGTAGGGCAGGGCAGCACTTCGACAAATGAAGGTGTAGCTGTCCGATTTGGCATGCATTGAACTTTAAAGCAATGCCAAGAGTTTAATACGAACATGGGATTATGTAAGTCATGCTTTGACAAAAGCTAAAACGTAATATTATACAACAAAGAAGGCAAGGATAGGCGAAACAAACTATGTTAAATGCGCCGTCAAGTAAAAGTTAGCGTCTATCAAACAAAAATACCGAAAAAAGTATTATGGAGAACCTACGTCGCCTCTAGGCGAAACAAAAGAGGCCTTGGCAGTAATGAAGAGACTGCACTGCTGCCCCCGTGGCAATGGAGGTTCGAAGTCTCGACGGGATGCAAAGTCGGTTTGCATCAAACGTCGACATGGGGACATGTCAGCCGGCAAGGTTTTGGAAGAAGATTGCTTTGTTTTGTTACGTGAAGGCTGTCGCATTGATTGGTCGCAGGCGTGGTCGCGGGCGAGGAGGAAAACGTAGAAGAGGAGGGCGATCTCTCGTCGAGGCGGCGTTGTCTAAGATTGGTGCGGGGGGGGCTTTGCTCCTACGGGGGGTTGGCGTTGCGCTTCTTCTCTGTTTTTTCTCGGGAAGGCGGGATATGTGTGTCTGCTATCTTTGCTTCGTGGGTGCTTTCACGTTGTCGAAATCGGACGCGTACCCTCAATGCATAATATCCGGAGTGTCTCTACCATGACGACTGCTGATAGTGCCGTGCGTATTTCCTACAGACTGACATATTATTTACTGGTAGTAATAGTAATATACCTTTGCAACATTTTTTTTCTTCATCCCATTTATTATCCCCGCACCATTCTCGCGCTCGCTCCCAGTAGTAACTCAGATCCGGGGTCACATAGCGGGCCCTCCTCCTCCCTCCCCACTTCGACACGTGCTTTCAGTTTTACCGCGAGGAGAATCCAGCATTTTCTTCCCTTGTCGACTCGCGTCGAATTGTACCTACCCACGCTGCTAGGCGCTCTCAGCAGTTGATCCCTTTTTTTTTTTTTTTTGCATTTTTGCAAATGAAGTCAAATATCATCGTGGTGGGTGTCGAACTCAAGGACAGCCAAACGTTAGTAGTATTCGAGGGTAAAACCACTAGACCACCGGGGCGGCCGGCTGATAATTGATTAAAACAAATCAGGATCTTTGCATAGAGATTACATCCCCTCCCCTATATTGTACTCCGGAGTATGATATTACGATGGTTGACGCGATATGTATAGAATAAAGCGCCAAATACCTAAATATCAGCGTACGCGGAGCTTTAGATATCATGAATAACGAACGGCCGCGACGGCAGAGCACGGCAAAGCATAGCGCTTCGCTCTGCTGAGCTAGCGCTGCGCTGCGGTGCGCTGCTGAGCTGAGCCGCAGGGCATCGCAGGGCGCTGCACGGCGCTTCGTTGCTGTAAGCTATAGCGCTGCGATGGGGTGCTGGGCGGTGTCGAGCTGATAAGCCAAGCCCAGATCTCAGCCGATGAAGCTTCGCCAAGTATAAAACAAATGGTGCGAATCAAAGAAAAGCTAAAGCTGGACCGTTCCGCAACTAATGCACAGGCGGCAAATTAGCGGCAAATGGTAGGAAGTTCAACTTACTAGACAAAAAGGAAAAAAAAATCGCGAAAAAGTTCAAAATCGTGTTGGCAGAAAAACCAAATTTGCAGGAAGCAGCTGAAAGGTCAAGAAACAGGCAGCATTTCAGTTGTTATTGTTGTCGTTCTCACATTAACTCGCATAATCAAGTCCGTGGTCACAGGACAGGCTCCAGTCACTCTGGAGCTGAGGAATACCCTAGGGAAAAAACACAAACCAAAGGTGGTACACGCATAAAATCACAGCTGACGCAATTCATGCCTCCACCAGAAACATATAAAAGTGAAATCGGGAGTCAGTCTACGATGTGCCAGGTTCATATCGGTGCATACGTCTCATTACTCGCGCCTTGAAAAACCGACTATACCGCTTGCCACCCAAGAAATACTACCACGTATATATTACACGTGGTATCTATCACTACGCATACGCACAACAGACGCAAGTCAATTGGAAAAAAGAAACAAACGAAGAAGAGAAAGGAAAGGAAATGGGTGCATGGGGCCAAGAAAAATAAAAGGTGAATAAATTTTGGGGGGTCTACTGGCGAGTCTGCCACCAGAACGGGATGCCACGTGGTTTTTCGACGATCTACAGCAGTACTACGAACGACTTCCGATACACCCACCGAAGCACGGACTACCGGTCAATTACGCGATCGACCGCTGGCCGTGGTTGTCACGTGTCTCTGTGTTGGGGGCCCTGTGCGCTGCCTCTTGTTGGCTCTTGTTTGAGTAAAACATGCGGTGTGCTCGATGGTCTCACGGCAGCAGCACACCAGAATCAGAACGTCCGCTCGTACGACGTATCATTCTTACAGGAAATATAATATTTTTTTCTCCATCAATATGAACATAAAACGGTTGTTATATATTGGACAGAGTGATGCGTGTACGACTAAACTTGCCAACGGCACTCGTACTGCACTTTGAGCTATCTGCTGTGGTTCTGGTTGCTACTAGTTGCTGCAGTATGTGCTAGAAGTTTCGCCCTTCGGCTACTGCTGCTGCACCTGATGTTGTGTGTTTGCCAATGTCGTCAGTTGGCGTTCATGCTCGTCATACATACTGCTGTTCTCACCCAGTACGTACGTACGGGTTTCCTCGTACCTCGACGGCACGACGACGAGCTCAAAACAGAAGGGAGGTGACATGAAATGGCATGGACAACGGCCACATAGAGGCGAGCACGGCGGGATAGTTGGCTGCGAATCAGCCGCACTTGTTCATGCCTACAGCAGAGGCTGCCTGGAGTGTCAGCGGCCGTGCTAAAGCCAGGGCCAAAGGTCGAAGAGACGGCTCTTATACCTGCTTGGTTTTGTCTCGAGATTATGTTGTATATTGGACAGAGTGATGCGCGTACGGCTAAACTTGCCAACTGCACTCGTACTGCACTTTGAGCTATCTGCTGTGGTTCTGGTTGCTACTAGTTGTTGCAGTATGTGCTAGAAGTTTCGCCCTTCGGCTACTGCTGCTGCACCTGATGTTGTGTGTTTGCCAATGTCGTCAGTTGGCGTTCATGCTCGTCGTACATACTGCTGTTCTCACCCAGTACGTAAGGGTTTCCTCGTACCTCGACGGCACGACGACGAGCTCAAAACAGAAGGGAAGTGACATGAAATGGCGTGGACAATGGCCACATAGAAGCGAGCACGGCGGGATAGTTCGCTGCGAATCAACCGCACTCGTTCATGCCTACAGCAGAGGCTGCCTGGAGTGTCAGCGGCCATGCTAAAGCCAGGGCCAAAGGTCGAAGCGACGGCTCTACCTGCTTGGTTTTGTCTCGAGATTCTGTTACGTGAAAGTATTATGATTTGGGAGTTTCTTTGTCACGAAACGTCTTGCCGTCGGTAATTTGTGTGGCGAAGTTGTTGGATATCGTCGGTAACTTGTGTCACGTTTTAGGTGAACCCACACTAAAAAAATGAATTTCCAGCTGGCAAAACGAGCAGAAACAAGAGCAATAAAAAGGCCGGGCAAGAAACCAAACGAACTAGTAAAAAAGTACAGCAAAGACACTAACGCTCGAGAGTATGCCACCGCAAAATTCCGAACACTATCAAGTACCGTTTGGAAATGATGCCAATTTTGTAAATCATCCAGGCGTTGCAGACATAGTCTAAAGATACACCCGAAATTTCCGAAATTCCTCCTCGACATGCGGTATTTTTGCAACTTCTCGCTTGTCTCGCTCGGCATCCGTTCGCGTTCACGTCGATGTGTGGAACGGACACAGAAGGGCGAGGGGCGTTGGAGCCGCCCCCCGAAGGCGGCGCCCGAACCAAGCTATCTTCGACCGAGAATTCCAGTTCCGCGAATCGCATACTTCGGCCGAAACAAAAAACTTCTGACCAAATACCTGACACCAAAGAAGGATTTTATATATATTTACAAGGGCTCCGCATGGGCGCCGGCATTCGCCGGCGCCCATGCTTCTGGTAGGGCAGGGCAGCACTTCGACAAATGAAGGTGTAGCTGTCCGATTTGGCATGCATTGAACTTTAAAGTAATGCCAAGAGTTTAATACGAACATGGGATTATGAAAGTCATGATTTGACACAAGAAAAACGTAATATTATACAACAAAGAAGGCAAGGATAGGCGAAACAAACTATGTTAAATGCGCCGTGAAGTAAAAGTTGGCGTCTATCAAACAAAAATACCGAAAAGAGTATTATTGAGAACCTGCGTCGCCTCTAGGCGAAACAAAAGAGGCCTTGGCAGTAATGAAGGGACTGCACTGCTGTCCCCGTGGCAATGGAGGTTCGAAGTCGACAGGATGCAAAGTCGGTTTGCATCAAACGTCGACATGGGGCCATTTCAGCCGGCGAGGTTTGGAAGAAGATTGCTTTGTTTGTTACGTGAAGGCTGTCGCATTGATTGGTCTGCGTGGTCGCGGGCGAGCAGAAAAATGAAGAAGAGGAGGGCGATCTCTCGTTGCGGCGGCGTTGTCTAAGATAGGTGCGGGGGTGGCTTTGCTCGTACGGGGGGTTGGCGTTGCGCTTCTTCTTCTCTGTTTTTTCTCGGGAAGGCGGGATATGTGTGTCTGCTATCTTTGCTTCGTGGGTGCTTTCACGTTGTCGAAATCGGACGCGTCCCCTCAATACATATTATCCGGAGTGTCTCTACCATGACGACTGCTGATAGTGCCGTGCGTATTTCCTACAGACTAACATATTATTTACTGGTAGTAATAATCATATACCTTTCATTGCAACATTTTTTTTCTTCATCCCATTTATTATCCCCGCACCATTCTCGCGCTCCTTCCCAGTAGTAACTCAGATCCGGGGTCACATAGCGGGCCCTCCTCCTCCCTCCCCACTTCGGCACGTGCCTTCATTTTTACCGCGAAGAGAATCGAGCGTTTTCTTCCCTCGTCGACTCGCGTCGAATTGTACCTAGCAGGCGCTCTCAGCAGTTGATCTCTTTTTTTTTTGGCATTTTTGCAAATAAAGTCAAATTTCATCGTGGTGGGTGTCGAACTCAAGGACAACCAAATGTTGGTATTAATAGTATTCGAGGGTAAAACCACTAGACCACCGGGGCGGCCGGCTGACAATTGATTAAAACAAAACAGGATCTTTGCATAGAGATTACATTCCCTCCCCCATATTGTATGATATTACGATGGTTGACGCGATATAGAATAAAGCGCCAAATACCCAAATATCAGCCTACGCGAAGTTTTAGATATCATGAACAACGAACGATCGCGACAGCAGAGCACGGCAAAGCATAGCGCTTCGCTCTGCTGAGCTAGCGCTGCGCTGCGGTGCGCTGCTGAGCTGAGCCGCAGGGCACTGCACGGCGCTTCGTTGCTGTGAACTATAGCGCTGCGATGGGGTGCTGGGCGGTGTGGAGCTGATGAGCCAAGCCCAGATCTCAGCCGATGAAGCTTCGTCAACTACAAAACAAATATTGGTAATCAAAGAAAAGCTAAAGCTGGACCGTTCCGCAACTAATGCACAGGCGGCAAATTATCGACACACGACGCGTATGAAAAAACGTGGAAGTGTGGTGAGCTAAAGCTTTATTTTTCCCCATCCGCCTGTTATAGTCTATATTGGACAGAGTGATGCGTGTACGACTAAACTTGCCAACTGCACTCGTACTGCACTTTGAGCTATCTGCTGTAGTTCTGGTTGCTACTAGTTGCTGCATTGTTATGTGCTACAAGTTTCGCCCTTCGGCTACTGCTGCTACACCTGCTGTTGTTGTGGGTTTGCCAATGTCGTCAGTTGGCGTTCATGCTCGTCGTACATACTGCTGTTCTCACCGAGTACGTACAGGTTTCCTCGTACCTCAATCAACCGTACGACGACGAGCTCAAAACAGAAGGGAGGTGACATGAAATGGCATGGACAATGGCCACATAGAAGCGAGCACAGCAGGATAGTTCGCTGCGATTCAACCGCACTCGTTCATGCCTACAGCAGAGGCTGCCTGGAGTGTCATCGGCCGTGCTAAAGCCAGGGCCAAAGGCCGAAGAGACGGCTCTTCTACCTGCTTGGTTTTGTCTCGAAATTCTGTTATATATTGGACAGAGTGATGCGTGTACGACTAAACTTGCCAACGGCACTCGCACTGCACTTTGAGCTATCTGCTGTAGTTCTGGTTGCTTCTAGTTGCTGCAGTATGTGCTAGACGTTTCGCCCTTCGGCTACTGCTGCTACACCTGCTGTTGTGTGCTTGCCAATGTCGTCAATTGGCGTTCATGCTCGTCGTACATACTACTGCTGTTCTCACCGAGTACGTACAGGTTTCTTCGTACCTCAACCGTACGACGACGAGCTCAAAACAGAAGGGAGGTGACATGAAATGGCATGGACAATGGCCACATAGAAGCGAGGACAGCGGGATAGTTCGCTGCGAATCAACCGCACTCGTTCATGCCTACAGCAGAGGCTGCCTGGAGTGTCAGCGGCCGTGCTAAAGCCAGTGCCAAAGGCCGAAGAGATGGCTCTCCCTGCTTGGTTTTGTCTCGAAATATTTAATTCTGTTACGTGAAAGTATTATGATTTGGGAGTTATTTTGTCACGAAACGTCTTGCCGTCAGTAACTTGTGTCACGAAGTTGTTGGATATCGTCGGAAACTTGTGTCACGTTTTAGGTGAACCCACACTAAAAAAATGAATTTCCAGCTGGCAAAACGAGCAGATACAAAAGCAATAAAAATGCCGGGCAAGAAACCAATAAACAAACTAGTAAAAAAGTACAGCAAAAAAACTAACGCTCGAGAGTATGCCACCGCAAAATTCCAAACATTATCACGTACTGTTTGAAAATGATGCCAATATTGTAAATAATTCAGGCGTTGCAGCCATTAAGATTAAACAATTTTTCCAAAAAAAATCCTCCTCGACATGCGGTATTTTTGCAACTTCTCGCTCGTCTCGCTCGGCACCAGTCCGCGTTCACGTCGATGTGCGGAACGGACACGGCAGGGCGAGGGGCGTTGGAGCCGCCCCCCGAAGGCGGCGCCCGAACCAAGCTATATTCGACCGAGAATTCCACTTCCGCGAATCGCATACTTAGGCCGAGACAAAAAACTCCTGACCAAAGTCCATGACACCAAGGAATGATTTTGTATATATTTATGTGAGTTCTGTACGCCCGCGCCACAATACCCGGAACTTTTCGTGACTTCTGTAACATTTCCGTACCGTAGCCGGAGTTTCTGTAAGTTCTGTAAGATCCCCATACCCTAACCCGGAACTTCTGTGACTTCTTTAAGACTGTGGCACGTTACCCGTGGTACGGGTATACCTTCGTTACAATGCCCGGGGAGCCCACATGCATTAATTCAGGTTTAATAGCCCAAAGAGTGTATTATGCATTCTTATTATAATGTCTGTATCTTGTCGTCAGTGAAACCAACCGAACACCGAATGTACAGCAGTACCAGTACGTATCGTATACCAGGTATGATGGTAGCAGCGCCTGCTATAGGCCGTGTCCGTGTTTCTTTCGTTTCTAACCCGTGGGCACCGTATTATATTGACGAAGGACACTTTTGAATAAACAATATGGAGTATTCATTTTTTATTAATCGAATTGAATTCGATTCCAACGAATTTGGCGCCTATCGGGAAACCACGTATGTATTGCGTATTGTCAATGTTTTTTTCCTCTCGGAATAATGCATAGATCTGCCGTGACGGCGATGCGGCAACCATCGACGTCTAGAGGTATCTTCTTGGTTTTCGGCAGTTTCGCTTCTTCTTTGTCGCGGCATTTGGCTTATCGAGCAGTGGTGGCAAAATTGGGCTTGCGACCGCCATTATTTGTTTTGAAGCCCCACAGCCGAGGTACGATACACCGGTCGCCTCGGTGGCGTATCAGGTTATCCTCGAGCCTGGTATAGGTCAGTTTCGTGAGTTCGAGCCCCGCCGAGTGCATACTCGTAAAAATTCGTTGGGACTTTTCCTTGTTGTGGACAAATTGACTTGCGGAAAGCGCGAGATCGGGAGTTAGCAACACTCGATGAACAATCGACGAGCAGTGGGATTGCTGAACCCTATGCGCGATAAAAATTGAAGGCAAGAACCGGGGAGGAGAAGGGATGACACCTGTGACCACGGCTTGTCCAGAGGCTGGAAAGTGAAAGTGTGCAAAAAAAAGAAAAAAAACAAAAAAAAAAATGGTACCGGTATGTTTTTTTCCTTCTTTTTTTTCATCCTCCGGCGGATGTGGAAAAAAAAAGCTTTAGCTCACCACACTTCCACGTATTTTCATACGCGTCGTGTGTCCATTTAACTCAGTTGCTTTCGCAGCCCAACGCTAGCTGGCGCACCCTTCGGGTCCCATTGTAGGTATAGCGTAAGCTGTCCTTATCAGTGGTCTTCGTTACAACCCCGGCCGCGCAAGCTGTTATGGTATGATCATAGCGCAGTAAAGCCGTGAGCGCGGCTGTTGCCCCGGTCACCACTCATTGATGTTCATGATTCATCGCCTCTCTCGGTGGTGGTTGGTCGATAATGCACAATTCGACAGATTGCCTCGAGGACATTGGCCCAGTGAGAGCATGCCGTCCATGCAAGTTGGATGAAATCCTCCACTTCCAATCGAACTTCCCCCCGAGGGGGTGTGCATTTACCCGGGTATTACCCGTAACCCGGGACTTCTTTAGGTTCTGTAGGGCATTCATACCCGTACCCAGAACTTCTGTGAGTTCTGTAAGCCCGTGCCACAATACCCGAAACTTCTGGAAGTTATGTAAGACTTTCATGCCCGTACTCGAAACTTCTGGAAGTTCTGTAAGACTCGTCACCATACCCTTACCCGGAATCCAAACACCCCAGAGAACATAACCTTGGTAATTTGGTGCACCTCAACACCCTCCACAAGTGCACCCACGTTTTTTGGGACAAACCACTTGCAAATGGTATGTGCGATGGAACTTACAGTTGTAAAAGGGTTGAGAAGTCGCCGATCTCCCGCCTCCATCACTCTTACCGCTTTCAACGGGTCTCACAACCCGGAGGAAAATCCGAGCTAATGCAACAAACACGACTTTTATAAAAATCAGGTACGGTTTCAGCGCGAAGCCAACAAAAAAGGAGACAAAAAAACGCTTTCACGGAAATTGCGGCGGATTTCGAGAGCATCCACGGGAGTGCCAATTACAAGCCAGTCAAACAAGGCCATGAGTTGGCCGACCATAAGTCGACGACTATTCATTAGTTGGCTAGGTAGTAACAAGACCGGACCGGACCAGAGCGGGGGCGAGGTCTGTCAGTCATCTTGTCGATGAGCCCGTACTCTAAACCCTCGTCGATATAACGTCCAAAAGGAGCATACAAATATTTTTTTACTTTTGTTTGGTTTTTGCTTGGGTTTTGCGTTCCACCCATCCGCATACAATATCCGCCAGAGCTACATCACCCTGTTCGATACTGACACCGCTACATGATAATTCCTTGGACGCTTGCACGAAGACCGGACCGCGGGCGGGGAGGCGAGGTCAGCCAGTCACCCTGTCGATGAGCCCGTACTCCTCAAATACATCGGGAGAGAGAGATGGAACATACATGAGGAGTAAAACAATATAAGTACTTCAGATGCTGTTTAGCTTGGTGTTGGATTGGTTTTAGCCCTCGCTTGATACTGAAACCGTCATTATTTTTCCTTCGGCATCCCAAGATCTTCGCGAGAACGAGGTTGGTCACCTTGTCGATGAACCCGTACTCGACGGCCTCGTCGGGAGAGAGGTAGAACGTTCGCGAGGAGTCCTCCAGCACCTCGTCGAACGGCTGGCCGCACGCCTCCGCCAGCATCTGGGTCGCCGTTGTCCTGTTCGCCATCACTTGGACAACACAACCCCAACCGCCGGCACAAAATTCCTCCGTATTGGGTGATCGTGTGAGATGATGAGGAATGAGGACACATGCACCTTGTAGATCGCGCGGTCGTGGTTTCACATGCATCTTGAGCTATGAATAGGAGATAAATTCCGACGAAAATTTTGCTGCCTCATTACTTTGTGAGAGAGTGCAGAAACAAGAGGCAGAACGACACGACACCGTGACCGACAGGCTGCCAAACACTGACCACAACACCTCACAGCACACGGGCAAGCTCACAAAGATGTAGCGGGCTGATGTCAGAAGGATGTAGCACGCTTGTACCGCTATACAGTGTATGTGTGACACCAGGTGCCAGGAACCAGCGTACCAGGTTGTATTATCAAATCATACGTTTGACATAACGTATGATATGATATGTAGGGTTATTGGGCGGAGAACAGAGTGCCCCCTGCAGGTCTGCCAATTGAGCAGGTCCTCGGGGAGTACTCACATTCTTAGCCTTCGTAGTCGTACGAAGCTTTATTCGATTCCACCAGAACCCCGGATGGCTTCTGAGATCGGAGGAACGTGCCTCCGAGATCAATTTCCCGACTATCCTGAACATAAAACACCAACCTTACCATACGAACCCATCCAGATTATCTCAAATACGGATAATTACAGGCCCCTCCCTTGAGGCCGTACCTTTCTTTGCACTAGCCAACCCTGATGAAATGCATATGCAGAATTATGGGAGATTCGGGAAAACTCCGGTTCTGCGAACTAGACCATGAGTCGAGGATGCGGCTCCTCAAAACCCACTCCCACACCTCTACAAGTAACGGCCTGGCTATGGAGCCAACAACACGCGAAGAAAAGCAGTTGAAGGAAACGCAGAGCCTACAACAGCCCATCAAAACCTGCCGCATACCGCCGGTGTGGCGAGGGGGGGGCAGAAAAGGCTCGAGAACCTGCCGCATACCGCCGGTGTGGCGGGGGAGGGCAGGAAAGGCTCTACGGCAAACCAACCACAAAAAAGGTACCATGGCAAGACGCGTTTCGAGCCCGTATCTTAACAGACATGTACAGCAGTATGTGGATCGTATTGATAGTGTCATACCACAGATCACCGGCACTCTGCGATTTGGCGCCGACCAATAATTGGCGGTATTTCACCGAACGTACGGTGCTTGCCGTACGGCGTTACATCGTGGATATTTATACCGGTACCAGAGAGACAACAAGCTAATGTTTCATTCTTTATTTTAAAAAAATATTCCAAGGACGCCAGCCGTGAGTTCGACGAATTTAGCGTCAATCTCATCTTTGCAAGCTGCGTTGTTGGTACGTGTAATATACTACTTCGAAGTATGTATTTATCATCCAATATTTATTTATTTTTTTATGGTACACTTGAATATTTATCCATATATCCCTCCCTAGACGCCTCTCTAGCCATGGCTCAGACCCGGGGTCACTGAGCAGACTCTTCTCCCTCCTTCCCACTACGGTATGTGCCTTCATTTTTATCACGAGAATAATTCATCGGTTAAAAATGCTTCTTCTCCTTGTCGAAGAATCGCATCGAATTGTGCTTATTCACGCCATAAAACGCTCTCGGCAGTTGGTTTCTCCAAGAAAATAAAAAGGCCCACACCGAGATTTGAACCCTCGACTACACAACTCCTTGGTAGTGTTCGAGGTTAACCACTGCTACTAGAAGACCGCCGGGGCGACGGGCACCAGGTACTTTTTAGTGCTTACAGTTGTAATACTGTAAAACGCATATAGTCTACACTATATGCTCATTCGTAAACCGTAGATCAACCACACATCAAAGACCAAATTCAAAGGCGGCGGTCGACAGCGCTCTTGCCCCTTCATAGGCGACCATCGAGGATTCACAGTAGTAGAACTGTGGTTCTAATATATTGTCCGTGAAATTATTGAAATACATTAGCACCATGAAATCGACCAGAAGGGTGGCCGAGATACTCATCTTTGGATATTGGCGCGCACGTCGTCACATCAACTAACTACAGTGTAGAGTGCAACCGAACAAGCAATACTGTTACTACACAACATATATAATATCAGCAGTTCGAAGGAACGTATTGCCTACACGTACTTACTGTAGTTGATGCCTGATAGTATATAAGGCGCGGTGATACTCGTAGCCACAGAGTAATAATATTTGTGTGCCTGCAATCGCTGGTCGGACACGTATTCTTACAACAACTGCAGTCCGTATTAAAAGTGCGATGTCGATGTCGAGCGAAAAATACAAAATCCGAAAACATCCGGCCGTTTCATGCCGTTTCGTGATGCTCTTGTGACGGTTGGTTTGGATACTGTAAGGAAGGCACGTGTTCACGATCAAGACAATTGCAGAGCCGTGGGGAGAAACCGCCGCAGAGGCCCATTTTCTCAACGCCCGCCGCTCTTCCCTTTGCCACAACAGAGCAGAAGCCCCAGCTTGCATCGAGAGCACAGCATACTCTCGGCCATCCTGTGTGATCGAGCACCCTCTGCTATTATCATACCAGCATTCGACAGCAAGATCCGGTGTATCGATCGATCGCATACTCTCTTCTTGTCGGACTCTGACCCTGTACGCTACCCGGAGCAAGCAGCACCGCCAAGCGAGAAAAGCGATCTTCGTTTACACTGCAGCAACGGCATTCATTGGAACCTTGCCTGCCTGTGCCTGCTACAAGAACAGCCGAGCTGCATAGGAACACAGAGGGAAACGGAACGCCAACACTAACTACTACTGGTGTTGACACGATGCTAGGCCGCGGCGCGATATCGGCGCTCGTCGTCGCGATTTCATGCCTGCTGAACACCAGCAAAGCCTTTGTGACGGCACCCACAATGACCAGCAGCAGCAGCAACAACAACAACCACAGCAACAACAAGTGGACCAAGAAGAACGATGCCCCCAGCAAGGCTCCCGTGGGCAGCAGCACCGGCTTCGGCCTAGGCCAAACTCTGCCGCAGGTTAGAGGGTTCGGGGCTGGGAGCGTGGCGAACCTCCCTAGAGTTCCGTCGGCGAAAGATTACGCGGAAAGAAAGTGTCGAGGTGACGCGTGCCCGCCGCTGGAGCTGATGGGCCCTTTCGGCGTGATCCGAGAGATTGCAGGAGCTATCGAACGCCTGAACGAGGTGAGGTATTCAGTCTTCAGTTTATGGTTTTTTAGGTATTCAGCATTGGCCTGGAAACATGGATGCTATCGATATACCAGGTAGACTATACGTGTCGTCTAAACTTTTAGTCTAGACCTAATAGTCTACGAGGGCTCTTAATCATAGTAGTTTTATTAGCCGCGATACACCGCGATTTATGGTATTAATATGCTGCTGTTGTTGCTGTTACGTACTTCTGGTAGATTTTGTTGTGGATACTGGTACCGGTGTTTAATGTTTAGAGCTGCGGGCGGTGTATGTATGTTTGCTATGGGTGGCCTATTGGGCATGCCAACAACGACGAATCTAGTTGTGTAAAACTGACGCCAGGTAAACAATCTAGTCTACTTGTTTGTCTAATGACTGGCATCAGAATGATGAGGTGATTTTTTTGTGGTGTACCGGTAAGTATATTTGTGGACCCATCAACAGCAGTTGTGCAGAAATGTCGCAGGAGACGACAGTTTTCGGCGTGGTCGGCCGTCACGTCGTCATTCACTCCGATACTCAAACTAGTATGTTATATCTAGACGGTCACACCTGTAGGTGCCTTAGTACTATAATAATTGGTACCAGGTATATTCAGTCTAGACCGTCACACCTCCAGGGTCTCGAACACTACAGTTATCAATAGTAGCTGCCTGTTCTTCGGGTTAACCTAATGTTCCCATCCACCTACATCCAGCACAAACCAGTCAGTGTCCGTGCTGACGACTCATAGAGCAGAGACGAGCTCTGTGACCACCAACCTCGAGGCGGCGATACACGTTGCAATCAAACAGCCATGTGATTTGGCCATGCAATGCCAACCGCAATGAACACGCGGGCAAAAAGCAAAAATGTGTGCAAGCCAGTGAGTACACCAGGCTGTTCGCAGTTAATAAGAAGAAGAAAAAATGAAGAAGGTGAAACATACTAAACGAAGAACGCGAAAAACTAAAACTGGTTCATATTTTGACCCCTTCGTGATTTCAGCGGGGACGAATCTCGAAGAAACCAACTACAAAAACATGAAAGAATACACTTCAGCTAAACTGACTATCACAGCATCGACCACGCGAAGAACCCGGGACGCTGGGGGCTAGGGGATGTGTCCGACTGCATGTGAGGGGCCGCTGTGCGGCACGTAAGCAGTACTGGTTTACTGCTGCACGCCTTTCCTATTCATAGACGCTTGATGACATCAAAGTAGTTGTCGTTTTTCTTGAAGCTATACATGGGTCTCACGTCCAGACGAACACCAGCCATTAGTCTACACTGACGTCTCCTCGAGAGTTTCTCTTCTTCTTGCCTTCATTGCATCTTTTCGTCCTCGCTTGTCTCCTATCTACCCCTCCAACCTTAGGCCCGCGTCGGAAAGATCCCTCCTCGCCCAGTCAGCACTACACCGCCGCGTGTGTGCGAGCACAGTGCACGCGACGCTCCCCGTGAATGCGGGTCGCCTCTCATGATCCCATCGAATTCCCGACCATCTTGGTTTTAGGCGCCGGTGCTGTTCGATGTGAACTGCTGGACGTGGTAGTAGTCGCTGTTTGATTTTTGTTCCGCTTTTTCCATCCCACCCATTTTTCATTTTTCAAAAAAATCGTTTTTGGACTCTTTCTAGTTTCTGCAACTACCTCCCATCTCGTACCTCAGGCCCGAGGTCACATACCAGGTAGCACATAGCAGGGGCCTTCGTCCTCACCTCCCACTACCGTGCGTTTTATCACGAGCAGCGTTCAGCATTCCCTTCCCTCGTCGACCCGCGTCGCACTATGCACCACTACACCCTGTTTGGCTAGATTTTCTTCCTAAACCTTGGATGGTGATGTTTTTATCAGATCGGTACCTTCGGGGGAGGGATGCCCACCACCCCAGGAACGGTGATCACCATCTACGATTCCAAGATGAAGGTCACCAAGGAGATCGTCGTGCAAGCTACTCCCGAGGGAGAGGTGGTGGAAATGGAGGTGGTGGAGGGAGAGGAGGACGGATGACCTGGATGGCATGCTGTCTTGGGCCCTCAGAAGGAAGCGGCCGGTGCTCAAAACCACCGAGGCTGCTGCCGCTCTTGATAGTGCTGGTGCTGCTGCATCTGTGGTGGCTGCGAACGAGGGGCTGATCGCAAAGCCCACGGTCGAGATCGTCACGCCTACCAAGGGAGAGGTGGAAAAGGGGGAGGCAGAGGTAGAAGGGGGGGTGAGTGGGGAGGTGGAGAAGGAGAACGTGCAGGCGGCGGTGGAGGAGGGGGAGAGAGAAGAGGGGAAGGTGGAGGGGGTGGATGAGAGGGTGGAGAAGGAAGACGTGGGGGTGGAGGAGAGGGTGGTTGAAATGGTGGAGAAGGAGGAGGTGGAGGTAGTGGTGCAGGGGGAGAAGAGAGAGGTCGCGGAGGGGAAGAAGGGCCTCCTGTCTTGGGTCAAGAGGAGGGTGCTCAGAAGGGCTGGGTCGGATGCTGCTGCCCCTGTTGCTGCCCCTGCCGCTGTGCCTGAGAAGGAGTGGTCTTTGCTGGGGCAGGTGGCATCGGAAGGTGAGAGGGAAAAGCGCACGTCAATGCCCGGTACGCGTGAGAGTCACCCTGCATTCCCTGCATTCATTCCGCTTCGTTGATACTACTGCTGTGGTACGCATTATGCCAGTTCTAGTCTTCTACTATAATAAATGGACGGGCATTGATCATGATACGTATTAATAGCACGATCATGATGATGACGTCGTTTTCAATTCGAAAAATCGAGAATCAAAAGTCACCCGCACCTGGCGTAACTCTGTTTTGGCTGCTTTTGAGACACGAGTACTTTGTATACCAGTGTGATGTGCACAGGTGTACGTCGTAGCATGCAGCCGGTAGCGCGTGGCGTGTACCCTGACCGATGATGATGCAGAACACTTTGCAGGTTGCAGACAAGCGATGATCAACGGCTACACGAGGTAAACTTCGAATGTAGTCGTACATGCACTCGATGTATCCTGCTGCTCTGAACTCGTTCATTCCTCGTGCTGCTTTTCTGTTTGGGTAATGTTCAGGATACTGCTGTACCATGTACCTGGAAATACCTAGAAATAAGAAAGCGGGATATCGGTCCGGGCCAGATTACACTTTTGAAAAAGGGCGTGATCCACCCTAGTTTTGATATTGCCCTATCATATTCCATCATTGCACACATAACTATAACACGCCGCAACACATGATACAACACACCATACCACATCATACCAAACCATACCACATCGTAAGACGTACCACATACTGCTATCAATGGGACAGTGTGTGCGCATTATGTTTCTAGCCAAAGCAGTGATTTGAACGAGACCCAGGACCCCCCAAAAAAACGTATGTCGTCTCACGTAACGATACACGTCCAAACGTATTGACAACGTATCGAAATCGTACTGATTTGAAGTACCTACAATAATCTGATTTCAGGGAGGCTGGACGGTGGCTCCGAGCACTACCCGCTAAAGGTCCTCTTGGAGGAAGGCGTCGAGCACAAGGTGTTCCAAGACCCCTCCAACCGCCGGGAGTGGTCTAAGGGAGCTTACCGCGGCGGCAGCGGCAGCACCACCAGCGCCACCCAAAGTACCAGTTCTTCTGCTGAGAAGAGCAGCTCCGAGAAGGGGGGCGCTGCTGCTCCATCGGAGGTAGGTCAGGCCAGCGATATACCAGTGCTAGATGTTGTTGAGCTATTTCTACTTCGCCCCCATCCGCAAACAAAAGGGGCGATCTTCTTCACGGTTTAAAATAGCTTTCGTACAAATCATGCAGTGCAGTAGATATCATTCATATTAATGGTAGTATTATCAGCCAGATGCTGCCGTCGTAACGATCCTACCGGAATGCTTGGTTGATGTCATCGATCGACAGAGTGTTACTGATGACTGCTGTGTACACTACTGCCTGTCTACAAAGTGTCTACCAGTTATTACTGTACAACAGTGTACCGGGTTTTGGCATGATGGGGCGCCGTAACAAAAATAAGCGTTGCTTGTCGTTGCCACAGCTTTTCGCTACAGTGTACCTGAACACGCGGGTGCCCGTGGGGTGTACATTCGCAGCCTAAAACAACATATAATCTACCTTGGACTCTCGCGTAGCCTCGGCCATTCGCTTCGACAAGTTTTTTAATAGAAATATTGTCGTTCGTATCGCACTCTAATTATCTGATTGTGCTTCCCGTTATTCCAACCCCCCCCCCCACCCCGTGTCTCTATTAGGAGTAGGAACGGTGCTCCATCTCGAAAGGGATGCATGGTCAATGGTCGAATGACTAAGGCAAGCAACCAATGAGTACGCCCCCCCCCCCCGTCTCCTTACCCCCTTTCTCCTGCTCGCGTTTTTCCTTGACCGGTGAACGCGCGGGCATCATACCACCATCTACACACACCGTCATCAACATCACTATAACTGTCAACATCACCACCACCATCATCACCATCAACATCAATTTCACCATCATCATCAATACCAATACCACCCACCATGAAACTGCACGAGAAGATCAAGACAAACGAGCGAAAGGTCGGACAGCAGTTCGGAAGGTGGTGGGGGGGGGCAAAGCGGGGGTCGCAATGAGCAGGGGTCACCAGAGAAAGTTTATCTCGCCCTTTTTGCTCGTCTGCTAGTATAGTTTTGCTTTAGCTATTTTACTGTATGTAGTAGTTTTCCAATGAAGGAGTTTTCTGCCTCTTGGTTTGTATTGTATCATAGCACAGACGAATCGCGGGCACTGACGGGATCACCTTTTGCTTGCCGTGCTGTACTGATAATAGATGTGACTTGCGGCCTAAAAAGCTGCTACAAGGAACACGGCATTTCGAAACAGTTTCGTAATTTTCTTTTGCAGTCTTGTCGGCAGCAGTAGTACAGTGGTTCTAAAACTATGAGATAATATAGAATTCGCCTGTTCGTGGCGTCGTGATATATACAGCTTGAACGCGATCTGTCACGGGCGTTTCTGTTCAAGTTTTTATAACATGCGGCTTGAAAGCACACACACGTCTTTTCAAAGTTGCTTGCTTCCTTGTTTTCTTCAGGAGAGTCTAGCACGGCCTGCAGGCTGCATGTTAAGCGACATCGTTTTGCTTTTAGCGGGCTCGTACCATGCGACTTGAAAACGAAATGAGGGTTCTTTTATTTTCATTTTATGTATATGGCGGCATGCATCACAGAATGATGCCCTTGGTTTTCATTTTAAGGGAATTGACAACATATCATCGATGGTCAGTCAGACATGCAATAATTCACTATTACTACTTTATTCTACACCCCCGTGTTGGTTGAGTCTGATATTCTGTATCATTGATTCAGGTTTAATTATCGCTACTTCCGAGGGGACGCTCCTCCTGTCCCGTGGACTGCTTGCTGCTTTCCTCAATTACAGGCTGGTTCAACTAAAAAAAACAAATTCTCTTCCCCCACGAATGCCGCTCGCAATATCTAGTCAAAGAGTGAACATTTGGAATCATACTGACCCCATGTTTTTTTTAACGGCCTCGGGCTGTCTCTAGCTAGGAGCGAAACTCGTATCGACTAATGACAGGCCTTCACTGCATTCAATAATGTTCAGGCTTTTTCCAAGCGGGGGCGAAAAATAAATTGCGTCGCATTTTGCACGATCCGGTTGGATGTACTCCACGGCATGTCTTGAGAAAAATTCGCGGAACAAATCGAAGATCTGACCTGCCTGTGTCAGTATCAAGCACAGTCTAGGGAAAAATATGGATCCTACACTAAAAGCAAACCATTTGAAGCAAACACCACGTCTCTTACTCATTTTTTACGCACAAAAGTCCGAACGTCCACGGCGTTTTTGAGAGATAGACCCTGATATCTTGTACGCATGCGTGTTCTGCGTGCCCATCCTGAGGTCTGACTTCCGTTTTTTTGTTTTGTTCTTGTTTTGGCTGAAAATATTTGGGCTAAAGTGACCCACATTTTTCGATAAACCTTAACCGACGAAAACTCAGTCAGGCAAGAAAAAAAAAAAAAGACAGGTGAGGTCTTCGCAAGGGCACATGGAAGACGTTTGCAAAATTTCAAGGTCCAAATCGAAAAAACGGCGTGGGCATTCGCCGGGGGAATAAATTTGGGGTTTTTAACGTGAACCAGCCTGTAGCTAGTTTTCGTTTCATCCCATCCATCTGAATGTGCTCTTCGCACCTTTCTCCGGCTCCCTCCCGCTTCTCGTAACTCAGATCCGAGGGCACATGCCAGGCCCCCCGCCCCCCCCACTACTACTCACATGCCTTCACTCCCAGATGTCGCCCCCTGAAGGATTCGCCATTTTCTTCTCGAGACTTACCATAACATGAGACGCCACCAATAATACCGCATGTTTGCATCTACAAAGAGCAGGCGTTTCGTCGGGAGACTGAATTCCCAACCTTCCACACACGGGACAAACCACTATCTAGTTCAAAGATAATATAAACTCTCATATTTTTCGTTCTGAGATGATTTGCAAGAGCCGTGTATCATCCGCCGGGTCTCACCCGGCGTCAAACACGTGCGCAAGAGCCGCGAAATACAGATTCCACACGGCAAACAGGGTCTAGATGTAACATGGCACGGCGTTGGGGCTGCTACCGTACCTGTCGTACCTGTCGAAGTACCATGAGATGGCGCCATCTTTTTTATGATGCACGTACTCTTTTGTAAAATGGTATCAATACGCGTCAGCTGTGAGTTCGATCAATTCAAAAAGCCCAAGGAAGGGTCGATACTCCTCCTTCGCAAGCTGCATGATGCTCCGGTCGCGTTTTTTTTCACAACAGGTGAATGAAATGGTACTGCTGTTTTTCTCTTCCACCGGCATGCTTTATCATTTAAATAGCCTTTTGGGTGACCACGGCCTAGGCTCCAGGAAAACGAGCTATAAATAACGTTAGAACAATGCCATCGTCAACGTTTGGTTCCAATCATTTTTGACGGGATGTGGTTAGCATAATAACTATCATAATAACTATCTTGTAGTACGTATATCACAGAAATAAAACACTTGTTGTGCGTGACGCGTACTTTGGTTGAAGGCCATAAATATTGTTAATAATCGCGTTGAAGATCCAAGTTTTCCACACAACATCCGACAGATCACGGTCTAGATAATCTAAAATACCGAGATCACGAGTACACTTACAATACCGTAATGACATGTTGTGCAAGATCCGTATCACACATATTTCACTATTCGGCAACCAACTGCGCAAGAAGAGCCGTGTCGCACATATTCCACCCGGCAAATATGATCAAGATCGTGCGGATAATACCAAAAATCAGGCATATCTCTTCTTTAAATACTCTACTTTTAATACTACTAAATGTACCAGGAAGATAATAATGAAATGGGGATCTGATCTATCCGATGTAGGAGGTTTTTTCTCCCCGACGATTTTTGATGAGGATACCTGGTATGTTGTATGAGGTCCTGGACCTAAGGGGAATAGAGCTATTTTCTGTCCACGGTAGCATGGTCCATCTAGAGTAGTAAGAGGCGTGTTTTAATATGTTAACCCCGTTGGAACCGCATAATTTTTATCGGGGGGATATCACTTGGAGTTGGTTTGACATGTGTACGAGGTTCTAAAAGGGTACACACTTCCTTCTGGGACTTCAGATAGAAACATGTCGAAAACAAGATGGCGATTACGGCATGAACCACACCAAGAACCCCTCTCCGCTGGGGTAGGGGGCATGTCCGAGGTGCAAGGGGAAACGGTGCACGACACACGCATGCATGATGACAACGCTTTCTAATTGTTGCGCCCGCTTCGTAGAAGCTTGATACGTTCCACGTGTACGTACGGCAACTCTTGTCGCTTTCTCGGTCCCTAGACCTGGAGTCCCCTAGGGGTAGCTGTGAAAGTTCAGGCACACGCTTTTGTTTTTTTTTGTTTTTAGTCCTCCAGCGGACGCGATCTGACTTTCAAGCCCAAGGCTCAAGCTTGTCCCTTTCGGCTTCCGCCATGACCGGAGCAGTACTTACTTTTTCAAATACGAACACAATACCGCGCACTGCAGTTTCCTTTGCTCGAGTTGACATTTTGTTGCACATGTATGATTAAAACTCGTCGCATGGTTGGTACGGTGCGTGCTGCGTGCGTCATGATGCTTCGTCGCATGCCTGAAAAAACATCGCCGCAAGCCTATTAATACCAAAAGTTCGCCGCGTGCTTGATTATAAAAACCTCGCCGCATCGAAAGCAGCCAGCCAGCCAAACACATGCGAGCTCGTCAAGCTTAGCGGAGACTTCTCGTCACCAGATGGATCCAAGCGTCGCCTCTGTTCATCGCAAGGAAAACGCCTGCCGCAAATGAAAGCCCTCAGCGACTACCCCGGTCTCTGAGGCAAGACGTCACGCGGTCGCTACCAACCGCTTGAGGGTCACAAAATTTTCTGAGTGTGTATATGGTGGAAATAGCCAAGGAGCCAACGCTCTCCATACACGCAACATGTCAGCGAAGGCCGAGTGCTTCCATTGGGCCTCGGTTGCGCCGCGTGATGAAACGTACGATGGAGAAAAGAAAGCCAGCCAGACACATCAGTGTGTTTTCATGGGGCCCTAATTCCACCGCGTGTCATGTCCGAGAGGAAAACGACGCCAGAAAATTCAAGCCCCAAACCATCAGTACATAGCAGACAAGCATCAATCCGCGGCGAGACAAGCATTAATGCGCGGCAAGACAGGCAACAAAACGCGGGGGGGCAGCAGCAAAGCGGTGCTAAAATAGTCCTCGTCCGAGGATGGCCTCGCCGATGATGCGCCCATCGACATCGCGTCCAAGAAGCTGGGCGTCCTGACCTCGTCCTTCTTGCTCGACCGCAGCACCTTGCAAATGAGGGGGAGATGAGGAGAGAGGAGGGGAATGAAGCAACAAATCGAGCGCCAGTAAGCGTTCGATGTCTCGGCAAACGCATGACTTCGACCTCAACACCTTTGAAACAAACCGGGCGGGGGAACGAAACAGAAAAATTGAGAGTCAGCCAGGGTTCGACGTCGCAACAAAAATACACGGCCTTGTCACCACAACCGCCGAAGCTTGGCACCTCCAAGTGTCTGAAGCCATAAGACCTTCATTCAGTTGTGAACCTGATGCATGGCCTACAAGCACGAGGGTAAACATGCAATCGTTGCCGGTAAAGTTTATATGAGTTACTATGACGGCCGCTTCCTCCGATGATGTCGGCCTCGTCTCGGCCTTGGACGGATATTGGCCGACGCCGGGGCTCGCTTGTTATTTAGTACAAGTGACAAGGAGGTGCCTCCACCAAGCTCTCTGGCGTTAAGCGAGGGGAGATTTACACTGACTGAGAAGAGGGAGCTTGGGTCGTTCTCATAGAGAACTCTGGGCTTCCGGTTGCGTTCGGGGTTGATGTTGCCGAACGTCAACCATTATGAACGTCCAATGTTGATGGCAGATTTCATAGACCGGGCGTTGGTGCACACGTCTTCGTAGTTGGCTTGTGTGATCGGAGGTTGGCGGTATGTGTATACGTACCCTATCACCTCCACATTGTCGTTTACATGATTCATCCCGACGAGAGCACCCCTGACAACAACAAGACCTCCTTACACACCCAACAGCGACCCTGTCAAACGCCGAACCAATGCACTGCTAAAATAACGGGCGATAGATTCGGCGTTAATCCCTCTAGAATCGCACCCCGTATTACATGGACGAAGTACTTGAAATTAGTGAAGAACAGTTGTTGAATTATAAAAACGTTATCCCTTTGCAATAAAATCTAAAAATACACTTCATACAGCTGCGAGATCGAGGATTTCGTCAAATCTTACATTCGCAAGCTATGTGTGATGCTTAGTTAGCGCGTGTCACGGGGTGAGCATATCGTCAAAAAGGGTATACATGCACCACAACGTACTACCTGCACAGTTACTACCATTGTTTCTGTCATCGATAAGAAGTTGAAGAATATTACTGGTACATCCATAAAAAAAGGAGGGATGTTATACGTTGTTTGTCTTGTTGCCGGAGCACGGCGGCAGCGTCCACGGACCTCCACGGCATTCCACGGTCATGTCCACGGCGTTCCACGGACAGCCGCCGACACTCCACAGGCTACCGCGACCCTTCCACGGGCTTCCACGGACATTCCATGGACTTCCACGGAATGCTGCGGCAAGTAGCGGAACACCGTGGAGGCCCTTGGCACGAGCCGTTGTAATTTCCATGGCAATCTCCACGGCAATCTCCACGGCAGCACTCACGAAAAAGCCACGGTCACCCACGGAAACGTCCACGGAAGCACCCATGGCAACGCTCACGGATATACCCACAGACACGCCCACGGAAACACCCACGGTCTTGTCCACGGAAACGTCCGCGAAACATCCACGAATAGGCCCACGGAAACGTCCGCGAAACATCCACGAATAGGCCCACGGAAACAACCACGACAAGACCCAGGGCCACGCCCACGGACACCGGGTGTCTCACATTATTGTGTGTTTTCAAACCATGGACTAACCCTAACCCTAACCCTAACCGTAACCCATACGAAAGACCGGTCGGAGTGCCCCTAATGGCATCACTGGGGTGAAATGGTTGGAAATGTCAAATAATGTGTATCACTATCGGAGGATTGCGGTGGCAATGGCCGCAGACGGCCGCGGATGGCCGTGGAGTTTTGCTGCGGTTGGGCGTCCGCGGGAATTGCCATGGCAATTACCGCGGACTTCCGCGGACTTCCGTGGTGATTGCCGCGATGCGCATGGCCGTGGAAATTGCCACGGCAGATTCCGTGGAAACTGCCGTGGCGATTGCCGCGGACTTCCGCGGGTTGCCATGTTTGGTTCGACGGACGTTGCCACGGACAGAACCGCGGCACGTGCGGTGGCCACAACCATGGTATTTGCCATGGAAGTGCCATGAGCCGTGGCACATGCCGTGGCAACTCGCGGATTTCCACGGTAGCCCGTGGCATCACCCACGGAAGTCCACGGAAACTCCGCGGTCATTGGCGCGGACCTCCGCCTAAAAGTCAAATAATGTGCATCCCTGAAAAAAGCGGCCGGTGTACCACGTAGCTTGCAAAGATGAGTGTCGACCCTTGTATCGGACTCAAAGCTGGCGCATCTTTCGTACCACACTGCAGCGGTAAATTTCAAGGTTGGGTACTGTAGGGTATACACAAACCACACCCAGGGTAGTTACCCCCGGGTATTACCGTACAAAAGAACTCTTGTGAGTTCTGTGGGACATTTATACCCGTACCCAGAACTTCTAAAAGTTCTGTATGACATTCATACCCGTACCCGGAACTTCTGGAAGTTTTGCACGCCAGCGCCACAAATACCCGGGGTACGGGTATATCGTTTTAATAACGTATGTGAGTTCTGTACGCCCGTGCCACAATACCCGGAACTTCTGTGACTTCTGTAACACTTCCGTACCGTAGCCGGAGTTTCTGTAAGTTCTGTAAGATCCCCATACCCTAACCCGGAACTTCTGTGACTTCTTTAAGACTGTGGCACGTTACCCGTGGTACGGGTATACCTTCGTTACAATACCCGGGGAGCCCACATGCATTAATTCAGGTTTAATAGCCCAAAGAGTGTATTATGCATTCTTATTATAATGTCTGTATCTTGTCGTCAGTGAAACCAACCGAACACCGAATGTACAGCAGTACCAGTACGTATCGTATACCAGGTATGATGGTAGCAGCGCCTGGTATAGGCCGTGTCCGTGTTTCTTTCGTTTCTAACCCGTGGGCACCGTATTATATTGACGAAGGACACTTTTAAATAACAATATGGAGTATTCATTTTTTATTAATCGAATTGAATTCGATTCCAACGAATTTGGCGCCTATCGGGAAACCACGTATTGCGTATTATTGTCAATGTTTATTTTCCTCTCGGAATAACGCATAGATCTGCCGTGACGGCGACGCGGCAACCATCGGCGTCTAGAGGCATCTTCTTGGTTTTCGGTAGTTTCGCTTCTTCTTTGTCGCGGCATTTGGCTTATCGAGCTGTGGTGGCAAAATTGGGCTTGCGACCGCCATTGTTTGTGTTGAAGCCCCACAGCCGAGGTACGTTATGGTATGATCATAGCGCAGTATGGCCGTGAGCGCGGCTGTTGCCCCGGTCACCACTCATTGATGTTCACGATTTATCGCCTCTCTCGGTGGTGGTTTGGTCGATAATAACAGAGTTTTCTGAAAAATGGGAACGGAGCCTAAAATGAGAACGGACGGATTTTTTTAGAAAGCAGACCAACTGTGTACAACTCAAAAAAAAAAAAATGACAGTCCTGTGGGGCTGTACACTAGCCTTGGAATGAGCTGTCGCTCAGGCTGGAAGTCCTCGGCATTGCCTTTGTAGCCAGCATCTAGAGAAATCACAATAGAGCCAGCGTATATCGCTTTTTGCGCCCACCCGAAGGCACGAGATGGAGCATGACCGTTCTGACGAGCTCCTCTCACGGGGCTGGCCAAGGGGTTTCGCAGGATCATTTCGGTTCTCTGATACACTAACTACAGTAAGTGTAGGCAATACGTTCCTTCGAACTGCTGATATTTTTTTCGTGTTTGTGTAGCAGTGCTTGTTCGGTTGCACCTACGCTGTACCTGGTAGTTAGTTGCTGTGACGACGTGCGCGCCAATATCCAAAGATGAGTATCTCGGCCACCCTTCTGGTCGATTTCATGGCGCTGATGTATTTCAATAATTTCACGGACAATATATTGGAACTACAGTTCTACTACTGTAAATCCTCGATGGTCGCCTGTGAAGGGGCAAGAGCGCCGTCGACCGACGCCTTTGAATTTGGTCTTTGATGTGTGATTGATCTTCGGTTCACGAATGAGCATATAGTGTAGACTGCGATAGTATATGGGGCGCGGTGATAGTCGTAGCCACAGAGTAATAATTATTGCTGTGCCTGCAATCGCTGGTCGGACACGTATTCTTACAACTGCAGTCCGTATTAAATGTGCGATGTCGATGTCGAGCGAAAAATACAAAATCCGAAAACATCCGGGCGTCTCATGCCGTTTCGTGATGCTCTTGTGACGGTTGTGATGCTCTTGTGACGGTTGGTTTGGATACTGTAAGGAAGGCGTGTGTTCACGATCAAGACAATTGCAGAGCCGTGGGGAGAAACCGCCGCAGAGGCCCATTTTCTCAACGCGCGCCGCTCTTCCCTTTGCCACAACAGAGCAGAAGCCCCGGCTTGCATCGAGAGCACAGCACACGCTCGGTCAGCCTGTGTGATCGAGCACCCTCTGCTATTATCATACCAGTATTCGACAGCAAGATCCGGTGCATTGATCGATCGCATACTCCCTCCTTGTCGGACTCGGACCCTGTACGCTACCCGGAGCAAGCAGCACCGCCAAGCGAGAAAAGCGATCTTCGTTTACACTGCAGCAACGGCATTCATTGGAACCTTGCCTGCCTGTGCTTGCTACAAGAACAGCCGAGCTGCATAGGAACACAGAGGGAAACGGAACGCCAACGACCAAGGCTACGGTAGGGGGGGTACCCCCATTTTCACTGGTGTGTTTGAGCCACTCGCACGAGTAGCTCTGTACCCTACGGATGAAGATAGTTTAGGAACTTGGTTTACCGCAGCTTAGATCACCTTTGCATTACGGATTGATTTCGTCAACGTAAAACGTAAAGGAAACGTAAGATTGCATAGGAACAAAGGGGTTACCCGCGCGAGTGGCCCCTAGCCACTGAAATAAACGGTCCAAAAGGGGACCCCCCTACCGTAGCCTGGGTCCAACACTAACTACTACTGGTGTTGGCACGATGCTAGGCCGCGGCGCGATATCGGCGCTCGTCGTCGCGATTTCATGCCTGCTGAACACCAGCAAAGCCTTTGTGACGGCACCCACAATGACCAGCAGCAGCAGCAACAACAACAAGTGGACCAAGAAGAACGATGCCCCCAGCAAGGCTCCCGTGGGCAGTAGCACCGGCTTCGGCCTAGGCCAAACTCTGCCGCAGGTTAGAGGGTTCGGGGCTGGGAGCGCGGCGAACCTCCCTAGGGTTCCGTCCGCCAAAGATTACGCGGAAAGAAAGTCTCGAGGTGACGCGTGCCCGCCGCTGGAGCTGATGGGCCCTTTCGGCGTGATTCGAGAGATTGCAGGAGCTATCGAACGCCTGAACGAGGTGAGGTATTCAGTCTCTGTTTCTGGTGTTTCAAGTATTCAGCTTTGGCCTGGAAAAATAGATGCTGTAGTCTAGACTAGACTAGATGTATGCGAGTACGTGTAGTCTGACGAGGGCTCTTAATTATAGTAGTTTTACTATTAAATCAAAGCCGCGATACACCGCGATTTATGGTAATAACATGCTGCTGTTGTTGCTGTTATGTACTTCTGGTAGACTTTGTTGTGGATACTGGTACCGGTGTTTAATGTTTAGAGCTGCGGGCGGTGTATGTATGTTTGCTGTGGGTGGTCTACTGGGCATGCCAACAACGACGAATCTAGTTGTATAACTGACGCCAGGTAAATAATCTACTTGTTCGTCTAATGACTGGCATAATGATGAGGTGATTTTTTTGTAGTGTACCGGTAAGTATATTTGTGGACCCATCAACACTGTGGTGCGGACGTGTCGCAGGAGACGACAGTTTTGGGCGTGGTCGGTCGTCGCGTCGTCACTCACTCCGATACTCAAACTAGTAGACTATGGTATGTCTAGACGGTCACACCTGTAGGAGCCTGAGCACTAAAATTGGTACCAGGTATATTCAGTTTAGACAGTCACACCACCAGGGTCTCGAACACTACATACAGTCATTAATAGTAGCTGCGTGTTCTTCGGGTTAACCTAATGTTCCCATCCACCTACATCCAGCACAAACCAGTCAGTGTCCGTGCTGACGACTAATAGAGCAGAGATGAGCTCTGTGACCACCAACTACGAGGCAGAGATACACGTTGCAAATAAACAGCCATGCAATACCAACCGCAATGAACACGCGGGCAAAGAGCAAAAATATGTGCAAGCCAGTGAGTACGCCACTGCGCCAGGCTGTTCGCAGTTAATAAGAAAAAGCAAAAATGAAGAAGGCGGAAAACAAAATGAAGAGCGCAAAAACACTAAAACTGGTAGTCGACATATTTTGATCCCTTCGTGATTTCAGCGGGGACGAATCTCGAAGAAACCAACTACAAAAACATGAAAAATACACTTCAGCTAAACTGACTATTACAGCATCGACCACGCAAGAAACCCGGGACGCTGGGGGCTAGGGAATGTGTCCGACTGCATGAAAGGGGCCGCTGTGCGGCACGTAATTGATACATTAGCCGTACTGGTTTACTACTGCACGCCCTTCCTATTCATAGACGCTTGATGATATCGAAGTAGTTGTCGTTTTTCTTGAAGCTATACATGGGTCTCACGTCCAAACGAACACCAGCCATTAGTCTACACTGTTGCCTTCTCGAGAGTTTCTCTTCTTCTTGCCTTCATTGCATCTGTTCGTCCTCGCTTGTCTCCTGAGTTCCCCTCCAACCTTAGGCCCGCGTCGGAAAGATCCCACCTCGCCCAGTCAGCACTACACCGCCGCGTGTGTGCGAGCACAGTGCACGCGACGCTCTCCGTGAATGCGAGTTGCCTCTCATGATCCCATCGAATTCCCGACCATGTTGGTTTTAGGCGCCGGTGCTGTTCGATGTGAACTGCTGTACGTGGTAGTAGTCGCTGTTTGATTTTTGTTCCGCTTTTTCCATCCCACCCATTGTTCATTGTTCGTTTTTCAAAAATTGTTTTCGGACTCTTTTTAGTCCTCCAACTCCCTCCCATCTCGTACCTCAGGCCCGAGGTCACATACCAGGTAGCACATAGCAGGGGCCTTCGTCCTCACCTCCCACTACCGTGCGTTTTATCACGAGCAGCGTTCAGCATTCCCTTGCCTCGCCGACTCGCGTCGCACTATGCACCACTACACCCTGTTTGGCTAGATTTTCTTCCTAAACCTTGGATGGTGATGTTTTTATCAGATCGGTACCTTCGGGGGAGGGATGCCCACCACCCCAGGAACGGTGATCACCATTTACGATTCCAAGATGAAGGTCACCAAGGAGATCGTCGTGCAAGCTACTCCCGAGGGAGAGGTGGTGGAAATGGAGGTGGTGGAGGGAGAGGAGGACGAGGATGACCTGGATGGCATGCTGTCTTGGGCCCTCAGAAGGAAGCGGCCGGTGCTCAAAACCACCGAGACTGCTGCCGCTCTTGATAGTGCTGGTGCTGCTGCATCTGTAATGGCTGCGAACGAGGGGCTGATCGCAAAGCCCACGGTCGAGATCGCCACGCTTACCAAGGGGGAGGTGGAAAAGGGGGAGTCGGAGGTGATGGAGGTGGTGAGTGAGGAGGTGGAGAAGGAGAACGTGCAGGCGGCGGTGGAGGGGGGGGAGAGAGAAGAGGGGAAGGTGGAGGGGGTGGATGAGAGGGTGGAGAAGGAAGACGTGGGGGTGGAGGAGAGGGTGGTTGAGATGGTGGAGAAGGAGGAGGTGGAGGTAGTGGTGCAGGGGGAGAAGAGAGAGGTCGCGGAGGGGAAGAAGGGCCTCCTGTCTTGGGTCAAGAGGAGGGTGCTCAGAAGGGCTGGGTCGGATGCTGCTGCCCCTGTTGCTGCCCCTGCCGCTGTGCCTGAGAAGGAGTGGCATTTGCTGGGGCAGGTGGCATCGGAAGGTGAGAGGGAAAAGCGCACGTCAATGCCCGGTACGCGTGAGAGTCACCCTGCATTCCCGGCATTCATTCCGCTTCGTTGATACTACTGCTGTGGTATGCATTATGCCAGTTCTAGTCTTCTACTCGATGGACAGACATTGATCATGATACGTACGATAGCACGATCATGATGATATCGTTTTCAATTCGAAAAGTCGAGAATCAAAAGTCACCCGCACCTGGCGTAACTCTGTTTTGGCTGCTTTTGAGACACGTGTACTTTGTATACCAGTGTGATGTGCACAGGTGTACGTCGTAGCATGCAGCTGGTAGCGCGTGGCGTGTACCCTGACCGATGATGATGCAGAACACTTTGCAGGTTGCAGACAAGCGATGATCAACGGCTACACGAGGTAAACTTCGAATGTAGTCGTACATGCACTCGATGTATCCTGCTGCTCTAACCTCGTTCATTCCTCATGCTGCCTTTCTGTTTGGGTAATGTTCAGGATACTGCTGTACCATGTACCTGGAAATACCTAAAAATATGAAAGCGGGATATCGGTCCAGGCCAGATTACACTTTTGAAAAAGGGCGTGATCCACCCTAGTTTTGATATTGCCCTATCATATCCCATCATTGCATACATAACTATAACACGCCACAACACATCATACAACACACCATACCACATCATACCAAACCATACCACATCATAAGACGTACCACATACTGCTATCAATGGGACAGTGTGTGCGCATTATGTTTGTAGCCAAAGCAGTGATTTGAACGAGACCCAGGACCCCCCCAAAAAAACGTATGTCGTCTCACGTAACGATACACGTCCAAACGTATTGACAACGTATCGAAATCGTACTGATTTGAAGTATCTACAATAATCTGATTTCAGGGAGGCTGGACGGTGGCTCCGAGCACTACCCGCTAAAGGTCCTCTTGGAGGAAGGCGTCGAGCACAAGGTGTTCCAAGACCCCTCCAACCGCCGGGAGTGGTCTAAGGGAGCTTACCGCGGCGGCAGCGGCAGCACCACCAGCGCCACCCAAAGTACCAGTTCTTCTGCTGAGAAGAGCAGCTCCAAGAAGGGGGACGCTGCTGCTCCATCGGAGGTAGGTCAGGCCAGCGATATACCAGTACTAGATGTTGTTGAGCTATTTCTACTTCGCCCCCAACCGTACACAAAAGGGGCGATCTTCTTCACGGTTTAAAATAGCTTTCGTACAAATCATGCAGTGCAGTAGATATCATTCATATTAATGGTGGTATTATCAGCCAGATGCTGCCGTCGTAACGATCCTACCGGAATGCTTGGTTGATGTCATCGATCGACAGAGTGTTACTGATGACTGCTGTGTACACTACTGCCTGTCTACAAAGTGTCTACCAGTTATTACTGTACAACAGTGTACTGGATTTTGGCATGATGGGGCGCCGTAACAAAAATAAGCGTTGCTTGTCGTTGCCACAGCTTTTCGTTACAGTGTACCTGAACACGCGGGTGCCCGTGGGGTGTACATTCGCAGCCTAAACAACATATATTCTACCTTGGACTCTCGCGTAACCTCGGCCATTCGCTTGGACAAGTTTTTTTAATAGAAATATTGTCGTTCGTACCGCACTCCAATTATCTGATTGTGCTTCCCGTTATTCCAAGCCCCCCCCCCACCCCGTGTCTCTATTAGGAGTAGGAACGGTGCTCCATCTCGAAAGGGATGCATGGTCAATGGTCGAATGACTAAGGCAAGCAACCAATGAGTACGCTCCCCCCCCCCGTCTCCTTACCCTCTTTCTCCTGCTCGCGTTTTTCCTTGACCGGTGAACGCGCGGGCATCATACCACCATCTACACACACCGTCATCAACATCACTATAACTGTCAACATCACCACCACCATCATCACCATCAACATCAATATCACCATCATCATCAATACCAATACCACCCACCATGAAACTGCACGAGAAGATCAAGACAAACGAGCGAAAGGTTGGACAGCAGTTCGGAAGGTGGTGGGGGGGGGCAAAGCGGGGGTCGCAATGAGCAGGGGTCACCAGAGAAAGTTTATCTCGCCCTTTTTGCTCGTCTGCTAATCTAGTTTTGCTTTAGCTATTTCACTGTAGTAGTTTTCCAACAAAGAAGGAGTTTTCTGCCTCTTGGTTTGTATTGTATCATAGCACAGACGAATCGCGGGCACTGACGGGATCACCTTTTTTGTCGTGTACTGATAATAGATGTGACTTGCGGCCTCAAAAGCTGCTACAAGGAACACGGCATTTCGAAACAGTTTCGTAATTTTCTTTTGCAGTCTTGTCGACAGCAGTAGTACAGGTGGTTCTAAAACTATGCGATAATATAGCATTCGCCTGTTCGTGGCGTCGTGATATATACAGCTTGAACGCGATCTGTCACGGGCGTTTCTGTTCAAGTTTTATAACATGCGGCTTGAAAGCACACACACGTCTTTTCAAGTTGCTTGCTTGCTTGTTTTCTTCAGGAGAGTTTAGCACGGCCTGCAGGCTGCATGTTAAGCGACATCGTTTTGCTTTTGGCGGGCTCGTACCATGCGACTTGAAAACGAAATGAGGGTTCTTTTATTTTCATTTTATGTATATGGCGGCATGCATCACAGAATGATGCCCTTGGTTTTCATTTTAAGGGAATTGACAACATATCATCGATGGTCAGTCAGACATGCAATAATTCACTATTACTACTTTATTCTACACCCCCGTATTGGTTGAGTCTGACATTCTGTATCATTGATTCAGGTTAAATTATCGCTACTTCCGAGGGGACGCTCCTCCTGTCCCGTGGACTGCTTGCTGCTTTCCTCAATTAATTACAGGCTGGTTCAACTAAAAAAAACAAATTCTCTTCCCCCACGAATGCCGCTCGCAATATCTAGTCAAAGAGTGAACATTTGGAATCATACTGACCCCATGTTTTTCTTAACGGCCTCGGGCTGTCTCTAGCTAGGAGCGAAACTCGTATCGACTAATGACAGGCCTTCAATGCTTCAATAATATTCAGGCTTTTTCCAAGCGGGGGCGAAAAATAAATTGCGTCGCATTTTGCACGATCCGGTTGGATGTACTCCACGGCATGTCTTTAGAAAAATTCGCGGAACAAATCGAAGATCTGACCTGCCTGTGTCAATATCAAGCACAGTCTAGGGAAAATATGGAACCTACACTAAAAGCAAACCATTTGTAGCAAACACCACGTCTCTTACTCATTTTTACGCACGAAAGTCCGAACGTCCACGGCGTTTTTGAGAGATAGACCCTGATATCTTGTACGCATGCGTGTTCTGCGTGCTCATCCTGAGGTCTGACTTCCGTTTTTTTGTTTTGTTCTTGTTTTGGCTGAAAATATTTGGGCTAAAGTGACCCACATTTTTCGATAAACCTTAACCGACGAAAACTCAGTCAGGCAAGAAAAAAAAAAAAAGACAGGTGAGGTCTTCGCAAGGGCACATAGAAGACGTTTGCAAAATTTCAAGGTCCAAATCGAAAAAACGGCGTGGGCATTCGCCGGGGGAATAAATTTGGGGTTTTTAACGTGAACCAGCCTGTAGCTAGTTTTCGTTTCATCCCATCCATCTGAATGTGCTCTTCGCACCTTTCTCCGGCTCCCTCCCGCTTCTCGTAACTCAGATCCGAGGGCACATGCCAGGCCCCCCGCCCCCCCCACTACTACTCACATGCCTTCACTCCCAGATGTCGCCCCCTGAAGGATTCGCCATTTTCTTCTCGAGACTTACCATAACATGAGACGCCACCAATAATACCGCATGTTTGCATCTACAAAGAGCAGGCGTTTCGTCGGGAGACTGAATTCCCAACCTTCCACACACGGGACAAACCACTATCTAGTTCAAAGATATATAAACTCTCATATTTTCGTTCTGAGATGATTTGCAAGAGCCGTGTATCATCCGCCGGGTCTCACCCGGCGTCAAACACGTGCGCAAGAAGCCGCGAAATACAGATTCCACACGGCAAACAGGGTCTAGATGTAACATGGCACGGCGTTGGGGCTGCTACCGTACCTGTCGTACCTGTCGAAGTACCATGAGATGGCGCCATCTTTTTTATGATGCACGTACTCTTTTGTAAAATGGTATCAATACGCGTCAGCTGTGAGTTCGATCAATTCAAAAAGCCCAAGGAAGGGTCGATACTCCTCCTTCGCAAGCTGCATGATGCTCCGGTCGCGTTTTTTTTCACAACAGGTGAATGAAATGGTACTGCTGTTTTTCTCTTCCACCGGCATGCTTTATCATTTAAATAGCCTTTTGGGTGACCACGGCCTAGGCTCCAGGAAAACGAGCTATAAATAACGTTAGAACAATGCCATCGTCAACGTTTGGTTCCAATCATTTTTGACGGGATGTGGTTAGCATAATAACTATCATAATAACTATCTTGTAGTACGTATATCACAGAAATAAAACACTTGTTGTGCGTGACGCGTACTTTGGTTGAAGGCCATAAATATTGTTAATAATCGCGTTGAAGATCCAAGTTTTCCACACAACATCCGACAGATCACGGTCTAGATAATCTAAAATACCGAGATCACGAGTACACTTACAATACCGTAATGACATGTTGTGCAAGATCCGTATCACACATATTTCACTATTCGGCAACCAACTGCGCAAGAAGAGCCGTGTCGCACATATTCCACCCGGCAAATATGATCAAGATCGTGCGGATAATACCAAAAATCAGGCATATCTCTTCTTTAAATACTCTACTTTTAATACTACTAAATGTACCAGGAAGATAATAATGAAATGGGGATCTGATCTATCCGATGTAGGAGGTTTTTTCTCCCCGACGATTTTTGATGAGGATACCTGGTATGTTGTATGAGGTCCTGGACCTAAGGGGAATAGAGCTATTTTCTGTCCACGGTAGCATGGTCCATCTAGAGTAGTAAGAGGCGTGTTTTAATATGTTAACCCCGTTGGAACCGCATAATTTTTATCGGGGGGATATCACTTGGAGTTGGTTTGACATGTGTACGAGGTTCTAAAAGGGTACACACTTCCTTCTGGGACTTCAGATAGAAACATGTCCGAAAACAAGATGGCGATTACGGCATGAACCACACCAAGAACCCCTCTCCGCTGGGGTAGGGGGCATGTCCGAGGTGCAAGGGGAAACGGTGCACGACACACGCATGCATGATGACAACGCTTTCTAATTGTTGCGCCCGCTTCGTAGAAGCTTGATACGTTCCACGTGTACGTACGGCAACTCTTGTCGCTTTCTCGGTCCCTAGACCTGGAGTCCCCTAGGGGTAGCTGTGAAAGTTCAGGCACACGCTTTTGTTTTTTTTTTGTTTTTAGTCCTCCAGCGGACGCGATCTGACTTTCAAGCCCAAGGCTCAAGCTTGTCCCTTTCGGCTTCCGCCATGACCGGAGCAGTACTTACTTTTTCAAATACGAACACAATACCGCGCACTGCAGTTTCCTTTGCTCGAGTTGACATTTTGTTGCACATGTATGATTAAAACTCGTCGCATGGTTGTACGGTGCGTGCTGCGTGCGTCATGATGCTTCGTCGCATGCCTGAAAAAACATCGCCGCAAGCCTATTAATACCAAAAGTTCGCCGCGTGCTTGATTATAAAAACCTCGCCGCATCGAAAGCAGCCAGCCAGCCAAACACATGCGAGCTCGTCAAGCTTAGCGGAGACTTCTCGTCACCAGATGGATCCAAGCGTCGCCTCTGTTCATCGCAAGGAAAACGCCTGCCGCAAATGAAAGCCCTCAGCGACTACCCCGGTCTCTGAGGCAAGACGTCACGCGGTCGCTACCAACCGCTTGAGGGTCACAAAATTTTCTGAGTGTGTATATGGTGGAAATAGCCAAGGAGCCAACGCTCTCCATACACGCAACATGTCAGCGAAGGCCGAGTGCTTCCATTGGGCCTCGGTTGCGCCGCGTGATGAAACGTACGATGGAGAAAAGAAAGCCAGCCAGACACATCAGTGTGTTTTCATGGGGCCCTAATTCCACCGCGTGTCATGTCCGAGAGGAAAACGACGCCAGAAAATTCAAGCCCCAAACCATCAGTACATAGCAGACAAGCATCAATCCGCGGCGAGACAAGCATTAATGCGCGGCAAGACAGGCAACAAAACGCGGGGGGGCAGCAGCAAAGCGGTGCTAAAATAGTCCTCGTCCGAGGATGGCCTCGCCGATGATGCGCCCATCGACATCGCGTCCAAGAAGCTGGGCGTCCTGACCTCGTCCTTCTTGCTCGACCGCAGCACCTTGCAAATGAGGGGGAGATGAGGAGAGAGGAGGGGAATGAAGCAACAAATCGAGCGCCAGTAAGCGTTCGATGTCTCGGCAAACGCATGACTTCGACCTCAACACCTTTGAAACAAACCGGGCGGGGGAACGAAACAGAAAAATTGAGAGTCAGCCAGGGTTCGACGTCGCAACAAAAATACACGGCCTTGTCACCACAACCGCCGAAGCTTGGCACCTCCAAGTGTCTGAAGCCATAAGACCTTCATTCAGTTGTGAACCTGATGCATGGCCTACAAGCACGAGGGTAAACATGCAATCGTTGCCGGTAAAGTTTATATGAGTTACTATGACGGCCGCTTCCTCCGATGATGTCGGCCTCGTCTCGGCCTTGGACGGATATTGGCCGACGCCGGGGCTCGCTTGTTATTTAGTACAAGTGACAAGGAGGTGCCTCCACCAAGCTCTCTGGCGTTAAGCGAGGGGAGATTTACACTGACTGAGAAGAGGGAGCTTGGGTCGTTCTCATAGAGAACTCTGGGCTTCCGGTTGCGTTCGGGGTTGATGTTGCCGAACGTCAACCATTATGAACGTCCAATGTTGATGGCAGATTTCATAGACCGGGCGTTGGTGCACACGTCTTCGTAGTTGGCTTGTGTGATCGGAGGTTGGCGGTATGTGTATACGTACCCTATCACCTCCACATTGTCGTTTACATGATTCATCCCGACGAGAGCACCCCTGACAACAACAAGACCTCCTTACACACCCAACAGCGACCCTGTCAAACGCCGAACCAATGCACTGCTAAAATAACGGGCGATAGATTCGGCGTTAATCCCTCTAGAATCGCACCCCGTATTACATGGACGAAGTACTTGAAATTAGTGAAGAACAGTTGTTGAATTATAAAAACGTTATCCCTTTGCAATAAAATCTAAAAATACACTTCATACAGCTGCGAGATCGAGGATTTCGTCAAATCTTACATTCGCAAGCTATGTGTGATGCTTAGTTAGCGCGTGTCACGGGGTGAGCATATCGTCAAAAAGGGTATACATGCACCACAACGTACTACCTGCACAGTTACTACCATTGTTTCTGTCATCGATAAGAAGTTGAAGAATATTACTGGTACATCCATAAAAAAAGGAGGGATGTTATACGTTGTTTGTCTTGTTGCCGGAGCACGGCGGCAGCGTCCACGGACCTCCACGGCATTCCACGGTCATGTCCACGGCGTTCCACGGACAGCCGCCGACACTCCACAGGCTACCGCGACCCTTCCACGGGCTTCCACGGACATTCCATGGACTTCCACGGAATGCTGCGGCAAGTAGCGGAACACCGTGGAGGCCCTTGGCACGAGCCGTTGTAATTTCCATGGCAATCTCCACGGCAATCTCCACGGCAGCACTCACGAAAAAGCCACGGTCACCCACGGAAACGTCCACGGAAGCACCCATGGCAACGCTCACGGATATACCCACAGACACGCCCACGGAAACACCCACGGTCTTGTCCACGGAAACGTCCGCGAAACATCCACGAATAGGCCCACGGAAACGTCCGCGAAACATCCACGAATAGGCCCACGGAAACAACCACGACAAGACCCAGGGCCACGCCCACGGACACCGGGTGTCTCACATTATTGTGTGTTTTCAAACCATGGACTAACCCTAACCCTAACCCTAACCGTAACCCATACGAAAGACCGGTCGGAGTGCCCCTAATGGCATCACTGGGGTGAAATGGTTGGAAATGTCAAATAATGTGTATCACTATCGGAGGATTGCGGTGGCAATGGCCGCAGACGGCCGCGGATGGCCGTGGAGTTTTGCTGCGGTTGGGCGTCCGCGGGAATTGCCATGGCAATTACCGCGGACTTCCGCGGACTTCCGTGGTGATTGCCGCGATGCGCATGGCCGTGGAAATTGCCACGGCAGATTCCGTGGAAACTGCCGTGGCGATTGCCGCGGACTTCCGCGGGTTGCCATGTTTGGTTCGACGGACGTTGCCACGGACAGAACCGCGGCACGTGCGGTGGCCACAACCATGGTATTTGCCATGGAAGTGCCATGAGCCGTGGCACATGCCGTGGCAACTCGCGGATTTCCACGGTAGCCCGTGGCATCACCCACGGAAGTCCACGGAAACTCCGCGGTCATTGGCGCGGACCTCCGCCTAAAAGTCAAATAATGTGCATCCCTGAAAAAAGCGGCCGGTGTACCACGTAGCTTGCAAAGATGAGTGTCGACCCTTGTATCGGACTCAAAGCTGGCGCATCTTTCGTACCACACTGCAGCGGTAAATTTCAAGGTTGGGTACTGTAGGGTATACACAAACCACACCCAGGGTAGTTACCCCCGGGTATTACCGTACAAAAGAACTCTTGTGAGTTCTGTGGGACATTTATACCCGTACCCAGAACTTCTAAAAGTTCTGTATGACATTCATACCCGTACCCGGAACTTCTGGAAGTTTTGCACGCCAGCGCCACAAATACCCGGGGTACGGGTATATCGTTTTAATAACGTATGTGAGTTCTGTACGCCCGTGCCACAATACCCGGAACTTCTGTGACTTCTGTAACACTTCCGTACCGTAGCCGGAGTTTCTGTAAGTTCTGTAAGATCCCCATACCCTAACCCGGAACTTCTGTGACTTCTTTAAGACTGTGGCACGTTACCCGTGGTACGGGTATACCTTCGTTACAATACCCGGGGAGCCCACATGCATTAATTCAGGTTTAATAGCCCAAAGAGTGTATTATGCATTCTTATTATAATGTCTGTATCTTGTCGTCAGTGAAACCAACCGAACACCGAATGTACAGCAGTACCAGTACGTATCGTATACCAGGTATGATGGTAGCAGCGCCTGGTATAGGCCGTGTCCGTGTTTCTTTCGTTTCTAACCCGTGGGCACCGTATTATATTGACGAAGGACACTTTTAAATAACAATATGGAGTATTCATTTTTTATTAATCGAATTGAATTCGATTCCAACGAATTTGGCGCCTATCGGGAAACCACGTATTGCGTATTATTGTCAATGTTTATTTTCCTCTCGGAATAACGCATAGATCTGCCGTGACGGCGACGCGGCAACCATCGGCGTCTAGAGGCATCTTCTTGGTTTTCGGTAGTTTCGCTTCTTCTTTGTCGCGGCATTTGGCTTATCGAGCTGTGGTGGCAAAATTGGGCTTGCGACCGCCATTGTTTGTGTTGAAGCCCCACAGCCGAGGTACGTTATGGTATGATCATAGCGCAGTATGGCCGTGAGCGCGGCTGTTGCCCCGGTCACCACTCATTGATGTTCACGATTTATCGCCTCTCTCGGTGGTGGTTTGGTCGATAATAACAGAGTTTTCTGAAAAATGGGAACGGAGCCTAAAATGAGAACGGACGGATTTTTTTTAGAAAGCAGACCAACTGTGTACAACTCAAAAAAAAAAAAATGACAGTCCTGTGGGGCTGTACACTAGCCTTGGAATGAGCTGTCGCTCAGGCTGGAAGTCCTCGGCATTGCCTTTGTAGCCAGCATCTAGAGAAATCACAATAGAGCCAGCGTATATCGCTTTTTGCGCCCACCCGAAGGCACGAGATGGAGCATGACCGTTCTGACGAGCTCCTCTCACGGGGCTGGCCAAGGGGTTTCGCAGGATCATTTCGGTTCTCTGATACACTAACTACAGTAAGTGTAGGCAATACGTTCCTTCGAACTGCTGATATTTTTTTCGTGTTTGTGTAGCAGTGCTTGTTCGGTTGCACCTACGCTGTACCTGGTAGTTAGTTGCTGTGACGACGTGCGCGCCAATATCCAAAGATGAGTATCTCGGCCACCCTTCTGGTCGATTTCATGGCGCTGATGTATTTCAATAATTTCACGGACAATATATTGGAACTACAGTTCTACTACTGTAAATCCTCGATGGTCGCCTGTGAAGGGGCAAGAGCGCCGTCGACCGACGCCTTTGAATTTGGTCTTTGATGTGTGATTGATCTTCGGTTCACGAATGAGCATATAGTGTAGACTGCGATAGTATATGGGGCGCGGTGATAGTCGTAGCCACAGAGTAATAATTATTGCTGTGCCTGCAATCGCTGGTCGGACACGTATTCTTACAACTGCAGTCCGTATTAAATGTGCGATGTCGATGTCGAGCGAAAAATACAAAATCCGAAAACATCCGGGCGTCTCATGCCGTTTCGTGATGCTCTTGTGACGGTTGTGATGCTCTTGTGACGGTTGGTTTGGATACTGTAAGGAAGGCGTGTGTTCACGATCAAGACAATTGCAGAGCCGTGGGGAGAAACCGCCGCAGAGGCCCATTTTCTCAACGCGCGCCGCTCTTCCCTTTGCCACAACAGAGCAGAAGCCCCGGCTTGCATCGAGAGCACAGCACACGCTCGGTCAGCCTGTGTGATCGAGCACCCTCTGCTATTATCATACCAGTATTCGACAGCAAGATCCGGTGCATTGATCGATCGCATACTCCCTCCTTGTCGGACTCGGACCCTGTACGCTACCCGGAGCAAGCAGCACCGCCAAGCGAGAAAAGCGATCTTCGTTTACACTGCAGCAACGGCATTCATTGGAACCTTGCCTGCCTGTGCTTGCTACAAGAACAGCCGAGCTGCATAGGAACACAGAGGGAAACGGAACGCCAACGACCAAGGCTACGGTAGGGGGGGTACCCCCATTTTCACTGGTGTGTTTGAGCCACTCGCACGAGTAGCTCTGTACCCTACGGATGAAGATAGTTTAGGAACTTGGTTTACCGCAGCTTAGATCACCTTTGCATTACGGATTGATTTCGTCAACGTAAAACGTAAAGGAAACGTAAGATTGCATAGGAACAAAGGGGTTACCCGCGCGAGTGGCCCCTAGCCACTGAAATAAACGGTCCAAAAGGGGACCCCCCTACCGTAGCCTGGGTCCAACACTAACTACTACTGGTGTTGGCACGATGCTAGGCCGCGGCGCGATATCGGCGCTCGTCGTCGCGATTTCATGCCTGCTGAACACCAGCAAAGCCTTTGTGACGGCACCCACAATGACCAGCAGCAGCAGCAACAACAACAAGTGGACCAAGAAGAACGATGCCCCCAGCAAGGCTCCCGTGGGCAGTAGCACCGGCTTCGGCCTAGGCCAAACTCTGCCGCAGGTTAGAGGGTTCGGGGCTGGGAGCGCGGCGAACCTCCCTAGGGTTCCGTCCGCCAAAGATTACGCGGAAAGAAAGTCTCGAGGTGACGCGTGCCCGCCGCTGGAGCTGATGGGCCCTTTCGGCGTGATTCGAGAGATTGCAGGAGCTATCGAACGCCTGAACGAGGTGAGGTATTCAGTCTCTGTTTCTGGTGTTTCAAGTATTCAGCTTTGGCCTGGAAAAATAGATGCTGTAGTCTAGACTAGACTAGATGTATGCGAGTACGTGTAGTCTGACGAGGGCTCTTAATTATAGTAGTTTTACTATTAAATCAAAGCCGCGATACACCGCGATTTATGGTAATAACATGCTGCTGTTGTTGCTGTTATGTACTTCTGGTAGACTTTGTTGTGGATACTGGTACCGGTGTTTAATGTTTAGAGCTGCGGGCGGTGTATGTATGTTTGCTGTGGGTGGTCTACTGGGCATGCCAACAACGACGAATCTAGTTGTATAACTGACGCCAGGTAAATAATCTACTTGTTCGTCTAATGACTGGCATAATGATGAGGTGATTTTTTTGTAGTGTACCGGTAAGTATATTTGTGGACCCATCAACACTGTGGTGCGGACGTGTCGCAGGAGACGACAGTTTTGGGCGTGGTCGGTCGTCGCGTCGTCACTCACTCCGATACTCAAACTAGTAGACTATGGTATGTCTAGACGGTCACACCTGTAGGAGCCTGAGCACTAAAATTGGTACCAGGTATATTCAGTTTAGACAGTCACACCACCAGGGTCTCGAACACTACATACAGTCATTAATAGTAGCTGCGTGTTCTTCGGGTTAACCTAATGTTCCCATCCACCTACATCCAGCACAAACCAGTCAGTGTCCGTGCTGACGACTAATAGAGCAGAGATGAGCTCTGTGACCACCAACTACGAGGCAGAGATACACGTTGCAAATAAACAGCCATGCAATACCAACCGCAATGAACACGCGGGCAAAGAGCAAAAATATGTGCAAGCCAGTGAGTACGCCACTGCGCCAGGCTGTTCGCAGTTAATAAGAAAAAGCAAAAATGAAGAAGGCGGAAAACAAAATGAAGAGCGCAAAAACACTAAAACTGGTAGTCGACATATTTTGATCCCTTCGTGATTTCAGCGGGGACGAATCTCGAAGAAACCAACTACAAAAACATGAAAAATACACTTCAGCTAAACTGACTATTACAGCATCGACCACGCAAGAAACCCGGGACGCTGGGGGCTAGGGAATGTGTCCGACTGCATGAAAGGGGCCGCTGTGCGGCACGTAATTGATACATTAGCCGTACTGGTTTACTACTGCACGCCCTTCCTATTCATAGACGCTTGATGATATCGAAGTAGTTGTCGTTTTTCTTGAAGCTATACATGGGTCTCACGTCCAAACGAACACCAGCCATTAGTCTACACTGTTGCCTTCTCGAGAGTTTCTCTTCTTCTTGCCTTCATTGCATCTGTTCGTCCTCGCTTGTCTCCTGAGTTCCCCTCCAACCTTAGGCCCGCGTCGGAAAGATCCCACCTCGCCCAGTCAGCACTACACCGCCGCGTGTGTGCGAGCACAGTGCACGCGACGCTCTCCGTGAATGCGAGTTGCCTCTCATGATCCCATCGAATTCCCGACCATGTTGGTTTTAGGCGCCGGTGCTGTTCGATGTGAACTGCTGTACGTGGTAGTAGTCGCTGTTTGATTTTTGTTCCGCTTTTTCCATCCCACCCATTGTTCATTGTTCGTTTTTCAAAAATTGTTTTCGGACTCTTTTTAGTCCTCCAACTCCCTCCCATCTCGTACCTCAGGCCCGAGGTCACATACCAGGTAGCACATAGCAGGGGCCTTCGTCCTCACCTCCCACTACCGTGCGTTTTATCACGAGCAGCGTTCAGCATTCCCTTGCCTCGCCGACTCGCGTCGCACTATGCACCACTACACCCTGTTTGGCTAGATTTTCTTCCTAAACCTTGGATGGTGATGTTTTTATCAGATCGGTACCTTCGGGGGAGGGATGCCCACCACCCCAGGAACGGTGATCACCATTTACGATTCCAAGATGAAGGTCACCAAGGAGATCGTCGTGCAAGCTACTCCCGAGGGAGAGGTGGTGGAAATGGAGGTGGTGGAGGGAGAGGAGGACGAGGATGACCTGGATGGCATGCTGTCTTGGGCCCTCAGAAGGAAGCGGCCGGTGCTCAAAACCACCGAGACTGCTGCCGCTCTTGATAGTGCTGGTGCTGCTGCATCTGTAATGGCTGCGAACGAGGGGCTGATCGCAAAGCCCACGGTCGAGATCGCCACGCTTACCAAGGGGGAGGTGGAAAAGGGGGAGTCGGAGGTGATGGAGGTGGTGAGTGAGGAGGTGGAGAAGGAGAACGTGCAGGCGGCGGTGGAGGGGGGGGAGAGAGAAGAGGGGAAGGTGGAGGGGGTGGATGAGAGGGTGGAGAAGGAAGACGTGGGGGTGGAGGAGAGGGTGGTTGAGATGGTGGAGAAGGAGGAGGTGGAGGTAGTGGTGCAGGGGGAGAAGAGAGAGGTCGCGGAGGGGAAGAAGGGCCTCCTGTCTTGGGTCAAGAGGAGGGTGCTCAGAAGGGCTGGGTCGGATGCTGCTGCCCCTGTTGCTGCCCCTGCCGCTGTGCCTGAGAAGGAGTGGCATTTGCTGGGGCAGGTGGCATCGGAAGGTGAGAGGGAAAAGCGCACGTCAATGCCCGGTACGCGTGAGAGTCACCCTGCATTCCCGGCATTCATTCCGCTTCGTTGATACTACTGCTGTGGTATGCATTATGCCAGTTCTAGTCTTCTACTCGATGGACAGACATTGATCATGATACGTACGATAGCACGATCATGATGATATCGTTTTCAATTCGAAAAGTCGAGAATCAAAAGTCACCCGCACCTGGCGTAACTCTGTTTTGGCTGCTTTTGAGACACGTGTACTTTGTATACCAGTGTGATGTGCACAGGTGTACGTCGTAGCATGCAGCTGGTAGCGCGTGGCGTGTACCCTGACCGATGATGATGCAGAACACTTTGCAGGTTGCAGACAAGCGATGATCAACGGCTACACGAGGTAAACTTCGAATGTAGTCGTACATGCACTCGATGTATCCTGCTGCTCTAACCTCGTTCATTCCTCATGCTGCCTTTCTGTTTGGGTAATGTTCAGGATACTGCTGTACCATGTACCTGGAAATACCTAAAAATATGAAAGCGGGATATCGGTCCAGGCCAGATTACACTTTTGAAAAAGGGCGTGATCCACCCTAGTTTTGATATTGCCCTATCATATCCCATCATTGCATACATAACTATAACACGCCACAACACATCATACAACACACCATACCACATCATACCAAACCATACCACATCATAAGACGTACCACATACTGCTATCAATGGGACAGTGTGTGCGCATTATGTTTGTAGCCAAAGCAGTGATTTGAACGAGACCCAGGACCCCCCCAAAAAAACGTATGTCGTCTCACGTAACGATACACGTCCAAACGTATTGACAACGTATCGAAATCGTACTGATTTGAAGTATCTACAATAATCTGATTTCAGGGAGGCTGGACGGTGGCTCCGAGCACTACCCGCTAAAGGTCCTCTTGGAGGAAGGCGTCGAGCACAAGGTGTTCCAAGACCCCTCCAACCGCCGGGAGTGGTCTAAGGGAGCTTACCGCGGCGGCAGCGGCAGCACCACCAGCGCCACCCAAAGTACCAGTTCTTCTGCTGAGAAGAGCAGCTCCAAGAAGGGGGACGCTGCTGCTCCATCGGAGGTAGGTCAGGCCAGCGATATACCAGTACTAGATGTTGTTGAGCTATTTCTACTTCGCCCCCAACCGTACACAAAAGGGGCGATCTTCTTCACGGTTTAAAATAGCTTTCGTACAAATCATGCAGTGCAGTAGATATCATTCATATTAATGGTGGTATTATCAGCCAGATGCTGCCGTCGTAACGATCCTACCGGAATGCTTGGTTGATGTCATCGATCGACAGAGTGTTACTGATGACTGCTGTGTACACTACTGCCTGTCTACAAAGTGTCTACCAGTTATTACTGTACAACAGTGTACTGGATTTTGGCATGATGGGGCGCCGTAACAAAAATAAGCGTTGCTTGTCGTTGCCACAGCTTTTCGTTACAGTGTACCTGAACACGCGGGTGCCCGTGGGGTGTACATTCGCAGCCTAAACAACATATATTCTACCTTGGACTCTCGCGTAACCTCGGCCATTCGCTTGGACAAGTTTTTTTAATAGAAATATTGTCGTTCGTACCGCACTCCAATTATCTGATTGTGCTTCCCGTTATTCCAAGCCCCCCCCCCACCCCGTGTCTCTATTAGGAGTAGGAACGGTGCTCCATCTCGAAAGGGATGCATGGTCAATGGTCGAATGACTAAGGCAAGCAACCAATGAGTACGCTCCCCCCCCCCGTCTCCTTACCCTCTTTCTCCTGCTCGCGTTTTTCCTTGACCGGTGAACGCGCGGGCATCATACCACCATCTACACACACCGTCATCAACATCACTATAACTGTCAACATCACCACCACCATCATCACCATCAACATCAATATCACCATCATCATCAATACCAATACCACCCACCATGAAACTGCACGAGAAGATCAAGACAAACGAGCGAAAGGTTGGACAGCAGTTCGGAAGGTGGTGGGGGGGGGCAAAGCGGGGGTCGCAATGAGCAGGGGTCACCAGAGAAAGTTTATCTCGCCCTTTTTGCTCGTCTGCTAATCTAGTTTTGCTTTAGCTATTTCACTGTAGTAGTTTTCCAACAAAGAAGGAGTTTTCTGCCTCTTGGTTTGTATTGTATCATAGCACAGACGAATCGCGGGCACTGACGGGATCACCTTTTTTGTCGTGTACTGATAATAGATGTGACTTGCGGCCTCAAAAGCTGCTACAAGGAACACGGCATTTCGAAACAGTTTCGTAATTTTCTTTTGCAGTCTTGTCGACAGCAGTAGTACAGTGGTTCTAAAACTATGCGATAATATAGCATTCGCCTGTTCGTGGCGTCGTGATATATACAGCTTGAACGCGATCTGTCACGGGCGTTTCTGTTCAAGTTTTATAACATGCGGCTTGAAAGCACACACACACGTCTTTTCAAAGTTGCTTGCTTGCTTGTTTTCTTCAGGAGAGTTTAGCACGGCCTGCAGGCTGCATGTTAAGCGACATCGTTTTGCTTTTGGCGGGCTCGTACCATGCGACTTGAAAACGAAATGAGGGTTCTTTTATTTTCATTTTATGTATATGGCGGCATGCATCACAGAATGATGCCCTTGGTTTTCATTTTAAGGGAATTGACAACATATCATCGATGGTCAGTCAGACATGCAATAATTCACTATTACTACTTTATTCTACACCCCCGTATTGGTTGAGTCTGACATTCTGTATCATTGATTCAGGTTAAATTATCGCTACTTCCGAGGGGACGCTCCTCCTGTCCCGTGGACTGCTTGCTGCTTTCCTCAATTAATTACAGGCTGGTTCAACTAAAAAAAACAAATTCTCTTCCCCCACGAATGCCGCTCGCAATATCTAGTCAAAGAGTGAACATTTGGAATCATACTGACCCCATGTTTTTCTTAACGGCCTCGGGCTGTCTCTAGCTAGGAGCGAAACTCGTATCGACTAATGACAGGCCTTCAATGCTTTCAATAATATTCAGGCTTTTTCCAAGCGGGGGCGAAAAATAAATTGCGTCGCATTTTGCACGATCCGGTTGGATGTACTCCACGGCATGTCTTTAGAAAAATTCGCGGAACAAATCGAAGATCTGACCTGCCTGTGTCAATATCAAGCACAGTCTAGGGGAAAATATGGAACCTACACTAAAAGCAAACCATTTGTAGCAAACACCACGTCTCTTACTCATTTTTACGCACGAAAGTCCGAACGTCCACGGCGTTTTTGAGAGATAGACCCTGATATCTTGTACGCATGCGTGTTCTGCGTGCTCATCCTGAGGTCTGACTTCCGTTTTTTTTGTTTTGTTCTTGTTTTGGCTGAAAATATTTGGGCTAAAGTGACCCACATTTTTCGATAAACCTTAACCGACGAAAACTCAGTCAGGCAAGAAAAAAAAAAAAAGACAGGTGAGGTCTTCGCAAGGGCACATAGAAGACGTTTGCAAAATTTCAAGGTCCAAATCGAAAAAACGGCGTGGGCATTCGCCGGGGGAATAAATTTGGGGTTTTTAACGTGAACCAGCCTGTAGCTAGTTTTCGTTTCATCCCATCCATCTGAATGTGCTCTTCGCACCTTTCTCCGGCTCCCTCCCGCTTCTCGTAACTCAGATCCGAGGGCACATGCCAGGCCCCCCGCCCCCCCCACTACTACTCACATGCCTTCACTCCCAGATGTCGCCCCCTGAAGGATTCGCCATTTTCTTCTCGAGACTTACCATAGCATGAGACGCCACCAATAATACCGCATGTTTGCATCTACAAAGAGCAGGCGTTTCGTCGGGAGACTGAATTCCCAACCTTCCACACACGGGACAAACCACTATCTAGTTCAAAGATAATATAAACTCTCATATTTTTCGTTCTGAGATGATTTGCAAGAGCCGTGTATCATCCGCCGGGTCTCACCCGGCGTCAAACACGTGCGCAAGAGCCGCGAAATACAGATTCCACACGGCAAACAGGGTCTAGATGTAACATGGCACGGCGTTGGGGCTGCTACCGTACCTGTCGTACCTGTCGAGGTACCATGAGATGGCGCCATCTTTTTTGTGATGCACGTACTCTTTTGTAAAATGGTATCAATACGCGTCAGCTGTGAGGTTGATCAGTTCAATAAGGGTCGATACTCCTCCTTCGCAAGCTGCATGATGCTCCGGTCGCGTGATTTATACAACAGGTGAATAAAATGGTACTGCTGTTTTTCTCTTCCACCGGCATGCTTTATCATTTAAATAGCTTTTTGGGTGACCACGGCCTAGGCTTCAGGAAAACGAGCTATAAATAACGTGAGAACGTTGCCATCGTCAACGTTTGGCTCCAATCATTTTTGACGGGATGTGGTTAGCATAATAACTATCATAACAACTATCTTGTAGTACGTATATCACAGAAATAAAACACTTGTTGTGCGTGACGCGTACTTTGATAGAAGGCCATAAATATTGTCAATAATCGCGTTGAAGATCCAAGTTTTCCACACAACATCCGACAGATCACGGTCTAGATAATCTAAAATACCGAGATCACGAGTACACTTACAATACCGTAATGACATGTTGTGCAAGATCCGTATCACACATAAATACATATAAAATCATTCCTTGAATATCGAGTCATTCCTTGGTGTCATGGACTTTGGTCAGGAGTTTTTTGTCTCGGCCTAAGTATGCGATTCGCGGAACTGGAATTCTCGGTCGAATATGGCTTGGTTCGAGCGCCGCCTTCGGGGGGCGGCTCTAACGCCCCTCGCCCTGCCGTGTCCGTTCCGCACATCGACGTGAACGCGGACGGGTGCCGAGCGAGACGAGCGAGTGTCGAGAAAGAATTTCGGAAAAATTGTTGAATCTTAATGGCTGCAACGCCTGAATGATTCACAAAATTGGAATCATTTCCAAACGGTACGTGATAATGTTTGGAATTTTGCGGTGGCATACTCTCGAGCGTTAGATTCTTTGCTGTACTTTTTTACTAGTTCGTTTGGTTTCTTGCACGGCATTTAATTGCTTTTGTTTCTGCTCGTTTTGCCAGCTGGAAATTCAATTTTTTAGTGTGGGTTCACCTAAAACGTGACACAACTTACCGACGATATCCAACAACTTCGTGACACAAATTACCGACGGCAAAACGTTTCGTGACAACATAACTCCCAAGTCGTGATGCTTTCGCGTAACATAATTTCGAGACAAAACGAAGCAGGTAGAGCCGTCTCTTCGGCCTTTGGCCCTGGCTTTAGCACGGCCGCTGACACTCCAGCCAGCCTCTGCTGTAGGCATGAACGAATGCGGTTGATTCGCAGCGAACTATCCCGCTGTGCTCGCTTCTATGTGGCCATTGTCCATGCCATTTCATGTCACCTCCCTACTGTTTTGAGCTCGTCGTTGTGCGGTTGAGGTACGAGGAAACCCGTACGTACTCGGTGAGAACAGCAGTATGTACGACGAGCATGAACGCCAATTGACAACATTGGCAAGCACAAAACAGCAGGTGTAGCTGCAGTAGCCGAAGGGCGAAACGTCTAGCACATAATGCAGCAACTAGTAGCAACCAGAACTACAGCAGATAGCTCAAAGTGCAGTACGAGTGCCGTTGGCAAGTTTAGTCGTACACGCATCACTCTGTCCAATATACTCCAGTATATATAACAGAATCTCGAGACAAAACGAAGCAGGTAGAGCCGTCTCTTCGGCCCTTGGCCCTGGCTTTAGCACGGCCGCTGACACTCCAGCCAGCCTCTGCTGTAGGCATGAACGAGTGCGGTTGATTCGCAGCGAACTATCCCGCTGTGCTCGCTTCTATGTGGCCATTGTCCATGCCATTTCATGTCACCTCCCGTCTGTTTTGAGCTCGTCGTCGTACGGTTGAGGTACGAGGAAACCCGCACGTACTCGGTGAGAACAGCAGTATGTACGACGAGCATGAACGCCAACTGACGACATTGGCAAACACACAACAGCAGGTGTAGCAGCAGTAGCCGAAGGGCGAAACGTCTAGCACATAATGCAGCAACAAGTAGCAACCAGAACTACAGCAGATAGCTCAAAGTGCAGTGCGAGTGCCGTTCGTTGGCAAGTTTAGTCGTACACGCATCACTCTCAAGAGCCAACAAGAGGCAGGGCAGGGGCCCCCAACACAGAGACACGTGACAACCACGGCCAGCTGTCGATCGCGTAATCGGCCGGTAGTCCGTGCTTCGGTGGGTGTATCGGAAGTCGTTCGTAGAACTACTGCTGTAGACCGTCGAAAGACCATGTGACATGTGACATCCCGTTCTGGTGGCAGCCTCGCCAGTAGACCCCCCAAAATTTATTTTTCTCCTCTTTTTCTTGGCCCCATGCACCCATTTCCTTCCCTTTCTTCTCCTCTTTGTTCTTTGTTTCTTTTTTCCAGTTGACTTGCGTCTGTTGTGCGTATGCGTAGTGATAGATACTACGTGTGATATATACGTGGTAGTCTTTCTTCGGTGGCAAGCGGTATAGTCGGTTTTCCCAGGCGCGAGTAATGAGACGTATGTACCGGTATTGACCTGGCACATCGTATACGTACTGACTCCCGATCTCACTTTTATATGTTTCTGGTGGAGGCATGAATTGCGTCAGCTGTGATTTATGCGTGTACCGCCTTGGGTTGTTCGTGTTTTTCCCTAGGGTATTCCTCTGCTCCAGAGTGACTGGAACCAGTCCTGTGACCACGGACTGGATTGTGGGAGTTAATGTGAGAACAACAACAACTGAAATATTGCCTGTTTCTTGACCTTTCAGCTGGTTCCTGCAAATTTGGTTTTTCTGCCAACACGATTTTGAACCCTATGCAAAGATCCTGTTTTTTTTTTTTTTTTTTTTTTTTTTATTATCCTCCGGCGGATGATGGGGAAAAATGAAGCTTTAGCTCACCACACTTCCGCGTATTTTCATACGCGTCGTGTGTCGATTCAACTCAGTTGCTTTCGCAGCCCAAATGTTTTCATCAATTGTCAGCCGGCCGCCCCGGTGGTCTAGTGGTTTTACCCTCGAATACCTCCAACGTTTGGTTGTCCTTGAGTTTGACACCCTCCACGATGAAATTTGACTTTATTTGCAAAAATGCAATCAAAAAAAGAGATCAACTGCTGAGAAGAGCACCTGCTAGGTACAATTCGACGCGAGTCGACGAGGGAAGAAAATGCTCGATTCTCCTCGCGGTAAAAATGAAGGCACGTGCCGAAGTGGGGAGGGAGGAGGAGGGCCCGCTATGTGACCCCGGATCTGAGTTACTACTGGGAGGAAGCGCGAGAATGGTGCGGGGATGATAAATGGGATGAAGAAAAAAAAATGTTGCAAAGAATGGTATATGATTATTTCTACCAGTAAATAATATGTCAGTCTTTGGGAAATACGCACGGCACCATCGGCTGTCGTCATGGTAGAGACACTCCGGATATTATGTATTGAGGGGACGCGTCCGATTTCGACAACGTGAAAGCACCCACGAAGCAAAGATAGCAAACACACATATCCCGCCTTCTCGAGAAAAAACAGAGAAGAAGCGCTCGCCAACCTCCCGTACGAGCAAAGCCACCCCCGCACCAATCTTAGACAACGCCGACGCAACGAGAGATCGCCCTCCTCTTCTTCGTTTTTCTCCTCGCCCGCAAGCACGCAGACCAAATCAATGCGACAGCCTTCACGTAACAAAAAAACAATCTTCTTCCAAAACCTCGCCGGCTGACATAGCCCCATGCCGACGTTTGATGCAAACCGACTTTGCATCCTGTCGACTTCGAACCTCCATTGCCACGGGGACAGCAGTGCAGTCCCTTCATTAATGCCAAGGCCTCTTTCGTTTCGCCTAAAGGCGACGCAAGTTCTCAATAATACTTTTTTCGGTATTTTTGTTTGATAGACGCCAACTTTTACTTGACGGCGAATTTAACATAGTTTGTTTCGCCTATCCTTGCCTTCTATATTGTATAATATTACGTTTTTTTTTCTGTCAAATCATGACTTTCATTATCCCATGTTCGTATTGAACTCTTGGCATTACTTTAAAGTTCAATGCATGCCAAATCGGACAGCTACACCTTAAGTTGTCGAAGTGCTGCCCTGCCCTACCCGAAGCATGGGCGCCGGCGAATGCCGGCGCCCATGCGGAGCCCTTGTAATAATATAAAATATTTGAGCCATCCCACGAAAGGGTTGCAGCAGAAAGTCCCTGAGTTCCTCACATGAGGAACTCAACATCTCACCCGAAAAATGACTTCGAAGGCATTCGTTTGCGCAACCCGACCAAGCTTCTATGCCTTAGTCCCACAACATTATGTACTCGGGAAATAACTTCACTGACCCGCAGTTCCTCACATGAGGAACTCAACCGCCCAGGGACTTTTTGTCGCAAAAAGTGCAACCCCTATCGTGGGATGATTCATTTCACTATTCGGCAACCAACTGCGCAAGAGCCGTGTCGCACATATTCCACCCGGCAAATATGATCAAGATCGTGCAGATAATACCAAAAATCAGGCATATCTCTTCTTTAAATACTCTACTTTTAATACTACTAAATGTACCAGGAAGATAATAATGAAATGGGGATCTGATCTGTCCGATGTAGGAAGTATTTTCTCCCCGACAATTTTTGATGAGGATACCTGGTATGCTGTATGAGCTCCTGGACTTAAGGGGAATAGAGCTATTTTCTGTCCACGGTAGCATGGTCCATCTAGAGTAGTAAGAGGCGTGTTTTAATATGTTAACCCCGTTGGAACCGCATCATTTTTATCGGGGGGATATCACTTGGAGTTGGTTTGGCATGTGTACGAGGTTCTAAAAGGGTACACACTTCCTTCTGGGACTTCAGATAGAAACATGTCGAAAACAAAATGGCGATTACGGCATGAACCACACCAAGAACCCCTCTCCGCTGGGGTAGGGGGCATGTCCGAGGTGCAAGGGGAAACGGTGCACGACACACGCATGCATGATGACAACGCTTTCTAATTGTTGCGCCCGCTTCGTAGAAGCTTGATACGTTCCACGTGTACGTACGGCAACTCTTGTCGCTTTCTCGGTCCCTAGACCTGGATTCCCCTAGGGGTAGCTGTGAAAGTTCAGGCACACGCTTTTGTTTTTTTTTGTTTGTTAGTCCTCCAGCGGACGCGATCTGACTTTCAAGCCCAAGGCTCAAGCTTGCCCCTTTCGGCTTCCGCCATGACCGGAGCAGTACTTTCTCAAATACGAACACAATACCGCGCACTGCAGTTTCCTTTGCTCGAGTTGACATTTTGTTGCACAAGGATGATTAAAACTCGTCGCATGGTTGGTACGGTGCGTGCTGCGTGCGTCATGATGCTTCGTCGCATGCCTAAAAAACCCTCGCCGCAAGCCTATTAATAATACCAAAAGTTCGCCGCGTGCTTGATTATAAAAACCTCGCCGCATCGAAAACAGCCAGCCAGCCAAACACATGCGAGCTCGTCAAGCTTAGCCGAGACTTCTCGTCACCAGATGGATCCAAGCGTCATCTCTGTTCATCGCAAGGAAAACGCCTGCCGCAAATGAAAACCCTCAGCGACTACCCCGGTCTCTGAGGCAAGACGTCACGCGACCGCTACCAACCGCTTGAGGGTCACAAAATTTTCTGAGTGTGTATATGGTGGAAATAGCCAAGGAGCCAACGCTCTCCATACACGCAACATGTCAGCGAAGGCCGAGTGCTTTCATTGGGCCTCGATTGCGCCACGTGATGAAACGTACGATGGAGAAAAGGAAGCCAGCCAGACACATCAGTGTGTTTTCATGGGGCCCTAATTCCACCGCGTGTCATGTCCGAGAGGAAAACGACGCCAGAAAATTCAAGCCCCAAACCAACAGTACATAGTAGACAAGCATCAATCCGCGGCGAGACAAGCATCAACGCGCGGGAAGACAGGCATCGAAACGCGAGGGGGCAGCAGCAAAGCGGTGCTAAAATAGTCCTCGTCCGAGGATGGCCTCGCCGATGATACGCCCATCGACATCGCGTCCAAGAAGCTGGGCGTCCTGACCTCGTCCTTCTTGCTCGACCGCAGCACCTTGCAAATGAGGGGGAGATGAGGAGAGAGGAGGGGAATGAAGCAATAAATCGAGCGCCAGTAAGCGTTCGATGTCTCAGCAAACGCATGACTTCGACCTCAACACCTTTGAAACAAACCGGGCGGGGGAACGAAACAGAAAAATTGAGAGTCAGCCAGGGTTCGACGTCGCAACAAAAATACACGACCTTGTCACCACAATCGCCGAAGCTTGGCACCTCCAAGTGTCTGAAGCTATAAGACCTTCATTCAGTTGTGAACCTGATGCATGGCCTACAAGCACGAGGGTAAACATGCAGTCGTTGCCGGTAAAAGTATATGATTTACTATGACTGCCGCTTCCTCCGATGATGTCGGCCTCGTCTTGGCCTTGGACGGGTATTGGCCGACGCCAGGGCTCGCTTGTTATTTAGTACAAGTGACAAGGAGGTGCCTCCACCAACCTCTCTGGCGTTAAGCGAGGGGAGATTTGCACTGACTGACACGAGGGAGCTTGGGTCGTTCTCATAGAGAACTCTGGGCTTCCGGTTGCGCTCGGGGTTGATGTTGCCGAACGTCAACCCCTATGAACGTCCAATATTGATGGCAGATTTCATAGACCGGGCGTTGGTTAACACGTCTTCGTAGTTGGCTTGTGTGATCGGAGGTTGACGGTATGTGTACACGTACCCTATCACCTCCACATTGTCGTTTACATGATTCATCCCGACGAGAGCACCCCTGACAACAATAAGGTCTCCTTACACACCCAACAGCGACCCTGTCAAACGCCGAACCAATGCGCTGCTAAAATAGCGGGCGATAGATTCGGCGTTAATCCCTCTAGAATCGCACCCCGTATTACATGGACAAAATACTTGAAATTAGTGCAGAACAGTTATTGAATTATAAAAACGTTATCCCTTTGCTATAAAATCTAAAAATACACTACATACAGCTGCGAGATCGAGGATTTCGTCAAATCTCACATTCGCAAGCTATGTGTGATGGTTAGTTAGCGCGTGTTACGGGGTGAGCATATCCTCAAAAAGGATATACATACACCACAACGTACTACCTGTACAGTTGCTACCATTGTTACTGTCATCGATAAAAAGTTGAAGAATATTACTGGTACATCCATAAAAAAGGAGGGATGTTATACGTTGTTTGTCTTGTTGCCGGAGCACGGCGGCAGTATCCACGGACCTCCACGGCATTCCACGGTCGGTCATGTCCACGGCGTTCCACGGACAGCCGCCGACACTCCACAGGCTACCGCGACCCTTCCACGGGCTTCCACGGACATTCCATGGACTTCCACGGAATGCCGCGGCAAGTAGCGGAACACCGTGGAGGCCCATGGCACGAGCCGTTGTAATTTCCATGGCAATCTCCACAGCAATCTCCACGGTAGCACCCACGAAAAAGCCACGGTCACCCACGGAAATGTCCACGGAAGCACCCACGGCAACGCTCACGTATATACCCACAGACACGCCCACGGAAACACCCACGGTCTTGTCCACGGAAACGTCCGCAAAACATCCACGAATAGGTCCACGGAAACAACCACGACAAGACCCAGGGCCACGCCCACGGACACCGGGTGCCTCACATTATTGTGTGTTTTCAAACCATGGACTAACCCTAACCCTAACCCTAACCGCAACCCATACGAAAGACCGGTCGGAGTGCCCCTGATGGCATCACTGGGGTGAAATGGTTGGAAATGTCAAATAATGTGTATCACTATCGGAGGATTGCGGTGGCAATGACCGCAGACGGCCGCGTGCGGTGGCCACAACCATGGTATTTGCCGTGGAAGTGCCATGAGCCGTGGCACATGCCGTGGCAACTCGCGGATTTCCACGGTAGCCCGTGGCATCACCCACGGAAGTCCACGGAAACTCCGCGGTCATTGGCGCGGACCTCCGCCAAAAAGTCAAATAATGTGCATCCCTGAAAAAAGCGGCCGGTGTACCACGCAGCTTGCAAAGATGAGTGTCGACCCTTGAATGTATCGGACTCAAAGCTGGCGCATCTTAAGTACCACACTGCAGCGGTAAATTTCAAGGTTGGGTACTGTAGGGCACGCACAAACCACACCCAGGGTATTTACCCCGGGTGTTACCGTACAAAGAACTTTCGTGAGTTCTGTGGGACATTTATACCCGTACCCAGAACTTCTAGAAGTTCTGTATGACATTCATACCCGTACCCGGAACTTCTGGAAGTTTTGCACGCCAGCGCCACAAATACCCGGGGTACGGGTATACCATTTTAATAACGTATGTATATGAGTTCTGTACGCCCGTGCCACAATACCCGGAACTTCTGTGACTTCTGTAACACTTCCGTACCGTAGCCGGAGTTTCTGTAAGTTCTGTAAGATCCCCATACCCTAACCCGGAACTTCTGTGACTTCTTTAATACTGTGGCACATTACCCGTGGTACGGGTATACCTTCGTTACAATACCCGGGGAGCCCACATGCATTAATTCAGGTTTAATAGCCCAAAGAGTGTATTATGCATTCTATTAAAGTGTCATATCTTGTCGTCAGTGAAACCAACCGAACACCGAATGCACAGCAGTCGCAGTACGTATCGTATACCAGGTATGATGGTAGCAGCGCCTGCTATAGGCCGTGTCCGTGTTTCTTTCGTTTCTAACCCGTGGGCACCGTATTATATTGACGAAGGACACTTTTGAATAAAAATTATGGAGTATTCATTTTTTATTAATCGAATTGAATTCGATTCCAACGAATTTGGCGCCTATCGGGAAACCACGCACAGTAGGTGGCCCTGTATAGTGGCAACTTGAATAGTAAAGTGCCCTATATAGTGGCATGAAAATCTCCTGGCAAAATCTCAACCCGATATAGTGGCACTTTACCACTATTGAGGACGGGGCCCTCAATAGTGGCATTTTGGGCATCACACACACCCAATAGTGGCAGTTCCAAGTAGTGGGCCCCCACTACTGCTGTACTACACCTGCCCACACACACTCTCAGCGGTGGGCGCCACACGTATCATGCCAGCCTGCGCGGACCTAGAACTGTGTAAACTCCCAAACAAACCACTGGGAGAGAATTTTTTGGTCCTCTAGAACAATACGCAGAGTCGTGTGGCGTTGGTGACGCCGGGCACTTTCTCCGCAAGGCGAAAATGGCATTCTTAGCAGCTACATTCGCTAGACCGGCACAGCAGTTGGACATTAGAGTGTTTACCAACTCGTAGTGCAATCAGTCGGCTAAAGCCTACAGCAGTTGCAGAGCTTCGTGGTGGTTGGGTTGATGCGCCGGGGTGGGGGTGTTTGAATTTTCTATACTGGCTGTTTCAGTTAGTTTCGCGTCTCTACGTTGCTGTTTTCATGCGTTCTACACGTAGTGTTGAATGTTGAACCCCATGTTACACTGCCCGCCGGACAAAAAATATTGATGTGCCACCTATGATACAATGCGTTTGGACGTGGTTCCTGTGGTCTGCCTGCGCAGAAGAAACAGGTCTTGACCACAGAAGGCTCGGTAACCGTTGGATAATCAACGGTCATTTCATGTGTTTCATGCGGATACTGCTGCACACAAATCAACCACGAGTAGTAGTGGAACAGTATGCACGGCTTTACCTGTACACAACAGCGTATAATCAGTGTACAGCGTGAACATCGAAGCTCTTTATTCGATATAGTGGCACTATTGCCACTATAGACTGTCTAATAGTGGCAATAGTGCCACTATATCGAATAGTGGCACTGCCCTGAATAGTGGCACAATTCTGTCCTGCCACTATATGCCACTATACAGGGCCACCTACTGTATTGCGTATTGTCAATGTTTTTGTCCTCTCGGAATAACGCATAGATCTGCCGTGACGGCGATGCGGCAACCATCGACGTCTAGAGGTATCTTCTTGGTTTTCGGTAGTTTCGCTTCTTCTTTGTCGCGGCATTTGGCTTATCGAGCTGTGGTGGCAAAATTGGGCTTGCGACCGCCATTGTTTGTGTTGAAGCCCCACAGCCGAGGTACGTTATGGTATGATCATAGCGCAGTATAGCCGTGAGCGCGGCTGTTGCCCCGGTCACCACTCATTGATGTTCACGATTTATCGCCTCTCTCGTTGGTGGTTTTGTCGATAACAACATAGTTTTCTGAAAAATGGGAACGGAGCCTAAAATGAGAACGGACGGATTTTTTTAGAAAGCAGACCAATTGTGCACAACTCCAAAAAAAAAAAATGACAGTCCTGTGGGGCTGTACAGCAGCCTTGGAATGAGCTGTCGCTCAGGCTGGAAGTCCTCGGCATCGCCTTTGTAGCCAGCATCTATACAAATCACAATAGAGCCAGCGTATATCGCTTTGTGCGCCCACCCGAAGGCACGAGATGGAGCATGACCGTTCTGACGAGCTCCTCTCACGAGGCTGGCCAAGGGGTTTCGCAGGATCATTTCGGTTCTCTGATACATTAACTACAGTAAGTGTAGGCAATACGTTCCTTCGAACTGCTGATATTATATTTGTTGTGTGGTAGTGCTTGTTCGGTTGCACTATACACTGTAGTTAGTTGCTGTGACGGCGTGCGCGCCAATATCGAAAGATGAGTATCTCGGCCACCCTTCTGGTCGATTTCATGGTGCTAATGTATTTCAATAATTTCACGGACAATATATTAGAACCACAGTTCTACTACTGTGAATCCTCGATGGTCGCCTGTGAAGGGGCAAGAGCGCCGTCGACCGACGCCTTTGAATTTGGTCTTTGATGTGTGGTTTATCTTCGGTTCACGAATGAGCATGTAGTCTAGACTATACGCGTTGTACAGTATTACAACATGCACTAAAAAGTACCTGGTGCCCGTCGCCCCGGCGGTCTTCTAGTAGCAGTGGTTAACCTCGAACACTACCAAGGAGTTTTGTAGTCGAGGGTTCAAATCTCGGTGTGGGCCTTTTTATTTCCTTGGAGAAACCAACTGCCGAGAGCGTTTTATGGCGTGAATAAGCACAATTCGATGCGATTCTTCGACAAGGAGAAGAAGCATTTTTAAGCGATGAATTATTCTCGTGATAAAAATGAAGGCACATACCGTATTGGGAAGGAGGGAGAAGAGTCTGCTCAGTGACCCCGGGTCTGAGCCACGGCTAGGGAGGCGTCTAGGGAGGGATATATGGAGAAATACTCAAGTGTACCATGAAAATAAAATAAATATGGGCTGAGCAAATAAAGAATGAAACATTAGCTTGTTGTCCCTCTGGTACCGGTATAAATATCCACGATGTAACGCCGTACGGCAAGCACCGTACGTTCGGTGAAATACCTCCAATTATTGGTCGGCGCCAAATCGCAGAGTGCCGGTGATCTGTGGTATGACACTATCAATACGATCCACATACTGCTGTACATGTCTGTTAAGATACGGGCTCGAAACGCGTCTTGCCATAGTACCTTTTCTGTGGTTGGTTTGCCGTAGAGCCTTTCCTGCCCCCCCCCCGCCACACCGGCGGTAGGCGGCAGGTTCTCGAGCCTTTTCTGCCCCGCCCTCGCCACACCGGCGGTATGCGGCAGGTTTTGACGGGCTGTTGTGGGGTCTGCGTTTCCTTCAACTGCTTTTCTTCGCGTGTTCCGGCCTCCATAGCCAGGCCGTTACTTGTAGAGGTGTGGGAGTGGGGTTTGAGGAGCCGCATCCTCGACTCATGGTCTAGTTCGTAGAACCGGAGTTTTCCCGAATCTCCCAAATTTCTGCATATGCATTTCATCAGGGTTGGCTAATGTAAAGGTACGGCATCGAAGGGCCTGTAATTATCCGTATTTGAGATAATTTGGATGGTTTAATGTAAAGGTACGGCATCGAAGGGCCTGTAATTATCCGTATTTGAGATAATTTGGATGGTTTTCTCATGGTAAGGTTGGTGTTTTATATTCGGGATGGTCGGGAAATAGATGTCGGAGGCACGTTCCTCCGATCTCAGAAGCCATCCGGGTTTCTGGTGGAATCGAATAAAGCTTTGTACGACTACGAAGGCTAAGAATGTGAGTACTCTCCGAGGACCTGCTCAATTGGCAGACCTGCAGGGGGCACTCTGTGTCTCCGCCCAATAACCCTACATATCATATCATACGTTATGTCAAACGTATGGTTCGATAATACAACCTGGTACGCTGGTTCCTGGCACCTGGTGTCACACATACACTGTATAGCGGTACAAGCGTGCTACATCCTTCTGACATCAGCCCGCTAAATCTTTGTGAGCTTGCCCGTGTGCTGTGCGGTGTCTGTGGTCAGTGTTTGGCAGCCTGTCGGTCACGGTGTCGTGTCGTTCTGCCCCTTGTTTCTGCACTCTCTCACAAAAAAATGAGGCAGCAAGAATTTCGTCGGAATTTATCTCCCATTTATAGCTCAAGATGCATGTGAAACCACGACCGCGCGATCTACGGGGGGCACGTGTCCTCATTCCTCATCATCGCACGCGATCACCCAATACGGGGCAATTTTGTGCCGGCAGTTGGGGTTGTGTTGTCCAGGTGATGGCGAACAGGACAACGGCGACCCAGATGCTGGCGGAGGCGTGCGGCCAGCCGTTTGACGAGGTGTTGGAGGACTCCTCGCGAACGTTCTACCTCTCTCCCGACGAGACCGTCGAGTACGGGTTCATCGACAAGGTGACCAACCTCGTTCTCGCGAAGATCTTGGGAGGCCGAAGGAAAAATAATGACGGCTTCAGTATCAAGCGAGGGCTAAAAACAACCCAACACCAAGCTAAACAGCATCTGAAGTACTTATATTGTTTTACTCCTCTCGAATGTTGTATCTCTCTCTCCCGATGACTCTGAGGAGTACGGGCTCATCGACAGGGTGACTGGCTGACCTCGCCTCCCCGCCCGCGGTCCGGTCTTGTTCGTGCAAGCGTCCAAGGAATTATCGTGTAGCGGTGTCAGTATCGGACAGGGTAGTGTGCCTCTGGCGGATTTTGTATGCGGATGGGTGGAACGCAAAAACCAAGCAAAAACCAAACAAAAGTAAAAAAATATTTGTATGCTCCTTTTGGACGTTATATCGACGAGGGTTGAGAGTACGGGCTCATCGACAAGATGGCTGACAGACCTCGCCCCCGCTCTGGTCCGGTCCGGTCCTGTTACTACCTAGCCAACTAATGAATGGTCGTCGACTTATGGTCGGTCAACCCATGGCCTTGTTTGACTGGCTTGTAATTGGCACTCCCGTGGATGCTCTCGAAATCCGCCGCAATTTCCGTGAAAGCGTTTTTTTGTCTCCTTTTTTGTTGGCTTCGCGCTGAAACCGTACCTGATTTTTACAAAAGTCGTGTTTGTTGCTTAAGCTCGGATTTCCCCCCGGGTTGTGAGATCCGTCGAAAGCGGTAAGAGTGATGGAGGCGGGAGATCGGCGACTTCTCAACCCTTTTACCACTGCAAGTTCCATCGCGCATACCATTTGCAAGTGGCTTGTCCGCAAAAACGTGGGTGCACTTGTGAAGGGTGTTGAGGTGAACCAAATTATCAAGGTTATATTCTATAAGGTGTTTGGATTCCGGGTAAGGGTATGGTGACGAGTCTTACAGAACTTCCAGAAGTTTCGAGTACGGGCATGAAAGTCTTACATAACTTCCAGAAGAAGTTTCGGGTATTATGGCACGGGCTTACAGAACTCACAGAAGTTCTGGGTACGGGTATGAATGCCCTACAGAACCTAAAGAAGTCCCGGGTTACGGGTAATACCCGGGTAAATGCACACCCCCTCGGGGGAAAGTTCGATTGGAAGTGGAGGATTTCATCCAACTTGCATGGACGGCATGCTCTCACTGGGCCAATGTCCTCGAGGCAATCTGTCGTGGCTTTAAGGGAATTATTATGAAAAATGAAAATACACTCCAGCTGTGAGATCGAAGATTTCGTCGAAAATCATCTTTGCAAGATGTGTGTTATACTCCGATCGCGCGTATCACGAGTTGTATGTCCTCATTAAGGATATAGGTCGGTGACACCCCTTACAACTACAGTTGAGCTATCAGGGTCAACAGGGTGATGTAATCATGCATTATCGACAAAACCACCACCGAGAGAGGCGATAAATCGTGAACATCAATGAGTGGTGACCGGGGCAACAGCCGCGCTCACGGCTATACTGCGCTATGATCATACCATAACGTACCTCGGCTGTGGGGCTTCAACACAAACAATGGCGGTCGCAAGCCCAATTTTGCCACCACAGCTAGATAAGCCAAATGCCGCGACAAAGAAGAAGCGAAACTACCGAAAACCAAGAAGATACCTCTAGACGTCGATGGTTGCCGCATCGCCGTCACGGCAGATCTATGCGTTATTCCGAGAGGAAAAAAACATTGACAATACGCAATACGTGGTTTCCCGATAGGCGCCAAATTCGTTGGAATCGAATTCAATTCGATTAATAAAAAATGAATACTCCATATTTTTTATTCAAAAGTGTCCTTCGTCAATATAATACGGTGCCCACGGGTTAGAAACGAAAGAAACACGGACACGGCCTATAGCAGGCGCTGCTACCATCATACCTGGTATACGATACGTACTGCGACTGCTGTACATTCGGTGTTCGGTTGGTTTCACTGACGACAAGATATGACATTATAATAGAATGCATAATACACTCTTTGGGCTTTTAAACCTGAATTAATGCATGTGGGCTCCCCGGGTATTGTAACGAAGGTATACCCGTACCACGGGTAATGTGCCACAGTCTTAAAGAAGTCACAGAAGTTCCGGGTTAGGGTATGGGGATCTTACACAGAAACTCCGGCTACGGTACGGAAGTGTTACAGAAGTCACAGAAGTTCCGGGTATTGTGGCACGGGCGTACAGAACTCACATACGTTATTAAAATGGTATACCCGTACCTCGGGTATTTGTGGCGCTGGCGTGCAGAACTTCCAGAAGTTCCGGGTACGGGTATGAATGTCATACAGAACTTCTAGAAGTTCTGGGTTTACAAGTTCTGGGTACGGGTATAAATGTCCCACAGAACTCACAAAAGTTCTTTGTACGGTATTAACCGGGGTAAATACCCCGGGTGTGGTTTGTGCGTACCCTACAGTACCCAACCTTGAAATTTACCGCTGCAGTGTGGTACTCAAGATGCGCCAGCTTTGAGTCCGATACAAGGGTCGACACTCATCTTTGCAAGCTACGTGGTACACCGGCCGCTTTTTTCAGGGATGCACATTATTTGACTTTTTGGCGGAGGTCCGCGCCAATGACCGCGGAGTTTCCGTGGACTTCCGTGGGTGTTGCCACGGGCTACCGTGGAAATCCGCGAGTTGCCACGGCATGTGTCACGGCTCATGGCACTTCCACGGCAAATGCCATGGTTGTGGCCACCGCACGTGCCGCGGTTCTGTCCGTGGCAACGTCCGTCGTACCAACCATGGCAACCCACGGAAGTCCGGGCAATCGCCACGGCAGTTTCCACGGAATCTGCCGTGGCAATTTCCACGGCCATGCGCTTCGCGGCAATCACCACGGAAGTCCGCGGCAATTGCCATGGTAGTTCCCGCGGACGCCCAACCGCAGCAAACCTCCACGGCCATCCCCGGCCGTCTGCGGCCATTGCCACCGCAATCCTCCGATAGTGATACACATTATTTGACATTTCCAACCATTTCACCCCAGTGATGTCATTAGGGGCACTCCGACCGGTCTTTCGTATGGGTTAGGGTTAGGGTTAGGGTTAGGGTTAGTCCATGGTTTGAAAACACACAATAATGTGAGGCACCCGGTGTCCGTGGGCGTGGCCCTGGGTCTTGTCGTGGTTGTTTCCGTGGACCTATTCGTGGATGTTTTGCGGACGTTTCCGTGGACAAGAACGTGGGTGTTTCTGTGGGCGTGTCTATGGGTATATCCGTGAGCGTTGCCGTGGGTGCTTCCGTGGACATTTCCGTGGGTGACCGTGGCTTTTTCGTGGGTGCTACCGTGGAGATTGCTGTGGAGATTGCCATGGAAATTACAACGGCTCGTGCCATGGGCCTCCACGGTGTTCCGCTACTTGCCGCGGCATTCCGTGGAAGTCCATGGAATGTCCGTGGAAGCCCGTGGAAGGGTCGCGGTAGCCTGTGGAGTGTCGGCGGCTGTCCGTGGAACGCCGTGGACATGACCGTGGAATGCCGTGGAGGTCCGTGGATACTGCCGTGGTGCTCCGGCAACAAGACAAACAACGTATAACATCCCTCCTTTTTTATGGATGTACCAGTATTATTTTTCAACTTTTTATCGATGACAGAAACAATGGTAGCAACTGTACAGGTAGTACGTTGTGGTGTATGTATATCCTTTTTGAGGATATGCTCACCCCGGTACACGCGCTAACTAACCATCACACATAGCTTGCGAATGTAAGATTTGACGAAATCCTCGATCTCGCAGCTGTATGTAGTGTATTTTAAGATTTTATAGCAAAGGGATAACGTTTTTATAATTCAACAACTGTTCTGCACTAATTTCAAGTATTTCGTCCATGTAATACGGGGTGCGATTCTAGAGGGATTAACGCCGAATCTATCGCCCGCTATTTTAGCAGTGCATTGGTTCGGCGTTTGACAGGGTCGCTGTTGGGTGTGTAAGGAGACCTTATTGTTGTCAGGGGTGCCCTCGTCGGGATGAATCATGTAAACGACAATGTGGAGGTGATGGGGTACGTATACACATACCGCCAACCTCCGATCACACAAGCCAACTACGAAGACGCGTTAACCAACGCCCGGTCTATGAAATCTGCCATCAACATTGGACGTTCATAATGGTTGACGTTCGGCAACATCAACCCCGAACGCAACCGGAAGCCCAGAGTTCTCTATGAGAACGACCCAAGCTCCCTCTTGTCAGTCAGTGCAAATCTCCCCTCGCTTAACGCCAGAGAGGTTGGTGGAGGCACCTCCTTGTCACATGTACTAAATAACAAGCGAGCCCTGGCGTCGGCCAATACAAAAAAAAAACGTCCAAGGCCAAAACGAGGCCGACATCATCGGAGGAGGCGACCTTCGTAGTGACTCATAATCACTTTACCTGCAACGATTGCATGTCTACCCTCGTGCTTGTAGGCCATGCATCAGGTTCACAACTGAATGAAGGTCTTATAGCTTCAGACACTTGAAGGTGCCAAGCTTCGGCGGTTGCGGTGACAAGGCCGTGCATTTTTGTTGCGACGTCGAACCCTGGCTGACTCTCAATTTTGCTGTTTCGCACCCACCCCCCCGGTTTGTTTCAAAGGTGTTTGTGAGGTCGAAATTATGCGTTTGCTGAGACATACGAACGTTGATTGGCGCTCGATTTGTTGCTTCATTCCCCTCCCCGCTCCTCCTCTCCCCCTCGTTTACAAGGTGTTGCGGTCGAGCAAGAAGGACGAGGTCAGAACGCCCAGCTTCTTGGACGCGATGTTAATGGGGTGCACATCGTCCAGGCCATCCTTGTACGAGGACTATTTTAGCACCGCTTTGCTGCTGCCCCCCCGCGTTTCGATGCCTGTTTTGCCGCGCATTGATGCTTGTCTTGCCGCCGATTGATGCTTGTCTTTTTTGTACCGTGTGTTCATGGCTTGAATTTTCTGGCGTCGTTTTCCTCTCGGACGTGACACGCGGGGGGATTGGGCCCCCATGAAAACACACGGATTTGTCTGGCTGGCTTCCTTTTCCCCATCGTACGTTTCACCACGCGGCGTAATCGAGGCCCAATGAAAGCACTCGGCCTTCGCTGACATGTTGCGTGTATTGATAGCGTTGGCTCCTTGGCTATTTCCACTATATACACTCAGTAAAATTTGTGACCCAAGCGGTTGGTAGTGGTCGCGTGACGTCTTCCCTCAGAGACCGGGGTAGTTGCTGTGGGTTTCCATTTGCGGCATGCGTTTTCCTTGCGATGCACAGAGGTGACGCTTGGACCCATCTGGTGACGAGAAGTCTCGGCTAAGCTTGACGAGCTCGCATATGTTGGCTGGCTGGCTGTTTTCGATGCGGCGAGATTTTTATCAAGCACGCGGCGAAGTTTCAGGCTTGCGGCGAGATTTGTTCAGGCATGCGACGAAGCATCATCACGCACGCAGCACGCACCGTACCAATCATGCGACGAGTTTTAATCATCCTTGCGCACAACGGAATGTCAACTCGAGCAAAGGAAACTGCATTGTGGTATTGTGTTCGTATTTGAAAAAGTACTGCTCCGGTCATGGCGGAAGCCGAAAGGGGCGAGCTTGAGCCTTGGGCTTGAAAGTCAGATCGCGTCCGCTGGAGGACTAAAAAACAAAAAAGTCAGAAGCGTAGACTATGCCTGAACTTTCACAGCTACCCCTAGGGGAATCCAGGTCTAGGGACCGAAAAGGCGACAAGAGTTGCCGTACGTACACGTGGAACGTATCAAGCTTCTACGAAGCGGGCGCAACAATTAGAAAGCGTTGTCATCATGCATGCGTGTGTCGTGCACCGTTTCCCCTTGCACCTCGGACATGCCCCCTACCCCAGCGGAGAGGGGTTCTTGGTGTGGTTCATGCCGTAATCGCCATCTTGTTTTCGACATGTTTCTATCTGAAGTCCCAGAAGGAAGTGTGTACCCTTTTAGAACCTCGTACACATGCCAAACCAACTCCAAGTGATATCCCCCCGATAAAAATGATGCGGTTCCAACGGGGTTAACATATTAAAACACGCCTCTTACTACTCTAGATGGACCATGCTACCGTGGACAGAAAATAGCTCTATTCCCCCTAGGTTCAGGAGCTCATACAGCATACCAGGTATCATCCTCATCAAAAATCGTCGGGGAGAAAAAACCTCCTACATCGGATAGATCAGATCCCTGATTTGTATGATCTGTACGATCTAGATCATGTTTGCCGGGTGGGATCTGTATGACACGGCTCTTGCACACACATATGGTTGCCTAGTAAAATCTGTATGATGCAGATCTTGCACAACATGTCATTATGGTAAATGTACCATCTCGTCATTTTAAGTTATGTAGATCGTGATCTGTCGAACCTGTGGAAAACTTCGATCTTGAACCCAACGAACAACGTTCTTTCGAACAACAAAATTAAGCGCGAAGAACATATGTGATGTCTGTGATGATGTTGGATACTCATGCAGGTCTTGAGCTGAGAAACTCCGTCCCGTCAGACGTTATTCATAGCTCATCTTCCCTGAAATCTAGCCCGTGGTCACCGAAAAGGCTAAGAACAATCATCCGTGGAAGAAATGAACTGTACAAACACATCTTCTGCAAAAACGCGCGACCGGAGTATCACGCAGCTAGCTTGCAAATAGGAGTATCGACCCTTTAACTCGATCGAACTCACAGCTGATTGATGTATTAGAACAATTTACTAAATAGTAAGCGCATCGCAAGAATAGTACACGCGGAATGGCTCCGATGGCGCCATAACATGACACCTACACGCGCGGTAGCAACCCTGACACCATGCCATGTTAATCTAGATCGTGCTTGCCGTGTGGAATCTAGATTTCACGGCTCTTGTGCACGTGTTTTGCTGGGTTGGATACGTATGGTACACGGATCTTCGACATCATCTCAGAACGACAAGTACTGGTACAGGAGTTATATGATCTGATCTAGATTGTGATCTGTCGGGAACCTTGTGAGGGATGTTGGGAATTTAGTCTCCCGACGAAGCGCCTGCGCTGTATAGTAAAAAAAATAAGGGGGGTGCGTGGTTTCTCATAGTATTACGGTAAGGAGAATAAGAAAATGCCGAATCCTTCAGGGGACGACAAGCAGCAGTGGGTAGGGGGCGGACTGCCTCTCGCATCTGAGTTTCGAAAAGGAAGGGAGCTTGAGAAAAAGCGTGAAGAGCAAATAGATGGGATGAAAAAACAAAATAATTGAGGATAGAGCAGTAAGCAATCCACGAGACAGAGGCAGTGTCCCATCGGCAGCAGTTGTAAACATGATGGAAGATTAGACTCAACCAAGACGGGGGTGGAGAATAAGAATGAATTGCGTCTGACTGATCAATTATGATGTGTTTGATGTGCCACCCCCCCCAAAAGAAAAACAAGAGCAATATTTTGTCATGCATGCCAGGTATCGCTAGATGTCGTTAAACTAAAACAAAAATGAACGAATCCTCGTTTCACCTTTCAGTCGCGCGATACGAGCCCGCTAAAAAGATAACGATGTCGCTTAGCAGGCAGGTCGCAGGCCGTGCTAGACTATGCTGAAGAAAAACACAAGAACGCAAGCAATCTCGAATGCCGCGTGACTAAGTTGTCAAGCCGCATGCTACTAAACTAGAGTGGAAACCCCCGTGGCCTTGTCACCTTCAAGCTGTATATATCACGGCGCCACGAATAGACGAATGCTATCATCGCGTAGCTTCAGAACCAGAGATTTTCCTACTGTCGACAATACTGCAAAAGAAAAATCCGAAACTGTTTCGAAATGCCGTGTTCCTTGTAGCAGCTTTTGAGGCCGCAAGTCACGTCTATCATCAGTACAGCAAGGAAAGCAAAAGGTGATCCCGTCAGTGCCCGCGATTCGTCTGTGCCACGATACAATACAAGTCAAGAGACAGAAAACTCCTTCTTTGTTGGAAAACTACAGTAAAATACTGAAAGTAAGACTATATCTCAGACGGTTAAAGGGCGAGATAAACTTTCTCTGGTGACCCCTGCTCATTGCGACCCCCGCTTTGCCCCCCCCCACCACCTTCCGAACTGCTGTCCGACCTTTCGCTCGTTTGTCTTGATCTTCTCGTGCAGTTTCATGGTGGGTGGTGTTGGTGTTGATGATGGTGATATTGATGTTGATGTTGATGGTGGTGATGATGGTGGTGATGTTGACATTAAATTTATAATGATATTGATGACGGTGTGTGTAGATGGTGGTATGATGACCGCACATTCACCGGTTAAGGAAAAACGCGAGCAGGAGAAAGAGGGAAAGGGGCCGTACTCATTGGTTGCTTGCCTTAGTCATTCGACCATTGACCATGCATCCCTTTCGAGATGGAGCACCGTTCCTACTCCTAATAGAGACACGGGGTGGGGGGGGGGCTTGGAATAACGGGAAGCACAATCAGATAATTAGAGTGCGATACGAACGACAATATTTCTATTAAAAAACTTGTCCAAGCGAATGGCCGAGGCTACGCGAGAGTCCAAGGTAGATTATACGTTGTTTTAGGCTGCGAATGTACACCCCACGGGCACCCGCGTGTTCAGGTACACTGTAACGAAAAGCTGTGGCAACGACAAGCAACGCTTATTTTTGTTACGGCGCCCTATCATACGCCAAAACCCGGTACACTGCTGTACAGTAATAACTGGTAGACACTTTGTAGACAGGCAGTAGTGTACACAGCAGTCATCAGTAACACTCTGTCGATCGATGACATCAACCAAGCATTCCGGTAGGATCGTTACGACGGCAGCATCTGGCTGATAATACTACCATTAATATGAATGATATCTACTGCACTGCATGATTTGTACGAAAGCTATTTTAAACCGTGAAGAAGATCGCCCCTTTTGTTTGCGGATGGGGGCGAAGTAGAAATAGCTCAACAACATCTAGTACTGGTATATCGCTGGCCTGACCTACCTCCGATGGAGCAGCAGCGTCCCCCTTCTTGGAGCTGCTCTTCTCGGCAGAAGAACTGGTACTTTGGGTGGCGCTGGTGGTGATGCCGCTGCCGCCGCGGTAAGCTCCCTTAGACCACTCCCGGCGGTTGGAGGGGTCTTGGAACACCTTGTGCTCGACGCCTTCCTCCAAGAGGACCTTTAGCGGGTAGTGCTCGGAGCCACCGTCCAGCCTCCCTGAAATCAGATTATTATCGTAGATACTTCAAATCAGTACGATTTCGATACGTTGTCAATACGTTTGGACGTGTATCATTACGTGAGACGACATACGTTTTTTTTGGGGGGTCCTGGGTCTCGTTCAAATCACTGCTTTGGCTAGAAACATAATGCGCACACACTGTCCCATTGATAGCAGTATGTCGTACGTCTTGTGATGTGGTATGGTTTGGTATGATGTGGTATGGTGTGTTGTATGATGTGTTGTGGCGTGTTATAGTTATGTGTGCAATGATGGGATATGATAGGGCAATATCAAAACTAGGGTGGATCACGCCCTTTTTCAAAAGTGTAATCTGGCCTGGACCGATATCCCGCTTTCATATTTCTAGGTATTTCCAGGTACATGGTACAGCAGTATCCTGAACATTACCCGAACAGAAAAGCAGCATGAGGAATGAACGAGGTTAGAGCAGCAGGATACATCGAGTGCATGTACGACTACATTCGAAGTTTACCTCGTGTAGCCGTTGATCATCGCTTGTCTGCAACCTGCAAAGTGTTCTGCATCATCATCGGTCAGGGTACACGCCACGCGCTACCAGCTGCATGCTACGACGTACACCTGTGCACATCACACTGGTATACAAAGTACACGTGTCTCAAAAGCAGCCAAAACAGAGTTACGCCAGGTGCGGGTGACTTTTGATTCTCGATTTTTCGAATTGAAAACGACGTCATCATCATGATCGTGCTATCGTACGTATCATGATCAATGTCCGTCCATCGAGTAGAAGACTAGAACTGGCATAATGCATACCACAGCAGTAGTATCAACGAAGCGGAATGAATCCAGGGAATACAGGGTGACTCTCACGCGTACCGGGCATTGACGTGCGCTTTTCCCTCTCACCTTCCGATGCCACCTGCCCCGGCAAAGGCCACTCCTTCTCAGGCACAGCGGCAGGGGCAGCAACAGGGGCAGCAGCATCCGACCCAGCCCTTCTGAGCACCCTCCTCTTGACCCAAGACAGGAGGCCCTTCTTCCCCTCCGCGACCTCTCTCTTCTCCCGCTGCACCACTACCTCCACCTCCTCCTTCTCCACCATCTCAACCACCCTCTCCTCCACCCCCACGTCTTCCTTCTCCACCCTCTCATCCACCCCCTCCACCTTCCCCTCTTCTCTCTCCCCCCCCTCCACCGCCGCCTGCACGTTCTCCTTCTCCACCTCCTCACTCACCACCTCCATCACCTCCGACTCCCCCTTTTCCACCTCCCCCTTGGTAGGCGTGACGATCTCGACCGTGGGCTTTGCGATCAGCCCCTCGTTCGCAGCCACTACAGATGCAGCAGCACCAGCACTATCAAGAGCGGCAGCAGTCTCGGTGGTTTTGAGCACCGGCCGCTTCCTTCTGAGGGCCCAAGACAGCATGCCATCCAGGTCATCCTCGTCCTCCTCTCCCTCCACCACCTCCATTTCCACCACCTCTCCCTCGGGAGTAGCTTGCACGACGATCTCCTTGGTGACCTTCATCTTGGAATCGTAAATGGTGATCACCGTTCCTGGGGTGGTGGGCATCCCTCCCCCGAAGGTACCGATCTGATAAAAACATCACCATCCAAGGTTTAGGAAGAAAATCTAGCCAAACAGGGTGTAGTGGTGCATAGTGCGACGCGAGTCGACGAGGGAAGGGAATGCTGAACGCTGCTCGTGATAAAACGCACGGTAGTGGGAGGTGAGGACGAAGGTCCCTACTATGTGCTATGTGACCTCGGGCCTGAGGTACGAGATGGGAGGTAGTTGCAGAAACTAGAAAGAGTCCAAAAACAAATTTTGAAAAATGAACAATGGGTGGGATGGAAAAAGCGGAACAAAAATCAAACAGCGACTACTACCACGTACAGCAGTTCACATCGAACAGCACCGGCGCCTAAAACCAAGATGGTCGGGAATTCGATGGGATCATGAGAGGCAACTCGCATTCACGGAGAGCGTCGCGTGCACTGTGCTCGCACACACGCGGCGGTGTAGTGCTGACTGGGCGAGGTGGGATCTTCCCGACGCGGGCCTAAGGTTGGAGGGGAAAATAGGAGACAAGCGAGGACGAAAAGATGCAATGAAGGCAAGAAGAAGAGAAACTCTCGAGAAGACAACAGTGTAGACCACTGGCTTTCGTCTGGGCGTGAGACCCATGTATAGCTTCAAGAAAAACGACAACTACTTCGATATCATCAAGCGTCTATGAATAGGAAGGGCGTGCAGTAGTAAACCAGTACGGCTAATGTATCAATTACGTGCCGCACAGCGGCCCCTTTCATGCAGTCGGACACATTCCCTAGCCCCCAGCGTCCCGGGTTCCTTGCGTGGTCGATGCTGTAATAGTCAGTTTAGCTGAAGTGTATTTTTCATGTTTTTGTAGTTGGTTTCTTCGAGATTCGTCCCCGCTGAAATCACGAAGGGATCAAAATATGTCGACTACCAGTTTTAGTGTTTTTGCGCTCTTCATTTTGTTTTTCGCCTTCTTCATTTTTGCTTTTTCTTATTAACTGCGAACAGCCTGGCGTACTCACTGGCTTGCACATATTTTTGCTCTTTGCCCGCGTGTTCATTGCGGTTGGTATTGCATGGCTGTTTAATTGCAACGTGTATCTCTGCCTCGTAGTTGGTGGTCACAGAGCTCATCTCTGCTCTATTAGTCGTCAGCACGGACACTGACTGGTTTGTGCTGGATGTAGGTGGATGGGAACATTAGGTTAACCCGAAGAACACGCAGCTACTATTTATGACTGTATGTAGTGTTCGAGACCCTGGTGGTGTGACCGTCTAAACTGAATATACCTGGTACCAATTTTAGTGCTCAGGCTCCTACAGGTGTGACCGTCTAGACATACCATAGTCTACTAGTTTGAGTATCGGAGTGAGTGACGACGCGACGACCGACCACGCCCAAAACTGTCGTCTCCTGCGACACGTCCGCACCACAGTGTTGATGGGTCCACAAATATACTTACCGGTACACTACAAAAAAATCACCTCATCATTATGCCAGTCATTAGACGAACAAGTAGATTATTTACCTGGCGTCAGTTATACAACTAGATTCGTCGTTTTTGGCATGCCCAGTAGACCACCCACAGCAAACATACATACACCGCCCGCAGCTCTAAACATTAAACACCGGTACCAGTATCCACAACAAAGTCTACCAGAAGTACATAACAGCAACAACAGCAGCATGTTATTACCATAAATCGCGGTGTATCGCGGCTTTGATTTAATAGTAAAACTACTATAATTAAGAGCCCTCGTCAGACTACACGTACTCGCATACATCTAGTCTAGTCTAGACTACAGCATCTATTTTTCCAGGCCAAAGCTGAATACTTGAAACACCAGAAACAGAGACTGAATACCTCACCTCGTTCAGGCGCTCGATAGCTCCTGCAATCTCTCGAATCACGCCGAAAGGGCCCATCAGCTCCAGCGGCGGGCACGCGTCACCTCGAGACTTTCTTTCCGCGTAATCTTTGGCGGACGGAACCCTAGGGAGGTTCGCCGCGCTCCCAGCCCCGAACCCTCTAACCTGCGGCAGAGTTTGGCCTAGGCCGAAGCCGGTGCTACTGCCCACGGGAGCCTTGCTGGGGGCATCGTTCTTCTTGGTCCACTTGTTGTTGTTGCTGCTGCTGCTGGTCATTGTGGGTGCCGTCACAAAGGCTTTGCTGGTGTTCAGCAGGCATGAAATCGCGACGACGAGCGCCGATATCGCGCCGCGGCCTAGCATCGTGCCAACACCAGTAGTAGTTAGTGTTGGCGTTCCGTTTCCCTCTGTGTTCCTATGCAGCTCGGCTGTTCTTGTAGCAAGCACAGGCAGGCAAGGTTCCAATGAATGCCGTTGCTGCAGTGTAAACGAAGATCGCTTTTCTCGCTTGGCGGTGCTGCTTGCTCCGGGTAGCGTACAGGGTCCGAGTCCGACAAGGAGGGAGTATGCGATCGATCAATGCACCGGATCTTGCTGTCGAATACTGGTATGATAATAGCAGAGGGTGCTCGATCACACAGGCTGACCGAGCGTGTGCTGTGCTCTCGATGCAAGCCGGGGCTTCTGCTCTGTTGTGGCAAAGGGAAGAGCGGCGCGCGTTGAGAAAATGGGCCTCTGCGGCGGTTTCTCCCCACGGCTCTGCAATTGTCTTGATCGTGAACACACGCCTTCCTTACAGTATCCAAACCAACCGTCACAAGAGCATCACGAAACGGCATGAGACGCCCGGATGTTTTCGGATTTTGTATTTTTCGCTCGACATCGACATCGCACATTTAATACGGACTGCAGTTGTAAGAATACGTGTCCGACCAGCGATTGCAGGCACAGCAATAATTATTACTCTGTGGCTACGAGTATCACCGCGCCCCATATACTATCAGGCACCAACTGTTGGTGCCTGATAGTATATAAGGCGCGGTGATACTCGTAGCCACAGAGTAATAATTATTGTGTGCCTGCAATCGCTGGTCGGACACGTATTCTTACAACTGCAGTCCGTATTAAAAGTGCGATGTCGATGTCGAGCGAAAATACAAAATCCGAAAACATCCGGCAGTTTCATGCCGTTTCGTGATGCTCTTGTGACGGTTAGTTTGGATACTGTAAGGAAGGCGTGTGTTCACGATCAAGACAATTGCAGAGCCGTGGGGAGAAACCGCCGCAAAGGCCTACTTTCTCAACGCCCGCCGCTCTTCCCTTTGCCTCAACAGAGCAGAAGCCCCAGCCTGCATCGAGAGTACAGCACACGCTCGGTCAGCCTGTGTGATCGAGCACCCTCTGCTATTATCATACCAGTGTTCGACAGCAAGATCCGGTGCATTGATCGATCGCATACTCCCTCCTTGTCGGACTCGGACCCTGTACGCTACCCGGAGCAAGCAGCACCGCCAAGCGAGAAAAGCGATCTTCGTTTACACTGCAGCAACGGCATTCATTGGAACCTTGCCTGCCTGTGCCTGCTACAAGAACAGCCGAGCTGCATAGGAACACAGAGGGAAACGGAACGCCAACACTAACTACTACTGGTGTTGGCACGATGCTAGGCCGCGGCGCGATATCGGCGCTCGTCGTCGCGATTTCATGCCTGCTGAACACGAGCAAAGCCTTTGTGACGGCACCCACAATGACCAGCAGCAGCAGCAACAACAACAAGTGGACCAAGAAGAACGATGCCCCCAGCAAGGCTCCCGTGGGCAGTAGCACCGGCTTCGGCCTAGGCCAAACTCTGCCGCAGGTTAGAGGGTTCGGGGCTGGGAGCGCGGCGAACCTCCCTAGGGTTCCGTCCGCCAAAGATTACGCGGAAAGAAAGTCTCGAGGTGACGCGTGCCCGCCGCTGGAGCTGATGGGCCCTTTCGGCGTGATTCGAGAGATTGCAGGAGCTATCGAACGCCTGAACGAGGTGAGGTATTCAGTCTCTGTTTCTGGTGTTTCAAGTATTCAGCTTTGGCCTGGAAAAATAGATGCTGTAGTCTAGACTAGACTAGATGTATGCGAGTACGTGTAGTCTGACGAGGGCTCTTAATTATAGTAGTTTTACTATTAAATCAAAGCCGCGATACACCGCGATTTATGGTAATAACATGCTGCTGTTGTTGCTGTTATGTACTTCTGGTAGACTTTGTTGTGGATACTGGTACCGGTGTTTAATGTTTAGAGCTGCGGGCGGTGTATGTATGTTTGCTGTGGGTGGTCTACTGGGCATGCCAACAACGACGAATCTAGTTGTATAACTGACGCCAGGTAAATAATCTACTTGTTCGTCTAATGACTGGCATAATGATGAGGTGATTTTTTTGTAGTGTACCGGTAAGTATATTTGTGGACCCATCAACACTGTGGTGCGGACGTGTCGCAGGAGACGACAGTTTTGGGCGTGGTCGGTCGTCGCGTCGTCACTCACTCCGATACTCAAACTAGTAGACTATGGTATGTCTAGACGGTCACACCTGTAGGAGCCTGAGCACTAAAATTGGTACCAGGTATATTCAGTTTAGACAGTCACACCACCAGGGTCTCGAACACTACATACAGTCATAAATAGTAGCTGCGTGTTCTTCGGGTTAACCTAATGTTCCCATCCACCTACATCCAGCACAAACCAGTCAGTGTCCGTGCTGACGACTAATAGAGCAGAGATGAGCTCTGTGACCACCAACTACGAGGCAGAGATACACGTTGCAATTAAACAGCCATGCAATACCAACCGCAATGAACACGCGGGCAAAGAGCAAAAATATGTGCAAGCCAGTGAGTACGCCAGGCTGTTCGCAGTTAATAAGAAAAAGCAAAAATGAAGAAGGCGAAAAACAAAATGAAGAGCGCAAAAACACTAAAACTGGTAGTCGACATATTTTGATCCCTTCGTGATTTCAGCGGGGACGAATCTCGAAGAAACCAACTACAAAAACATGAAAAATACACTTCAGCTAAACTGACTATTACAGCATCGACCACGCAAGGAACCCGGGACGCTGGGGGCTAGGGAATGTGTCCGACTGCATGAAAGGGGCCGCTGTGCGGCACGTAATTGATACATTAGCCGTACTGGTTTACTACTGCACGCCCTTCCTATTCATAGACGCTTGATGATATCGAAGTAGTTGTCGTTTTTCTTGAAGCTATACATGGGTCTCACGCCCAGACGAAAGCCAGTGGTCTACACTGTTGTCTTCTCGAGAGTTTCTCTTCTTCTTGCCTTCATTGCATCTTTTCGTCCTCGCTTGTCTCCTATTTTCCCCTCCAACCTTAGGCCCGCGTCGGGAAGATCCCACCTCGCCCAGTCAGCACTACACCGCCGCGTGTGTGCGAGCACAGTGCACGCGACGCTCTCCGTGAATGCGAGTTGCCTCTCATGATCCCATCGAATTCCCGACCATCTTGGTTTTAGGCGCCGGTGCTGTTCGATGTGAACTGCTGTACGTGGTAGTAGTCGCTGTTTGATTTTTGTTCCGCTTTTTCCATCCCACCCATTGTTCATTTTTCAAAATTTGTTTTTGGACTCTTTCTAGTTTCTGCAACTACCTCCCATCTCGTACCTCAGGCCCGAGGTCACATAGCACATAGTAGGGACCTTCGTCCTCACCTCCCACTACCGTGCGTTTTATCACGAGCAGCATTCAGCATTCCCTTCCCTCGTCGACTCGCGTCGCACTATGCACCACTACACCCTGTTTGGCTAGATTTTCTTCCTAAACCTTGGATGGTGATGTTTTTATCAGATCGGTACCTTCGGGGGAGGGATGCCCACCACCCCAGGAACGGTGATCACCATTTACGATTCCAAGATGAAGGTCACCAAGGAGATCGTCGTGCAAGCTACTCCCGAGGGAGAGGTGGTGGAAATGGAGGTGGTGGAGGGAGAGGAGGACGAGGATGACCTGGATGGCATGCTGTCTTGGGCCCTCACAAGGAAGCGGCCGGTGCTCAAAACCACCGAGACTGCTGCCGCTCTTGATAGTGCTGGTGCTGCTGCATCTGTAGTGGCTGCGAACGAGGGGCTGATCGCAAAGCCCACGGTCGAGATCGTCACGCCTACCAAGGGGGAGGTGGAAAAGGGGGAGTCGGAGGTGATGGAGGTGGTGAGTGAGGAGGTGGAGAAGGAGAACGTGCAGGCGGCGGTGGAGGGGGGGGAGAGAGAAGAGGGGAAGGTGGAGGGGGTGGATGAGAGGGTGGAGAAGGAAGACGTGGGGGTGGAGGAGAGGGTGGTTGAGATGGTGGAGAAGGAGGAGGTGGAGGTAGTGGTGCAGCGGGAGAAGAGAGAGGTCGCGGAGGGGAAGAAGGGCCTCCTGTCTTGGGTCAAGAGGAGGGTGCTCAGAAGGGCTGGGTCGGATGCTGCTGCCCCTGTTGCTGCCCCTGCCGCTGTGCCTGAGAAGGAGTGGCCTTTGCCGGGGCAGGTGGCATCGGAAGGTGAGAGGGAAAAGCGCACGTCAATGCCCGGTACGCGTGAGAGTCACCCTGCATTCCCTGGATTCATTCCGCTTCGTTGATACTACTGCTGTGGTATGCATTATGCCAGTTCTAGTCTTCTACTCGATGGACGGACATTGATCATGATACGTACGATAGCACGATCATGATGATGACGTCGTTTTCAATTCGAAAAATCGAGAATCAAAAGTCACCCGCACCTGGCGTAACTCTGTTTTGGCTGCTTTTGAGACACGTGTACTTTGTATACCAGTGTGATGTGCACAGGTGTACGTCGTAGCATGCAGCTGGTAGCGCGTGGCGTGTACCCTGACCGATGATGATGCAGAACACTTTGCAGGTTGCAGACAAGCGATGATCAACGGCTACACGAGGTAAACTTCGAATGTAGTCGTACATGCACTCGATGTATCCTGCTGCTCTAACCTCGTTCATTCCTCATGCTGCTTTTCTGTTCGGGTAATGTTCAGGATACTGCTGTACCATGTACCTGGAAATACCTAGAAATATGAAAGCGGGATATCGGTCCAGGCCAGATTACACTTTTGAAAAAGGGCGTGATCCACCCTAGTTTTGATATTGCCCTATCATATCCCATCATTGCACACATAACTATAACACGCCACAACACATCATACAACACACCATACCACATCATAGCCGGTCGCCCCGGTGGCCTATCAGGTTAACTTCGAGCCTGGTATGGGTCAGTTTCGTGAGTTCGAGCCCCGCCGAGTGCATACTCGTATAGATTCGTTGGGACTTTTTCTTGTGCACAAACTGACTTGCGGAAAGCGCGAGAGCGTGAGTTAGCAACACTCGATGACAAATCGACGAGCAATGGGAGTGCTGAACCCTATGCGCGATAAAAAGTGAAGGCAACAACCGGGGGGGAGAAGGGACGACACCTGTGACCACGGCTTGTCCAGAAGCTGGAAAGTAAAGATGTGCGAAAAAAAAAAATATATATATATATATAACAAACCATACCACATCATAAGACGCACCACATACTGCTATCAATGGGACAGTGTGTGCGCATTATGTTTCTAGCCAAAGCAGTGATTTGAACGAGACCCAGGACCCCTAAAAAAAAACGTATGTCGTCTCACGTAACGATACACGTCCAAACGTATTGACAGCGTATCGAAATCGTACTGATTTGAAGTATCTACAATAATCTGATTTCAGGGAGGCTGGACGGTGGCTCCGAGCACTACCCGCTAAAGGTCCTCTTGGAGGAAGGCGTCGAGCACAAGGTGTTCCAAGACCCCTCCAACCGCCGGGAGTGGTCTAAGGGAGCTTACCGCGGCGGCAGCGGCAGCACCACCAGCGCCACCCAAAGTACCAGTTCTTCTGCCGACAAGAGCAGCTCCAAGAAGGGGGACGCTGCTGCTCCATCGGAGGTAGGCCAGGCCAGCGATATACCAGTACTAGATGTTGTTGAGCTATTTCTACTTCGCCCCCATCCGCAAACAAAGGGGGCGATCTTCTTCACGGTTTAAAATAGCTTTCGTACAAATCATGCAGTGCAGTAGATATCATTCATATTAATGGTAGTATTATCAGCCAGATGCTGCCGTCGTAACGATCCTACCGGAATGCTTGGTTGATGTCATCGATCGACAGAGTGTTACTGATGACTGCTGTGTACACTACTGCCTGTCTACGAAGTGTCTACCAGTTATTACTGTACAACAGTGTACCGGGTTTTGGCGTATGATAGGGCGCCGTAACAAAAATAAGCGTTGCTTGTCGTTGCCACAGCTTTTCGTCACAGTGTACCTGAACACGCGGGTGCCCGTGGGGTGTACATTCGCAGCCTAAAACAACATATAATCTACCTTGGACTCTCGCGTAGCCTCGGCCATTCGCTTGGACAAGTTTTTTAATAGAAATATTGTCGTTCGTATCGCACTCCAATTATCTGATTGTGCTTCCCGTTATTCCAATCCCCCCCCACCCCGTGTCTCTATAAGGAGTAGGAACGGTGCTCCATCTCGAAAGGGATGCATGGTCAATGGTCGAATGACTAAGGCAAGCAACCAATGAGTACGCCCCCCCCCCCCCGTCCCCTTCCCCTCTTTCTCCTGCTCGCGTTTTTCCTTGACCGGTGAATGCCCGGGCATCATACCACCATCTACACACACCGTCATCAACATCACTATAACTGTCAACATCACCACCACCATCATCACCATCAACATCACCACCACCATCATCATCAACACCAACACCACCCACCATGAAACTGCACGAGAAGATCAAGACAAACGAGCGAAAGGTCGGACAGCAGTTCGGAAGGTGGTGGGGGGGGGCAAAGCGGGGGTCGCAATGAGCAGGGGTCACCAGAGAAAGTTTATCTCGCCCTTTTTGCTCGTCTGCTAATATAGTTTTGCTTTAGCTTTTTACTGTAGTTTTCCAACAAAGAAGGAATTTTCTGCCTCTTGGTTTGTATTGTATCATAGCACAGACGAATCGCGGGCACTGACGGGATCACCTTTTGCTTTCCTTGCTGTACTGATAATAGATGTGACTTGCGGCCTCAAAAGCTGCCACAAGGAACACGGCATTTCGAAACAGTTTCGGATTTTTCTTTCGCAGTTTTGTCGACAGCAGCAGTACAGTGGTTCTAAAACTATGCGATAATATAGAATTCGCCTGTTCGTGGCGTCGTGATATATACAGCTTGATCGCGATTTGTCACGGGCGTTTCTGTTCAAGTTTTATAACATGCGGCTTGAAAGCACACACACGTCTTTTCAAAGTTGCTTGCTTGCTTGTTTTCTTCAGGAGAGTCTAGCACGGCCTGCAGGCTGCATGTTAAGCGACATCGTTTTGCTTTTAGCGGGCTCGTACCATGCGACTTGAAAACGAAATTAGGGTATAACATGCGGCTTAAAAGCACACACACGTCTTTTCAAAGTTGCCTGCTTCTATGTTTTCTTCAGGAGAGTCTAGCACGGCCTGCAGGCTGCATGTTAAGCGACATCGTTTTGCTTTTAGCGGGCTCGTACCATGCGACTTGAAAACGAAATGAGGGTTCTTTTATTTTCATTTTATGTATATGGCGGCATGCATCACAGAATGATGCTGTTTGTTGATCCCTACGAAGCGTAGAGGGCTTACCCGTTGAGCTGACAATAGTGGGGTAGTGGAGTCACCGGTATGAAGACAAATATAAGACGTACAAATATATATTACGTTGCTCCTAGCCAAGGCGCAGCGTGGAGTGCGCTCGCCAGGAAGAAAGGCGGATAAATAGGCGGAGTATTTCCACCATCCCGATATCCCGCTATCATGTAGCCAACTTATCACTGGAAACCCCTACAATACTCAAACGTCATCATATCCGTATCATATCCAAGTATACAATCAACAGCCTCCCTGCTTTGTAAAAGATACGGTATGATGCTATATTATCATATCATCAGGGTAAAACGATTCAATGAAAATTACGGTCAATCAATATCCTCCCAGTACCTCCGTGACAAGAAAGAAAGATTGCAACACCATAGTCCTTAAAAAGCACTCCATAAATCTAAAGATACAATTCAGGGACAGTATTCAACGTCAATCTTCACGAACCTAAGATCTAAGTCGTAAAATCCGAAGTCCAAATACAAAATCTCAAATCCGAAATTCGTAGACCGAAAACTCAAGCATCGGCCTTATAATTAGCATTCAGCCTTCCTTATAAAACGGTTGTCAGCTCCATAGAACAGGAGTGCCAACATTTGTGATTGGACAGCAGTCTCAAAACTCACTCTCGAATGAGCCAAACGCCTCCCGGCTGGCTACACACTAAAAATCCATTCAAATTCCAAACGCTCAAATCCCGCGAAAGATAATGCCATACTAGACAACGCAATCGTGAAAACAGTAATATTTCAAAAACAAAGAAATAGTTACTTGCCTCCCTAACTACCATGCACTCTTTAAAAGTACGAAAATCCAGCTAACATATGCAGAATAATCCGTCAAGAAACAATTCAAATCAGCTCGCGAAAAAGTTAGTCGCCCTCGGGTTCAGACGTATCGAACTCGTCGAGTTTGAGACCTTTTTCCAACTTAACGAGCCATAATCCTCTCAAGTGGTCAACCGAATCCTTTCCCGCACAAGCGTTAACAGGGGAGGGTGACCCCTCCTTGCAGGATGAAAACTAAATGGTTTGGCTCAGTTGGGTCTCAATATGGGGCTAGTTGAGAAAACCATAGACTGATTACGCAGGGATGACCCCCGGTAGTTTACCAAAAAACCGTTGCCGTCCCCGAACCCCAAAAACAATATTAACTGGACGATTTGGCTCAGCTGGGTCTCATTACGGGGCTAGTTGAGAAAACCATAGACTGATTACGCGGGGATGACCCCGGGTAGTTACCAAAAATCGTCACCGTCCCCAAATCCCCCAAAAAGTATTAACTGGACGATTTAGCTCAGATATCATTATTAAACAGTAGAAAAAACGAACCTAGCGTACTAAATCATGACATATTCTACCGTTCTCCCAAAATCAGATGCTCATCACAAAATCCCGGTGAAAACGAAAAACTGGACCGGCAAGTGCCTTCGTCAGGAAGTCTGCGTGTTGCTGCTCAGACTCTACGGCGACAATGTCAAACTCTCCCCTGAATACAAGCTCTCGGAGGAAGTTGTGCCTAATGTCGATGTGTTTCGAATTCGACGCGCACACCGGGTTATGAGCCAGGTGCCTTGCCCCCTTGTTGTCCTCAAAAACCGTGATGCATGCGGAAGCAAGGCCAGGCAAAATAAAACTCCACACGTACCGCAAGAAAATCACCTCCTTGATGGTGTCTGCTAGTGCTACGTACTCGGCTTCTGTGGTCGAAAGCGTCACGCACTTTTGAGTCCTCGAAAACCAGCACACACATGCTCCTGCGCACATGACAGCCCCACCGGAAACCGACCTCCTATCAGTGGCATTGCTGGCGTAGTCTGCATCCGCATACGCAACCAGCTCCAGTCCCTTACCTCTCTGAAAAGTAATGCCAAAATCACTCGTGAAAAAAAAACATACTCTAAAATGCCAACCGATGTCTTCCAGTGTGTCGCCCTGGGCGAGTTGGTGTACCTGGCTACCGCTCTCACTGCGTTCGCAATACATCCGGACGTGTCTGATTGGCAACCCACATCATGCACCCTACCAGTTCACGGAAAGGCCAGTCACCCTCAGGTTCAGTCGCATCGAACTCTTCGAGTTTAAGGCCCTTTTCTAACGGGTTTCTTCTGCCCGAGCTAGCGCCGAACTTCAAAGCTGTGTTTTCAGCGAAAGCTTGCTGCGAGATCGTTAAAGTGCCAGCATCCCAATCTCTAGAATACCGGCCGCCAGCATACCACCTTAGCTCGCCAAGGTTGTTAATCGGCACTAGGCGGTTCAAGTCTTCGCAGAACTGATCACATCTAGCCTTCCGTCCTACTGCGAAGATATCGTCCACATGAACTACTGTTACTATGGAGACAGTTCCAGACTCGACCAAGCGCAAGACACACGCGTCTGCTAGACTCTGCTCAAAACCAAGACTCTTCATGTGCGATAGCAAGTGGTTGTGCCACGATCTCGACGCTTGTTTCAAGCCGTAGAGACTGCGGTTCAAGGGTACTACCTTACCAGACATCTCACCACAACCCCGGGGTAGCCGCATAAAAACATCTTCGTCTAGGTTTGACTGAACAAAAGCCTGCTCTGCATCGAAATGACAAAGATCCAAATCTAACTCGCAAGCAATGGCACCCAACAAGCGGATGCAGGACGCCGTAGGCGTCGGGGCAAATGTCTCAAAGAAATCGATACCTTCACGCTGCCCGCAACCCCTCGCTACCAACCTCGCCTTAGCCCTGGTCGCAAAGCCAATCTCATTCGATTTCCAACCGTACACCCACTTCGCCGAAAGAGCATTCAGGCCGTTTGGTTGCTAGATCGCGCCGAGAGTACCCGCGTTCTCCAGGCCACCATATTCTTTCTCCATGGCCTGAATCCAGAGATCAGAATATTCGTCGGTGAGCGCTTTCGAGTACGAGTTCGGCGTCAAGAGTTCACTCACCGGGCGCGAGGGTAGGGGAGGGTTCTTGTGAGGTGGGGATTGATGGTACAGTAAATGACCAATACCCTCCCGCGCAGCCATCAAAGACAACAGTCCATGTTGCATACCCCCCTGATTGCGCGCGGTTTGCCCCCTGGTGCGTCCCAGTTGAGCTACGCCGTCATTTACAGTCTGCGATCTGTCAATTTCTGCCTGGTTGCGAGCAGTCTGCGCCCGCGTGCGCCCCAGGTGTTGTGGCTCGCCACCATCACCAGCTCCTGAGAACTGGTGTGACAGCGGCAACGACTGTGACTGAGGCGGCTGTGCCAGGCCTGGTGACGTCCTTTACGTCACCAGCGACGGCTGTGCCGGCCCCGGTGACGCCCTTGACGGCACCACCGGTGACGGCTGTGTCGCCCCCGGTGACGCCCTTGACGTCCACACCGGTGACGGCTGAACCAACGCCTGTGACGCCCTTGACGACACCGATGTCGGCTGTGACGGCACCGGTGACGCCCTTGACGGCACCGGTGACGGCTGTGACGGAACCGGTGACGCCCTTGACGGCACTGGTGACGGCTGTGACGGCACCGGTGACGCCCTTGACGGCACCGGTGACGGCACCGATGACGTCCTTGACGTGACCGGTGACGGTTGTGCCAGCCCCGGTGAAGTCCTTGACGGCACCGGTGACAGCTCATGCCATACCTCCCCGTCTTCCGGGGGCATCTGCGCCTCTGACAAACTCGACCCAGATGACGGGGTGTCCTTGGCCCATGCCGCAGGCAGCAACCCAGCAAAGGCTTCTCGCGGATGCTCCCAAGTAACATCACGGGTGTACGACCCGCGGCCGGACACAAGCAACACTTTGCAACAGTCCCTCGGGTGGTTGCTGCCGCTGTTCAAGAAAAAGCAAACCTGTGCCTTCGGCTCAGATTTCAGCGTCCGCTTCACGTGATAAAAGCCTGGCTTTAGAAAGGGGAGCAGTCGCGGGAACGGTGCCCTACCATACAACTTTTGGTAAGGCGACAACATGCCCGGCCTGTCGCTCACCCTCGCCGACACGTTGATGGCATCACTCGCGTGCACGCACGCTTCCGCCCATAGAGGCCCTGTCGGCGGCAGAGGCACGCCGCCGAACAGGCGGGGAGCCTCCAGGCAGGACGCCATCGCGGCCTTCAAGACTACGGCAATCCTGCGCTCGACCACGCCGTCGTACTTTGGAGAGTCTACGGGCGTGTATTCTTGGCGGATACGGTGGTGGTCTAGCAGCGTCACGAACTCACCCTTAGTGAATTCAGTACCGTTGTCTGAGCGCAGGCACTCCACAATGGATGGGGTGCCCTGTGCCCGAATGTCAGCCAGAAAACCAGCGACAACAGCGAGCACGTCGGACTTCTCCTTGAGAACGTAAGTCCATCCAAACCGAGAAAAATCGTCCACAATCATCATTAGGTAGTAGTAAATACCAGATGACGCGGGGCGCTTTCCGGACAGGTCTACAAACAGACGCTCAAAGGGTTTGGTCGAGCGACTGTTGGTGGATCTCGGAACTGGCATCCTCCTACCCTTGGCTTCGGAACACCCAGCACAAGGGACCAACTCTCCTACCACTTCTACACCATGTTGGCGTGCCGTCTCGCGTAGGGTTTCAGCATGTGAGTGGGCTAGCGCAACGTGCAGGTCGTTAATATCGATCCGTTGCTGCTTGCCAGGGACCAATACTGCGTTAGCCATGGGGGGGTCGGTGATCCTAGTTGCGGAGCAGTATGAGCCAGCCTCTCTGCGTACGAACGAAACACTCCCCCCAAGCATGTGAACCCCCTCGGTGTCCATGGTCACACGGCACTTTGACATCACAGCGTGTAATTAGAACAAGTTAAACTGGACTCCAGGCACGTATGCCTCTTTCGTCAGCCGTGCATGCGTGTCACCACCCTGGCAGTGCATCAACAGAGACAGCTTGCCAAAGCACTCGACGCCCATAATCGTCATGTCACCTATCACTAACCTCTCCTTACCTACCGGAGGGGGCTTACAGTCAAACATCCCGGTGAGGTCCCCCGTGACGTGATACGAAGCACCAGAGTCGGCAACCCACTCATCTCTACCGCTACCCCCAGAAATGTCACGAGGCTTCTTTTTCATTTCGGAGAGGTATTGGAATGGTTGAGCAATCTGCGCGGTGAGAACGTGTGGGTCGTTAGACCTGCTTCTGCTATGCGTGGATTCCGCTGCCCCTTGAGAGTCATACGGGGAGTGGACGGTCGAGGGGGCGTACGGTGCTGCTGCTGCGGCAACGTACTGCGGAGCATAGCTAGTCGGAGCGTAGTCACCAGCGGTATTGGGCACATGAAATGCTGCGGCCTGCCAATTTCCGTCGTATGACGCTGGTGGGGGGCTAAACGATGCAACGTGCGCGCCTAAATAACCTGAGCTGGGTGGGTAATTTTGCGCGACGTGTGCGTGTGCGTGCGCAGTGCATTGAGCGGCATAATGCCCCGGTTGCTGACACTTAAAGCATAGCCGGGGAGCTATCGGGGTACCTCTACGTGGCGGTCCCGATCCTGCCGGTGGCGGGGGTCTCGGTGGTAGTGCACCAGGCGGAGGTTGAACTGGTACATATCCCATCGGGGGTACATTACCAGCGTTCCCAAAAGGGGCCAACCTCGAGTCATCCCAACGCCACTGCCCATATACCGGATCTAAACGGTACGGCGGGCCCACTACACCGCCATCACCACTTTGGTGCTGCTGCTGCTGCTGGTGAGGCGGCTGCGGCTGCTGTTGCTGCTGCTGCCGCTGCTGCTGCTGCTGCTGCTGCTGCTGCTGCTGCTGCTGCTGCTGCTACTCCTGCTGTTGCGACTGCTGCTGTTTCTGTCTGTTTTTCTGTTTTCCTTTCGAGTTCCTCCCCATCCCATTGCCCCCTGCACCGGCTGGTTGTGCACCGCCGGCGTAGAGAGCATGTGGGTCATCTCCCTTCGACTGACCCTTACCCCTTCCAACATTCTGCTTGAGCGACATGTACGCGTTTCTCGCTACCTCTTCAATGTTGGAACGAGTCAGGCCAGGGCTAGACGACAGGATTTTCTTCTCCACTTCATAAGACGCTGAGAGGTTCTGGACAAAATGTACATTGACGTCATCATCATCCCTTGTTCCCCCTAGCATTGCAAGCTTTTGCAATGTCTTGTCTATGCGGCTCAAGTATTCTACAGGGTCTTCACCCTCTGCCATTGAGATAGAGTCGAACTCCTGCGCTACCCTTCGTTTTTCCATGATTGTCTTTGGAGCAACAAAATCGGTCATGACTTTCCACGCTCCGCTAGGCGACTTGGTCTCTAGCATCCTGGTTAAACACGGGGGGTCAGAGTTCAAAGCTTCCAGCAAAAACTCCCAAGCCATTCTAGCATACATGATTGTCGAAGCCGAGTGCCTCAACAGCAAGTCCTCATTCGTGAGGGAGTCATCCGCTACTCTAACAGGGTTGGGTGTCTCTCTGTAGGCATCCCTGCATCCTTTTATACTAGTGAACGACGTAAATTTCTTTTTCCAGAGGGGCCACGTGTCCCTTTTACTATTAAACTTGGGGGGATGGTTGCTACCAAAATACCCGCCCGGATGGGCCAGACCTTGCACAACAGGCGCACGCGACGGGGAAGAGGCTGGGGCTTCGCGTACCTCAGCTCCCGGTGTGGCTCCTTCCAGGAGAACCACTCTCCTCTGGAAGTCTGCCAGCTGCTCCAAAATGGCGGGTGTAATCGTAGGCCGATTGCTACTGGTATACCGTAGGTACATACCCTTTCTCGAGCTCTCACGGTTGTGAGCGGTTGTATATCTTGCAATGAGGCGTTTAAGCCTCATTATTACGAGGTGTGGGGGAATCTATAGCCTCATTTTCGTTTGTTTCGAATAGCCGCATCTTCGATCCCCTTCCCAATTCTGGATGTTTTCTTGACATCTTTTGATTGGCAGGTGACCTGCATCTACGACTATTCAGGGTGGCCTAGTGTAATGGAGTGCCCTCCGTAGAAGGATAGCTTTATAGATTCGACGTGAAGCCATGTCATGGTTGAGGTGAAACCACGTGACTTTAGATGTCACATTCACGTCAAGGCCATCATAGATGGGCGATAATGTAGGTGACGATGATGGGACAAGCAGGACACCCCACCCCCGTGCTCTCACTACCTGCTCTCTACCAGCTGTACCTGCTATACTTGCTCTGCCCTGCACTACAGTGTGCCAAGGGCCTGTGTTGTCTGTCTTTTAGAGTCCAATGAAGAGGAAATAATGTAAAAGCTTTTGAGTCTATCCAGCGAGCCATGAGGAGAGACCAAACAAGGGCACCGGAACCCATGAGGAGCACGCTTCCCAACACCGACCAACCACGCATCCCCCACTCGGAGTACCACCACAAATCCCGCCTCTGCTCCCTTGGGCTTCACTCGAATCGATGTCCCCCATGGCTCCGGCTGATTTCTCCAGCTCTCTTCCGCAGAAGAGCCCACGTCACCCAACACCCTTTGCTTCGAACAGGGATAGTACCGCGTACTCGATAATTATCGTCTTTGTTGATCCCTACGAAGCGTAGAGGGCTTACCCGTTGAGCTGACAATAGTGGGGTAGTGGAGTCACCGGTATGAAGACAAATATAAGACGTACAAATATATATTGCGTTGCTCCTAGCCAAGGCGCAGCGTGGAGTGCGCTCGCCAGGAAGAAAGGCGGATAAAAAGGCGGAGTATTTCCACCATCCCGATATCCCGCTATCATGTAGCCAACTTATCACTGGAAACCCCTACAATACTCAACCGTCATCATATCCGTATCATATCAAAGCATACAATCAACAGATGCCCTTGGTTTTCATTTTAAGGGAATTGACAACATATCATCAATGGGCAGTCAGACATGCAATAATAAACTATTACTACTGTATTCTCCACCGCCGTATTGGTTGAGTCTGGTATTCTGTATCATTGATTCAGGTTTAATTATCGCTAGTTCCGAGGGGACGCTCCTCCTGTCCCGTGGACTGCTTTCTGCTTTCCTCAATTACAGGCTGGTTCAACTAAAAAAAACAAATTATCTTCCCCCACGAAGGCCGCTCGCAATATCTAGTCAAAGAGTGAACATTTGGAATCATACTGACCCCATGTTTTTTTTAACGGCCTCGGGCTGTCTCTAGCTAGGAGCGAAACTCGTATCGACCAATGACAGGCCTTCAATGCTTTCAATAATATTCAGGCTTTTTTCAAGCAGGGGCGAAAAAATAATTGCGTCGCGTTTTGCACGATCCGGTTGGATGTACTGCACGGCATGTCTTTAGAAAATTTCGCGGAACAAATCGAAGATCTGACCTGCCTGTGTCAATATCAAGCACAGTCTAGGGAAAAATATGGATCCTACACTAAAAGCAAACCATTTGAAGCAAACACCACGTCTCTTACTCATTTTTACGCACAAAAGTCCGAACGTCCACGGCGTTTTTGAGAGATAGACCCTGATATTTTGTACGCATGCGTGTTCTGCGTGCCCATCCTGAGGTCTGACTTCCGTTCTTTTGTTTTGCTTTTGTTTTGGCTGAATACATTTGGGCTAAAGTGACCCACATTTTTCGATAAACCTTAACCGACGAAAACTCAGTCAGGCGAGAAAAAAAAAAGACAGGTGAGGTCTTCGCAAGGGCGCATAGAAGACGTTTGCAAAATTTCACGGTCTGAATCGAAAAAACGGCGTGGGCATTCGCCGGGGGAATACATTTGGGGTTTTTAACGTGAACCAGCCTGTAGCTAGTTTTCGTTTCATCCCATCCATCTGAATGTGCTCTTCGCACCTTTCTCCGGCTCCCTCCCGCTTCTCGTAACTCAGATCCGAGGGCACATGCCAGGCCCCCCGCCCCCCCCACTACTACTCACATGCCTTCACTCCCAGATGTCGCCCCCTGAAGGATTCGCCATTTTCTTCTCGGGACTTACCATAACATGTGTTGGTGATAGCGGCAGTGTGTATCGGCCGAGCTGCTGTAGATCATCTGATTGGATAGTTTGAATATTGAATTGTCAATTGTAGTAAGTTGATGCTGGATATTCTGGGGATACTCTTTGTGGTATGTTGGTAGGTTGTACACAAGTACGAGCTATACAATGAACCGTGGGTGTGTGTGTCGGTACATTGGCATGTGGTACATTGGACACTTATCCAGTAGGAAGGTTCAGGCATTGTTGCTGTAGGTCTGACTATCGGCCTATTGTCATGTTAGGGGTATTGTTTGTGGTACGGGCAACAACCCGAGGGTTTTGTGGCACGTCTGAAAGTACATTAGGCCGTGTTCTGTGTTATGCGTGATCGGGTAGTTGCATAGCGTGATCCTGAGGGTGAGGTTGTGCGCGCCCACGAGCGCCCTCACCCTGCTCACTCCACCTTGCCTACCTGTCTCAGAAGGGCAATTGCTCAATAATACAACATATTTTCCCCAGAAGCCACGAGTTTACCAACACGCTATAGCGTCAAAGGTGTCTACTGCTCCGTCGTCCCCTTGGACTACACTAGACTGCTGTACGAGAGAGGCCTGATCAACCTGTCTCATCATGGCTGAACCGGGGACACCTGCGGGTGGCCGAGTTCAGAGTAATCCGCAGGATGTTGGTGAGAGGATGGTTTCCCTTGAGACGCAGTTGTCCCAACTTACGACTCTAGTCACGTCGCTTGTTGATCAACAGAAGGAGCAAGTGGAGTCCTCTGTGTCTGCTGTCGCGCCGGGAGGCGGCGGAACAGAGTATGCTGGTGGTACGCATTCTACCGATGATGCTACTGGCAGGACCGCTGGAGGTACGGGCGGCGATGCCCAAGGCCTTGGCGTGTCCAGCATGGGGGTTGGGAGTAGTAGTCTTGCTGGCTCAGGCTTGAACCCTAATGTATTCGCTGTTAATCGTTCCTCTGCTGGTGCTGCAAGCTTTGGTTCGATTGGGATTGGAAGTGGGGCTGTAGGTAGCCAGTCTTTCGTTCCCGGGACTGTAGATAGGGCTCTCGGAAGCCAGTCCTCTGTTCCTCCCGAACCTACTCCGTCGAACAGGTGGTGGGAAAGTGTCGCCAGTGGAAACAATCTGATTCCTGGGGCCGGCATTACTGATACAGGAGAGAACTTGGGTGGGGGTGCTTTCAAAGTTCCCAAGGCTCCTGTTTTCGATGGGACAGACGTGTCTTACCCCTCATGGTCGCAGAATTTTCTGCTAAGTGCCCGGCACAACAATTTGTATGAGGCGTTTGTTTCCGAGACTGAGATTCCGATTGCTGACATTAGTTTCGACTTGACCCCCTGGGTAGAGAAAGGATTCAGTGTGGGTGTGCTGCGTCAGGCTGAGATGGCATGGTGGTTTCTGTTCGACTGCTTGAAGAAGGATAGTCTGAAAACTATGGTTCGCCACGCTGGTTCTTCCAGCAAGGGTTTTCGAGTGCTGAAAGATCATTTTCTGCCGTTGAGCCAGAGTCAGATTCGTGTGCAGGAGGAGAAACTCAAATCACTGCGCATGCGTTCGAATGAGAATCCCTCGATCTTCTTTGCATCTGTGAGAGAGACGCTTGGTGTGCTTCAAATGCTGGAAGTCAAGAAAGATGACAGAGAGGTGTGCAACCTGATGCTCGAGGGGCTGTCGCATGAATATAAGACTCTGCGTGAAACTCTGGTGGTGTCCTGCCCGAATGACCCGTCGTTCATAGAGACTAAAGTGCGTGAACGGTACCTCGGCTTGCAGACTCAAGGTGGTCCGAAGAAACACAGTGTTTCTCTGATGTCTAGGCCTGAGAAGAAGAGTGCGAAGAAGCAGAACTACAAGTCAAGGTCTAACTCCGAGTCTGATTCATCTAAGAAAACGGCGTTTCAAGGGAAGTGCTTCAAGTGTGGGGAGGTCGGTCACGTGAAGAAGGACTGTCTGGCTCGTGTGATCGCTCATCCCTCCCAGACCGGATCATCCAAGGACGCCAAGAATGAAAACGGTGAGATATCTGAGTTGTTAGTGCTTCTGTCCCAAACTGACTCGGACCTAAGGGATACCTGGAATGATACCATGGTGTTTCTGTCCCAAAATCTCTCAAACGATTGGAGTGATGACACGTATCTTGCATCGTGGTATGACTCTGTACTGGTGAATTGGGTGAATCCTTATGGTGCTGATATTCCAACGCTGTATAGTGAAGTGGCGGACAGGATAAGGAACTATGTCGGTAGTGATCGTGTTATTCGTGGTTCTATTCGTGAATATGCCACTCTCACCAAGAAGAGGTGTTTCGAAGATTGGTATGCAGACACAGGTACCGCTTTCCACATGACAGATTCTCTCTCGTGTATGAAGGATGTGAAGCCTAGCCACAAGAATGTAAAGGGAATTGGTGGCGTGACTTGTGAGGTAGCTTTTTCAGGAACTCTGGAATTGGTGTTCGTGTCTGCTGACAACGAGTTTTTGGTAGAGTTGAAGAATGTGCTATACTGTCCCAAATTGGGGTACAACCTTTTTTCCCCCAGCGCAGAATTTGATGGCGAGTCATGGAATGGTCTTGGTGGTCCTCGTGGTGTGATGACTGCTTTCCACGGACATGTGACTTTTGAGAATTTCGATGGCATGCTTGTTGGGACTGCGTATCGTGTGGGTGATGACTCTATTGGATCCGTGTTGGCTGCCCTCACTCCTTCAAACCCCAAGCACGAAACGAGTATGGATGTGAATGACTTCCATAACATTTATGCTCACTCACATGAAGGATTGCTTCGTACTACTGCAAAGCGACTGGGTATCGAGTTGACTGGTAGCCTAGATGCTTGTACGGGATGTTCGATGTCGAAGGCAATTAGAAAAGGGATTGCTCGTGAAACTGAATATAGATCAGATAAAAAGTTAGGGAGAGTTTATGTTGACCTGGGAGGGAAGAAGGCCGTTGTGTCTATAGGGAGAAAGTATTACCCCATGATTGTGAAGGATGATTTCACAAGGCGTGCATGGATCTATTTCCTGAGAAGTAAGTCGGACGCTGCGAGTGCTTTCCGGAGTTTTCTTGCTAATGTGAGTGCTGATGGAATCCCATCATTGGTTGAGATGGTTAGATCTGACAATGGAGGGGAGTTTTTCGGTGGAGAATTTGCATCTGTGTGCAATGAGCTCTTGATTAAGCAATAGTTCACCCCAGCTTACAGTCCTCAATACAACGGTGTTGCAGAGCGTGGCTTGGGATTGATAGAGGAGGCCGCAATGGCGGCTCGTGTTCAGGCGAAAGTTCTTTTTGGGCATGTACAGTTACCTAAGACTGACAGACTCTGGGCTGAGGCAATGCACTGGGCTTGCGAGGCACTTAATCACACGGCTTGTTCTGCTAACCCCGATTCCAAGTCGCCGTATGAAATGTGATATGGGGAAGCTCGTCCTGCTAAACATTATCAATTTTTGAAACCGGCGTACTGCAAGTGGCAGCGACCATCGAAGCTGTTTCCGAAGAGTGAGAGTTTCTTTCATGTCGGTCCTTCGAGAGACCACCCGCGTGATTGTCATAGAGTATTTACGAGAGCTGGGACTATTCAGGAAACGAGGGATGTAACGTGGGAGGCGTTGCCGTCACAACTCCCTCCACCGCAACCTCCATTGCCGATAGAGATCGCGGAGGAGGGAGGGGAGGGAATTGACAACGATGTAGAAGCCGAGGTATGACCGCTTGTAGGGAGGGGAGTTGCTCACACACTGTTGCGAAATAACGCGGCAGTGGTCCCCTCTGGTGCAGCAACGAACGAGGTAGTGGTCCCACCTGGTGAAGCAGTCGATGTGGTTGAAAATGTTGACGCAGAGAGTGTAGGTCGATCGCCGTCTGCCCCGTGTGTGCCATCTTCGCCCGTTCCCTCTGTGTCGTCTCCAGCACCTGAGTTCGCCGATGGTGAGGGGCAGGGAGGGCAAGATGTGGGGGAACTAGAGTCGGTGGGTCCTGAAGAGCAGGATACAGAGTCTGTAGGGCCGGGAGGGCAGGAGGCAGAGGCAGAGACATCTCCTCCAGTTGCTCGTCGTCCGCGGCATGTAGCTGAGCTAGCTGATTTCAACAACCCTGCGCGTGAGAATGATGAAGTAAGAAAAGGTAGAACTCGCGCGCAAACCCGTGCAGTTAACCAGCAAAATGTATCTGGCCTTGTGGCCACTCTAGGGCCCGTCTGCGCAACAGAGATAATATATGCGCTGTTGGCGGAGCAGAGAGCAGGTGACGCAGTGGAATTGCCGAAAGAACTAGTGCAGGACGTTGAGTCTGAGCCTGATAGCTATCAAGAAGCCCGGCAATCGAAGTACGCCACGATTTGGGATGAAGCTATGTCTGCAGAAATTGAAGGCTTGATAAGGGCAGGAACGTTCACGTTAGCGTTGAAAATCCCAATAGGCTGTAACGTGATAGATGCTAGATGGGTTTCCAAATGGAAAGCAGACGAAACAGGAAAGATAGTGAAGGCCAAGGCTAGGCTTGTCGCGAAGGGCTTCAGGCAGAAGTATGGTGTAGACTATCTTGAGACTTTCTCGCCTACTGCAAATCCTGCATCAATTCGATCGTTGGTAGCATTGGCGTGCAAGTATGATTTGGAATTACTCCACTGGGACATTGAGCAGGCGTTTGTTCAGTCGAAGTTGGATCACGAGGTGTTCATGAAGTTGCCTCCTGGCTGTGGTTCGATGTCAGGAAAGGTTGTCCGTCTGAACAAGAGTTTGTACGGATTGAAGCAGGCATCTAGAACATTTTACAAGAGGCTAGTATCGGATCTAAAGAGGATTGGTTTCGAGCAGTCTCTGTGTGACCCCTGTGTGCTGCGTTTCATGATGGGAGACGAGGTGATAGGGATGGTCGCGATTCACGTGGATGACATTCTGTATGCAGGAACTAAGAGTCTTGCCGAGGTGGTTGTAGAAGCTCTAGGCGATTCTCTTCCTACGAAGAATTTGGGTGAGGTCAAGTTCTTTCTTGGTTGCGCATTTTTTCGCGACCGCGAGGCTGGCACGATTGAGATTTCTCAGGATAGTTACATCAGGAGTGTGCTTGAGAGATTCAAAATTTGTCGCGCACCAGCCCGACCCTTGCTTCCCCTGCTAACGATAACAGGTCCGTGATGGAGGATGAGGAGGCAGGAGATGTGCCGTTCCGAGAGGTGGTGGGGTGCCTGATGTGGGTCGCCAATGGGACGAGGCCCGACATGTCGAATGCTGTGCGGGCGTGGCGAGGCACTCTCATGAGCCAAAGAAGAGAGACTGGAAGGCAGCTCAGAAGATTCTGAACTATCTTCTGGAAACGGCACATCTAACTCTGAAATACAAGAGAGACAGTACGGTTGATGACGTAGGCACGTTGGTGTACGTAGATGCAGACTTTGCCAGTAAGGCCACTGACCGTAGATCAGTTTCGGGAGCACTAGTTATTGTGGCTGCCTGTCTTGTAGCTTGGCTTTCTTGGACGCAGAAATGCGTTTCCCAGTCGACTTCTGAGACAGAGTATCTTGCGATGGGCGATGGTGTGAAGGAGTCTCTGTTTGTGAACGGAATGCTTCAGTTCTTGAGGCCTAGTGTAGAGCCTCGTAAAATTGACGTCCTTGAGGACAACGAGGGAGCGATTGCGCTTGCAGAGAATCCGCTTAGCTCGAGCAGGAGTAAGCACATCGACGTAAGGCACCACTTTCTTAGAAATCTGACCGAGGAGGGTGTGATCGAGATCACGCATGTTCCCAGCGAAAAACAACATGCGGACATCCTCACGAAGGCTCTGCTGAGAAGTATTTTTGAAGTTCACCGTGACTTTGCATTGGGCTCTAGGAAGTAGGAGTCTGAATTATTTTTGTTTGCCATACTGCATGTTGTGGGTCTGGTAGATACAACAGCCCCTAGGGAGGGTGTTGGTGATAGCGGCAGTGTGTATCGGCCGAGCTGCTGTAGATCATCTGATTGGATAGTTTGAATATTGAATTGTCAATTGTAGTAAGTTGATGCTGGATATTCTGGGAATACTCTTTGTGGTATTTCGGTAGGTTGTACACAAGTACGAGCTATACAATGGACCGTAGGTGTGTGTGTCGGTACATTGGTATGTGGTACATTGGACACTTATCCAGTAGGAAGGTTCAGGCATTGTTGCTGTAGGTCTGACTATCGGCCTATTGTCATGTTAGGGGTATTGTTTGTGGTACGGGCAACAACCCGAGGGTTTTGTGGCACGTCTGAAAGTACATTAGGCCGTGTTCTGTGTTATGCGTGATCGGGTAGTTGCATAGCGTGATCCTGAGGGTGAGGTTGTGCGCGCCCACGAGCGCCCTCACCCTGCTCACTCCACCTTGCCTACCTGTCTCAGAAGGGCAATTGCTCAATAATACAACATATTTTCCCCAGAAGCCACGAGTTTACCAACAACATGAGACGCCACCAATAACACCGCATGTTTGCATCTACAGAGAGCAGGCGCTTCGTCGGGAGACTGAATTCCCAACCTTCCACACACGGGACAAACTACTATATCTAGTTTAAAGATCATATAAACTCCTATATTTTTCGTTCTGAGATGATTTGCAAGAGCCGTGTATCATCCGCCGGGTCTCACCCGGCATCAAACACGTGCGCAAAAGCCGCGAAATACAGATTCCACACGGCAAACAGGGTCTAGATGTAACATTGCACGGCGTTGGGGCTGCTACCGTACCGGTCGTACCTGTCGAGGTATCATGAGATGGCGCCATCTTTTTTGTGATGCACGTACTCTTTTGTAAAATGGTATCAATACGCGTCAGCTGTGAGTTCGATCAATTCAGAAAGCCCAAGGAAGGGTCGATACTCCTCCTTCGCAAGCTGCATGATGCTCCGGGCGCGTTTTTTTTCACAACAGGTGAATAAAATGATACTGCTGTTTTTCTCTTTCACCGGCATGCTTTATCATTTAAATAGCCTTTTGGGTGACCACGGCCTAGGCTCCAGGAAAACGAGCTATAAATAACGTGAGAACATTGCCATCGTCAACGTTTGGCTCCAATCATTTTTGCCGGGATGTGGTTAGCATAATAACTATCATAATAACTATCTTGTAGTACGTATATCACAGAAATAAAACACTTGTGCGTGACGCGTACCGGTACTTTGATAGAAGGCCATAAATATTGTTAATAATCGCGTTGAAGATCAAAGTTTTCCACACAACATCCGACAGATCACGATCTAGATCATCTAAAATACCGAGATCACGAGTACACTTACAATACCGTAATGACATGTTGTGCAAGATCCGTATCACACATATTTCACTATTCGGCAACCAACTGCGCAAGAGCCGTGTCGCACATATTCCACCCGGCAAATATAATCAAGATCGTGCGGATAATACCAAAAATCAGGCATATCTCTTCTTTAAATACTCTACTTTTAATACTACTAAATGTACCAGGAAGATAATAATGAAATGGGGATCTGATCTATCCGATGTAGGAGTTTTTTTCTCCCCGACGATTTTTGATGAGGATGATACCTGGTATGTTGTATGAGGTCCTGGACCTAAGGGGAATAGAGCTATTTTCTGTCCACGGTAGCATGGTCCATCTAGAGTAGTAAGAGGCGTGTTTTAATATGTTAACCCCGTTGGAACCGCATCATTTTTATCGGGGGGATATCACTTGGAGTTGGTTTGACATGTGTACGAGGTTCTAAAAGGGTACACACTTCCTTCTGGGACTTCAGATAGAAACATGTCGAAAACAAGATGGCGATTACGGCATGAACCACACCAAGAACCCCTCTCCGCTGGGGTAGGGGGCATGTCCGAGGTGCAAGGGGAAACGGTGCACGACACACGCATGCATGATGACAACGCTTTCTAATTGTTGCGCCCGCTTCGTAGAAGCTTGATACGTTCCACGTGTACGTACGGCAACTCTTGTCGCTTTCTCGGTCCCTAGACCTGGAGTCCCCTAGGGGTAGCTGTGAAAGTTCAGGCACACGCTTTTGTTTTCTTTTGTTTTTTAGTCCTCCAGCGGACGCGATCTGACTTTCAAGCCCAAGGCTCAAGCTTGCCCCTTTCGGCTTCCGCCATGACCGGAGCAGTACTTTTTCAAATACGAACACAATACCGCGCACTGCAGTTTCCTTTGCTCGAGTTGACATTTTGTTGCACAAGGATGATTAGAACTCGTCGCATGGTTGGTACGGCGCGTGCTGCGTGCGTCATGATGCTTCGTCGCATGCCTAAAAAACCCTCGCCGCAAGCCTATTAATATGCCAAAAGTTCGCCGCGTGCTTGATTATAAAAACCTCGCCGCATCGAAAACAGCCAGCCAGCCAAACACATGCGAGCTCGTCAAGCTTAGCGGAGACTTCTCGTCACCAGATGGATCCAAGCGTCGCCTCTGTTCATCGCAAGGAAAACGCCTGCCGCAAATGAAAACCCTCAGCGACTACCCCGGTCTCTGAGGCAAGACATCACGCGACCGCTACCAACCGCTTGAGGGTCACAAAATTTTCTGAGTGTATATGGTGGAAATAGCCAAGGAGCCAACGCTCTCCATACACGCAACATGTCAGCGAAGGCCGAGTGCTTTCATTGGGCCTCGATTGCGCCGCGTGATGAAACGTACGATGGAGAAAAGGAAGCCAGCCAGACACATCAGCGTGTTTTCATGGGGGCCCTAATTCCACCGCGTGTCATGTCCGAGAGGAAAACGACGCCAGAAAATTCAAGCCCCAAACCAACAGTACATAGTAGACAAGCATCAATCCGCGGCGAGACAAGCATCAATGCGCGACAGGACAGGTATCGAAACGCGGGGGGGCAGCAGCAAAGCGGTGCTAAAATAGTCCTCGTCCGAGGATGGCCTCGCCGATGATGCGCCCATCGACATCGCGTCCAAGAAGCTGGGCGTCCTGACCTCGTCCTTCTTGCTCGACCGCAACGCCTTGCAAATGAGGGGGAGAGGAGGAGCGGGGAGGGGAATGAAGCAACAAATCGAGCGCCAGTAAGCGTTCGATGTCTCAGCAAACGCATGACTTCGACCTCAACACCTTTGAAACAAACCGGGGGGGGAAACGAAACAGAAAAATTGAGAGTCAGCCAGGGTTCGACGTCGCAACAAAAATGCACGGCCTTGTCACCACAACCGCCGAAGCTTGGCACCTCCAAGTGTCTGAAGCCATAAGACCTTCATTCAGTTGTGAACCTGATGCATGGCCTACAAGCACGAGGGTAAACACGCAATCGTTGCCGGTAAAGTTTATATGAGTTACTATGACGGCCGCTTCCTCCGATGATGTCGGCCTCGTCTTGGCCTTGGACGGGTATTGGCCGAGGCCAGGGCTCGCTTGTTATTTAGTACATGTGACAAGGAGGTGCCTCCACCAACCTCTCTGGCGTTGAGCGAGGGGAGATTTACACTGACTGAGAAGAGGGAGCTTGGGTCGTTCTCATAGAGAACTCTGGGCTTCCGGTTGCGTTCGGGGTTGATGTTGCCGAACGTCAACCATTCTGAACGTCCAATGTTGATGGCAGATTTCATAGACCGGGCGTTGGTGCACACGTCTTCGTAGTTGGCTTGTGTGATCGGAGGTTGACGGTATGTGTACACGTACCCTATCACCTCCACATTGTCGTTTACATGATTCATCCCGACGAGAGCACCCCTGACAACAATAAGGTCTCCTTACACACCCAACAGCGACCCTGTCAAACGCCGAACCAATGCACTGCTAAAATAGCGGGCGATAGATTCGGCCTTAACCCCTCTAGAATCGCACCCCGTATTACATGGACGAAATACTTGAAATTAGTGCAGAACAGTTGTTGAATTATAAAAACGTTATCCCTTTGCAATAAAATCTAAAAATACACTTCATACAGCTGCGAGATCGAGGATTTCGTCAAATCTCACATTCGCAAGCTATGTGTGATGCTTAGTTAGCGCGTGTTACGGGGTGAGCATATCCTCAAAAAGGATATACATACACCACAACGTACTACCTGCACAGTTGCTACCATTGTTACTGTCATCGATAAAAAGTTGAAGAATATTACTGGTAAATCCATAAAAAAAGGAGGGATGTTATACGTTGTTTGTCTTGTTGCCGGAGCACGGCGGCAGTGTCCACGGACCTCCACGGCATTCCACGGTCATGTCCACGGCGTTCCACGGACAGTCGCCGACACTCCACAGGCTACTGCGACCCTTCCACGGGCTTCCACGGACATTCCATGGGCTTCCACGGAATGCCGCGGCAAGTAGCGGAACACCGTGGAGGCCCATGGCACGAGCCGTTGTAATTTCCATGGCAATCTCCACGGCAATCTCCACGGCAGCACCCACGAAAAAGCCACGGTCGCCCACGGAAACGTCCACGGAAGCACCCACGGCAACGCTCACGGATATACCCGCAGACACGCCCACGGAAACACCCACGGACTTGTCCACGGAAACGTCCGCGAAACATCCACGAATAGGTCCACGGAAACAACCACGACAAGACCCAGGGCCACGCCCACGGACACCGGGTGTCTCACATTATTGTGTGTTTTCAAACCATGGACTAACCCTAACCCTAACCCTAACCGTAACCCATACGAAAGACCGGTCGGAGTGCCCCTAATGGCATCACTGGGGTGAAATGGTTGGAAACGTCAAATAATGTGTATCATTATCGGAGGATTGCGGTGGCAATGACCGCAGACGGCCGCGGATGACCGTGGAGTTTTGCTGCGGTTGGGCGTCCGCGGGAACTGCCATGGCAATTGCCGCGGACTTTCGTGGTGATTGCCGCGATGCGCATGGCCGTGGAAATTGCCACGGCAGATTCCGTGGAAACTGCCGTGGCGATTGCCGCGGACTTCCGTGGGTTGCCATGGTTGGTACGACGGACGTTGCCACGGACAGAACCGCGGCACGTGCGGTGGCCACAACCATGGTATTTGCCGTGGAAGTGCCATGAGCCGTGGCACATGCCGTGGCAACTCGCGGATTTCCACGGTAGCCCGTGGCATCACCCACGGAAGTCCACGGAAACTCCGCGGTCATTGCCGCGGACCTCCGCCAAAAAGTCCAATAATGTGCATCCCTGAAAAAAATGCGGCCGGTGTACCACGCCGCTTGTGAAGAGGAGTATCGACCCTTAAACGTATCGAATTCAAAGCTGGCACATCCTTAGTACAACACTACCAGTTACTACTGCAGTACCCTACCCCTTTAGAACCGAACACTCGTTTCACATGCTTTTGGGGACAAATATGCTATTACTACGAATTAGTGCGGATTTCGTTTGCCGTGGTAAAATGAACCCCGTTACAATTACACCGACGATTTGGATGGGTACACCTTGGAATTAGTGTGGGGCCAGTTTGGACTGTTTAGAATATTTCAGGACTGCACACACGTTTTGGGTGCAAACGACTAATATTACGAAATATAAATAGAACGATTTATGCAGCGGTAAATTTCAAGGTTGGGTTCTGTAGGGTACGCACAAACCATACCCGGGGTATTTTCCCCGGGTATTACCGTACGAAGAACTTCTGTAAGTCCTGTAGGACATTTATACCCGTACCCGGAACTTCTGGAAGTTCTGCACGTCATTCATACCCGTACCCTGAACTTCTGGATGTTCTGCATGCCAGTGCCACAAATTCCCGGAGTACGGGTGTACCAGGTATCATTTTTATGACGTATGTGAGTTCTGTGCGCCTGTGTCGCAATACCCGGAACTTCTATGAGTTCTGTAAGACTGGGGCATTACCCGGGGTACGGGTATACCTTCGTTACAATACCCGGGGAGCCTACATGCATCAATTCAGGTTTAATAACCCAAAGAGTGTACTATGCATTATATTATGATGTCATATATTGTCGTCAGTGAAACCTACCAAACACCGAATGTACAGCAGTAGCAGTACGTATCGTATATGATGGTAGTAACACCTACTACTGTAGGTCCTGTCCATGTTTCTTTCGTTTCTAACCCGTGGGCACCGTATTATATTGACGAAGGACACTTTTGAATATAAAATATTCATTTTTGATTTATCGAATTGAGTTCGATTCGATTTGGTGGAAACATACCTGGTACAAGTTTCGCGCCTATCGGGAAACCACGTATTGCGTATTTCCAATGTTTTTCCGATCGGAATAATACATCTGATATGCCGTGACGGTGATGCAGCAACCATCGACGTCTAGAAGTATCTTCTGTGTTTTCGGTAGTTTTGCTTCTCCGTTGTCGCGGCCTTTGGCTTATCGAGCTGTCACAGTGGTGGCAAAATTGGGCTTGCGACCGCCATTATTTGTGTTGAAGCCCCACAGCCGAGGTACGTTATGGTATGATCATAGCGCAGTGTAGCCGTGAGCGCGGCTGTTGCCCCGGTCGCCACTCATTGAGGTTCACGATATTATCGTCTCTCTCGGTGGTGGTTTTATCGTTAATTTATGATTCCCCTAAAACCACGACATATTGCCTCGGAGACATTGGCCCAGTGAGATCATGCCATGCATGCAATTTGGATTAAATTCTCCACTTCCACTCGAACTCCCCCCCGAGTGGGCGTGCATTTACCCGGGTATTACCCATACCCGGAACTTCTGTGAGTTCTGTAGGGCATTCATACCCGTACCCGAAACTTCTGGAAGTTATGTGTAAGACTTTCATACCCGTAACCGAATTTCTGTTAATTATGTACCTCATTCGTACCCGTACCCGGAACCTCTGAGGGTTCTGCACACCCCATGCTACAATACCGAGGGTACGGGTACAGCGCCTTCCGTATCCGCCCGGAACTTCTGTAAGTTCTGTACGCCCGTGACACAATACCCGGAACTTCTGGAAGTTATGTAAGACTTTCATGCCCGTACCCGAAACTTCTGGAAGTTCTGTAAGACTCCCATACCCTTACCCGGAATCCAAAAAGACTACAGAACATAACCTTGGTAATTTGGTTCACCTCAACACCTTTCACAAGTGCACCCACATTTTTGGGGACAAACCACTTGCAAATGGTATGTGCGATGGAACTTGCAGTGGTTAAAGGGTTGAGAAGTCGCCGATCTCCCGCCTCCATCGCTCTTGCCGCTTTCAACGGATCTCACAACCCGGGGGAAATCCGAGCTTAAGCAACAAACACGACTTTTATAAAAATCAGGTACGGTTTCAGCGCAAAGCCAACAAAAAAGAAGACAGCAAAACGCTTTCACGGAAATTGCGGCGGATTTCGAGAGCATCCACGGGAGTGCCAATCACAAGCCAGTCAAACAAGGCCATGGGTTGGCCGACCATAAGTCGACGACTATTCATTAGTTGGCTAGGTAGTAACAAGACCGGACCGGACCAGAGCGGGAGCGAGACCTGTCAGTCATCTTGTCGATGAGCCCGTAATCTAAAACCTCGTGGATATAACCATAACGTCCAAGAGGAGCATACAAATATTTTTTCACGTTTGTTTGGTTTTTGCTTGGTTTTTGCGTTCCACCCATCCGCGTACAAAATCCGCCAGAGCTACACCACCCTGTTCGATATTGACACCGTTACGATATTTCCTTGGGCGCTTGCACGAACAAGACCGGACCGCGGGCGGGGAGGCGAGGTCAGCCAGTCACCCTGTCGATGAGCCCGTATTCCTCAAAGTCATCTAGAGGTAGAACATTCTCGATCGAAAGGAGTAAAACAAAACGTACTTCAGATGCTGTTTAGCTTGGTGTTGGAATGGATTTAGCCCCCGCTTGATACTGAAACCGATATATTTTTTCCTTCGGCATGCCAAGATCTTCGCGAGCACGATATTAGTCACCTTATCGATGAGCCCGTACTCGACGACCTCGTCGGGAGAGAGGTAGAACGTTCGCGATGAGTCCTCCAGCACCTCGTCGAACGGCTTGCCGCACGCCTCCGCCAGCATCTGGGTCGCCGTTGTCCTGTTCGCCATTACCTGGACAACACAACCCCAACCGCCGGCACAAAATTCCCCCGTATTGGGTAACCGCATGAGATGATGAGAAATGAGGACACATAAGCCCCGTAGATCGCGCGATCGTGGTTTCACCTGCATCTTGCGAGCTATTGATGGGATGAATTCCGACGAAGTTCTTGCTGCCTTCTTCGTTTGTGAGTGAAAAAACAAGGGGCAGAACAACACGATACCGCGACCGACAGGCTGCCGAACACTGACCACAACACCTCACAGCACACGGACAAGCTCACAAAGATTTAGCGGGCTGATGTCAGAAGGATGTAGCACGCTTGTAGCGCTGTATAGTGTATGCATGACACCAGGTACCAGGTACCAGCGTACCAGGTTGTATTATCACATCATACGTACGACATAACGTATGATATGATATGTAAGGTTATTGGGCGGAGACACAGAGTGCCCCCTGCAGGTCTGCCAATTGTGCAGGTCCTCGGAGAGTACTCACTTTCTTTTCCTTCGCAGAGACGTAGCTCTATTCGATTCCACCAGAGCCCCGGATGACTTCTGAGATCGGAGGCACGTGCCTCCGAGATCTATTTCCCGAATATCCCGAATATAAAACACCAACCTTACCATACGAAACCCATCCAAATTATCTCAAATACGGATAATTACAGGCCCTTCGAGGCCGTATCTTAACACTAGCCAACCCTGATGAGCCGCATATGCAGAATTATGGGAGATTCGGGAAAACTCCGGTTCTACGAACTAGACCATGAGTCGAAGATGCGGCTCCTCAAAACCCACTCCCACACTTCTACAAGTAACGGCCTGGCTATGGAGCCAGGAGCACGCGAAGAAAAGCAGCTGAAAGAAACGCAGACCCTACAACAAGGCAAAAGCCACCCATCAAAACCTGCCGCATACCGCGGGTGTAGCGGGGGGGGGGGCAGAAAAGGCTCGAAAACCTGCCGCATACCGCCGGTGCGGCGGGGGGGGGCAGGAAAGGCTCCACGGCAAACCAAATACGCAAAGAAAGGTACAATGGCAAGACGCGTTCCCAGGCCGTATCTTAACAGATATGTACAGCAGTATGTAGATCGTATTGATAAATAGTGTCATACCACAGATCACCGGCACTCTGCGATTTGGCTCAGATCAATAATTGGCGGTATTTCACCGAACGTACGGTGCTTGCCGTACGGCGTTACGTCGTGGATATTTATACTGGTACCACAGGGACAACAAGCTAATGTTTCATTCTTTATTTGCTCATCCCACATTTATTATATTTTTATGGTACACTTGAGTATTTCTCCATATATCCCTCCCTAGACGCCTCTCTAGCCATGGCTCAGACCCGGGGTCACTGAGCAGACTCTTCTCCCTCCTTCCCACTACGGTATGTGCCTTCATTGTTATCACGAGAATAATTCATCGCCTAAAAATGCTTCTTCTCCTTGTCGAAGAATCGCATCGAATTGTGCTTACCCACGCCATAAAACGCTCTCGGCAGTTGGTTTCTCCAAGAAAATAAAAAGACCCACACCGAGATTTGAACCCTCGACTACACAACTTCTTGGTAGTGTTCGAGGTTAACCACTGCTACTAGAAGACCGCCGGGGCGACGGGCACCAGGTACTTTATAGTGCATACAGTTGTAATACTGTACAACGCATAGACTATTATAGTCTAGACTATATGCTCATTCGTAAACCGAAGATCAACCACACATCAAAGACCAAATTCAAAGGCGTCGGTCGACGGCGCTCTTGCCCCTTCACAGGCGCCCATCGAGGATTTACAGTAGTAGTAGTAAAACTTTGGTTCTAATATATTGTCCGTGAAATTATTGAAATACATCAGCACCATGAAATCGACCAGAAGGGTGGCCGAGATACTCATCTTTGGATATTGGCGCGCACGCCGTCACAGCAACTACACAGCAGTGTAGTGTGCAACCGAACAAACACTACTACACAACAAATAAAATATCAGCAGTTCGAAGGAACGTATTATTGCCTACACTTACTGTAGTTGATGCCTGATGGTATATAAGGCGCGGTGATACTCGTAGCCACAGAGTAATAATTATTGTGTGCCTGCAATCGCTGGTCGGACACTTATTCTTACAACTAACTGCAGTCGGTATTAAAAGTGCGATGTCGATGTCGAGCGAAAAAACAAAATCCAAAAACATCCGGCCGTTTCATGCCGTTTCATTTTCTCTTCTGACGGTTGGTTTGGATACTGCAAGGAAGGCATGTGGTCACGATCAAGACAATTGCAGAGCCGTGGGGAGAAACCGCCGCAAAGGCCTATTTTCTCAACGCCCGCCGCTCTTCCCTTTGCCACAACAGAGCAGAAGCCCCAGCTTGCATCGAGAGCATAGCACACGCTCGGTCATCCAGTGTGATCAAGCACCCTCTGCGATAGTCATACCAGCATTCGACAGCAAGATCCGGTGCATCGATCGATTGCTTTCTCTCTTCTTGTCGGACTCTGACCCTGTACGCCACCCGGAGCAAGCAGCACCGCCAAGCGAGAAAAGCGATCTTCGTTTACACTGCAGCAACGGCACTCATTGGAACCTTGCCTGCCTGTGCCTGCTACAAGAATAGCCGAGCTGCATAGGAACACAAAGGGAAACGAAACACCAACACTAACTAATACTGGTGTTGACATGATGCTAGGCCGCGGCGCGATATCGGCGCTCGTCGTCGCGATTTCATGCCTGCTGAACACCAGCAAAGCCTTTGTGACGGCACCCACGATGACCAGCAGCAGCAGCAACAACAACAACCACAGCAACAAGTGGACCGAGAAGAGCGATGCCCCCAGCAAGGCTCCCGTGGGCAGCAGCACCGGCTTCGGCCTAGGCCAAACTCTGCCGCAGGTTAGAGGTTTCGGGGCTGGGAGCGTGGCGAACCTCCCTAGAGTTCCGTCCGCGAAAGATTACGCGGAAAGAAAGTCACGAGGCGACTTGTGCCCGCCGCTGCAGCTGATGGGCCCTTTCGGTGTGATCCGAGAGATTGCAGGAGCTATCGAACGCCTGAACGAGGTGAGGTATTCAGTCTTCAGTTTCTGGTGTTTCAAGTATTTTTTATCTAATTTTCAAGTATTTGGCGTTGGCCTGGAAACGTAGATGCTACATTGTACTCCGGAGTATTGATTTAGACTAGACTAAACGTGTAGATCTAGTCTACGAGGGCTCTTCATTAGACTATAGTCTAGTCTAGTAGATTTATTATTATTAGCCGCGATACACCGCTTTATGGTATGCTGCTGTTGTTGCTGTTATGTACTTCTGGCAGATTCTGTTTGTTGGATACTGGTACCGGTGTTCAATGTGTAGAGCTGCGGGCGGTGTATGCATGTATGCTATGGGTGGTCTACCGGGCACATGCTAACAACGACGAATCTAGTTGTACAACTGACGCCAGGTAAATAATCTACTTGTTTGTCTAATACCTGGCATCATAGTCTAGTCAAATGGTGAGGTGATTTTTTTGTATTAATACGAGTGTACCGGTAAGTATATTTGTTGACCCATCAACGGTTGTGGATGCTGGTACCGGTGTTTATTGTTCAGAGCTGCGGGCGGTGTATGTATGTTTCCTACGTATGGGTGGTCTATCTGGCATGCTAACAACGACGAATCTAGTTTGTATATGCGACGCCAGGTAAATAACTGCCATTATAGTCTAGACTAGTCTAATGGTGAGGTGATTTTTTTGTATCAGTCTAGTAGTGTACCGGTAAGTATATTTGTGTACTCATCAACACAGCAGTTGTGCAGACATGTCGGAGGAGACGACAGTTTTGGGCGCGGCCGGTCGTCGCGTCGTCACTCACTCCGATACTCAAACTAGTATGTTATATCTAGACGGTCACACCTGTAGGAGCCTGAGCACTAAAATTGGTACCAGGTATATTCAGTTTAGGCGGTCACACCACCAGGGTCTCGAACACTGCAGTTATTAATAGTAGCTGCCTGTTCTTCGGGTTAACCTAATGTTCCCATCCACCTACATCCAGCACAAACCAGTCAGTGTCCGTGCTGACGACTCATAAAGCAGAGACGAGCTCTGTGGCCACCAACCTCGAGGCGGCGATACACGTTGCGACTAAACAGCCATGCAATACCAATCGCAATGAACACGCGGGCAAAAAGCAAAAATATGTGCAAGCCAGTAAGTACACCAGGCTGTTGTTCGCAGTTAATAAGAAAAATAAAAAATGAAGGTGAAAAACAAAATAAAAAGTAGTGCAGAAACACTAAAACTGGTTCATATTTTGATCCCTTCGTGATTTCAGCGGGGACGAATCTCGAAGAAACCAACTACAAAAACATGAAAAATACACTTCAGCTAAACTGACTATTACAGCATGGACCACGCGAAGAACCCGGGACGCTGGGGGCTAGGGGATGTATCCGACTGCATGTAAGGGGCCGCTGTGCGGCACGTAATCAGTGCATTAGCCGTACTGGTTTACTACTGCACGCCTTTCCTATTCATAGACGCTTGATGATATCGAAGTAGTTGTCGTTTTTCTTGAAGCTATGCATGGGTCTCACGTCCAGACGAACACCAGCCATTAGTCTACACTGTTGTCTCCTCGAGAGTTTCTCTTCTTCTTGCCTTCATTGCATCTTTTCGTCCTCGCTTGTCTCCTATCTACCCCTCCAACCTTAGGCCCGCGTCGGAAAGATCCCACCTCGCCCAGTCAGCACTGCACCGCCGCGTGTGTGCGAGCACAGTGCACGCGACGCTCTCCGTGAATGCGAGTTGCCTCTCATGATCCCATCGAATTCCCGACCATGTTGGTTTTAGACGCCGGTGCTGTTCGATGTGAACTGCTGTACGTGGTAGTAGTCGCTGTTTGATTTTTGTTCCGCTTTTTCCATCCCACCCATTGTTCGTTTTTCAAAAATTGTTTTCGGACTCTTTTTAGTCCTCCAACTCCCTCCCATCTCGTACCTCAGGCCCGAGGTCACATACCAGGTAGCACATAGCAGGGACCTTCGTCCTCACCTCCCACTACCGTGCGTTTTATCACGAGCAGCGCTCAGCATTCCCTTGCCTCGTCGACTCGCGTCGCACTATGCACCACCACACCCTGTTTGGCTAGATTTTCTTCCTAAACCTTGGATGGTGATGTTTTTATCAGATCGGTACCTTCGGGGGAGGGATGCCCACCACCCCAGGAACGGTGATCACCATTTACGATTCCAAGATGAAGGTCATCAAGGAGATCGTCGTGCAAGCTACTCCCGAGGGAGAGGTGGTGGAAATGGAGGTGGTGGAGGGAGAGGAGGACGAGGATGACCTGGATGGCATGCTGTCTTGGGCCCTCAGAAGGAAGCGGCCGGTGCTCAAAACCACCGAGACTGCTGCCGCTCTTGATAGTGCTGGTGCTGCTGCATCTGTAGTGGCTACGAACGAGGGGCTGATCGCAAAGCCCACGGTCGAGATCGTCACGCCTACCAAGGGGGAGGTGGAAAAGGGGGAGTCGGAGGTGATGGAGGTGGTGAGTGAGGAGGTGGAGAAGGAGAACGTGCAGGCGGCGGTGGAGGGGGAGGAGAGAGAAGAGGGGAAGGTGGAGGGGGTGGATGAGAGGGTGGAGAAGGAAGACGTGGGGGTGGAGGAAAGGGTGGTTGAAATGGTGGAGAAGGAGGAGGTGGAGGTAGTGGTGCAGGGGGAGAAGAGAGAGGTCGCGGAGGGGAAGAAGGGCCTCCTGTCTTGGGTCAAGAGGAGGGTGCTCAGAAGGGCTGGGTCGGATGCTGCTGCCCCTGTTGCTGCCCCTGCCGTTGTGCCTGAGAAGGAGTGGCTTTTGCCGGGGCAGGTGGCATCGGAAGGTGAGAGGGAAAAGCGCACGTCAATGCCCGGTACGCGTGAGAGTCACCCTGCATTCATTCCGCTTCGATGATACTACTGCTGTGGTACGCATTATGCCAGTTCTAGTCTTCTACTATAATAAATGGACGGGCATTGATCATGATACGTACGATAGCACGATCATGATGATGACGTCGTTTTCAATTCGAAAAATCGAGAGTCAAAAGTCACCCGCACCTGGCGTAACTCTGTTTTGGCTGCTTTTGAGACACGTGTACTTTGTACACCAGTGTAATGTGCACAGGTGTACGTCGTAGCATGCAGCTGGTAGCGCGTGGCGTGTACCCTGACCGATGATGCAGAACACTTGGCAGGTTGCAGACAAGCGATGACCAACGGCTACACGAGGTAAACTTCGAATGTAGTCGTACATGCACTCGATGTATCCTGCTGCTCTTAACTCGTTCATTCCTCAAGCTGCATTTATGTTCGGGTAATGTTCAGGATACTGCTGTACAATGTACCTGGAAATACCTAGAAATAAGAAAGCGGGATATCGGTCCAGGCCAGATTACACTTTTGAAAAAGGGCGTGATCCACCATAATCATAGTTTTGATATTGCCCTATCATATCTCATCATTGCACACATAACAATTACACGCCACAACACATCATATAGCACATCATACCACATCATACCACACCATACCACATCATAAGACGCAGCGCATACTGCTATCAATGGGACAGTAGTGTGTGCGCATTATGTTTCTAGCCAAATCAGTGCTTTGAACGAGACCCAGGATCCCAAAAGAAAACGTCTGTCGTCTCACGCTACGATGCACGACGTACGTCCAAACGTATTGACAACGTATCGAAAACGTACTGATTTGAAGTATCTACAATAATCTGATTTCAGGGAGGCTGGACGGTGGCTCCGAGCACTACCCGCTAAAGGCCCTCCCGGAGGAAAGCGTCGTCCGCAACGTGTTCCAAGACCCGTCCAACCGCCGGGAGTGGTCTAAGGGAGCTTACCGCGGCGGCAGCGGCAGCACCACCAGCGCCACCCAAAGTACCAGTTCTTCTGCCGAGAAGAGCAGCTCCAAGAAGGGGGACGCTGCTGCTCCATCGGAGGTAGGTCAGGCCAGCGATACACCAGTACTAGATGTTGAACTATTTCTACTTCGCCCCCATCCGCAAACAAAAGGGGCGATCTTCTTCAAGGTTTAAAATAGCTTACGTACAAATCATGCAGTGCAGTAGATATCATTCATAATTATTAATGGTAGTATTATCAGCCAGATGCTGCCGTCGTAACGATCCTACCGGAATGCTTGGTTGATGTCATCGATCGACAGAGTGTTACTGATGACTGCTGTGTACACTACTGCCTGTCTACCAGTTAATGCTGTACAACAGTGTACCGGGTTTTGGCGTATGATAGGGCGCCGTAACAAAAATAAGCGTTGTTTGTCGTTGCCACAGCTTATCGTCACAGTGTACCTGAACACGCGGGTGCCCATGGGGTGTACATTCGCAGCCTAAAACAGCATCTAATGTACCTTGGACTCTCGCGTAGCCTCCACCATTCGCTTCGATGGGCTTTATTAATAGAAATAATGTCGTTCGTATCGCACTCCAATTATATGATGGTGCTTCCCTATATTTCAAGCCCCCCCACCCACCCCGTCTCTATTAGGAGTAGGAACGGTGCTCCGTCTCGAAATGGATGCATGGCCTCCGTCTCGAAATGGATGCATGGTCAATGGTCAAATGACTAAGGCAAGCAACCAATGAGTACGCCCCCCTCCCCCCCCTCCCCCTTCCCCTCTTTCTCCTGCTCGCGTTTTTCCTTAACCGGTGAACGTGCGGGCATCATACCACCATCTACACACACTGTCATCAACTTCTCTATAAATGTCAACATCACCACCACCATCACCACCATCAACATCAACATCAACATCAACATCATCATCAACACCAATACCACCCACCATGAAACTGCACGAGAAGATCAAGACCAACGAGCAAATTGTCGGACAGCAGTTCGGAAGGTGGTGGGGGGGGGCAAAGCGGGGGTCGCAATGAGCATGGGTCACCAGAGAAAGTTTATCTCGCCCTTTGCTCGTCCGCTATATTTTGGTTTTAGCTTTTTACTGTAGCTTTCCAACAAAAAGGCGTTTTCTGCCTCTTGGTTTGTATTGTATCATAGCACAGACAAATCGTGGGCACTGACGGGATCACCTTTTGCTTTCCTTGCTGTACTGATAATAGACGTGACTTGCGGCCTCAAAAGCTGCCACAAGGAACACGGCATTTCGAAACAGTTTCGAATTTTTCTTTCGCAGTGTTGTCGACAGTAGGACCATAGTAGTATGTTACAATATCTGATTCTGAAGCTACGCGATGATAGCATTCGTCTATTCGTGGCATCGTGATATATACAGCTTGAAGGTGACAAGGCCACGGGGGTTTCCACTCTAGTTTAGTAGCATGCGGCATGACAACTAAGTCACGCGGCATTCGAGATTGCTTGCGTTCTTGTGTTTTTCTTCAGCATAGTCTAGTCTAGCACGGCCTGCGACCTGCCTGCTAAGCGACATCGTTTTCTTTTTAGCGGGCTCGTATCGCGCGACTGGAAGGTGAAACGAGGATTCGTTTATTTTAGTTTTAGCTTAACGACATCTGGCGATAACTGGCATGCCTCACAAAGTATTGCTCTTGTTTTCCTTTTGGGGGGGTTGGCACATCAAACACATCATTGATCAGTCAGACGCAATTAATTCTTGTTCTCCACCCCCATCTTGGTTGAGTCTAATTTTTCATCATGTTTACAATTGCTGCCGATGGGACACTGCTTCTGTCTCGTGGACTGCTTGCTGCTCTATCCTCAATTATTTATTTTTTTTCCTCATATCTATTTGCTCTTTACGCTTTTTCACCAGCTCCCGCCTCTTTCGTAACTCAGATGCGAGAGGCAGTCCGCCCCCCACCCACTACTGCTTATCGCCCCCTGAAGGATTCGGCATTTGCTTATTCTCCTTACCGTAATACTATGAGAAGCCACGCACCCCCCACATTTTCTTTTCTATACAGCGCAGGCGCTTCGTCGAGAGACTAAATTCCCAACATCCCACACAAGGTTCCCGACAGATCACAATCTAGATCAGATCATACAACTCCTGTTACAGTACTTGTCGTTCTGAGATGATGTCGAAGATCCGTGTATCATACGTATCCCACCCAGCGAAACGCGGGCACAAGAGCCGTGAAAACTAGATTCCACACGGCAAGCACGATCTAGATCAACATGGCATGGTGTCAGGGTTGCTACCGCGCGTGTAGCTGTCATGTTATGGCGCTATCGGAGCCATTCCGCGTTTACTGTTCTTGTGATGCGCTTACTACTTGGTAGATTGTTTTAAAACATCAATCAGCTGTGAGTTCGATCAAACCAAAGGGTCGATACTCCTATTTGCAAGCTAGCTGCGTGATACTCCGGTCGCGCGTTTTTACAGAAGATGTGTTTGTACAGTTCATTTCTTCCACGGATGGCTGTTCTTAGCCTTTTCGGTGACCACGGGCTAGGTTTCAGGGAAAATGAGCTATGAATAACGTCTGACGGGACGGAGTTTCTCAGCTCAAGACCTGCATGAGTATCCAACATCATCACAGACTTCACATATGTTCTTCGCGCTTAATTTTGTTGTTCGAAAGGACGTTGTTCGTCGGGTTCAAGATCGAAGTTTTCCACAGGTTCGGCAGATCACGATCTACAGCAGATTTTAGTATTACTCTACAGTAGATCTTACATTTATCGTCGTGACGTGTTGTGCAAGATCTGCATCATACAGATTTTACTAGGCAACCATATGTGTGTGTGCAAGAGCCGTGTCACACAGATCCCACCCGGCAAACATGATCTAGATCGTACAGATCACACAAATCAGGGATATGTCTTCCCTAAATAGCTAGTACCTGGTAATGAAATGGGGATCTGATCTATCCGATGTAGGAAGTATTTTCTCCCCGACAATTTTTGATGAGGATACCTGGTATGCTGTATGAGCTCCTGAACCTAGGGGGAATAGAGCTATTTTCTGTCCACCGTAGCATGGTCCATCTAGAGTAGTAAGAGGCGTGTTTTAATATGTTAACCCCGTTGGAACCGCATCATTTTTATCGGAGGGATATCACTTGGAGTTGGTTTGGCATGTGTACGAGGTTCTAAAAGGGTACACACTTCCTTCTGGGACTTCAGATAGAAACATGTCGAAAACAAAATGGCGATTACGGCATGAACCACACCAAGAACCCCTCTCCGCTGGGGTAGGGGGCGTGTCCGAGGTGCAAGGGGAAACGGTGCACGACACACGCATGCATGATGACAACGCTTTCTAATTGTTGCGCCCGCTTCGTAGAAGCTTGATACGTTCCACGTGTACGTACGGCAACTCTTGTCGCCTTTTCGGTCCCTAGACCTGGATTCCCCTAGGGGTAGCTGTGAAAGTTCAGGCATAGTCTACGCTTCTGACTTTTTTGTTTTCTAGTCTTCCAGCGGACGCGATCTGACTTTTAAGCCCAAGGTTCAAGCTTGCCCCTTTCGGCTTCCGCCATGACCGGAGCAGTACTTTTCCAAATACGAACACAATAATACCACACTGCAGTTTCCTTCGCTCGTTGAAATTCCGTTGCACATGTATGATTAAAACTCGTCGCATGGTTGGTACGGTGCGTGCGGCGTGCGTGATGATGCTTCGTCGCATGCTTGAAAAAATCTCGCCGCAAGCCTAACAAAACTCCGCCGCGTGCTTGATAAAAATCTCGCCTCATCGAAAACAGCTAGCCAGCCAACACATGCGAGCTCGTCAAGCTTAGCGGAGACTTCTCGTCACCAGATGGATCCAAGCGTCACCCCTGTTCCATCGCAAGGAAAACGCCTGCCGCAAATGGAAACCCACAGCGATTACCTATTGTCTCTGAGGGGAAGACGTCACGCGACCGCTACCAACCGCTTGGGTCACAAAATTTACTGTGTGTAAAAGGGTGGAAATAGCCAAGGAGTCAACGCTCTCCATGCACGCAACATGTAGGCGAAGGCCGAGTGCTTTCACTGGTCCTCGATTGCGTTGCGTGATGAAACGGTACGATAGTGAAAAGGAAGCCAGCCAAACAAATCAGTGTGCTTTCATGGGGCCCCAATTCCACCGCGTGTCACGTCCGAGAGGAAATCGACGCCAGAAAGTTCAAGCCCCAAACGAACGGTGCATAGTAGACAAGCATCAATCGGCGGCAAGACAAGCATCAATGCGCGGCAAGACAAGCATCAATGCGCGGCAAGACAGGCATCATTACGCGGGGGGCTAGCAGCAAAGCGGTGCTAAATTAGTCCTCGTACAAGGATGGCCTGGACGATGTGGAGCCCATCGACATCGCGTCCAAGAAGCTGGGCGTCCTGACCTCGTCCTTTTTGCTCGACCGCAACACCTTGCAAACGAGGGGGAGAGGAGGAGCGGGGAGGGGAATGAAGCAACAAATCGATCGTCAGTCAGGGTTCGATGTCTCAGCAAACGCATGACTTCGACCTCAACCCCTTTGAAACAAACCGGGGGGGGGGCATGAAACAGCAAAATTGAGAGTCAGCCAGGGTTCGACGTCGCAACAAAAATACACGGTCCTGTCACCACAACCGCAGAAGCTTGGCACTTCCGAGTGTCTGAAGCCAAAAGGCCTTCAGTTGTGGACCTGATGCATGGCCTACAAGCACAAGGGTGAACATGCAATCGTTGCCGGTAAAAATATATGAGTTACTATGAAGGTCGCCTCCTCCGATGGTTTCAGCCTCGTCTTGGCGTTGGACGGGTATTGGCCGAGGCCAGGGCTCACTTGTTATTTAGTACATGTGACAAGGATGTGCCTCCACCAACCTCTCTGGCGTTAAGCGAGGGGAGATTTTACACTGACTGAGAATAGGGAGCTTGGGTCGTTCTCGTTGAGAACCCTTGGATTCCGGTTGCGTTCGGGGTTGATATTGCCGAACGTCAACAATTAGGAACGCCCAATATTGATGGCAGATTTCATAGACCGGGCGTTGGTAAATGCGGCTTCGTAGTTGGCTTGTGTGATCGGAGGTTGACGGTATGTGTATACGTACCCTATCCTCCACATTGCCGTATACATGAATCACCCCGACGAGAGCACCCCTGACAACAACAAGGCCTCCTTACACACCCAACAGCGACTATGTCAAACGCCGAACCAGTGCACTGATAAAATAACGGGCGATGGATTCGGCCTTAACCCCTCTAGAACTGCACCCCCGATTACATGGATGAAATACTTTAAATAGGTGCTGAACACTTGCATTACAATAACGTAATCCCTTTGCGTTAAAACTAAAAATACACTACAGCTGCGAGATCGAGGATTTGGTCCAATCTCATATTCGCAAGCTGCGTGAGATGCTTCGTTAGCCCGTGTTAAGGGGTAAGCACATCCTCAAAAATGATATATACATCACAACGTACAACAGTTGCTACCATTACTGCTGTCATTGATAATAATGTTCGAAGAAAAATGCTGGTACATTCGTAAAGAAAGCGGCCGGTGTACCACGCAGCTTGTAAATATGAGTATCGACCCTTGAATGTATCGGACTCAAAGCTGGGGCATCTTTAGTACCACACTACTAGTTACTGCTGCAGTACCTTACCCCTTTAGAACCAAACACACGTTTCACATGCTTTTGGGGACAAATATGCTATTACTACGAACTAGTGCGGATTTCTTTTGCCGTGGTAAACTGAACCCCGTTACGATTGCACCGACGATTACGGAGGGTACACCTTGGAATTAGTGTGGGGCCACTTTGCACTGTTATAAAGACTTCGGAACTGCACACTCTTTTCGGGTGCAAACTACTGATGTTACAAAATATACACATAACCAATTCTGCAGCGGTGAAATTGGATTACCTTAACACCTTTCACAAGTGTACCCACGTTTTTGGGGACAAACCACCTGCAAATGGTATGTGCGATGGAACTTACAGTGGTAAAAGGGTTGAGAAGTCGCCGATCTCCCGCCTCCATCATTCTTACCGCTTTCAACGGATCTCACATCCCGGGCGAAATCCGAGCTAAAACAACAAACACGACTTTCATAAAAATCAGGTACGGTTTCAGCGCAAAGCCAACAAAAAAGACAAAAAACGCCTTCACGTTAATTGCGGCGGATTTCGAGAGCATCCACGGGAGTGCCAATTACAAGCCAGTCAAACAAGGCCATGGGTTGACGGACCATAAGTCGACGACTCTTCATTTGTTGGCTAGGTAGTAACAAGACCGGACCGGACCAGAGCGGGGGCGAAGTCTGTCAGTCACCTCGTCGATGAGCCCGTACTCTACAACCTCGTGGATATAACCATAACGTCCAAGAGAAGCATACAAATATTTTCTTACGTTTGTTTCGTTTTCGTTTGGTTTTTGCGTACCACCCATCCGCGTACAATATTGCGAGTACCAACAACGCAGCTTGCAAAGATGAGTATTGACCTGAAATTCGTCAAACTCACGGCTGACGTCCTTGAAAATTAGTTACAAAATATTGACCCGAAATTCGTCGAACTCACGGCTGACGTCCTTGAAATATTTTTTTCAAATGTTATATAAAATATCCGCCGGATCTACACCACCCTGTTCGATACTGACACCGTTACGATATTTCCTTGGGCGCTTGCACGAACAAGACCGGACCGCGGGCGGGGAGGCGAGGTCAGTCAGCCACCCTGTCGATGAGCCTGTACTCCTCAAAGTCATCGAGAGAAAGATAAAACATTCGAGAGGAGTAAAACAAGAAGTACTTCAGATGCTGTTTAGCTTGGTGTTGGCTTGGATTTAGCCCCCGCTTGATACTGAAACCGATATTATTTTTCCTGCGGTATTCCAAGTAATTCGCGAGCACGATATTAGTCACCTTATCGATGAGCCCGTACTCGACGGCCTCGTCGGGAGAGAGGTAGAACGTTCGCGAGGAGTCCTCGAGCACCTCGTCGAACGGCTTGCCGCACGCCTCCGCCAGCATCTGGGTCGCCGTTTTCCTGTTCGCCATCACCTGGACAACACAATCCCAACCACCGGCACAAAATTGCCCCGTATTGGGTGATCGCGTGAGATGATGAGGAATGAGGACACATACACCTCGTAGATCGCGCGGTCGTGGTTTAACATGCATCTTGAGCTATTAACGGGATGAATTCCGACGAAATTCTTGCTGCCTTATTAGTTTGTGAGTGAAAAAACAAGAGGCAGGACGACACCACACCGTGAGCGACAGGCTGTCAAACGCTGACCACAAACACCGCACAGCACACGAGCACGCTCACAAAGATTTAGGGCGCTGAAAATGACGTAACACGCCGACATAGATTGTTGTAGCACAAGCTGACAGATCGTTTAGCACGCTGACAAAAATCACACCTTGATAAAGAAAGACGCATGACAAAATATCGCATGTCAGAAGGATGTAGCACGCTGACAAGCACTAGGCGCGGCAATAAAGATCGCACGCTTACAAACATCGTATATCGCACTGCTGTGATGGATGAAGTAATGAAGAAGTAGCGTCGACAGCCATCAACCACTTTCTCGAAGCTGGGTCGACGCGCAAACTAAAAAAACTGATATTTCTGCAGGCAGGGCAAGCAAACCTCATAATCGTAAACGTTCGTACCCTGGTAATGCTTTTTCTGCGACCAGGGACGACTATTTTTTTCGGATGGGGAGAAATAAAGCTCAAGCTCCCCACACTGTGTCAAATGGCATTCGCAATCCAGCATTAGGTGGCGTGTCCTTCAGGGAAGACGTACCATCTGTTATTGTCGCTCGCAGCGTGCTGCTTTCTACAGGCAGGGCAGGAACACCTACTATAATCGTAAACGCTACACAGTGGTAGAGTGCTTTTTCTGCAGGCAGGGCAGGGCTACCTCCTTGGCCTCGATGGCGGCGTCGGAGGCAATTAACACTAACTCTGACTCAAACCGTAACCTCGACAGCCTGGGAAACTTCTCGGGATAACGATGCAATGAAGAGTTGGCAGCGTGAACTACCATGAAAAAAGTCGGAGCTGGGATAAACCGTAAACAGCTCCATTCAATACTGCGCATACTACAGTACCATGTAGTCGAACATGGGTCAAGTGGTAAACACTACTGCTGTTCTTCCTACTACAGTGGGTACCCCGATCTAAGAGCACCCAAGATAAGAGCATTTGGGAAATAACGCCTTAAAACTGGAAACCTATTTTTGGGACAATATTACTTGGAATTAGTTTAGGGAGGGGTTTTGGGGCTCTTAAGGGGTTAAGAGCAGAAAAATCGGCATGCCCCGACATACGAAAATCCAGAAATTGACCATTGCAGATAAGAGCAATGTGTAGCTAGGAGCGCCTGTTTGGGTATGTGGTCTTAAATGGGGGCACCCACTGCATCAACTGTTTAATCCAAGCTGGGCCAGGTCGTAAACACTATCAATAGTGCGTTTTCTGCAGGCATGGCATAGCAGGAATACCTCCTACTATTATGTAGTCTAGCGGCAGACAATACATGGTGGTACTGCATTTTTTCAAACGCAGGGCAGGGATAACTCCTACTTTACAGACAGAAGTCGTAACTAATACTGTTTTCTCTGCAGGCAAGGCAAGAATACCTACTAGCCGTAAGCATGCTGCATTTTGTGAAGGCAGGGAAGGGCAGGGTTACCTCCCTGGCCTTGATGGCGATGTCGGAGGCCTGCCCCCTCGCCTGGCTGCGAGGCTGGTGGAGCATGATGCTCGCGTTGGGCAGAGCCGAACGGTGTCCCTTTTCCCCAGAGGCCAACAGCATGGCTCCAAGCCCAAGCGCCTGAAAACAGCACACGACGGGAAAAACAAGGTAACGATTACAAAAAAAAACAGGCTAACCCAATCACCGTATATCACCACCTACAACCATCAACAGCACCACTAACAGCACTACCCCCAACAATACCACCGCAAACAACAACAACAACAAAACGTTGCAGCACCTGCCCCACTCCGATGGTGTAGACCGGAGGTTTGATGTAGTTCATGCAGTCGCTGATGGCGAACGCCTCGGTCTCGAAGCCGATTGCTCGCCCGTCCGGAGTGGAGGTACCCGGCGTGTTGACGTACATGTACACGGGCTTCGATGCTGACTCGTAGTTGAGGTACAGCAGCTAAAAATGTAACGTGGGACGAGCGATATGACGAGAAATAAAAAGAGATGAGACATGGCAAGCGCGTGTTTAGTACGTCGTCTGCTCTGGAGATAACCCGGCATACACTATGGAGGTTCCTGGGTATACTCTGGAGGTACCCGGGTGAATATGCTGGAGGTAGCCGGATATATACTCATGAGGTACCAGGGTATCTATCCTGGAGGTACCCGGGCATCTACACGAGCACAATCGTAACAACCGGTCTTGGTACCCGAGTATCTCGGAGTATATCGCCCACTAAGCACGCCTCTGGAACGATTGCATGCCATCGAGGTGCGTGGGAATGGCCGAGGTGTTTATCGGGAATAAGCATAATTCCGATTAACGCATCCGCGTGTTGTGCTACATCCTTTTCGACCGAAACGCCGAGCAGCAACGAACGCGCTTTTTATTACATGGTACGTAGTGGTAGATTGAACGATGCTGCTGTTGCGGCACCAGCAACTTAATTTGCACAAAAAAACGCGCGCGTCGTTGGTGCAGCCCGTCGTTTTACGTGCCTGTTCCCCGCTTTTCTAGCACGCCTCTTCTCCGCTTCCAATCTCTCCTAGAAATGCCATGTTGCAGCGTTACTCCAAAACAATCGCGCTCGCGAAGACTTCACAAAAATCAAGAGAAGACGAGTTTTGGCGAGCTCCTCGACCCTATAGCTGAGGTGCCTTGTTCAGGTACATAACAAACACACATGAGGGGGACTTTCGACCACTTGGCCTCGATCTCACGGCTGAGGTGACCCCTCAACAAATTATAAACACGTACCTGGTACATATCATATGAGTGTCGACGAAAGCATTGATCTCACAACTGCTGTGTAGAAAAACATACCAAAAAACACGTAAAAAAGAGTACAAGACAACCACCCAGGCACCAAGTGCACCAATTTACCACAGGCACAGCAGTGTGCTGCCATGCAGAGCTTCCTCTACCCTCACCTCGGCGATGATCAGCTCCGTCACCGCAGGCACGAGGGGCATCCCCAGGTACACAATCCGGTTGTGCAGCAGCAACGACGGCAGATCGGGGGGCGGCCCCACCCTAGCCCCGTCCAGGTCAGCGTTTCTGTCATCGGCCACCCCGCCCGCACCCCCGATCATCTGCAAGGACAAGGTCGGACCGGCGGCGGCACGCGGCAAGCGGTGGCATGGGTACGGCGGTTTAAACGTGTTTACCTTTGCGATTAGGACCATGGTTGGCGTACACAAATGGTATGATACTGCCGCGGCAAAAGCCCTGACAAAAGCTTGCGACAAGGCAACAGCTGCGATGTCGGCAAGAGCACGGCCGTACAAAGGCAAAATAGTTTGTGTCACCTGAGGTTGAGAGCGCCCCTTGCTAGCCTCATCGATTATGGACAAGTGGTCCATGGTAGGCGACAATGGGTCGAAGTCCGCAGGCAACCCCGACATTTGCACCCCTCCATTTCGCGCCACCCTGGCGCTGTTAACCCTGCAACGGGAACATCAATTGGACGCAGCAAACGATACTGAGTCGCTTGGAATATTGAGTCTGCACTCCATATCTACGAGCTGATAGACTAAAAGCACAAAGCAATATCACAAAAGCTGGTGAGAAAGCTATAATTACGAGCGTTGCGTTTGTCAGACTCCCGCTGTCGAATCAAGCATTCACTGTTGCCGTGTTGACCGATCCTTTACCACACCGCTCAACCACTGTCCAGGATAAAGTTGTTGACCCGTGCGGCTGCCTTGGATTCCATATTCCAGCACAATGGTTCGTTCATGTGTTTTCAAGCTAGACTGTTGTTTCCACTCATCGACATCCAGTACCCCCAATTTCCATGCCGATGCGTCATCCTATTAATAGAGTAAGCTCTGTGGTAAAAAACTACGAAAGTGAGTTGGCCATGCAATGCAATATGCTAAACGTACCGAATACGAAAGAGGAAAATACAAAAGCCAGCACAACAGATTATTTGCAACGGTGGCAAATATACGCCAGCTAGCGCTGGATTGCGAATGCAATTGAGTTGAATCTACACACGACGTGTATGAAAATACGTGGAAGTGTGGTGAGCTCAAGCTTTTTTTTTCCCCATCCGCCGGAGGATAAAAAATAAAAAACAAGGAAAAATGTGCCCGTCACTTGTACCGGTAACGCCTCGACCAGTACCAGGTACGGGTTTCTGCGTACTGAGTGGTTAGACAGCGCAGATGTTATCGTTATGAATGTACTCGTTCATGATCCCAGCACGTGCAATATGCGCCGCCGGTCTGTTTTATTCCTCTTCCCCGGGAGGATACTTGTAGTTCGTGCAGCTATGGTAATGGTGCTGTAGATGACAAGTCAAAACGCTGACTCCCCCGTGGGTGAATAGGTTGTCTATACTCGTACTCCGCAATGGTACAGCTACGTAACGCCTTTCGGTGGCTCTACTGACTACCTGGTGATAAAGCTGTTCTCGGGGCTTTCCCGTAAATCTGATTTACGATTAGCTCTGCTGTTGTGCTGACTGCTGACTGGGCTCCTCTACTGCAATCGATATCGTAGTCGTGTGCCGCGTGGCTTACGAGTACTAATTTCCAGGTACAGTACCAGGTATTAGACAGAACGACAGCAGCAGCTATCATGCTATGATACCTTTGCCATTCTTGATCAAAGTGAGCACAAATCAACACACGAAAAAACAGCAAGAATCCAGCCCAGTGCCAACCAACACCGTTCAACACCGTCCACAGAGACACCACCACTAATAGAACAGCCAGAAGCCACAAAAGCACGCCGTACAACGTACAGCTGCCGTGGACGTTCTGGACGTTTGCTGCGACCACGCTCGACCTCAAGTTGTCATGCTTGGCATGATGCTTCGCTGATTATGCTCATCACGAAAACTCGTGTTGGGTGCTACTCCCGCCAACCATCGACACATAGTCTGACAACGAACGAGCATCAACACACGGGGACACGCCACACGCTCGTCCACATACCAATACTAACGCACGGCTCGATAACACCGTAAGTCTTGCTTGAGCACAACTGCAAGCACGCAAGCACCACAGCAAGCGGTTGTGATCGTCATTTACCTTGCTGACCGACCCCGTGCGAGGCCTGGAGAGGCCATGAAGCCTGCCGTGGACGCCGGAGCAACAAAGACCCATGCCAGAGCACACGCTACGGTGCACGACAATCGCGCCGCCATGTCTGTGGTCTTCCGTGGATTAACCTTCGCGGGCGTGGAAGGCTGGCGCTGGATTAGCTGGTTACCCCAGAGGACGTCTCCGGGTTGCTTCGCGCGTAGGGAGTTCAACGAACATTGGTTGGCGTTTCCTGGTTTCTGATCCCGCATAGCGGCCGGCCTCACCCCTCAGAATCCTTCGTCGGAGCAAGAAGGCCAGTGTGCTTGTCTCAAGTCGATCTACCTTCTCTTTCTTGGTGTAACAAGGTGAGTGGTAGATGCTTATCGGCTACGACTCGCTGGCGATACAGCATAGTACAGTGGAAGTGCGCAACACCCTCTCAAACTTAACACAAAAATATCACGATTCCTTTCTCCACTGTACGAGTAGTGTCTCCTACGCACAAGTACAATGTCAGCAGTCAGCGGAGTCTTGTGCAGTTCCGAGGGAGTGATCGTGGAGTGCCCTGTATGGCATTGGTGAGACATGGGATTTCGAATTACTTTGCGTATGCCGCCACGTTGCTTCTATCCTGCTGTTGACAGATTGGGCGCAATCGAAATTGGATGCAGGAAATAGCAGCAGTGCAGCTTGCCGCAAAGCAAGATTGCCAAAACTGCTCCAGTCGAAGGTTAGGTTTGTTTGCGTACTTGTAGAAAAACTCATGCTGGAGCCGCGCTTTGACCGGATGTACACGTACACACCGGTCTGCCGGTTTCATACTGCAGCGGCAGCCACAGCAGCATCAGTAGAAAGCGGCTGAGCAGAAGCAGCAGCACAGCAGCTGTGCGCGATGCCAAGTACTGGTGCGAGCTTCCAGTTCATCACAAGCCGGCGGTGTTTGAACATGTCAGATATCCACCCCAGTCCCCAGTCAGCCGTACTTGCCTATCCACAGGTGAAGTTGCCGCTGACTTGACCGTTGTGGCCTGCCTTCAAGTCGCTGACTTTGCAGCAGCAGCAGCTGTGCAGGACGATGCCAGGGCTGGGTACCTGTGCAAGCTTTCAGTACGTCACACGCCGACAGAAGCGACGGTGTTGGGACGTTGCCAGATGCTCACCATGTATGTTTATTAATAGTTGATGCCTGCAACATCAATAACGTTGCGTAAGGCTCCGATTGGATCTGTCCCACCACAATGTCCGTACCGCCATACGAGCAGAGCCAGGCGACAACGATGGTGGTGTCCGGCCTTCACGGAGTGCAGCGATGCACGCCGTAGTCTCCTCCGTCTAGAGGAGCATTGCTAGCTCTTTGGAGCCCATCGGTTCGAAAACGGACGATCCTTGAGCCGAACGAGCGTCCCCGTCCTGTTCTTCCGTCGAGAGAGCTTTACTATTAATATTAGACTAATACCTGGTAACTCTTTGAAGTCCATGACTTCAAGAACCGACGATTCCTGATGAGCCCAACGACATTCCTCGTCCTTCTCCTCGTGTTAGGTTGCGTTGGGCTGGCTTGGGTTGGGTTGGGTTGAGTTGGCTTTAGTTGGATTGGTTTGTTTGGATTGGGGTTTGGCGTGGTTTGGCTTGGTTTGGCTTGGTTCGGCGTGTGTTGGTTTGTGTTTGGTTTTGTTTGGTTCGAGGAGGAGGAGGACGAGGAATCTCGTTCGGCTCATCAGGAATCATCCGTTCTCGAACCGATGGACCCCAAAGAAGTATCAATTTTTCGAAGGGAAAACAACAGGACGAAGATGCCGGATATATATAGTTCGCGGCATAGGTAGATCCGTGATATATTACGATTTGCGCGGCCTAGTCGTGTTTGCCTGCGGGATCTGTATGGCACGGCTGTTGCGACTTATTTGCCGGGTAGAATCTGTATATGGAGGCTGTATTACCGCATTTTAGATCAACCCTGATTCCAGGAAAATTCCTTGTTTCGTAATGAGGTGACTTATGCTTGGGTGCTATGGCTTATGAGGCTCTGGAGTTGATTCGGCCGCCGTGGATGCTTTGCTTTGCCCGGCGTGAATGCTGTGCCGTGCTTCGACGCACCGCCACCCATAGAACGTTCCTCATAATGTTTCGTCTAAAAAACATTACTGGGTACTGCTGTAATGATGCCGCCCTTGTGCAGCATCTCATAACAGCGGATGTGGGATCTAAACGATCTACGGCAGATCGTGAAGTATCCGATGTGTGAACGTGTGCGTGTTCAATTGTTGCCCTATTTTCTTAGCTGGGAGTTCCGATAATTTTCCCGCGAAGGCCCACCCGGCGTTTCGCTTCCACCCCCCCCCCGCCGTTCGCGTATTTGGATGTCTCTAGTACCATGGGGTCGACCGCAAGCAAAACAAAATGGGATTTTTGTGTGGATAAAACGTAAGGAGCGCCGAAATGTTGGTGGTGTCTCTATTAGGAGTGGGAACGGTGCTCCGACTCGAAAGGGATGCATGGTCAATGGTCTCGCGACCAAGGCAAGCAACATGTGAATACGCCCCCTCCCCCAATACGGCTATGCATGAAATGAGGACACCCCCCCCCGCCGTACGCCGCCCGCGATCGTCTATAGCTGCCCCCTCATATCACGGTATCGGCCAATCTTTTTCCGTGCGTCGGGTGTGTCAGGGAGACGCAGTTGCTATCATATTCGGTGCTGTGTTGGCGCAGTTTCCGAGCGTCATGTCGGTACCTACGGATGTGCTGGTGGAGCGGCTACGGGGCAGGGAGAACGTCCGCTCCTTCACCTCTAGCACGTACATGTGCAACGACCACTTCCAGGCGAGTGAAAATGCGGAAACCTCCCAAGAGGCGTTTTCACAACAGTAGCTAGAGGCATGTGGCTGGCTTTTTTCACAACATCGTACAGCTTGTTATGTCAGGGATCACTCCGGCCCGAAATATCTCAATGGCGAAACGAGAATTTGTTCTGCCCGTCCAATGTGTGCAGCGATACCTTTTTTCGTCGCCGATGCCTTTCGTCAACCATGTTATTGGTCATTTTGTCGCCCATGCCTTTTTGCCACCTATGTCGTTTTCCCCCCATGCCGTTTTGTCACGATAACATTTCGTCACACATGTCGTTTTGCCAGTCATATCATTACATCAGCCATGCCGTTTAGACAGCCATGGTATTCGTTATTTTGCCGCCCCCGCCCAAAAGGTGTTCTTGCCGCGGGTATTGCCTGATCTAGAGCAGTCCTCTCCGAGGGTGGCGGACCCCACTGAGGGAGTAACCCATTTCATTTTTACAACAATGCCGTTTTCCAACCGTGTCATCTGTCAACCATACCATGTTTGTCACCCGTGGTATTTGCCAACAGTAACATTCGTCATTTTGTCACCTCTCGCCCCCCAGGCGTTCTTGCAGCTAAAGCTGCCTGATCTGGAACAGTCCTCTCCGAGGGCGGCGGGCCCCACTCAAGGAGAAAAACCATGTCGTCTGTTTGCACCAGTTTATTCAACCCTTTTTTTCAATCAAGTCATCGTCTCGACCATGCCTATTTCACCGATGGTTTTCTTCCAGCAGGCGTTCTTGCAGCTGGTGCTGCCTGATCTCGAGGGGTCATCTCCGAGGGTGGCGGACCCCGTCAAGGAGGAAAAGGTTCGGCAGGCGGCGGAAAAGGCCATCAAAGAAATACGTCTTTACGGCTTTGAGGTAAGCGGGAACTCATTTTAACTATTACAGCGGGTTGGAAGTTTATGCGGGGGCTTTACCTACTAATTTCGTGCACCAGCTGCCGTGTGACGGCTGGAACTTGCAGAACCCTACATAAGGGACCCCAGGTCTCTTTAAAGGGGCCAGCGCCCTCTCCCGCTTGAAAAACGCCACATGGGTTGCTAGAAAAACGAGTCATGTGCTACGTAGTGGGGCCACATTTGGCAGTGGACGTTGCCGTATAAGGAACCCTACCGCCCCGACGCACTACAAGGCCCCTTGAACGGGACCATCTACGGTATACCGGAGTGTTTTTTGTTACATGCCTTCCATCAGCATACACAATTGACGACAGTGAAGTATCCACCGGCGCAAGGGCATTCCTGTTGACAATGAGAGTTGCCTTACGTTTTATTGCCGCGCGTCCATCCCCGATTGATCGCGCTACTTTTTTTTTGCTTCTTGGCAGCTAAGAAAAGGGGAGGCGATCGAGAAAACGAGCGAACGGGACATCCAGGACTACAGCCGCCAGCGAGACCAGATAGAGGTATAGTGCGTATTATTCGGACTCCCAGACGACCGCGCAGCTACCAGCAAATTGTCGACGCGCTCCCAACCCTGGAAAATGCTCAAATTAAACTATCCTGTTCACCCTGACGACATCCCAGAGGGGTCATATTGCTTCGAAAGCAATACATCTGCAAGAAGGTGCGACCGAGATACCACGCTTCTTGCAAAGATGATGGTCGACCCTTAAATTGATCGCACTCACAGCTAACGTATTTTAAAACGATTTTTTATCATATAATCAGCGCGCTCCGAGCTACCAGAACATGAACAAAGCGCTTCCGCGCCCAGAAAAGCAATGCGCAAAGCAGTCGACGAGGTCCTAGCTCCCGGTAAAACAATCAACGCGCTCCCAGCTGCCAGAAAAAGATAAGGCAAAGTTATCAACGCGCTCCTAGCTCCCACGTAAGTATGTCGGCCAAATAATCAACGCGCTGCCACCTACCAGAAACGTGGTCAGCGCGACCCCAGTTCCCCAGAACAATATTCAACACCCAGAAAAATGATCAGCGGGCATGGGTATTTTGTCCCAGTGTGGCTGTTCCCTGTCTCTCAAGTTCGGGCAACGATAAAATCCTCAACAGCTTTTAGTGGTGTGTACCCGGTACCTTTTTGTTGTGTGTATACTTGGTACCTTTTTGTGGTTTGTACTCCAGACGTGACCGAATTGCCGCCGTTTAGTAAAATGCATATCCCCGTAGGAAGAACGCCTTTTGTGTGATTTTCAGTAACGTTCGTTCGTTCGCTTCGTGCTGCACGGCTTTCTTCCTATAGGACAGCATCAACGAGGTGCAGGAGCAGATCGGAGCTCTGAAGGAGGGCCTTGCGGTGGAGCGCAAGAAAAGGTATCACAAGGAAATTTACGAGGAAGCGTGCAAGGACATCAACAAGTACCCCCCGCACAAGGCGACCAAGGTGAGGAAAACCCGAGGGAAAATCAGCAACCGCAGCTGTACTGCTGGACTATTTATTTGCGCACTACTTTTTTCGAGGGTGCACAAAATAGACCGATACCCGACATCCATTGCTGAGGCCTAAAGAGGGGGGGCACCCTACAACCAAATATAACACAGGGTTTGTTGTCGTATGTATATATATATGTATCTTACAGAAATCCCACCCCGCTGGGTTTCTGTAGGAGAGGGAACGTTAAAACCGAATACAAAAACATTTTTGTTCTTTTTAGTTTGTACAGAAATTCCACCACTTTTTTTTTGTTGTATTTCTGACCTGGCGGGAAGCGTGGCGTCATTTCCTGTTTTTTTTTTTGTATTACAATGAGTACCCCGATGTAAGAGAATCATGTGTCAAGCCGAAACAAGCGCTCTTAGCTACATTCCTCTTATCTGTATTTGGAAATGTATAGCTTTTAGTGTAGGCGCGACACGCCGATTTGACCGCTTGTAAGTCCCGAACGCTCTTGTCCTGGGCGCTCTTTAATCGGGGTATGATACCCACTGCATACATTTACTGTTTGTGCATACGAAGCACTTTCGTAGGGCGTGGTATGATAGTAACATCATTTCGTGGCGTGCTTCTTATTCCCCTTTCGGGGCTCAGAGCCGAAACGGGACGAGCTGCTAGCCTGACAGATGCGTTTGTGCCTTGTGCTCGCGCTGTCTTGTATCTCTGCTGCAACGTGCCCTCGTTCTCCTGCACCATGCTTGCTCCTGCTCGTGCTCCTGACACTGCTTTCGCTGGGGGGGTAGGTAGCGTTTTTGATGTTTGGAAGGCTGCCATTCTCTGTGCAGAACAAACACGATCTATTTTGGCGTATAATTCTAAGATATCTCACTTTGATTACGGCCTTGACCACGCGTATGTTGGGTGAGTGGACTGTATGTTTTCATACCGATAAAACGCCGCATGGAGTTGTTGAACACGCATGAGGGCATGCCATCCGTACTATGGGTCGCTAGCCCTACGAGTGCACCGTTGTTGATATGATATTGCGCTTCACAATGTTTTGGTGTTGGCATACCAGGTAGTTCCTGAACTGCTTCACATTCCACCGCCAAAGGGTTGCGCCGCGATGGACGACGATTCCAAACACACGGGCTGTTTTTTTTCAGGGGCTGCGTTCCGCTACGGTCTCAACGGAGTCCCACCGCATTCGCGCTGGCGTTTGTAGCGACGCCGTCTCGTGGTGCGTTTTGGGCGGGTTGATTGGCGCCGCGTGCAAGGTAACGGTAACAATGCTCTAACATCAGTGTTGTGTCTTGCCACTGGCCCACTGAGATTGTGTTTTTTTTCTTTGTTCTTTTTTCAGCTGGCGATTGAGAATTTCCAGAAGGAGCTGTCGGTTTTGGACGAGAGGAAACAGGCGGTGCAAGCCGTGCAGAGGCTCAAGCAGAAGCAGATTGCATTGATCATGCAGTCGGTGGCAGACGTGCAGGCCACGGTGGACGAGGTAAGGATTGCTTTTCGTGTTTTACTCTCTCGAAAACGTTGTTGTGCGTTTTTTTTTTTTTTTTTCCCAACAGTTTCATGTTTTTTTTTTGTTAATATTCTCGTTTTTGTTCTTGTTTTTCAGTTATTTTCTCGCTTTTTTCTATGTGAATTGAATGTGAGGTGCCCTGCTGGTCGTCTTGTTCTCGTTTTTGTCCTGTCTTTGTCGAGCGTCACACAGCGTTCCACCCACTGTGTGAGTAAGACTACTTTTTATGAGTTTCATGGACTTGACAGCTATAGGTCTTGTTTGGGTGACGAAATAATATCCAAGTAACCGACTTACGTGTGCTACGACAGAGGTAGCAGTTTTCGTCTGAACTTTTTTCTGAATGACGGGGCTTCTTAACCCAAAATCGTCGGGAAAAAAACGACATTTTTTTGCATGATTCTTGTTGTGTACCTGGGCCATGGGACTTTTCATCCGGTAGCAGCTTTGATTATTCTCCGAATCTGTTTTGGGGAGGAGCATGTCTTGAGCTCCCAAATTGAGGCACCTCAGAAAAAAAGTGGTGCACCTCTGTCGCAGCACGCGTCACACACCGGTATTGAACACCATACTTCGTATAACACGTCGAGCCACAAACGCGCGAGTAAGATGCTAAGATGCACAACGCCGCGAATTACCGCATGCACCTAATGGTAATACCTACGAGGTACCTGGTGGCCAACTAAATGACTGGTCGGCGAGTTGTAATCTAACAACTAAGATCTAGTCGATGACTTACTATTAGTATAGTCAGCCAACTAATGTCTGTTAATAGTCGGCGACTTATTACTAGTATAGTCAGCCAACTAATGACTACCTGGTATTAATAGTCGGTGACTTACTATTAGTATGCTGGCGATACGGCCACGGCTCCGCCCTTGGCGCTAGACGTGCGTTACCCATAGTGGTGTATCTGCCCTCCACGGCAGTACAACAGCAGTGCAGCAGTACGTACCGACCAATCCACAACGGCAGTACAGCAACGCAGCAGTACGCACCGCAGAAGTAGACCTGATACCCGAGGAGCTGGATGGGATTTCCACTTTTTTTCGATTATCGGCCTTGCCAGGGAGAGAGCGAGCCGTCCCCCGGAGAGCCCTTTTACGCTCCCCGCTTGCCGAGTTGGTAAGCGTCGGCCGTTATGTCGCCGGGGACACCGAGGGCTGATGTATGAGGCGGGCGTGGAACGGGCGTGCGGTCGCTGCGGGCCGGGTGGCGAACGGTCGAGCGGGCTCCGCGCAGAGAATACTGAAACCGAATACCTGGTATTTTTTCAAAACCCCAATGACTACTACGACTACACAAGCGTATTATCTAAAAAGAATGTATATACTCAAGGGGCTTAGTTGTAATGTACCAGGTAATGACTTTGCGGAAAGGCGACACGATGTGATATTTTTGGCTCGACGACTTGGTTATTTGCTCAGGGTGATGCCGAGGAAGAACCGACGGCGGGTGCCTTGGAGCTAGTGGACCCCGAGGAGGAGGTGGTGGTGGATATAGGGGCGGAGGTGGAAGGAGATGGCGATGCCGACGATCGCGACGAGGACGGGAATGTTGAGGATGACGTTGATGTGAGTATCTACAGCTCTAGGCTTTTCCCGGCAACTGTTGTATCGCGCTTTTTGTTTCTCACTTCTGCCATGGTAATGGTAGTGCGTATGGCGTGGAGGGGGCGTGAATCCTGAGGCCGTGCGTTCACAGCAACTTGACCCTACACGGCTATTTTGAACTCGCGCGGCAACTTGAACGTAAGCAGCAAATGGAACTTTTGCAGCAACTTGAACTTACGCAACCTTATCTTGCGCGGTAACTTGAACGTGCGCGTCGACTTGAGCTTTATGCAGCTACTTATGCTCACAGTGCAACTCGAAAATTCCGCCGAAAAGTCTAATAGCCATCTCCATTTGTCCTCCTGTGATGCACAACCGTATAATGCTCCCTTTGTCCTCCTGTGTTTTATGCGTTCTTTTTTTTTTGGTCGGCAGGTCGAGGAGGAGGGACGGCGACGGAGCAGGCGGAAACGATCGCCCTCGGCAGACAGCGACGAAGGCGCCATAGGGGCAAACGGTGCCCTGGGCCACAACGGCATCGACGGTGCCAGGGGGCGGTTAGAGGACGAGGACATGCCGGATGTAGCTTGACCTCGGGAAAGTTGACGAACCCCTCTAGAACTACCTGGGCTTTTTTTTATTTTTTTTCGATATTTGGTCACCTCGGCCGTGATGGGTTTTCTGTTACACAGTAGTGGGGCTGATATAGGGCTTGGGGGGCACATGGTTAGTATTGGAGACGGGAATCCCTGAAAACATCGTTCTTGCGTGGAGTTATTCGGCCCGAAATATATTGAGCTAATCGGCCCAAAGGATCTTCTTGTTTGTACTTTTGGACTCAAATTGTTCGCGGATCTAACAGGCTCAATATATGGTTTATTCGTGGAGCTATTCGATCCGAAAGATCGTTCATTCGGGGAGCTAAGCGGCCCCAAAGTAGCAACAAAATCGTGTAGTCGTGGGGCTATTCGGCCCGAAAGATCTTTTACTCGCGTGGAGCTCATCGATCAGCTCTAGTTCCCCCGCGTCCCCCTCCGCACAACGCCTCCGAAGCGGTCGAGTTTTGGCAAGGTGATACACACCCAATACAACTGTACAACCTCCGTCTCGAGCCTCCGCTGCTCTTGTATACCTGATGTTTATATGTACGTACAGGGTACAATGGTACCAGCAGTATAATGATTTTGTTGAATCGAATTTGATGAAATGATGCCCAGGCGAATCCCCCGCAAGAAGGAAGAGGCGATTATAGGCCCTCGTTACCACACCGCCTGGCATCGTGCACGAAAATATTTTATATATATTTTTTGTGAACCTCTGGCGGATGGGAAAAAAGCTGCCGCGACCTCAAGCGGCCGTATCAAGCAACTACCTGGTCCCTCTATGGTGCCGGTATGTGCCAGTCGGATACAACGGCACTATAGCGGCAACCAGCACCACGCATACGTTCACTACTGCTTTGTTTCCATCTGTGCCAAGCGATTCCACAGGCACTATAGCGGGCGGCCGGCACTACCCAACCGGCACTACAGAGACCTACTGTACGTACCTTCCACCATCACTGGGCGTGCTGTTTTCATCCATGGTTTTTACAGCGCCCAAAAGGCAAGACGAGAAACAGTCATAAGATTGCAACAAAATATCGCATGACCGTAGATGACAAACAAGCCTTCATCGGTTTGCAAAACATACCGCACGAGGGGGATGACAAAAAAGCCTCTATACCGATGGTACGCTGTGCGAGTAGTAGTTTTGCAACAATATCGCAAGAGAGCAGATGACAAAAAAGCCTCGACACGAGTATGTAGTGGGTTTGCAGAATACACCGCACTACACTGTAGAAAGCAGATGACAAAAAAAGCCTCCGTAGCATACGAGTAGCAGTTTTGCACCAACACATCGCACGAGAGGGCAGCTGACAAAAAAGTCTCCATACGTATACTACGTTTAGAAAAAAAATCGCACGAGGGAACGCGACAAACAAGCCTCCATACAGCAGAAGCAGATTTTGCAACCAAATATCGCAACAGACGAAAAAACAAGCCTCCGTACGTTAGCAAAACATACCGCACGCACGAAAGCCGGCTACACACACCTACAGACACCACCGGCAAACGGAAGGCGCGAACAAGACAACGAGTACCACGCATCGCATCTGGTACCATTGGTACCCAGGGCTTATTATTAACGGTGTACCGTTTTCCGGCTATTGCCCCTAGTAGGCCCGAAACATTCAAGACTAACATGACCACCTATCGTATGAAGGGTCGGCTATTAACGGTACACCGTTTTAGGCTACAGTAGTGCCCTTAATATTCATAGCAGCCACGAAACATTCAATAGAACAGACCACGTATGATCGCAACAAGTACCACGGATTGAATTTTTACGGTACACCTTTTTCCGGCTGTTGCCGTTAATAAATTAATATTAACGGCATACCGTTTTCGGGATATTGCCCTTAGCAGTAGTTGCCCCGAAACATCCAATCCAAGACCATCGAAAAATGGACTTGCGCGAGGTTGGCGTCGTCGAAATCAGGACACCACGCCTCCGATGACGATACCATTCACGAAAACGGCGATCCAGCTAACCCTTGGGCAACACCATCAATTACTCGCGTTCAGCCAGCAATTAATAGCGTTTTGACCAACAACACCGCTAACAATGGATCGTGTTCATAGCCTAACACCGCTAGCAGTATTTTTCGTTTCGGCCAACACTGCTGCTGTAACAATTAACGGCGTTCGGCCCAACACCGCGAGCAATTAATTTTCTCTTCTCCCGACGCCAACAGCTTATAGCGATTCGGCCAACACCGCCGAAAAATAGGTTCGTTTCGCCCCTCCCAATAACCTCGCTAGCAACGCATTGCGTTTAGCCTGACACAACTGACAGTCAATTGCGCGTTACCCTTTCCTACACCGACAACAACGAATAGCGTTTCGGTCTACACCGGAAGCAATCAATTGTGTATTGCCCCAACACCGCTAACAACTAATTGCGTTTTGCCTTTCCCAAGATCGCTAACGCTGAATTGCCCTTTGCCCTTTCCCACAGCCAACAAATTACTAGTGCTTTGCCCCCAGACGGACAGCAAGACTCGCTCTTCCTAAAGACCGCGCGCCCCGCACGCGTCCTGACGATGAGCCCAAAGACTCGAACGCCTCCACGCCGCGTCAAAACACTCAACCCCCGAGCCGAAGAAGACACCACAACCATCACCATCCACCAATGCTCTCTACGTACAGCAGCCCAATACGAAACCTCGTCTATATACCCACAAGAAAACGCAACACCGACTGAACTCCGCCAACCCCCCCCCCCTCTTCCCCCCCGGCCTCAATTCTCCATCCACACACCTCTAGAAAACGCCCGCGGACGAACAGCCTAGCCCCCAGATAAGGGGACGCAGCTATATATAGACGTGAGTGTATTGTATTTTGTCGTGCGCGTTCCGTTTGCACTCACCCTTCCCCCCTGCGCCCGCCCTGCTTCCCCTCTTCCCTCCTCCTCCCCCATTCCCCTATCCGCCCCTGCCTACCGTCCCGTCGTTCCCCCTCTTCTTCCCTCTCTCTCTCCCCCTCCCCTCCCCTCCTGCCAGTCAATAACCCCAACCGCAACGTTCATTTGTAACCGTCGGCGGACGTCAAACGGAATAAGGACGTCACCACTCACAAACGCCAATAACTAACCCTACGGCAGCGCAGTTCCAAAGCGGTCTGTGAATGAAAAAACAGCTTCACTCCTTCTTAGATATCACGAATCGTACGCTTTCCATACAGTGCAGCAATAACAGAGTTATCCGTCCCGGGACGAGCTCCCCGCGGCGTCTTCAGGAGTTGATAAACCCGCGGAGGCCGCAGCGCCAAGGTAGCTCTTTCCCTCGCCCCCCCTCTCAGAGTCTCCCGCAACGGCCCTCATCACTCCCGGCGCAGAATTTTTCCCGAATCCTGTCGTACCGACACCCTGAACGCCACCGCCACTGCTACCAAAACCACCGTCGCTGCTGCTGCTCCTACCGCCACCGCCGGCGCTCGCGAAGTCTAGCCAGTGTCCGAGGAAGAAAAAAAGCACGGCTACGAAGGCTAGCGTGCACCACCCGAAGCCGGTCCCTCCCCGCTGGTGGCTGGACGGCGGTCGAACGCCTCCGTCGCCTCGACCAGAGCCCTGCAGGTCATTTTGGTGTTGCACATAAATGGTAACGTACAAAAAAAACAGGAGATGTGAATTGGTAATGATCATGGACCGAACACGTCATATCCGGCACTGATTATGTGATGGCGATTTGTGGTGGCTGGACGGCGGTCGGACGGCAACGTCGCCGAAAACAGTCTCGCAGGGTATTTTGGTGTTGCACAGGTCGTTTTGGTATTGCACAGGTTAAGTGCAGCACAGGTCATTTTGGTGTTGCACAGGAGCAACGGCAACAGTTATAAACAAACAGGACCTAACGGTGATGACTATGGGTTGAGCTGAACTCTTCAAACCCGGTAATTACCATGCGCCAAACTCGTCACATAACGATTACGGTGGCTGGGCGGCCGTAGGAATGCCTGCATCGCCTCGATCAGAGCTCTGCAGGTCATTTTGGTGTTGCACAGGTCGGGTTTTTTTTGCACGGGTCATTTTGATGTTGCACGACAGCAGCGGTAAGAAGACAAGCATAGCTGTCGCTGTCATATGAACTCGCGTAGCAGGATATCTCTAACCTTCGTGAGCTTGTTCGTGCTGGTGGTCGCAGAATACTCGAAACTGTTGTAAACTTCAGTGCGTTACCGGTTGCGGGACAGTTTAAATGGTTGCCGGCTTTGTATGCCTTGGCGATCGGCGGGCGCTTCAAGCATCTCGAAAGGGTATTTACCGTTTGGCGCCATCAAAAGTACAATGAAAAAAATCACACCTGTAATGATCAGGACCGAAATCGTCACATCCGGTACGGAGCATGGGTCGAAATAGTTACACATAGCGATTACAGGCCGAAAACGCATCACACTCTAAATCACTACCTCCCGTACATACAGTAGCACACACCTTTCTTCCCTGGAGCAACTGGCCCTTGGACTCTAGCGCGATCCTAGTGGCCATTTCCCTCTGCAGCGCCTTCTTAGCTTCCTCCAAGGACTGGTTCAAGTCGTCGCGCTCTTCCGTAAGGTTCGCGGTATAGTTTACCAGCTAAACAAAGCCCAGGCCACGCGAGAAAATCAGCACACGCAAGCAAAAAAAGAAACATCAGCTGCGCACAACGCGCATCGCAATTGCACGATCATCTAAGAAAGGCGAGGGAGGGCGAAAAATAAGCAGCTGAGAGCAAAGCGCGCACTGCAAGCAATGCGCGCGCTCCGATCGCACAATCAGCTATCATACAGCAAGAAGCTGTGAGTATCGCGATTGCAATACCAACCCGGAAAACGCGAGGAGGGCGAACGCTAAGCAGCTGCGATTAACGCCTTCTTAGTATCCTCCAATGACTGACTCAAGTCGTCGAGCTCTTCCGCAAGGTTAACGGCATAATTCACAACCTGAATCAACCCCAGGTAAAAAAGTAGGACAGAAAGCACACGTGCGAAATATCAGCAGCTGTGAGCAATCCGCGCACCCCGATGGCTTGACCAAACTACGCAACAAGAAATGCAGCAGAGTAGTAACAACCACCACCACCATTACCACCACCACCTCTAACATGCCATTACGCCACCATCACCTCTAACACCACCACCCTACCACCACCATCACCAACACCGCCACACTACCACCACCATGACCAACACCACCATACTACCACCACCATGACCAACACCACCACCATCACCACCACCATCACCACCACCACCACCACCACCATCACCACCACCACCACACTACCACCACCATGACCAACACCACCACACTACCACCACCATGACCAACACCGCCACACTACCACCATCACCAACACCGCCACACTACCACCACCATCACCAACACCGCCACACTACCACCACCATCACCAACACCGCCACACTACCACCATCACCAACACCGCCACACTACCACTACCATCACCAACACCACCACACTACCACCACCACTGCCGCGACGGCAAGAAAAAACAGAAAAACAAACCACAAAACCTCGTCTGAAAAACAAGAAAGGCTTAGCGCTCCATCTGCGATGATGCTTCCGAGCGACAACGCGCTCAAGAGACCAGCCAACCAGCACATCAAACCAAACAACTGACTAACCCACCGGCCACCAACGACCAACTAACCAACCGACCGACCAATCGACCAACCAACCAAAACAAAACCCTCGAGCAGCCCACCAACCCACCCACTACCCAACCCAAAAAAAACAACAAACCGACAAACCGACTGACCAGCTTACCCTAACCGCTCAACAACCCAGCTAAACCAAGCCAAACCACCAACACACCAATCAGCCGAAAAAATGACCGAACAACCAAACCAATCGTGCAACCAATCAATCGATCAAACTGCAAGCAACCAACCCATCAACCAACCAACCAGCCACCCACCTTCCCAAACCCTCAACCAAACCAAATCAAACCAAACCAGCCACTCACATCCTCATACTTGTGGGCAAGCATCCTCGAGTCATCTTCCAGCCCCCCCCCTCCCCCCCTCCCGACATCCCTTCTCCCATTCTCCGCGCCGTAGCCTCGCCCCACACCAGCATTATGGGGGGGGGGAGGGGCCGTTGGACGGGCCGGAGACACAAACGCAGCGGCATTTCCATCCGCCAGTCGCGTAGGGGATATACCGGTTGCCGTCCCAGCGGTAGTCGGCGATTGAGACCCCGCCGTGCTTCTGGAGAGAGAAACCTGCACGTTCAACTTTTTATTGCTGATCGCCGACTTGCTGAAGGTTGCCCACACCTTAGATAGCTGCGATAGAGAGGGGGAAGGGGGGCGGGGGGGTTGGTTTGCCAAAGGACCTAAAAAACAATGACAAACCCAACGTTGTATTGCTGATAGCTGACTTGCTAATAGTTGTCCACACATTGGGTAGCTACATGCGCGACGGGGGTTGCAGGGGTTGCAAGGTTGGTTAAATAACACAAACACCAGCATCAACGCCGATACCCAACAACGCTAACACCGCCACCAGCAAACACTTGGATAGTGCTCCCAGCGTCTACCTCCTCACCAACAGCAAACAGCAACAACACTACCAGCACCTACAACACCACGACCAACTCCAACGCCAACACCAACACCAGCGCTAGCACATGACCGACACCAACACCAACACCAACACAACCACCGTCACCACCAACCATGATCAGCACGACAACCAACAACACTATCCCCCAACACCCAACACCAACGCTAGTACGACCAACACCAACACCACGACCCACACCAACACCACGACCCACACCATCACCACAACCAACACCACCAACACCAACACCATCGCCAATGTCACAAAACACCATCAGCAACACCGCTTAGATAGCACTTTCTGTGACAATCTCTTCCACCCCCCTGGTCGAGTTCTGCTCACCACCGGTGCATGCCTGCTCGTGGCAACTCACGATATCAGCGCCGACGCCAAATCGCCACACAATCACCACCAACACCATCACCACCAACGCCAACAACAAGACCACACCACCAACATCAACATCATCACCATCACTAACACCGTCACCAACACCAAGAATACAATCACCACCATCACAAACACCAACAAATCAACACAACCGATACAGCGCTTCCTGCGGCAACCCCCCTCTTCCCCCTAGGCATGTTCTGCTCGCCGCCTTTGCTTGCTTGCTCAAGGGAACGGACGATGTCAGCGCCGAACACCACCACTACCACCGCAACCGACACCGCTAGCACAGCCAAAACCATCAGCACCAGCACCAACACCAACAACACCATCATCACAGTCACAAACACCACCAACACCATCACAACCACAAACACGCACACCAGCCACACCAGCAACAACACCACAATACCACCAATGCCAACAACAACGCAACCATCACACTCACCAACACCACCAACACCATTTGGACAACGCCTTCCGCGGAAACCACGCCCACTGCTTGGCCGTGTTCAGCTCACCGGCTCTGCTTGCTTGCTCGTTGCAACGGCGATATCAGTGCCAACTCCATTTCACCACCAAAGCATCACCATTACCAATACCAACACCAACATCGACATGCACTATAACAATCACCAACACCAACACCACGTGGATAACGCGCTTTTTTTGGAACGCCCGCCCCCCTCCCCTGCCCTTTTCTTGCTCACCGCCTCTGCTTGCTTGCTGGTGGCAACGGACGAAATCATCGCCGACTCCGTATCGCCTAGGGCGACGCTCTGCACCAAGAACTTATCCGTCACTTTGTCCAAGGTTGCTGGCGACTGAAGCAAAACACTGCGCGCACATTCAGCCCATAAAAAAAAACGGGCAGGGTAGAGCATCAGTCATAGGTCCACAGATAGCTACAGTTGTTGTTGTCGTTGTTGTTGTTGTTATTGTTGTTGTTGATCTCACATCATGCCCGCGGTCAAAAAAGGCACACGGAGTTGTTGTTCGTTCTTTTAATCACACTTTTACTTGCCAGCTTCTGGACCAAGCCGTGGTCACAGGTGTCGTCCCTTCTCCCACCCGGTACGTGCCTTTATTTTTAGCTTGCCGAAGGTTCGAATTTTACTAACTCTCGCTCTCGCGCTTTCCCAGAGTCAATTCTTGCACTATAAATAGGACAAGTCCCTACCAGCACGAGTATGCACTCGGGAGGGGACCGAGCCAGCGGCATCGGCCGTAGTAGTACGAGGTGAACCCATTGTTAATAGGCCATCGGGGAGTGTACAGTTAGGTGTCTAGGAACACCGCACCGAACAAAAACTCAGTCGGGGTCCCACCATGATAGCCAGTCCAAAAACTTATTGCACAAGCACCAAAACAAAACTGCAGACTGAAACTACCAACTAAACTACTACTAGCTACCACCACCACCTACCACCGCATGTAATAGTACTAAAACGTATTAGCTGCCGCCAGGAGCTCGCGCAGCAGGATACTAGCAACTGTGGTCAACTTGAGCGCGTTGGTTAACCCCGTTACAACCGGAAGCCCTTCTTGAAAAAAAAAAAATACTTGGGATTAGTATAGGGATGGCTTTTGGGGCTCTAAAGAATCGTAGATCTCGGTCGGCGGTTGTAGAATCGGCGTCGTAGATTCGGCGTCATAGATTCGGGTTCAGCCAGCTTGAAATCGGTCCCTATTGTCGGTGCGGTGTGAAAAATAAAACTCGCGTTCCTTGGACACGAAGCCAAGTACCAGTGTGTTTTTCGCACACAGGGCTGGTCCCTCTACCGTGCCGGTATGCGCCGCCTGAAAAAACAATAGCACTATAGCGGCAACCGGCGCTTCTCCGCAGACCGCCACTACCGGGTCGTTCCCATATGTGTCAAGCGATTTCACAAGCACTATAGCGGGGAAACGGCACTATAGGGGAACCGGCACTACTCAGCCGGCACTACAGAGGGACTATCACTATGTGAGACTCACTTGCACTCCTTCTCAATGAGGTAGACGTTCACCGGTCCCGTCTTTCCCGGGGCTACCATCCCCTGGTTTGGTCGAACAAGGTACCGCCGTGGCTCGGTCGTCTTCACCTGCATCCCCCAATCCCGCCAAAGACAAGCAAAACAGTTGAAACCCTATCGAGGTCGAAGCGTCAAATTCATATCAGACGGGTCTTTGCCGTTATTTCGCGTGCACGGATGATTTACTAACATACTACCTACCGTGGGGGTGTCTACTAAAAGGAGGGGGTATACTCTGGGAAAAAAAAACAGGGTACCAAACTCGGTTAGCACGGAGATCTGTTGCTATGAATAGTAGCATGAGCTAAAAAACAAAAAAGGGGGAAAAAACACCCACGTTTGATTCTTGGCCTCTCGTTCCAGATGTGCTGTTGCCTTGTCTACACACTGATACAGAGCTTCACACGAACAAGTCGTGACACAGGAGCGCCCGACTGAAAGGCCGAGATTCTGCCATTTTCGTGCTTCGTTTCGTACTGTAAACAAGGACGAAAGCAGATCTGAGGCATGCTACGCCCCTTGTATACCTTACGCACTGCACCTGGTTGTCGTTCTCACATTAACTCGTACAAACAAGTCCGTGGTCACAGGACAGGCTCCAGTCACTCTGGAGCGGAGGGGTACTCCAGGGAAAAAATAAAACAAACCAAAAGTGGTACACGCATACATCATAGCTGAAGCAAGTCATGCATCAGCCAAAACAAATGAAAATGCATGGTGAGTGACGAGCACGTACGCACCTTGAAGGCGATAGTGACCTCGGAAGAGTTGTTGATGTACAAGGGGCACCCGGGCTGCGAGTTGGGGAAGAGATCGAACACGAGTGTCTCCGGTGTAATCTGAGGCATACCAAGCAACATGCATATAGTCGAAACGGGCCAGCGGACGAACCAAAACACGCGATGGTGAGAAACAGTTTTCAAAATTGCTCCTTGCTTGATGATAATCCTTCTCCTACCGAAAAAAACGTATCCTGTACTGATTCCAAGTAATTCGTCCTCACAAAAAAAGCGGCTGCAGTTTTCGAAGGATTGACAGTCGACTAGACCTCCTCGCCATCCTACAACTGCAGCACCAAATTGCAAGCCACGCGCTATCATTAGGGTTTTCGTGTTCGCAGGCGAAAGCCGTTGTCGAACCAACCTCAACACACCACACCACCATTTTGATTGGCCAACTCTAATCCCACCCCCTGTAATTTAGGCGCTAGGTTAGGGCGTAGGCTTCTTTCTGGTTGGGTTGGGGCCTGATCCCATCCGGAGGCCGTAAACGCGTGAGCGCGAACCGTAATCGTGTGGCTTGCGGCTAGTGCTGCAGTTCTGGGGTTGCAAGTAGCTGCGCCCTCGACACTCTGGAGTTTACAATTCCCCGGCGGTCGGGCTCAGGGACAAGGTTTAAATTAAAGTAAAGTACGACATTCACAAGCAAAAACAAGTTTCAACCTTGACGGCGCCAAAAACATGGCACTCCTCTGGAGACGCCTGGAACGTCCACCCATCACCAAGGCACACAAGTTGACACAGTGGTAGGGATCCTAAAGTGCGGCGGTGGTGTGCAAGAGCAACATGACCGCCTTATAGAGGGAAGCCGCCTTATTCGTTTCAGGTTATGATTGCCATTCCCTAGTCGCACCAAGGAAATTGACCGCCTTATATAGTGATACCGCCTTACTCAGACTTGTCATTCTGCTGCGCGAGCTTCTAGCGATACGAGTAGCGTTGTTTAATACCAGTATATTTTTAAAAAGTGAAGAAAAAAAACACCGACGCCGTGAGATCGACCAAAAAGCATTCTGATCAAAACTCGTTGTATGTGCAAGCTGCGTGTGACACTTCGATCATATTATAACCATTTGAATGAAGCTGGGCCACCGCCTATACCAAAGATGTCGGTTGGCGGCACGCTGTCAAGGACCTCTCCACAGTAAAAGTACATTGTAGTACAATACGTCCACATAGGTTACAGAGGTCTCGACGGCCCTACATAAGACCGCCAACCGATACCTTTGGTCTATACAGCCCTCCAGGATCTCGAAGAGGATCCAAGACCCCCCCAAACTAGCAACAAACCTGGGCCAACGGATCGTAGGTATTCAGTACTCGAATATGGTTCAACACCCAGCGGTAGGACAGCTGTGCGTGGGCTGGAGAGAGCGGGCACCTCGCGACGTATTCGACAATGTCCATGACATGACTATAACCAACCCAATCAATCATGCTCTAGGAGGATGGACACTTCACTTTAAGGTGAACAACACACGCACATTCTACGGCTCATATATACCTGGTAGTTATCACCGGAAGTGCCATTCGTAGTACCCATTTTGTACGAAAATAAAAAGCACTAACATTAACGTGAAAACAACACCACGTACGTTTTGCTCCCATCCACCCCGTAGCTTATTTTTGAAACATTGGGCATCTGCATTTAGCATGCAGGTAGCATATTTTTCTCCCATCTACCTCCGTCCCCACCCCCCACCCCCCTCCCTACCCCGCCGCCCCACCAAAAATCGAAATCCGCTAGAGTTTATAAACACTACCGGACATGTGATTTACTCTCTTTACCCTTCGAGTCAGCATTCATGCAGTAGCTCCAATTCACTTATATGGTCTTCAAGTCATAATTAACCCACCTCTCCCCTCCCCCTCCCCGCCGCCCCCACCATCGCCCAGACCTAGCACCACGCGTGCAGTAAGCTCCTATTTATTTACACGACCTGAAAAAGTTGAAAAAAATCCCGCCATTAACTCCCCCCCCCCCCCGCGCCCTCCCCTCACCGATCATACGACTACAGGATGTAAAAAAAAGTGCGCCATTTACCTCTCCCCCTCCCCGCCCTCCCCTCACCGGTCATACGACTACAGGATACACAAAATAAACTGGTGCAGTCCAGAGCTGTCAGGCTTCGTCCCCCTCAACAACAGCTTTAATAGTTTCCACGTACAGATTGATTAACATCACCCTGTTGAAACCTGGTACAAACTACACTGCACTTCTACGGGGAGTCGCCGACCTGTAATAACCAGGACACACACCCAGTGACACGCGCGATCGGAGTATCACACACAGCTTGAAAATATGAGTTTCGACTAAATCTTCAATCTCACAGCCGGAGTGTACAGCAGTATGTTCATATTTTATCATACAGTTAAGGGGGGGCGCGACGTATAAACCTAGTGAGGACATACGCCCAGTAATACGCGCTTTCGGAGTACCACACACAGCTTGCGACGATGAGTTTTGATTAAAAATTCGATTTCACAGCTGTGTGCGTAAATGGTAATTTTCAGGTTTTTCAATATAGTTATCTTCGTTTAGTGCATAGCCAACCATAGTATCGACAAGTGGCAAGGTCTACTGCCGCGGCGAAGGTTCACGGCTAACTATTTTAATGCGACGCGGGTGGCGGAGGAAAAGCCAAATAACCGACTTTGGCTGTTCCTGACGAACGCAAACAACCACGAATCCCGACAAAAATGTCAGGACTCCCCACAATTTGAAATTCTGAAATGTCTCGTTCAAAAAACAAACTTACAAGTAGCTTTCAAAGATGAGTATTGACCTGAAATGCGTCGAACTCACGGCTGACGTCCTTGAAATATCTTAAATCAAGTATTTTTGTCAGGAATCTTGACTTCAATTTGTATGGAAAATGTCAAAACCGTTCAAAGTCCGGATTCCCGGCACAAACACCACAAAATGTCACGTTTCTTTTTGTCACGATTGCTGACATTTAATTTGTTCGTTAGGAACGGCCCTTACTTTGTCATTTATAGCGGTATTAAACACCATACTTCGTATAACGCGTCGAGCCACAAACGCGCCAGTCAGATGCTAAGATACATAACTCCGCAAATTACAGCTCGCAAGCAGTACCTAGCCAACTAAAGAACCAGTCGGCGGCGTACTTTTTTTTTTTTTTTTTTTTTAGCACACTTTCACTTTCCAGCTTCTGGACAAGCCGTGGTCACAGGTGTCATCCCTTGTCCTCCCCGGTTCTTGCCTTCAATTTTTATCGCGCATAGGGTTCAGCAATCCCACTGCTCGTCGATTGTTCATCGAATGTTGCTAACTCACGCTCTCGCGCTTTCCGCAAATCAATTTGTCCACGAGAAAAAGTCCCAACGAATTTATACGAGTATGCACTCGGCGGGGCTCGAACTCACGAAACTGACCTATACCAGGCTCGAGGACAACCTGATACGCCACCGGGGCGACCGATACTATTAGTACCTGGTACCATATACATTACGATGTCTCTCTGTCTTGTAGTTTGTGACCACAGCTCGTCTCTCTAGGAGGCATCGGCACCGACATTAGTTGTGCCGGATGTGGTAGATGGGTGCAAAATTTAACGCGAAGAACACGCACATCGTGGTTACAAGCCAAACGCGAGAGAAGGTCTCGATATTGATCTGTCCCGTGTGCAAAACTTATTCAGTTCCGTACGGCACCCCTACCTTCCAGTTGATGGAGGGGTTGGGTACGATCGTACGGTGCAAAGGGTCAGGACTCGGGAGTGACTCTCCCTTTCAGGTCCTTGTTCTTCAGTCAACGATACCAGGTAATGGTATAATGTTACCAATACAGCAGCAGCACAGCAGTACTACTGTAAACTCGGAGCAATACAGCAGCAGCACAGCAGTACTACTGTAAACTCGGAGCTTGGAGCCAATTTTCGGTTCATGTTTAGTTTCAACCATTCGACGTGAACAGACTTTATGAGCACACACAGTTAATACCTCTGAACATTACTGAACACGTCTGGTTTCAATCAACTGGCGTCAACCATTCCTCTGCTTTCTACTGAAAGCGTCGGGTTTCAATCGTTTGACCTCGGTATCACAGAACCGGCGAATATTGTATCACGATCAGTATCATGATACCGGAATGAACTATTAGTCTAGTCGAATGTCTTTGCAACCGTTAGGAATCTCAAAGAGTCAGAAGGGGAGAAAAAAAAAAAGCGTGAGCAGACTGTTGGCGGTTACGGCATCGGAGTCATGAAGCAGCCCGGGCTGCTGTTTGGTTCGGGGATGTGTACATATCATAGTGCAACGTAAGGTGACGCATACGACACGCGCCCAGCATCGTGATACTTTTGTCAGTTTTTTTCATCTTCATCATGATACTTTTGTCAGTAATTTTTTATTTCTATCATTGCCCCTCCCAACTATTACCTTCGCTCTTTTTATTCTCTCATTCTCCTCCCTTGACGTAACTCAGATCCAGAGTCACAAAAAGCAGGCTCTTCTCGCCCCTCCCGACTAAGGTCCGTGCTTTCATTTGTATCGCGAGAAGATCTCAGGCTTCACCCCTTGCTTGCCTCGTCGACTCGCATCGAATTGCGCCTACCCACGCTGCAAGGCGCTCCCAGCAGTAAATTCCTATGAAAATACGTGGAAGTGCGACTCGGGAAGTGTGCTTTAATTTCCCCATCCGCCGGAGGATAATGAATAAATAAATAAATCCTTCGATTTGGGTTGTTGAGACCTCAATCAATCCTCGATTTTCGGGAGGACTCCTAGAACCTTACGTACTAAGATTGGACATCTTCCTCGGGTCGGGCTACTGGTTGCCACGATTGTTGGTGCTATCATTAGTAATAGGAACCACTTCCGACCATGGGATGGGATGAAGGCACTCGGGCGGAGACCCAATCCAACCCAACCCCGAACCCAACCCCTAACCCCAACCCTAAACCCTGACCTCAAAACCGGGCAGAGAGGGGCGAGAAACGCGGCCGTGCCGCTTTCATTTTGTTTTCATTGTTCCGATTCGTGTGGACCATGATCTCCGAACTGCGGACCACGATTTTCCTCCTCGCACTAATAGCGACTAAAAATCCTGTAAATATTGAATCTTCCTGGAAACTTCCCCTGCCCACGAAGTCGTTTCTAGACATACCTGGTATGGTACTACGTACCTGGTATTGTTTTACCCCGGGTACTGTTTTTAGGTCGCTGGTGTAATTGTATCTGGGTCCCAAAAGGGCTACCACAGCAGTGGGTACCCCGATTTAAGAGCAGTCCGTGTCCGGAACAAACAAACGAGCGCTCTTAACCACATCATGGTTACCTGTAATGGGTAGTGAATAAATTTTAGTATAGGCGAAACACGTCGAGTTGACCGCGAACGTTCTTACTGCCGGCGCTCTTAAATCGGGGTACCCACTGTCATGAGCAGCACATGCTGAAACGCTGAAACATGAAAACACAGCAGAGTCAGCGTAACGCAGAACGGTAAGCGCAAGAGTGCCGTTAGGGTATCTCCGAGACAAAGTTGGTTTTAGATTTTACGGCTTCGTCAATGCCAAGTTTTTTTGTTTCGTGTCTACCTTCACTTTTACTTTCCAGCTTAACTCGCAGGAGTTTTCATTTCAGTTTCTACACTCAACAATCTTCCGGACAAGCCGTTCGTTGCCAAGCAGATTCGAAATTATAGACTCGAAACTCAAAGTTGAAGTCAAACGTGCGAAGGGAGAATGCGTAAAAAAATCAGTTTAATGCAAAGAACACACAGGGAGGACAGCGCCCACTATTACAGAGTAGAGGTCCCTCTATAGTGCAGGTTTGTGCACTGTAGAGGGAAATACAAGCAGTACAGCGACAACCCGCACTACTCCGCATACGGCCACCATTATTACCTTTTTTCCTGCATGCGCCAAGCACTCTCGCAGATACCGTAGCGGGCAACCGGCACAAAAGAGGGAACACTACTGGAAATCATAGGTCGGTGAGAGGTGGCGAGGTGTACCGCGGTCATCGTCGGCGTGATCGCACAGCAGCGGTGGCGGCCGCGCCAAAGTTACGAATCCAAAGCCGTACTGCTGCCTCCGGTACACCAGAGCGACAGCGGGAAAAATCATAGCAGCAGGTACATTTATTATGGCATTGCGATATCACGGAAAGCAATCAATCCTCAAATCAAGATAATGCTCGTACCATACTCTGCCCACGGAACTCAATGCGCTCAATGCCAGGTACTGTACCCAGTATTCAAGTACCCTGTAGTCACTGCTGGTGTGGTATGATGCAGCTGAAACTCAAGGCAGCAGCGGCGTACTATGTGCCGTAAGGCTTCCGCTGAACAGCAGCATCCATCGGCCAACCGCAAACCGCCAACATGAAACAGCAGCAGCAGCCGTCGGGGCACTATCATATACCATGGTATATGAGTAAGCCCTTCCGGCGCCCAGTGTGTCCTCTGTACCACTGCTGCTGTACCAGGTAATACGTGCCAGGTATGTATCATGTTGCGCGTACGTCGAAGACCTTCTTGGTAGAGTGTATCCATCATGCGCGCATGTCGAAGACCTCCTTGCGGTGTATGTTGCAGCTAAACTACACCCTCTCGTAGCAGCCCGGCTGCTGCTATAATATGATGCTTGTCGCCGATGCTGTAAAGTTCACATCGTGTTTCAACGCTTTCCCCCCGTAGTTGCATTTCATGCTTCGCTGCTGCCGCGCTGAAAACGGCCCATGCTCGCAAAATCAAATGCGTCAAGTTTTCGCTTGATTTTCAATTCGCACCAAACCATGCAAGAGAAGGCTTCGACCTTCCACTGCTACGTAGTTGTTGTTGTTCTCACATTAACTCGCATAATAATCAAGTCCGTGGTCACAGGACAGGCTCCAGTCACTCTGGAGCTGAGGAATACTCCTATGATAGATAGCCGTGTCAAGGTGACAAAATATACCAGGCATTGCACTCGCGCTGCTCACTGGTTGTACCAGCGAAAGCGTGCACGAGACAACGTAGGAAGTGCCTGTTACATTGAATTCAACATGTTACCGGGCGAGTCTCGTACATAGCTCGCGGCTGAATATACCATTCTGGACGCGTATGTAAAGATATTTTGGTAGTCATATGTATACCAAAATGGACTTTACATTTCCGCCCATCGTGGTATAACGAAATTTAGCAAACCTGCACGCACCAGCACACTGCAGCAGTGCAGCAGTTCGTAGATTAGATGGTGTGTTATTGATATTCCAGCTCGAAAATCCAGCCACGCCCACACAAGAACATGCCCCGAGACACTTGCCCGGCTGACTCGTTAGAAGACTCAAGGGTATACCAGCGGGCATCGACGACATAGGACAATCGAAGTACGCCGTACCGAACTTCTGTATGCCCTGCCATGCCCCCCATGCCCTAAAAGCACTTCAACACGAATTGCACGAAGCTCCTGCTCACGTCTCCAAGCACTTCGTTTGGTTGTTTCGTTTGTTGCAACCAAGACTAAGATCATCAAAAAAAAAAACGAATCAACGAGAATTCGCCCGGTTTGCAGAGGATGGAGGCTCACATCGACTAGAGGCCGCACAGGGACGACCGACGCATCCTTCATCTCTCCCGTGCTTTGTTCCGCGCTGCCACCAGTCGTACTTCTTGGGAATAAGAGGAGCTCTCTGAGTGCGCTGCCCGCAGTAAGCTCACTAACCCACTTTTAGCGTTCATAAATATCCCCAACCCCTGCCTTTGCGTCCACACAAAATATACGTGGAACTCCCTAGGAAAAGGACCGAGAGGGACATTTTCGTAAAAGGGTCACCTTTCCGTAGCTTCTGTCTACCCCACAGTAGTGGGAGATAACACCAGGCGGGACATCAGGCACATGCGCATAGCCTCGGGTTTAGGCACACCCATTTTTCATACCAAAAGTGACCTACTACTCACGGGAGAGAGCATCTGGCCAGCTGTACAATATTGTTTTTTGCTCCACTAGCAGGTCAACAGCAGTGATTGACCTTAGGTGCTGGTACTGGGTGGGGCTATGTCCTTCATCCTCAAGTATCTCGACGAAGCTCTTGACAATGTCACTGGGCGCTACGATGAACACGACGAGGAGGATGGGAGCGAGGTCGGCAGTGCCATGAGTGGCGCTGATGGAGACGAGGGCGAAGGTGAGCGCAGGCCACTGGGCCAACCTGTTCGCAGGAACAGTTGTACATCAAATACGCACCAGAGGTACCAACACACAGTGGTAGCAGAATCAGACACCTCGCAAACAGCACGACGAAACGGAGTATAATACGTAGCGCCGCAGGGCAGCGAAGACGTTGGGTTAACAGTAGTGATTTTAGCAACTTTCGCCAGCTAAGCACGCCGATTGCTAACGGGAGCCAAGCAGCAGGAAACCGAGCGCTAGCATCTAATAGTTTGCTCACAGCACGACTACAAGGGTATTCTAAACGAAGACTATGTGACGTTGTACCTGACACATGTTGGACTTGCAGAGTAAGTTGGGTTCATATTTCCAGCAACTCCCGCCTATCGCGCCCGAAGCCTAACGGAACCATGCAGCGGTAAAGCCTCCCTTGCAACCAACTCACAAGCAACGTTCTAAGAAGTACATATGGTAGTAGGAGGCCGAGCGCGACGGAGAACAGCCCGCCCATCGTCCCGCCCCTCGTCCCCCCCTCCCTTGCAGGTGCCCACAAGAACGGCGAGGTCCCCCCGGCCAGGTCACACCAAGAACCGCAACAGCAGCGGCAGCAGCAAGCTGATGGCGATCAGCAGGAGGTACCACAAACGTCAACTGCCAAGGTTGCCCCTGGTTCCGACAGAGGCAGTCTCTCCGCAGTAGAACAGCACTCCCATGTCAGCCGAGAAAACGGGCGCAAGGAAAACGAGCTCGAAGCACACCGGGGCTCCAATCCCGACGAAGAGGCTGGAAATAACTCGGGACACTCGGGCACGGGTGCCTTTCGGTCTGGGCCGTCGGGACCCCTTTTGGGGATCGGCGGGGCGGGAATGACGATGCAGCAGCAGCAGCAGCAAGGACCGGGGAGCTTGCTGTTCGGAAAGGGGTCCATGGAAAGCGCGGTAAGAGAGGCTTTAGAGCGTCGACAGCAAGAGCCGCCGTCGGTTCAGGGTTCGGTCGGTAGAGGGGTTGTGGTGGGAGAGAATGGACAAGCAGGGCGAGATTCTGGGGAGCAGGAGAGGGGGGATAAGAGAAAGGAGGAGGTGGGAAAGGAGAAAGAGGAGGGAGGGGGTAGAGAGAAAACAGCGGCGCAGGCGGCCCAGCAGAAGGAAGGCGGGCTTGAACGAGCGCGATCTGGGGAGGGGAAGGAGAGGGAAGACGAGGAGGAGCTATGGCGAGACCGGCAGCAGCAGCAGCAGCAGCTGGAACGGCAGAGGCTGCAGGGAATCGAGGAGAAGGAACGAGAGCGAATGTTGGCGCTTGCGACCACGGCAGCCCAAGCAGCCGTAACGGAGGAGAGGCTGGGGGAGGAGCGGCGAAGGTTGACGGTGGCAGCGGAGGAGGAGAAAGAGGCGAAGGAAAATAAAAACCGAGAGTATCAACGCATAGCCGCATTGGAGCAGCAGTTTCAGCGTCTAGAAGAGCAACGTCTAGCGGCAAAAGCAGAAGCAGAAACAGCAGCATCTCAGGCAGCTCAGACAGCACAGGCAGTAGCAGCACAAGCAATGGCAGCACAAGCAGCACAAGAAGCCCAAGCAGAAGCACAGGCAGCAGCAGCAGCAGCAGCAGCGGAAGAAGAGGATCAGAAGAAAATACGTACAGAGGAGGAGCAGCAGAGAAAACGTGAAGAGGAGGGGGAGGAAAAACGCACGCAAACGCGCTTGCGGCAGGAAGCGGAGGAACGTGATAGCCAGCGCCGCATTGCCGCAGAGCGACAAGCAGAGATACAAGCAGGACAACAAGCACACGCACAAGCACAAGCAACATTTGAGGAAGAGATAAGATTGAAAAAGAAAAAAAAGGAAAAGGAGGACGAGGAGGAGCGGAAACGGATGCGCTCGAAACAACAAGCTGAGGAACGTGAACAACAGCGACGCCTTGCCGCAGAGCGACAACACGAGAAAGAAGCAGAGCGCCTTGCTGACGCCACACGCAAAGCCGCCGCCGCCGCCGCCACTGCCAGCGCCGCCGCTGCCGCAGCCGAGAAAGCGCAGAAGGACAAAAAGGCCCAGAAAGCGGAGGAACACTCGAAAAAAGAGGAACGCCGTCTCGCTCTCGTCGAGCGCAGTTTTCAGGAAGCGCCGGACGCTGACGAGACCAACACCCTAGCCGGCACCCCTGTCAAGGGGGTGGGTGCGGGCCAGACGTCGCTGTCGCCTGCGCCTCAAACAGCATTCCTCGCCGTGACGGCTCGGAGTCGCGCCCGGGAGGAAGCTTGGGCAGCGGCCAGAACTCTCGCCGAGGATAAAGCCCGAGCGCAAGCGATGCGCGATGCTACGCGTAGAAAGTGCGCGGAGGAAAGCGATGATGCCCGACGGAGATCGTCGGGGGGGGACAAGGTGATGGCCGCCACCGTCACCGCTGCTGCTTCGCCGGGCGAGCAAAGCGCGCAAGAAAGCACGCCCATTCGTGGTGGTGAGGGTGGCGCGGGGGATGATAATCGTCCAAGCACGGCATCGGTAGCGGTGGCGTCGACGCCGGCAGAGGCGGTGGTGGACACGGAAAATGTTGGGTGGATGACTTTTTTTTCTGGTCGACGACAAGAGGGGACCGGGGCGCCGTCCGTGGCGTCTAGCGTTACGTCGAGCCAGGTAGGGACCGATCCTGTAGTATTTAGGGCTCTGAGTTTCTAAACTAATAGTAAGTTGCCGACTAGTTGTTAGTTGGCTAGGTATTACAGCTATTTGCGTGCGGTAGTTTGCGGAGTTCTTGGCTCTGTAGAATCTACCGTAATCCACATTTCTCTGTTACCGGTTCTACAATTTGAAATTTGACACGGTTTTTATTGACACCACTCCCCCTGACCCCGCCCCTACAAATCCGCCTCCGTACCCCTTCCAGGTAAGCACCATCGCGGACCTGCCGCGAGCTCTTCCACCGGGAGCCACCGCCGCCTCCGCGCAATCGACTTCCACCCGGCGCGCCGTGCATCCCCACGACTTCCACCGAATAAGAAACCCTCGGAAACCCCGCGGTAACGGTGGCCCTACGGGGGGCGGCACGTCTAATCCCCCCCCGCCAGAATGCGCGGCCTGCCTGGGGTTGTGGGATGGTGGAGGGTCGACGTTGAACCGGTTTTATCGGTGTCGACGGTGCAGAGGAGCTGTGCACGGCGCTTGCCGACAGTTTTTCGAGGCTTCGGAGGCGTGCGTGGAAGTCGAGGAGGGGGGAGAGGGGGGTGGGGAGGGGGTGGGGTGGCGGAGGGCCATGAATCGCGCGGGCGTGGTTCAGGTGATAAGAGTGGCACGGGCGGGGGGGGGGAGGGGGGGGTGTAGACGAAGACATGTTAAGAGTGGTCGTTTGTTTACGTGGTGAGGATGGTGTTGAGTTGTTGATGTTACGGCTGTCGTTGCTGCTGCTGCTGCCGTTTATCTCGTTGCTGCTGCTGCTGCTGCTGCTGCCGTTTATCTCCTCACGTGGCCGTTATATGCACTGTGCTGTACGGACAAAGACGATCTTCACTCGGAATATTTCCACAACAAGAGGCCCGCATCCCGTGGAGTAACACCAACACGCGCTCCGCTTTTAGCTCTGTCACCACTACCGGCACTACCGACGGACGGCACAGCCGGCAGTACCGACAGTGCCGACGTGCCCCCAAACGCCGACGGTCAACGTGCCCTCGAATGCGCGAGTTCCCAACCTTGTCAGAAATTGGACGCCTGCTATGCAAGGGGTAGCGCTTCTTGACCAGAATGTTTCCGTCTGACGCGATACCATCAACCAAGGAATTGCGCGATTTCGTTAACATCCTTTTGCGTTTTACGATGTTTTTCGTTGCATGCCTACTCGCCGTGGGATTGTGCATCGGGTTGCGCTTTCATTGTTTCGCTAAGAAAGTTTTTGGCTTTGGTGCAGAGCTCCTCAAGCGAGAAAAGCCTCAGAAAAATATCGAGAACCCGTACCCGAGCATGTGTCCTTGATATACACGATATGCTGAAGTAGCGTGCGGACGGACGACGACGCTGTTTCGTTTTGTTCAGGTGGGAGTGCTCCAGGCCTTCAGTCTCTCCTTGAAACCCGGGGAGAGCGTGTACGTGGCCCTCCGCCTGCTGCCTTGGAAGGAGAGGGTTAAGACGGGGTGAGATAGCGGCATTGGTGGGCAGACGGATAGACATACACATAGACAAGACACAAAGTCAGAAAGACAGGGACATGCAGAGATTGATGCAGTAGGTAGAGGCGGGCGGAGATAAGAGGAAAGACGGGCACACAGACGGACAGGAACAGGCATGTAGAGTTTGGCGGACAGACAACGAGACAGCCACGTAGACGGGCAGGCAGAGAGGGACGGACTGAGATAGACAGGCCGGCAGGATATTAGGCAGGCAGACAGACAGGCAAACAGACAGACAGACAGACAGACAGACAGACAGACAGACAGACAGACAGACAGACAGACAGACAGACAGACAGACAGACAGACGGACAGACTGACAGACAGACAGACAGACAGACAGACAGACAGGCAGACTGCGGCAAGAGAAAAGGAAAACGAGAGAGAAGAGATTGAGAGGAGGGGGAAGAAAAAGCCAATTATGCCCCCGTAAAACATACCAGGAAGTACGTGTTTTTCACTCGTCAGTTTTGTTTCCCGCTTTTTTGTCGCAGGTCGGCGAGGTGGGGAGACCTGGGAGCGTCGTGGCCTTCGCATCCGTCTGCTCGGCATGATCTCCTCCACCTCTACAACAGCGACGCCTCGCCGGTGCCCACTTTGAGGGTGGAGGTTTGGCGGTCTGCTATGCGAGTGCTGGACGACCTCCTGGGGTGCGTAAAATGGAAATGGAAATGAAAGGGGAATTGCGAACAAAGATGATTGTATATGAAAATTATGTTATGATGTAATGCAAGTTATGTGATTATTTTGTGAGAATTTGAAAGATTTTTCATTGTGTAGTGATTTTTTCTATTTTTTTTCTTGCCAGTGCCGACTTTAAAGATGGAGGTTCGGGTATCCGCTATGCGAGTGCTGGGCGACCTCCGTGAGTAAGTGATAAGGTAGTGGAAATGGAAATGAATGAAAAGCTAATGAAAAATCGTTCAAGAACTAACGTAAAAAAAATTAAAGGATATTAAGAAGTTTTTTTTTATAAAACTAGCTGAAAATTCAATGAAACTTTAAAGACATTTGCTGTGGTATTGCTGCCTGTATCGTTGTGTGCGATGTTTGCGTAACCTCAAGGCCCGCCGGATGCCTCTAGCGACCATCTTACACCAACGGCCTGGTTCACCGCCGCCAAGCTATCCATGGGTCTTGTCGAACCCTTACCCCCCCCTCCTCCCTACCCTCCCCCCCACCATCAGATATGAGATACGTTTTTATCATCATAAGAGTTCTTCCCCACCCCCCTTCCCCGCGTCCATACCAGATACGTTTCTATCAACATGGCGCCGCTTCTGGCCCGTCCCGGCGCAACCTCAGAGAGATGGCACGTTCTGTCCAGTCCAAACGACGCTGCAGAAGATTACCTGCTGGCGAACGGGGGAGGCTCGCAATCACCATCAGCCGCCACGGCAACCGCCGCCGCCAACACTTCCGCAGGAACGATTCTCCTCTCGCTAGGGTTTACCCCAACGAGGGGGGCGACACCGATAACCCGTCCCCTTACTCTGGCGACGCCTTCCTCGACCGGACGAAACGGCGGACATTTCTCGACGACCCCTTCCCCCGCTGGGAGAACCACCACCACCGCGACGGGGGGAGGGTGGGGAGAAGGAAGAGGGGGAGGGGACGCTGGACGAGAATCCCCTCGAAATAGCAATGCGCCCGCTTTATTGTCGGATGCGTTCAGCCTTGCGGATCCGCCAACCCTCGGCGAGGTGGGGACGCGGCAGCCCGCGAGGGAGATGATGGACAGCCGCCATTCCCCGCCCGCTAGTGGCAGTGCTGGCGGTGATGTTGGTGGTGTTGGTGTTGGAGTTGGCGGTGGTGGTGCCAGGAGCACGAGGGTTTCCGGTGGCGTTCGGTTGGATGGGGACGGGGGGGGACCCGACGGCGACACCGGCGATGGCGAAGGGGGTGGTGGCGGAGTGCTTCTGCCTGCCGTGGCGGAGGTGGGAGAAGAACGGCGAGAGAGCGAGGGTGGTGGTGGTGGTGCTGTTGGTGGTGGTGATGGTGTTGTTGTTGGTGATGTTGGAGTTGGTGTTAGTGTGGGGGGTAGGGATCGTGACGGGAATGATGTTGGTGCCAATGGTGGAGCGACGGAGACGCTGGGCAAGGTGCACTTGTTCAGGGTTAAGAGCTACCCGGCCCCCGTGTGGTGTGAGGTCTGCGAGAGGATCCTTCTTGGGGTGAGTCGAGGCGCGTTAGGGAGTAAGGAAAGGACATCGGGGGGGGGGGGGGGGGGGGGGGCTCGCTCGCGCGTGGCCCCGTCCGAGCGAACTGTCGCCGTTTTCTATCGTTTCAGAGCACAAATTATTGTCGGACAAAACTCACCCCCCTGCGGAAAGCTGCCGATGCCCGTGGAGAGAGCGCGCGTGCTGTAGCGTGGAACGGCGTAAGACCGTCTGCTTGTTTTGTTCGCGCCTGGTGCTCTGAAGTTCGTCTTTCGCGGCAGATAAACCTACCTCGCTGTCTGCAATTGTGGCGTTTGCCGCGGCGTGGGTCTGTGTCTGTGTCTCGGTCTCCATCGCGCGACAGGTGCGGAACCAGGGGTTCTGCTGCGAGGCATGCGGAATGAGCGTCCACCGCGGCTGTCAGCTGAGGGCTAATTTTTTTCGCGCATGCCCTGGCGAGGGGAGCATGGTGGGTAGCATTATTAGTGTTTGTGTCGGGACAACTCGACCTTCTCGACGGGCTAAGCACGATTAACATCGTAGACGTGTACGTGTTCAATCTAAGACAATTTTTCCTGGTGTTTTGTTTTTGTTGTTTTTTCATGATTGTGATATTTGTTTTGAGATTCGTTTTTCTGATGATTCGTTTTCACTACGTATTCGTTTTGATGGTTAGTTTTCATCACTCACTGTGGCATTCAAGTTGATTGGTCGTGTTGGCGATCCATTCTTTGAATTCAATCTGCTGTAAGCGATTGACTATCCGGTAAGAGATGTTAGATATCCTTTTTTTTTACTACTCATTTTTTTATTTTGTAACATCATGAGATATGGTTATTTTTTTTCCCGTTTTGACGGCACGACAACTCGCCCGCGATCGCAATGGCTGCAGGGCGGGGGCCTAGGAACGGCCGCTGGCAGAACCTCCAAGAGTCTCGAGCGGCGAAATAGCCGCGAAATGGAGGAAGGGGTCGGGCTGCTTCAGGTAAAACGGGGCTTTTTTCTTTTTTTGTCGTCGCGTGAAATTGAGTGCTATCTACGGTACAAGTCGTGCAACCTTCGTGAGGGCAAACACATCCCGTAGCGCGCGCGATGGAATTGTCACAGGCAGCTTGCAAATATGAGTTTCGAGAAACAATCTCGATATCACGGCAGAGGCGTCTTTTCTTTTCCTGCTTTTTTTGTCATATCTTTTGGGGCCGCACCAAAAACGAGCAGTTGCGACACGTTTAAGCGTATACAAGTAGCGTGAGCTCTCAGCAGCACGATTAAGATCGTGCCGTGCCCGTCCTGTACGACCCCTTTGCATCGTCTATCTTCCCCCCCATCGCCAGTGCACGATGCCGCAGTCATCAATTTTTCATCGTCAATTTTTAGCTCTGAATTTTCAAAGGGGTTAGAACGTTCTCCCACACTACAGTTTCAAGCAATTTGTCCTAAAGACGTGGGGTGCAGTTCTAAAGGCGTTACAGATTCTGCAGGCTTAGCGCAGAATACGGCAACGCTCTATACGGCCCGACGTTATTGGTAAGGGCAAAAGCCTCCTAGCTAGGCATGAAATCCCACCTCTGTCGAAAGGCCTTAATTGCAACACCACTTGCAAAAACTCGTGCAACACCACTATCTAATTGGTCGAGGACGACCGTTCGGCGTACCGTTTTTCTTTTATGTTAATCCTTTTGGAGCCCTTTTGTCATGTCATATCATATCATATCATATCATATCATATCATATCATATCATATCATTTATCATGTAATGTGTAAAATATCATTTATCATATCATACAGCGACAAAACAAACTATGAACGCGTTCTTGTCATGGTGCGAGTATGCTCTTCATGCGCCACACGGCGGCAGTGCAAGCTACTCGCGTCTTTTACAGGCAGTGCTTGCACCGGACTTGGACTACAAAATCGTCGTGAATTATTATGTAATATATATATATATGTATCTAGCAGCCCGGGTGGCTTGGTGTGAAGGATGCTACAATCGTCACTTTTGTTGATCAGTTATTCCCTCTGAAGCCCCAAAAGCATTAACGCCACCGAAAACGCGGCAGAGCCGTGAGACCGGCCCCTGCCGACCTCGAGCCCCCCCAAAGGGCTTGGGATTGGAAGTAAGGTTACAACGTTGGGGTTCGGTTAGGCCTGGGCCCACGTGAAATATAGAAATTGACCAAATTGTGCCGCTCGAGTTTATTTTGTAAGGTGGTGTTGCAATCTGAGGCATTCCGCCGCTGTCGGTGGGAAAACCCTCCTGTCCTGTGTGGCTGGAAATATTGGTAAGACACGAGACACGAACCCTTGGAAGAATACCACAGGTCGTATACTACATCCGTCTTTTCGAGAGATTTTTGGTGCTAACGTTTACGGGGTTAGGGTTTGGGCCAGATATACTCCCCAAAAACAAATGAATAACGAAAAACAACAGTAAAACGAACACAATGACATCGGCATTGACTGCAACCGAAAATCGAGATCGTATCGATTTGGAAGTGTTTTTTTTTTCAATATTTTTCGGTATCGTTTCGAACGTCACTCCTGCTTTGTTTTTATTTTTTTTATGTTTATAGTTGTGCGTGGTGTTTGCTCCTTTCTGGCCGCCGCCGCCGATGTCGACGCCGCCGTTCATTTCGCAGATTAGCCTTCGATCGGCCCACCGGTGCGGCTCGAGGTGCCGAGGCGGACACCACAGCTACCTCGCCAACGACCAAACCATAAACGACCCTGCCCGCGACCGCTTCATCGGAAGCGGCACACATTTAGCCTTAGCCACCACGGCAGCAACAGCAGCCTCAGCAGCGACTACTGTTGCCTCCACCCGTGAGGGCGACGCCGATAAGGGTTTGCCAGGGGATGGTGTGGTTCCTTCCCCGGGTCGGCGTCGCCGAGGTGGTGGTGGATGGAATAATGGCGGTTACTTTCGGGGCGATCACTACTGTAGGGTTAGGGTGGGGAGGAAGGGATTGCCATCGGCCGAGGGGGAGGTAAGAAGGGTTTCTAGTTTTTTCGAAGGCGTTTTGCGTGTATGTGTCGTGGGTGGGGAGCAAAGCTGCATGTGCCGCGACAATAGCAACAGCAAAAGCACAGCGGTGGTAGACAGACTCCGATGCGAAGAGTTGCAGGACTCGCGCGCGGTATAGCATGCACCATCGTGTTTTGCACGTCCATATTATCCTAAAACACTTGTAGTATGACACCATGGTATGACAGTTTGATAAGACACGATGATAAGACACCATGGTAATACACTTTGATAAGACTCTATGATACACCTTTGATAGGACACTATGATACGACACCTTGATGGGAAACTATGATAAGACACGATGATAGCACACAATGATATGACAACATGATAAGACACGATGATATTAAGACACGATCGTGAGACATTTTGACGAGACACTATGATAATACACCTTTGATAGGACACTATGGTATGACACTTTGATAAGACACTACCAGGTATAGTAAGACACGATGATAGCACACAATGGTATGGCACCATGATAAGACACTATGGTGAGACACTATGATATTAAGACACGATCATAAGACATAATGACGAGACACTATGATAATATGCTGATAATATGCAACTATGATAAGACACTTCTGTATGGTATTAAGACACCATTATAAGACACCACAATAAGGCACACTATGATAGGACTCTATGATAGCAAGACACGATCATACGATCAGAAGACATTACTTATGATAATGAGACGCGATTATATGACACTATTAACATGATAATATAATGATGATAAGACACGAGGATGGTACACTATGATAATAAGACACGACGATAAGACGCCATGATTAGACACTATGATAGGGCACAATAATATTAAGACACGATCATGAGACAGAATGATAGTGACACGTTGATATGATACTATTAATATTTTAATAGGACACGATCATAAGACACTTGTGATAAGACGCTATGATGAGATCGTGCTTGTCCTTTGTTTATGGCTGTACGTGCTTCCCAAACGCGCTAGCCCTCCATCGCTTGCGCCGCTTCAGCCTCTTTTCCACGCATGGTATCTATCTAATGGGTGATGTTTGCTTCTTTTTTCATTCTCGATGTGCGATTTTTCGTAGGGAGGTTCGAACGGCGATGTATTGCATTAAACACTGTTTTCATTTTTTTTTTACATTTGCAAAAACAAAAGTCGGGTTTCGATGCGCGGTACTGTGCGTTATGTTTTGTCATTTTCAGGAGGTTCGAACGGAAGCCGTTTTCCAGACACCGGACCCGGTGTTCGATCGCACTTGGGTCTTCGTTGCCCCTTCTTACGACTCCGTGGCTACGATTGATCTGGTGGATGCCGCCACCGATCGCCCGGTGGGAAGGCTGGAGACTTCCATCATCGCGCTACTGCAGGTACAGGCAACAGTAGGTGTAAGAGTAGGTTCAACAGTAGGTGCAACAGTAGATGCAATATTTTCATGTAGCAATAGTATTAGCAGTGCATCAGAGTCGTCCCACGCTAGGGGTGCAGCAGAAGCTTCCAAGAATTTTCTGGGCTCCTGACATGAGGAGCTAGGTCAATGTCAACACCATCCATCATCCTTCATCCATCATCATCATCATCATCACCCGAAACATGACGTGGAAGGCATTCGCTCGCGCAACCCGACCCGACCAACATTTTTATTCGCCAGTCCTAAAACAGATGTACGCGAAAGAATTATCGTCCTAACCCAAAATTCCACACATGAGGAGCACAACCATTCGAAGATTCCACGCTTGAGGAGTCCAACTGTTCGAAAGTTCCACACATGAGGAGCCCAACAGTTGAAAAAAAATCCACGCTTGAGGAGCCCAACCGTTCGACAATTCCACACTTGAAGAGCCCAACCGTTCGAAAATTCCACACTTGAGGGGCCCAACGCTTGAGGAGCCCAACCGTTCGAAAATTCCACACATGAGCCCAACCGTTTGAAAAAAAATCACACTTGAGGCGCCCAACCGTTCGAAAATCCCGCACTTGAAGAGACCAACCGTTCGAAAATTCCACACTTGAGGAGCCCAACCGTTGGGCCCAAAAAAAGTGCAGCCCCTACCGTGGGATGAGTCATCCGTAGTGTGTAGTGTGTCTGTAGAAGTGTGGCAGGATTAGTGCGACCGTATGCGCAACAGTAGGTGTAACAGTAGGTTAAACAGCAGGCGCAACAGTAGGTGCAACAGGAGGTGCAGCAGTTGGTGCAGCAGTAGGTGCGAGAGTAGGTGCAACAGTAAAGTAACTGGTGGATGCCGCCACTGACCGGCCCGCGGGAAGGCTGGGGACTTCCATCATCGCCCTACTGCAGGTAAAAGGCTACAGTAGGTGCTGCCACAGTAGTGCAGCAGTAGGTCTGGCCTAGTGCGGCAACAATATTGTGGCAGTAGCATTGCAACATTATGTGCAACATTGTGTGCAACAGGTAGTATATATCTGGGCTATTAACGGTGCAGCAGTAGATTAATAGCAGCTAGCAAAGATGAGTATCGAACCTATTTGTCGAACTCACAGCTGACGTTATTAGAATAATCATATACATATATATATAAGTAGTAGTGCACCCTTATGTGCGGCAGTACATGCAACAGCATACGGTAGGTCTAGAACAGTGCGGTAATAGGGTTGTATCACCATCAATAGGTTATTGCCACAGCAGTAGGTGCAAGAGTGGTACGATTGATCTGGTCGATGACACCACTAACCGCCCTATATGGAAAGGCCGGACACTTTCAGGTTGTTTTACTGACCTTATTTTCCTATTTTGTTTTTTTCAAGTCGTCCGTCAGTTTTCGTCTTGCCCTATTTGAGTCCATTTTTTTTTTGTCTTTAGTTGCGTTTTCTGTGACCCGTGCGCTTTCTCTCTCGTGTGTAGGCGGACTACGACGCCCGCGCTGTCGGCCGAACGCCTCCTAGTCAGGAAATCCGGGGCTTGAGGCTGCTGGCCCCGGGGGCGGCCGAAGATGAAGAAAACGTGACGGGGCTGCTGCAGGTAAAAACGAAAAAAACGCCTCACCCCTTACTATTGGGCTAGAGGTTTTGAATCTTCTTGAAAGGTTTCTTTGTTGCGGTGTATTGCTGCAGGTATAAATGGGAGACGCCTCGTCCCATACTCTTCGTTTGTTACCTTTATGGTGTGTTGTCTCGGGGAAAAACGGAAAACGCCTCACCCCTTACTACAAATATTGGCATAATCCTTTCAGAGTGTAGATTACTGCAAGTGAAATCGGGGGGGGGGGGGGGGGGGGGAGCGCCTCATCCCGGTTACCATATTAGGCTATTTTTTTAGGGTGTACAGCAGCATACTGTATTCATGATCCCGAACGATGTCCAGTACGTAGGACTTCACAACATATTTAGCTCATTTGATACGATACTTTTCGTAGTTTTCCCTTCCTATGTACCTGGTGCACGCATGCAAAATTCTGTTCCCCCACACCCCACGCCTTTTTGTTTTTTTGTCCTCTTTCCCGTCGTTTTTTCTATTTTTTTCAAACCGTGGCGTAATATTTGCTTTGATACCTGCAGGTGAAGTTGGAATTCGACGAGCATACCGAGGCATTCTTCGGCCCGAACGGCATAGTTGGCGCGGGAGGCGGGGGAGTTATTCGGAGTGTCCCCTCCCGACAAAAACCTGAACTTAGCGTGGAAAGCCTGAAGGCGTTGGTGGCGAGGCTTAAGGGTGTCATCCAGTGGTTCAAAGCAGCCGCCGAGTGGTAAGTATGGCTTGCTCGTTGGGTTATATTTCTAGGTCGATTGTTCTTGGTTGATTGGTTGATTGGTTGGTTGGTTGGTTGGTTGGTTGGTTGGTTGGTTGGTTGGTTGGTTGGTTCCTGCGTCGTCATTTCGGCGACCGCGCTGCATCGTAGCAGACACCATACACCCCATGCGCGATCGTGCTGGGTCGAATACTGCGGTGCTTCCATACCTGAAAATCTCAAAGCGGTCCACTTATCACGACCACGCCGCCGGCTTCTGCGCCGCCCACTCCTTCCTCGCTCCCCCTCCACCTCCCCCTTCCCCTTCCCGACGCTGTTCCCGTCCCCCCCCCACCTTTCCCCTCCCCTTCCTCACAGCTACCGCCTCATGGTGTCTTGGGAAAACCCCGCTCTCTCCTCCATCAGCCTGGTGGCGTTCGTGTACCTTTCTTTGGTGGCAAACGCTGAGTACCTGCTAGCGTTGCTGCCTTTTTTTCTCCTCGTTTTCATGACCTGGGGTTTCCTATCAAGACGCAATGGCGGATATGTTCAGGGGTGGATTTCTTCGACTAAGGTTGGGGCTGGGGGACTGAAAGCTCTTGGTGGTCCGGGTTTCCGGTGAGTATTTGGGATGGCGTTTCGCGGGAAGGCGAGTGATTGGCGAACGAGTTCAGGGATGTAGGGGACACTATATTGGGTTCGGGGGTCGGCTGGCCTCGTACGGCGGAGGTGCTACTTATGGCTTTGGGGCTTCAAGGGAGGAGTGCGTCAAGTCGCGTTGACATACCCACGCATCCTAGTACCACGGCAGCTCGCTCTTATGCTGTAATGGTAACGGGGACCGTCGGCAGGGACAGACAGCTCGCGCTGCCGTTACCACGAAAACCGAAGGGTACGCTAGCTACTGTAGCGCTGGGTTGGGTTGCGAAGGCTGTTGAGTTAAACTCACACACGAGACGTGTAAAAGTTCGTGGGAGTGTGGTGAGCGTAAGACCTTTTTTTTTTTCGTTTCCCATCCGACGGAGGATTAACAAAACTAATTGACTATTGAGGCATCGGTTGCGTGAAGCAGCCCGGGGTGCGGAGGCTGGGGGTGTACCCGAGGTGCTTGTACCACGCAGTGACACCCCTCAGGCACGCGCACAGTCGTAGCAACGACCGAAGACCAGGGCGATCATGTTTGCGTACAATAGACCAGCGTGGTCTGCCTGTAAAGGGGCGAGCGTCTCTTATGATAGCGCTTGCCTAGCTTGGCCGTCTCGAGCACGCCTCGCGTTGCGGAGCGGGGGGCGGTAGTTTTCTCGTATTCGCGGCGGGTTTTCCGGGTCTGTTGATGATGCTCACCGAATACAATGCTATATGGTAAGGCATGTACTTTTTTTTTCTGAATCAATGCTACGATGGGAGGGTTACCTATTTGTTAATTTTTGCGGAGGCTTTTTTCCCGCTTAGAGGAGCTCTTTTTTTTTTCACACACATCTACTTTCCAGCTTCTGGACAAGCCGTGGTCACAGGTGTCGTCCCTTCTCCCACCGGTTCTTGCCTTCAATTTTGTATCGCGCATAGGGTTCAGCAATGCCACTGATGGTCGATTTTTCATCGAGCGTTGCTAACTCGCGCTCTCGCGCTTTCCGCAAGTCAATTTGTGCCCAAGAAAAAGTCCCCACGAATTTATACGAGTATACACTCGGAGGGATTCGAACTCACGAAACTGACCTATACCAGGCTCGAGGATAACCTGATACGCCACCGGGGCGAGCGTTGATACTTAAACCTCACCCCAACAACTGGCTCTTTGAAAAGGAAAATTAAGCTGATGAAAAAAACACAGGCTGATATCCGATAAACTATCCCACTGTACGTATCGAAAAATGTGTTAAGCAGTATTGGCGTTCCAAAAATATAGAGGGAATCCTCAGGAAAGGAAGGAGCCCCGCCCCTGTCGGAGTTGATTTGGGCGAAAACGTTCCAGCCCAATTTCCTTGGCATGCGTCACCGATGATATCGGTTCAATCGCTGTCACCGATGCTTTCGCCGAGAGCTTTTTTCCCCCCCTCCCTCCCTCCCTCCTTCCCCTGTGCTTCATTTCTTTTGTCGACCATTGTTTTCCCTTCTTTTTTTTCTTTTTTTCCGCTTTTTTTTCTTCTCTCATTGGCTTGCGACATTGTGACAGTCCAGTGGCAATGGTTAAGGTTGCTGTGGTGGAGGGAAGGGGCTTGATCTCGTCGGACCTTAACCTGCCGGGAAACGCGTACGTCAGCGTTACGTACGTCCCTCACGGGTGAGGCGTTATTGTAGGGGGGTACTGATCTTATGCATAACCGCAGTAGTCGGTGAACGTGTACCAGACACGTGAGACAGACAGCGTGCAATTTGCGAAAGTCTTCTTCCTTACGAAGAGTATTGTAGGTGAGCGAGGTTCTGGGAGTGTTCGGCGTAAGCAACGCGGCGGAACAACAGACAGGCGCTAGTAGGACCTAATTAGGACACAAGTAGATCTTCCTGGGATTGGGATGTTGGTGACCACGAATGTTGGTGCCAGGAAGCACTTCCGATGATGATATCAAGGCACGGGCGTAGACCCAACCTAACCCCTAACCCCAACCCTGACCATGACCAAAACCCGGACCCAAAACAGCAGCAGCAGTACAGCAGCAGCAGCAGCAGCAGCAGCAGCAGCAGCGATACGACGGCAGCCGTGCTCCGATCTCTCGCATTTTGCGCCGGTAGTGACAGTGTGTGTATGTGGTGGTTGGTGAACCGGCGCAGAAGATCGTACTATGATTACGACAACGTTTTTCGCTTCTGATTGGAAGCATCTAATCACACTCAGGAGATTCGACGGAGCTCGTACCAGGAGATTCGAAGGACGCGTTCTCTCTTTTTTTTTGTGCGTTTTGCAGCAGTTTTGTTGAAGAGGTTAAGAGCGCCATCACCTGTCTTTTTTGAAACGCGAAAAAAACTGTCTATCGACCCTGCCTTCCCTATCCATCGACAACACCCTTGTGTTGCGAATGCCGCTAATATCTAACAACGCCGGACTCGCGACTCTACCGAAAACTGGACCATCAGGAACCATGTATAGACACGAAGAATTCCCAGCAATCGCCTACGGTAAATATAACATATGAATCAGCAAACTTCGTTCCAAAATGGACAATTTCCCTCCCCTTCCCCTCCCTCCCCCCCCTTCCCCTCTCCGCCTTCCCCGTGCCCTTCCCCCTCACGCCCCCCCCCCCTCCCCCCCCACCGCAGAAACGCCACCGAAGGCTTTGAAAATATTCCAGGTTCAGCCACCCCCATTTCTGTCATGGTGGACGACAGCGTTTTGTCAAACCACCGAGAGTATTTGGTAGGACAGACCATACCACAGCCCACGGGAGAAAGTCCGGCTTGGGGGCGTGTTGGGGGAGGGGGGGCGTGGGCGGGCGGGGCGGGGGGCGGGGGCGGGGCTGCAGGAGCGTCGGGGGTGTCTGCGGTGGATCGGTGCAGGGGGGCGGGCCATTTTTCAGGGGGCGGGAACGACGCGCTGCTGCAGGTGATTGGTTGGTTCGGTTTGGTTCGGGGCTTGTTATTGGTTGGTTCTTGTTTTGTGTTGTTCTGATTGGTCGATGTGGTTTGGTTTGGTTTGGTATAGCTGTGGGAGCTTCGTCGGTGTCTGCGGTGGATCGGCGCAGGGGGGCGGGGCACGTGTCGGGGAGGGGGAACGATGCGCTGGTGCAGGTGATTGGTTGCTTTTGCTCGGTGGGGACGGGTGATTTGTTGGTTCTTGTTATACGTTGTTTTGATTGGTTGGTGTGGTTTGGTTTGGTTTTGCTGTGGGAGCTTCGTCGGTGTTTGCGGTGGATCGATGCAGGGGGGCGGGACACTTTTTGGGTGGGGGAGACGATGCCCTGCTGCAGGTGATTGGTTGCTTTCGTCCAAACTTGTTGTTTTGGTACGACGCTGTACAAGACTGCATACACGGTAGTATACAATATTTATTGAATACCTATTAATAGTATGCTCTATATTACCGACTCCTACATTTTTGCCCAGGGTGGTACTTTACAATACGGCATATGCCGTATAAAGTACTTAATAATGCTGTTATATCTGCGCTCTGGTCTATCTCTCTCTTGTGTCGCCAGAACATGGTGGAAGTCTGGAGCAGGACACCTAGCGAACAACCCGCTGTTTCCAAGGCAGCCCGCCCCGGGGAAGGATCTGCGGAACGGGCCGAGAAACGGGTCGAGGAACAATCCTTCCGGGAACAACCCCGCCCGGAACAATCCGCCGCTGAGGAGGAAGACATGTGTTTTGTCTACCCGGTCTTGCAGCCGGCACCCGTGGCGGCTGAGAGCGGGGGCGACGGGGAGGGCTCGCCATGGGCGGGGGCGGGGTCGAAAGGTTTTCTCAGGTTCTCTGTTTTCTTCGCCAATCCCTTCAACAGGTTAGTTATTAACGTTATTAACAGCCTACAGTATAATGTTCAAGATGGGGTGCTTGTGTTCCGCATTTTGACATTTTTTGTGCTTTGCTTTAGATCGAGTAGCGAGAGAACGATCGCTATCCTAGGAGGTTGATGGTGGCCGCAGACGGCCAAAGAGAAAGGAGATGAGTATATAAGCAAAACTTTTAAAATATAACTTATGGGAAAAACGTGCTAAGCGCCCGAAAGTTGGAGGTGGCTCTGTTAGGAGTAGGAACGGCGCTCCGTCTGGACAGCGACGAGTGGTTATTAAAAATACATACTATAGTTTTTCCATGTACTTTTTCGAACGCACACTGGTGAGGGTCCTTCCAACGCACACTGTGTCGGGCCCGGGGGGGGGGGTTCGGGGGGGGGCGCGTCGCCCCCCCCCGACACTGCTACTAGCATCCAAGCACCGTTCGGCTGCCCTGCCAACCCAGTGCTGGTGGTGGATTCTGGGACACACACACGAACACCAACACACTCTACACTGCTAGTAGTAGCATACAAGCACCCTTCGGCTGCTGGTGAGGGTCCTTCCAACGCACACTGTGTCGGGCCCGGGGGGGGGGGTTCGGGGGGGGGCGCGTCGCCCCCCCCCGACACTGCTACTAGCATCCAAGCACCGTTCGGCTGCCCTGCCAACCCAGTGCTGGTGGTGCATTTTGGGACACACACACGAACACCAACACACTCTACACTGCTAGTAGTAGCATACAAGCACCCTTCGGCTGCCCTGCCAACCCAGCGCTGGTGGTGCATTTTGGGACACACACACGAACACCAACACACTCTACACTGCTAGTAGTAGCATACAAGCACCCTTCGGCTGGCCTGCCAACCCAGCGCTGGTGGTGCATGCGCTTGAACGTTTGCGCCTCTGCTGTTCGATCCTGCTACATCACGATGCGGGACAACAAAAAAAAACAACACAACACACAAACATTTCACTTCGTTGTGCCCTGGGCTGCGGACAAAAAAATCCCTTCCCAAAAAACCCTCCTCGTCCTTACAAAACCATAAAATTCAAACGGTTGCGATTCAAATCAAACGGCGTGACGAACTACACCCTCGCACGCAAACAACCACCTCGTGGGTGCATTTTGGGACACACACACGAACACCAACACACTCTACACTGCTAGTAGTAGCATACAAGCACCCTTCGGCTGGCCTGCCAACCCAGCGCTGGTGGTGCATGCGCTGGAACGTTTGCGCCTCTGCTGTTCGATCCTGCTACCTTACGATGCGGGACAACAAAAAAAAAAACAACACAACACACAAACATTTCACTTCGTTGTGCCCTGGGCTGCGGACAAAAAAATCCCTTCCCAAAAAACCCTCCTCGTCCTTACAAAACCATAAAATTCAAACGGCTGCGATTCAAATCAAACGGCGTGACGAACTACACCCTCGCACGCAAACAACAACAATATGGCATCATATATACCATCCGGCTACAGAGCTACAGACAGAAGAAAAGTATGTGGTCGTAGATGATGGTATATCTTACATAATGTGCCTATACTGCTGTGCTATACTGCTGTGTTGCGTTGAGGTCGTTGTAATTAGGTTCTGCTTTTCGTTGCTTCTACACGACGTCTGTTTGTGTTCCGTGTTCTTCTGCGTTTTGTGGTGTTGTGATGGGCTTGTCAGCAATATTAACGACGAAAGTCGTCGTTGTCCTTTTATACTGGTTTTATACCACCCCCTGCCACCACCATTCATTCGTTGTTTGTCAAATGGCTAAGGCAAGCAACCAAGGAGCACGCCCCCCCCCCCCCCCCCCCCTTAGCTGTTCTCCACGCACCAGTCCGAGAACAAATATAAGCTCGACATGAAAAATGGTTGGAAAATGCGCGAAACCCCGAGATATTAGGGAGGGGATGATAAACGAGTATCCCCATGTCAATCATTGGGAGTTTCAATAATTTTGATCTGTCTGCTTGGAGATGTGATCATCAACGAGTCTTGGGCTCATGGTGACAGTGCCGTATGGCCTCATTTCCATATCGCGCTTATATATTGTTTTTCATATCGAGCGTATATTTGTTGTTTTCATGTCGAGCTTATATTTGTTGTTTTTCATGTCGAGCTGCTTATATTTATTATTGTCAGACTGGTATGGTCTTCTTTCCGGGTGTTGTAGGATGCTTTTTGATATTTTCTCGCTTTCTGGTGCAAGCTTTAATCCACATTTTCGTATCTAAAACAGTTAGTAGTGCCATACGTGGGTGATTTTTTTCTTGTGCAAGTTTTTGGCGACAAAAGGGTATGGCGGATGCCAATCTTACCCCCCGGACCCCCCCCTTCCAACCTCCTCGCTTGTCTCCCTTTGTTGTGGTGGCTGCGGGTGAATCTCTCGGGCGAACCCTCTGGCGACACGGACATTGATTGGCGCGGACGGCGTGAAGTGTGATGGATAGCCTGCAGGGTCAGGTGTTGGTGCCGCTGAACACACTAGCGTCGCGCGAGAGAGAGGGAGGGATCCAGCCCGAGGTACTATGTATTGCCCTGTTGACCCTTGTACAAGCTATTGTTCCAAGGGGAGTCGCCGACCTATGTCGTTAACGTGAACACACACCCATTAACACGCGCGACCGTAGTGTATAGTAGTATCACACACAGCCTGCAAAGATGGGTGTCGACGAAATATTCGATCTCACAGCTGTAGTGCATTTCATTATCTTCATCATTTTGTACCGCTGTTTTCATTTACGTTCCTGGCTGTGTACTCCTGTACGTTAAATGTATCTGTTGTTTTCATTGTTTTTCTGCCTGTGGACAACACTATTTTGTGTCAGTGTGCCCGTAAATATAAGGACCGTTTGATATTGATATTTATATCCGAACGGTAATTATGGTTTCGGAAACAGTGGTGTATTTTTTCGTTTTTTGTTGAATCCATGACACTATCGTCGTGTCCTGTTTTTCTCTTTATTTGTTGTATTACTCTTTGCATAGCGCACTACAGTAAGATGTGTCTTGCTTTAGCGTTTTGTTGTAAAACTACTACTGTATCTGTGTAATACACAAAAATGTGCCCCTCTTTTATGATGATGACTGTGTACTCCGCTAAGCTGCTGCATCCTTTTTTTTTTTTGCCGTTGTGTTGTGTTAGTGACTGCCTGTGTACTACACCACTAGTACAATGTGTCTTAACGTACTCACTGTTGTAAAACTGGACTGGCCTCTGTGCACTGCTAATATTAATAGTACTGAAAATGAAATTTGTCCTGTTTTACTGTTTTGTTGTAATACCGACTTGAGCACTACCCTAAAATGTGCCCTACCAAACGCTCTCGCAAGAATTATCGAAGTCGTCTCCATGTCCTAGCCGCGCGCAAGCACACCCAGTCATATTTTTTTTACATTTTGCAGGGCTTTTTACGGGACGGGTCGGATCATGACGTTTCTTTTTAATGCGGTTCGAGTCGGGTCGGGTCGGGAGATGTCCGAAACGTCACGGGGCGGGTCGGGTCCGGTCGGGAGGTATTCAAGTCTCACGGGTCGCCCTGACAGGATCCGACCGGAGAGAAATGACCTGACATTTTGGACCCCAGAAATCCCGCATGGCTCCACCCGCGACCCCTCTCCCCTCTTCTCGCTCACCGCCGCGTCCGGTCGACCACCCGCTCCTACCCCTTCGCCCGCTCCCACTCACTCCAGGTCCGGGGATGGTTCGACGTGTCCCCTCCCGAAGTAAACTTTCCAGAAGTTTCCCCGCCGTCGAACCGATCGCGTTCGGGCACCCCCCTGTTCGACACGGACGGCACCGCGGGTCCCCGAAAGAGTGGCGAAGAAAACCAGGGTGGCGAAAGTGGAAACCCCGCTAACGGTGTGACCTTAGTGGGCGGTAGCGGTGGTGGTGGTGGTGGAGGCGGTAGCAGCAGGGGGAAAGGGGGGCGCGGGGCCCTTTTTCTTCGGTTACAGCTGTCCCTTCGGGACAGCTCTGTTGCGGTCACTGAGGAAGATGTTGAGTCCAGTCGGGCGTTGCAGACGCTGCTGGGGGAAACCCCGGTAGGGGATGGGGATGGGGGGGCGGCGGGTGGTGGGGGGGAGGGAGGCGATGGAGGGGGGGGGGCTGGGGTGGGTGGGAGGGAGGGTTCGAAGGAAGTGGTGGGGGGGAGCGGGGCTACGTCGGCTATGGCGAGGCTGATTGGGATGCCGAAGGGTGTGTGGGACACGGTAAAGGACGTCCATGATGCCGTCGGGGCCGTGCTTGACACGCTGGAGGTGAGGCGGTGTGTGGTTGTGCTCGTGCAGTGTTTGATTTTCTCGTGCAGAACTGTATTAATAGCAATGAAAAGTTTTGGACGGACAAAGTAACCAGAAAAATAAATTACTATTGTTATTATTTTTTCTCGTTTTGGTGTTGTACATTTACCCCTGTTAAGAATAGATCTCCGTAATAGTAGAGTATTAGGATGTTCGTGCAGTAGTGTTATACCAGGTATTTTACAGTGGTGTTGTTGTTGTTGTCGTCGTTGTTGTTATTGTTGTTGTTGTTGGTGTTGGTGTTGGTGTTGGTGTTGGTGTTGGTGTTGGTGTTGGTGTTGGAGTTGGTGTTGGTGTTGGTGTTGTTGCTGCTGCTGCTGTTGTTGTTGTTGTTGTTGTTGTTGTTGTTGTTGTTGTTGTTGTTGTTGTTGTCGTTGTTGTTGTTGTTGTTGTTGTTTTTATTGTTGTCGTTGTTGTTGTTGTTGTTGTTGTTGTTGTTGTTGTTGTTGTTGTTGTTGTTGTTGTTGTTGTTGTTGTTGTTGTTGTTGTCGTTGTTGTTGTTGTTGTTGTTGTTGTTGTTGTTGTTGTTGTCGTTGTTGTTGTTGTTTTTGTTTTTGTTGTTGTTGTGGTTGTTGTTGTTTTTGTTTTTGTTGTTGTTGTTGTTGTTGTTGCTGTTGGTGTTGGTGTTGTTTTAAGACGAGCTCATGGCCGTACGCTCGACCGTGGTCACTAGACAGATAAGAGTAAAAAACGAATCCGGAAGGGCAGAATAAAATATCCAGCCCGTTGTCCTGCCTCCTCACCCCCCCCCCCCCCCCCCCCCACCCCCCCTCCTTTTTGTCGTTACTGACTCTTGTCTCTCTCTGCACGATGAATTGCGCGCCTCAGCCTACACTACAGCACTGCACTGCGTAGTTGACTAGCTGGGGGGGTGGGTTTGTTTGGTGGATGGATGGGTGGGTGTGTCGGTGGATGGGTGGCGCACCCTGTGACTTCTTAGCTTCGAGCTTATCTTTGGATCCTTTCTCCCCATACTGCCAGCGTGGACGTATGGTATCCAACCCACCTGCGCGCAATCCTTGCCCACCCCCGCCCCCTCCTCCCTCTTCCTGTATTCAAGATTTACTACGCGCAACGCTGGCTCGCTCCGCCCACACCGTCCCCCACCGCCACTACCAGCCCCTGCCCCTCTCCCGACCCCCTTTTCCGGGTTTTCCCACCGAGAAGGCACTGAAAACCTGCCGAACTGTGTGCGGCCATCGCCCTGGCGCCTAGCTCACCCCCCCCCTTCCGCCCCTCCCCGCCCCTCGCACCAGCCCCCCCCCCCCCCCCTACCCCTCACCCCCATCCCCTTGCACCCTGGTTTTCCCACCGAAAAGGCGGTGAAGAACCTGCTAAACTGGACGCACCCCTCGAAGACGATGCTCGTGTACCTGTTTGTCGCCTTGGCGTGGCTGGTCCTGCTGGCGATTCCGGGGCGGTACATCGTGCTCGCTCTTGGTCTGTTCGAGTTTTCCAAGGCTTGGATAGGCGTGGAGCCAAAGCGGGGAGACCCTGCTCCTCTCGCCATCAAGCTCAAGAACCTGCTGGTCAGGTGAGGAAACGAAGAAGGGTTCCAGGAACGTTCTCTAGAGGGAAAATTCTCTGGAAGGAAAGTGCTCCGGAAGGAGCATTCTTTCCGCTAGGGAATGTTCTCGGAGGTGACACGCCACGCGCTTCAATATTACCGATCCGTTGCCCTGTCCACACTCTACCTTGCATCCCCCCACCCCGCCTTCGAAGGCGCTCCGTCTCGAACAGTATGCGTATCGAATGGTCAATTTGATTCTAGTCAAGCATGAATTTTATGCGCCCCCCCTCCCCCGCCCGCTTCCGATTTTTTGTCACACCACCTCTGCCTCTTCCCTGCGCCAGCCTCCCGATCGATTCGGAGCTAGCCGCGTGCTACTCGTGGGAAGCGAGGGCTAACTCAAAGAAGGAAAAGGCCAACCTCAAGCTCCTTGAGCAGAGGGCCAAGCTGAAGCTGCTCGGTGCCGGGCGGCAGTGGGAGGGGGCGGTGCGGGTTCGCGAAAAGACGGGCGGCCCTTGGGAGTCCAGGTGGGCGGGTTCTTGTGGAGTTGTAGAGGGTAATAGTGGACGGCCTGTTGGGGGGGGCACCGGGGATATCATCCCCAAGGTAGTAGGGGTTGCCCTTGTTTTGGTCCCAACGTTTCTGACGCTCTGACGTTCTGATTGGTTAACCTCCTCAAGGGTGGAGCTGTGGGTTGGTACGACAAAGTTGCGAGAGTACATTTCTGTCGGGACTAACGCATACAAGTGTTGGTGGGCCTGCGGGAACGAAGGTCTTCCAAGTCATGTTTCGGGTGGTGATGGATGATGGATGATTGGATGGTGACGTTAATATTGATCTCCGCCTCGCGTTAGGAGCTCGGAAAATTCTTGGGAATTGCTGTTGCACGTCTATCGTGTGATGTCTCGAGGTGCCTCACTAGCTAGCTGTCGCGTGTGGTGTGTATTTTATCACAGCATTCCAGGTGCGTCCGCTGTGAGTTCAATCGGTTGAATGGTCGATACTCGCCGTTGCAAGCAGCGTGAAACTCCGGCCGCGCATTTTTTGCAGACGGATTTCATTCTTTGAAGGTACAGGTATCGGCATGCTAGCGGCACGAGGTACCTGCCTCTCTGGGGCTGTTGGGTATGGTGGCATGTTTTTTTCGGGATATGTACACGGCATGCCAGCGGCACGAGGTGCCTCCAGGGTGAATGCGGGTGATCACGCCGTATTTACGGCATGTGAGCGGCACCAGCGGCGCCTCTAGCATTGTTGCGGGTGGTGTGTTTTTTTCGTTGTTTGTTTGCGCCACGAGGTGTTCCTGGAGTTGTTGCGGGCAGTAGTGACTCATGTACAGCTTATGTGCGCCACGTTAGTGGAGATCCCGTTGCGGCACGTTTAATGAGCGGCGTGTCAACGGCGAGTTAGCGGCGCGCTAGTGGGGCGTTAGCCACCCGTGGGCTGGTCGTCCTCCTCGCCGGTAGCCGGCTGTTTCCGACCCTGCTGTACCCGGAACGTTTGTTTTTGTTGTTGTTGTTGTTGTTTTGGTGCCGACCGGTCCTTCTAACAATTACGTCGTGTACAGGTACCTCGTGGTGTTGGGACACCGGCTGACGTGGTGGGGCAGCTCTAAGGAGTTGGACGAGGGCAAGAAGGCGAAGGGGCAGCTATTGTTACAGGTGACGACTCTTCTGTTGCCTTAGCGCGGTGATGGAGGGGGAGGAAAACAAGGGAAATTTCGTGGGAAAAAAAAATCCCGCGAATTTTGGAAGGCTGTTCTCGGGGGGGGGGGTGAGCGTGGAAACTTCATGACGCGGTCTTTTGTTTAAAGATATCCTCCAACTGTCTGTTGCTTGTAGTAGTGCGTGTGTGTTTTTTCAGGATTACGCTGTTACTACGACCATATAAGGGGCCGAGTGTGACGTTCATTGGGCTGGCCTGTTCGCGGTCCCCCCAATGTGCCAGCTCAAAATTAGCGCTGCTTCATGTGTGTATGAGAAATAATTGTCAAAGTTACAAGTGAGCCATCGAATGATGGACGAACGGGGCCTTGTCATGGTGATTTTGTCATAAACTCTAAGAACTTGCTGGTACGATTTTGAGCGGAATTATACGTGGTTTTTTTTTGTATCCCATGGTCGATGCAAGGAGGCAAATGTTCGCAGATCGTGTCGGTTCGTCCTGGGCAGGCGGGCACTAGTCAGCCCGGCGTCCGCTCGTATGTCGCTGTGCAGCAATCAGGGGCGGTATACGGATAACCCCATTGGCAAAGGTCGTTGCTGCAGTACTTTGTATTGCGCTCGGCTTCTACAATACGTCGGGTAGCGAGGTTTAACGGAACCCCTCTGTCCAACACCCAGTATCTAAAAATGGCCGGTTTTGCCGAAAATGTTTTTCGTGCCCCATATTTACCCGATAACCCAGTAGACGTTTCGCGACGTCCGTATTATCTAGGATAAAGTATGGAAATCAGGGATTATTTTGATAAATGAGTTTTAATGTGGTCGACCAAATTTTCAACAACAACGGAAAACGTCGATTTTTTCCGGGCAAAAATTGAGGTCGGGGCTAGGTTAGGGTCCAAATGGTGTTTTGGGCAGTTTTTTATTGATATTTTCCGTCCCATAATGCCAGAAGACACGTCGGCCACACCAAATTCCCCGAATTCCATGCTTTATTCTCTATAATAATCGATAATTGCGGTGAAGGTGGTTCCTATAAACCCAACCCCATGTGAAGACTTGGCACGAAAAAAAGTTGAAGAAAAAATGGCCAGGTCTATTCTATTGGTTTTAGAGGGAGTTTCGTTCTGAATCCCTTCGGGACTCAAGACGGAAAAAAAAGTCGAAAGAAACTGCCGATTGCAGCGTTGGCCACGTGAAGGAATACGAGCTGCTGGTGGTGTAGGAGAGATGCGTTCGAACTGCAACACTGGAAGCTGTTGGGCAAGCGTGAGGCTTGGCGGTGCTCGGATTGCCTCAAGCTTTTTCCTACACGATTGATTACATCGCGCTCGTCGCTTTTTGGTCTGCATACTATAATCAAGATAAATCAACTACCGAAAAGGTTGAACGTAGTCCCAGAGGTCCGTTTGCCGGTTCACCAATACGTCGTTGCATGCTAGTATAGTGGATACTGTAGCGGTAGCTTGTGTTTCGTTCCGCGAATACTGTACACATTGGAGGTTTGGCACGAAAGAAAAGTGGGAAAAAATGGCAATGTCTTACAGACTAGTCTTAATTTTAGAGGGAAATTTCGTTCTTGAACGGAACTCCAGAGTTCCGTTTTATGGGTCCGCCAAGACGTCGTCGCATGCATTTTGTGCCGCTTATACGTAGTCGATACTGCTGCAGCAGTAGCTTGTATTTCGTTCTACTAACTGTACTATAATTTATCGAACTCACACCTGACGTATTTTAAATAGTTTTACAAGACCATGGCTTGCGTTTGGTGTGCATATTAGCTCGTATTTTGTTCCGCTCATGTAGCTCGAAGCCTGCGTTTTATTCTGTTCATACAACCACAACCATGGCAGCACCTTGCGCTTCATTCTGCTCATGCAGACCTTGCGTTGCGCTCCGCTGATCCAACTATTAATATGTATTTTGGTAACTTTTATTGTAATTCCGTTCCTATAATAGTAGATGGCGTTTTGTGCCGCTCACACAATAGCTCATTATTTTTCCTGTTCAGGGCGAGCAACTGCTAGCTGTTCATTCCGTTCGACTCATGTGGTATGATGCAGGAGCTTGCGTTTTGTTGAGCTCGACAGTGGCTCGTCTAATCGCAACTTCTGCGAGTGTTGATATTTTTTGTCCGCTGATGTAATTTGATGCGAGTCGATGAGGGAAAAAAGCAGCTGGAGTATTTTCGCGGCAGAAACGAAGGCGCGTACCGTAGTGGGGAGGGGGGAGAAGACCCTGATTGGTGACCCCGGATCTGAGTTACGTCTAGGGAGGGAGAAAATGCGAAGATAATACCAGTAGAAGGGATGAGCAATAACGAAATAGTGGCTCCGCTCACGCAGTTCATATCGTACTGCTTCTACATTTTTGGTATGTGCGTTAAAGCACTGGTTTTAACCTTGCGTTCCGCCCGTACAGGGGTATGAACTTCGCTCCGCCCGTTCACTCTTGACTTGTGAAAAGTACTCTGTATACCTACGTAGCGCACACGTATTTCTGCGCATGCAGTAGCATCTCACATATGCCAGCGCTACAGTAGCATTTCGTTCCAATGACGCAGAAACCTATATTCCCATGTACACATGATGCAACTATGAATGTCTTATTAATAACAGCTTTCACCTCGCTGAGCATATACAGCCGTCGGCTTGCCATTCGATGTGTGCCACCATTCGTAGCGTAGTAGCTTTCATTCCGTTGGGCTTAAAAAGTCCGTTGGCTTGAATGCCCTTGTCGCGTGTCATCTAGGGTCTCGCGGGCGTTACTCATGGAGGATAGGAATGGCGTCGAACCGTTCGCGTGTCTCAGTAGTCCGGGAATGCATACAGGAGAACCCCGTGCATATAGTTGGGGTTAGGAGCGGGAGATGCGTTTTATGGGCAAAGAAGAGCTGTGGACAGTTCGTTGTACTCATACAGTTTGGTGGCGTGTGTGCCCTTGTGCCATTTCCCTTTGCCCTCTAGGGTCACGCGGGCGTAACTCATCTGTCCCCGATGGAGGCGCGCGAGGTGAACGATCCCAGGAAGGTCGTGTGCGTCTTCGGCCGCAGCCCCGACGGCCTGCCGCACAAGGTACGATATTTATCGAACACGCTCTAGCGAATCACGTTGTATGGTCGACGGTTGCGCTGGAGTTATCGTGTCTTGTTTTTTTTCGCTCAGTGAATACTGTCACAATATTGTCATTACTTTCGATGTCGTTTCGTGTCGACGGGCACGCGCTTTGAGCGCCCGGCAACTGACTCTTGTAAGGGCACATCGCTTTTGAACATGTAGTAGAAACTTCTCTGCGTTTGCATGTGTTGCGTATGTTGCTCAGTCCGGCGCTCGGTAGGTCATTCGGTGCATCGACCGTTCGTTCTCCTTGTCGGCCTGTCATTTCGCCAGACGGCCTGCTGGTGGACCAGTGGGTCTGCCATTCAGCCGGTCGGTCTGTCATTCGACCAGCCGGTCTGTTGTTTGATCAGGCAGTCGTTCGTTCGGCCGGCCGTTCTGTCCGCCATGCGGTCCTGTCCTTCTGTCTGTCATTCGGCCAGTCGGTCGTTCGTTTGTCCTGCCATTGTGTCTGTCGTTTGACCAGACGGTCCGTTAATCGATGGATCGACCGGTCATTCGGCCAGTCGTTGGGTATTCGGGTTGACCAATGGTTTGATCGTTTGGTCAATCGGCAGGTCCGCCGACCGGTCGTGTGGTGTTTTGTTTTTTCTCTTCGTTTAGCGGCATGTCTGTCTATCGGGCGAGCAGTCTGTTGGTTTTTCTGTCGATTGGTCAATCGTCCGTTTATACAGTCAATTGGTCACTCGAACGGTTTTTCCCTCCGTCGATCGCCTATTCGATCAGTTGGTCGGTGAGCTAGCCGGTCATTTGCTATAGTCACCCAGTCACTCAGTCACTCAGTCACTCAGTCGGTCGGTCGGTCGGTCAGTCAAACGGTCAATCGGTTTGTCGGCAACTCGATCTGGTGAACAGTCATTTAATCCGTTGGTGACCCATCCAATTGATCAATCGTCGTTCAATCTGTCAATTGCCCTGTCAATCGGTTGGCCGGCCGGTCGGCCGGTCGGTCAGCAAAACTGTCAACCATTCGCTCGGCCCTCAACGAAACCTTTTCACGTGCGTGGCGTCTGGCGTCTCTCTCTTCCTTCCCTCTATGTCAGCGCGAATACACGTGGCACCATTTCACGTTCGCTTTTTTTGTTTTTTTGTGATACTCTATTTTTTTTTCCCCCGTGTTCGGCCGTACAGGTCACGTTCATGGGCGGCAGCGTGGACGTGAAGGAAGCTCTGGAGAACGCGGTTTCCACCGCTGTGGAGACCAAGCAAGACTAGTGTTGAACTTATTAGAATTGCAGGCTAAGGGTTTCGTATGCGCTTTACTCTGTATAATGGCGGGCAAACGGCTTTGAAAAAGTAGTGGTGCTACTCGGGCAAAAGCCGCTCAAAGTTTAGCACCAAGTGGCGTGTCCCCCAAGCGTCGGCGCGCAACTGTAACGGCGCTATAAGGGAGGGGAGAGGAGATAGCATTTGACAGGTAGAGACGCTTCGGCTGCTGCATACTGCGTTTTGTCCCTTTTTGGCCGAGGTAACGAGCTCATTGAGTGAGAAACATTCAAGGGACTTCAGGTGCACCGGAGCAAGCGGTTCTGCTCGTTTTGTTTCGCGCGGGGGTGAGGGACAAGTGCCTTGATCGTGGCGACAACGTTCGGTCGGCGTCGTTGTTTGTGTCTCTTTTTTTTGCGATGTCCTGATTTTTCCCGCCCGATACAGACGGTCTCTGCTTTGGATTAATCCGAATCTTCTATTCATTGAAGTCCCATGCAGCTCCAGTTGTGAGCTTGACAAACGCATGTCTCGTTTACATTTGTACCCACGCTTTCTGAGGACACGCTGCTTAGAATTCGTGTAGGATTCTTTTTTCTTTCGGTAGTAAACGGGATACAGCGTGTTGCCAACGTTCATCGGTGTTCGGTGCCGTTGTTTGTCTCTGTTTTTGCGATGTCCTGATTTTTCCCGCCCGATACGGACGGGGTCTGTTTTGGATGATTCCGAATCTTCTATTCATTGAAATCCCGTGCAGCTCAAGTTTTGAATTTGATAAACGCATGTCTCCTTTACGATTGTACCCACGCTTTCTGAGGACACGCTGCTTAGAGTTCGTGTAGGATTTTTGTTTCTTTCGGTAGTAAACGGGATACATACAGCGTGTTGATAAGGTTTATTCGGTGTTGTTGTATACCAGGTATTTGTGTCCCTGTTGTTTTTGCGATGTGCTGATTTTTCCCGCCCGATACGGGCGGTACTGCTGTTTTGGATGATTCCGAATCTTGTATTCATTGAAGTCCCGTGCAGCTCAAGTTGTGAGTGTTGACAAACGCATCTCTCCGTAAGAATTGTACCAACGCTTCTGAGGACGACCTGCTTAAAATTCGTGCAGTCCCCCCCCCCAGTATTAAACGGGATACAGCGTGTTTCGGATGGTATCATAGTACGCAGGGGTGCCTTTTCCCCTGAGGGTACCCGTTTTTTTCCGTTGCGTGTCCTAAAAGACGCTCGTTTTTTTGTGCGTGTCTCTGGTATTGGCCGGCGCAGTATCCGTCAATGCTCCGCTCGTTGTCGTGTTGATATTATGTATTGTCGTGTGGATTTTGTATCGTTGTGTGGAGGACATATCATACGGAGGTGGAACTGACGTACGCTGTCGTGGTATCTTTGCCTGACACTGCTGTGGTGTACATCAGTTGTGTAGTTGTAGCATATATTACTAGTGTTGGAGTTTAGGGAAACAATCGAGCGTCACTCTTGGTTTTGGTACATGCTGTCTTTGCATCAGTTGCTAGGGAATCTGCTCTGCTGCACGGGTTTATTGTAGACCATACTATAGACCCTGTATTAATTGATTGTAGACCCTACACAGTAGGTATATTGCAGGTCCTACAGTAGCACGTCTATTGAATATCCGACAGCAGGTCTAATGCGGACCCTACAGAGTAGGGATATTGCAGTCCGTACAGTATGACATCGACCCTACAGTATGTACATGCATACCCCATAGCATGTCCAGTGTAAACGTAGAGATTGATTTTTCGTGGGCGTGGATCAGTTGATATACGCGTAATTACGTGGAATCGGCTATTTTGACTACTTGCGCGTAGTCACGTGTTGTACCCGCTATACGCGTAATGACGTGGAATTGGCTATTTTGGCTACTTGCGCGTATTCACGTCTTGTACCGGCGATTCAAAGTACACTGAGGAACAGCAGGGTAACGCGTGTCGTTGGCTGTATTGCGGTGGGTCTATTGTAGACCCTACTACAGTAGGCATACTGAAGACCCTACAAACAGTAGGTACATTGTAGGCCCTACAGTATGTCTACGTGTATCATAGACTACAGTAGGGTATATAGAAGACCCTACAGCGGGTACATTGTAGACCCTACAGTATGCCTATGGTCTCCGTGTGAAATTCAATCCCTTTGAGACCTCAGAGGGAAAAATTGTCCAAGCAAATTGTCGAATGCGGCATCGACCAGACGAGGCAGTCCGGGCTGCTGGGGTTAGGGATGTGTGCCCTCACTGCTTATTATTCTTTGTTTGTTCACACTTCTACTTTCCAGCTTCTGGACAACAAGCCATGGTCACAGGTGTTGTCCCTTCTCCCCCCCGGTTCTTGCCTTCATTTTTTTAACGCGCATAGGGTTCAGCAATCCCACTGCTCGTCGATTGTTCATCGAGTGTTGCTAACTCACGCTCTCTCGCTTTCCGCAAGTCAATTGTGCCCAAGAAAAAAACCCTACGAATTTATATGAGTGCGCATTCGGGGGGACTCGAACTCACGAAAATGTCTAATTCCAGGCTCGGGGATAATCTCATACGCCACCGGGGCGACCGCAATGGAAGGAGCTGCGCGGAGCTCTTACAGAAATGGCAATGACCGTATACTGCTGGACGCTATTATTCCTAGAGGCATAATATCGTAATTGTCGTGGTTTCGCAATTTTTAATGGGTCCCGAAGCGGAATCGAAGCCAGTCGGCGGTGGCAATTACGCTAGCGTTCTGACGTTCGTGACTATTGCTCCTTTTTGGAGACCCTGAATTTATGATGCCCAAACTTTGTTGAAGTGCGTGCATGGCTCGAACGCGAAGTAGCAGTAGTAAGAGTTTTACCGCGCTGCCGGCGTACTTGTCCTTCAGCTCTGTGCATGTGGAGTCGGACGTTAACCCCGTCATCTCTCACAAAATAATAAGCAGCCTCTGTGCAACATCGTGTAGCCGATGCTGCAGTCAATTAATTTATTGTTACCTTTTTTGTCCCCGTCCAATTGGGGTTACGAATTAGGTTAGTGTTGTTGGGTGTACCAACCCTTCGCCCCCTCCCCCCCCCCTCTCCCTGTTCATCGAAACATCAAACGCCCGTTCAAAAAACAATCACGACGCGAGGATAACACCGTGGTGCGGCAGTTTCCCTCTTTTGGTGCCAACTGGGGTAGCTGTGTGGCAACAATTGGTTGTTCCGTGTGGCAAAATTATGAGTTTGTCAAATTGTTTCAAGCGTGTCAACTGTGAGTTCTACCGGTTGAGTGGTCGTTTATTGTCCCGTATTGCTCCGAGACGTGGGTATATTTAGCCCGCATGTTACAGTAGATTTCCCCGGTGTACCTTGCGGGGTTCTGCTGGTGTACACGCGCCGGTTGCAGCACGCCAGAAACTTACCACTATTAATAGGGCTTTGAGTTTCCGGATGATTGCTTGGGTGGAGGATCACAAGCCAACACATTATCGGAGTCCCCTTCGGGAACTTCAGAGGGAAACTTTGACTACTAGTCTAAAGCTGGCGCTTATACAGCATCGATCATTCGAAGCAACGCGGGCTGCTTGGATATTGGTGATACATGTCGTGTCCAAACTGCAACAATTCAGCCACAAGATGCACATGATCCCATTCGCACAGCCGCACACAGACGGAGGCGGTCGGTAACATCGCACATATTTATTATGCCTGTGGTTGCAACACAACCCGGGCTCCACAAGGATCGATGATGATGCGTGCTGCGATGGAGGTACAGTTAGGGTCCACCCATAAGGCGGCCTGAGTAAGGCAGTATCCCTATACAAGGAGGTCAATATCGCTTGGCGCGACTCGGGAATTACACTCATAGATGTTATGGTATTGCCCTGGAAGCCTAACAAGGCGTAACATCTACATCACTGGTAGATCTGGAAATGATGTAAAAAGGGGTTTCGCATGGCTATGAAGACATGTGCGCATAGGAAAAAGGGGGCGATGCTTTTGATCCGCGGATTAGCAACGTGTTCAGCTCGTCCGTGGCGTGAGTGGAACTTATACAAGAGCTTGTTTAGTACAAGGGAGTGACCAACGTGGAACCTATCCAGTAGAGAGACCTGCAAAGGGTGGCCTGCGTCCGAAACAGCCCCTAGTCATGAAATACGTGGCGTCCTGCCGACGCCGCCATTTGTTAAGGAATTAGTGGGGTATTAGAGTTGCAAAAGGCTAACCTAGATGTTGCTTACCCAGACTAAGCCTTGTAACACTCTCCCCCCCTAAAACGGCGGGATGCCAGGTCGGCCGGATATACGGGCGAACGTGTCAACATCCAAGCGGTTTCATTTCCTGGGTATACCGAGGATAACATTTTTCAAGTTCGACATGGGGAAAAGGTCTTTGAAAAGGTTTATTATCATTAGCGGGTGCGGTGGGATTCGAACCCACGACCCAAAAAATCCATGGTCCTGCCGACTACGCCATTTGTTACGGAAATCAGAGGGGTATTAGCCCGTTTGACCACTTGCAAAATGTTAACCGAGATTGCTTATCCAAACTAAATGTGCAAGCCTTATAGCAACGACCTGGAACGAATGGTGCGGCTTTCCTCTATAATGCGGTATCCCTAACGCGGTATCCCTACGTAAGGCGGTGTCCCGATACAAGGCGGTCAAAATGGCTTGGCGTGACTGGCGAATTGCACTCATAACCTGGGATGAATAATGAACAGTGCGGCTTCCCCCATAAGGCGGACATATTGCTCTAAAGTGTGATACCACACCACGGCCTCACTGGGGGAGGGACCCCTACTACTATACTGCTATTAGTATTATACTACTGTGGCACTTTTAGGGGTATTAGAGTTTTGCGAATGGCATGCAGCCTCCTGCACTACTTGTGTTTCGAGTGGAAGTCAATGAAAGCCTCCACGGAAGCGGTGGAAGCTTCCGTGAAAGCTTTCATGGAAGCCATGGAAGCATCCACGGGAGTATTTTTTTCCCGGATGCTTCCACAGATTGTCCGCAGAAGCTTCCATGGAAGTAGCTTCCACGAAAGCTTCCGTGGAAGCTTCCATGGAAGTAGTGAAAGCTTTCCGCGGAAGCCACTTCCATGGAATCTTCCAACTTCCACAACTTCCATGGAAACTTCCGTGGAAGCTTCCACGAAAGCTTTCGAGATACTTGCACGGAGGTTACTTCTTACTTCCAAGGATTCCACGGAAACTTCCACGAAAAGCTTTCGTGGAAGCTACTTCGACGGAATTTTACTTTTTTACTTCCATGGAATCTTCTATGGAAGTTTCCACAGAAGCTCAGCGGCTTCCACGACAGCTTGCCACGGAAAGCCACTTCCTCCATGGAAGCTTTCGTGGAAGTAACCAATATTTAATAAGTAACATCCACGAGAGCGGTGTACTTTTTTACTTCCAACTTCCATGGAGATAAAGAGTAAACTTCCGTGGAAGCTATTTTCATGGAAGCTTTCACGGAAGCTTCCACGAAAGGTTTCATCAGCGTTTCGGTAGCGGCTTGTATGAAAGCTTCTATCGAAGTTACTTCCGCAAAGATAGTGGAAGCTCCACGTCCGTGTAATATGATGTTCTATGATGTTCTATGATGTTATATGATATTACATGATGTTATATGATGTAATATGATGTTATATGACGTTATATGATGTTATTTTGTGGTATTTGACGTTTTATTATGTTATATGGTGTTATATGATGTTATATGATATGTTGCATCATGTTGTATCATGTTATATGATGTTATACGATGTTACATCATGTTGTATCATGTTATACTGTATGATGTTATATGATGTTACATGATGTAATATGATGTTACATGATGTTCTATGATGTTCTATGACGTTCTATGATGCTATTTGATGTAATAATATATTATATGGTGTCATATCATGTCATACCATGTTATATCGTGTTATTTCATATTATATGATGTGTTACGATGTTGTGCGATGTTATATGATGTTATATGTTATATGATGTGATATGATGTTATTTCATGTTATTATAAAAAATAAAATACACTCCAGCTGTGAGATCGAAGATTTCGTCGAAACGCATCTTTGCAAGCTGTGTGTGATACTCCGATCTTTCATGTTATATAACGTTGTGTGATGTTATATGGTTATATATGGTGCTATATGATGTTATATGATGTTATATCATGGTATATCATGTTGTATCATGTTACACAATTTTATACTTCGTATCATTTATATATATGGTGTTACATGATGTGATATGATGCTATATCATGGTATATCATGGTATATCATGTTACATGATGTTAAATAGTGTTATGCCATGTAATGATGATGATATATGATGTTGACAATGTTATAAGATGATTAGAATCGTTTTGTCAAGCGAAGATCCTCTGAGAAAAGGCGGGCCTGTACCGCAGCATGTGCATCATACATGCCAACGAAAACAAACAGGATTGAGCCTTTATTAATAAACAACAAACTTCGTGTAACATCGCAAACGTGCCAGCCAGATGCAAAGACCCAAAAACTCCGCGTCACGCCGCTTGGGTTGGGCCACAACTCCTCCAATGGTTGTCGTTCCACCTGATCCTCGGTAGGAGCGTTACCAGCGGCGACGGCAGTATCACATACACTGCTGCTGATGATGATGATGATGTCATGCCGCTCTAGTCGCTTCTATAACAGCCTTAGCTATCACTACGTGCGGCGGCTCTATTGTTGTCGCTCTTGCTGGTGCTACTACTACTGCCGCTGTCATTGCAAGGGTTTCCCTCCGCACAGCCTTCTAACACGGCGGTTGTGCCTTTGCGCGCTGCTCCCCCACCCGCCTCCGCCTCCGCCGCTGCCGTTGCGACTACCTCCTCCCGTTCCTCCATGCATCCCGAGGGAACATCGACGGGCGTATCGCTTTTGTTGCCGGTGAAACTATCTGTGTCGACACTTATTCCTTCCATGCATCCCGAGGGCACTAACAAGGGTGAACCAACGCCACCCTCCTCCGGAATGTCTTCCACGCGTGGCGGAGGCTCCCTATCGCCGCCGTGGAGCACCGCACCGCCGACTTCGCTGCTATCGATATTGCCAACTACCGGCATGTTGCTTGAAATAGTGTCAACTACCGGTACACGGCTGGCAGTAGTGCCAACCGGTACGCTGCTGCTGTTAGTGTCGCCTACGCTGTCAGTAGTAGTAGTGCCAACGTCGGGCGCAAGCCCAAGTCCAATCTTGTCTTGCGCGCTGAAGGTGTGGTCAGCGGAGGCTTTCGCCATCCACCCCGTCTCTCCCCCGCTTCTCGATGCACGCCTACCTGAGGTGGTAAAACCTTCCCTGCTCTCGAGGAAAGCTCTCGCTGACTGCAGACAGACGCGCGGCACGTTCACGGACGGAAGAGCGTGAAGGACAAATAATGCTGTCAAAAGACGGTTGAAGTGATCCGATACGCGGAGTGAAAAAAAGGAATGTCTCGGAGGGTTAAACGAATGTATCGCACACCCACGCTTCAGTGAGTAGATGGGACATCCGGGGGATGATTTATTGGTTGTCCCCGACTCGAAATGACGCGCCGAAGTCCTTGGGCGAGAGAACGCGTTGTTTCCTTTTGTATCCCCTTCAGGGCCTTTCACCCACGTGTTTTGGAACAAACTGCCGGGAATTATTGTGGATTTGTTTTTGCAGCAGAAAATGCTGAGCACCTGCACAACATCCCGGACAGGTCACGATCTAGATCATCAAATTATTAGATAACCTACAATCTACAACAGATCCTATTGCTGCCGTTATGAGATGTTATACGGGGTCTGTACGTATAGAGCACAGATCTAACCCAGGAAACACGTGCTAGATCACGCAGGTCGAACAGCTCGCACCCGGTATCGTGAGCTAAATCATGAGCTAGATCATGAGCTAGATCATAGAGCCCTCCCGCGCTAGGGACGCGGAAGAATCTTCTGAGCTTCCAACATGAGGAGCTCAGATATCTCACCCGAAACATGACTTCGAAGACACTCGTTCGCGCAGCCCGACCAACACTATTACGCGCTAGTCCTAACAACCGTACACTCGTAACATCATCATACTAACCGATAGATCCACCCTTGAAGAGGTCAACCGCACTATTACAGAGGTCAGAACGTCAGGAGGTCAGAAACATTAGTTAACCCCTATCGTTCTACCGCACTATAGAGGGATGACTCTGCTAGATCACGATCTGGATGATCTGATGATCTAGATCATCTCCAGGAGACTCTGTATTTGGGTTATGAGCTGCTGTACAGGATCTGTATGCATAGAGTATACCTGGTATATATTATCCAGGAAACAGGTGCTAGATCATGCTGGTCGCACGGCTCGCGCCGGGTAACATGAGCTAGATCATACAGATCTTCCGTGCAATATCTAGATCATCAAGTGGGGATACATATCCGTCGGACGCGTGCCAAATTTTGACTAAAAAGCGTTTTCCGGAAATGAATAGGCTTCAGCTAGGGAAATACGCACTCCTTTGTTAAGGCATTAGAGAGAAATAGTCTACTGTAAACTGCTGCTGATTAAAATCTTAACCCATTGCCCACCAAAAGTAAGCCATATAGTTCGTAATGCCTTACCCATGCATCCGCGGCGAGCTTTCTGGAGTGCAGTTGCGCGTGCTTCTCTTGCCTCTCGAGCAGGTTGGGCCTGTTGCGCAAGGCCCGCCTAAGCCCCGTACGGGTTAGCCTCGACCTCTCTCGAAACTCCGCCTTCTTCTCCTCCTGTGCGAGGTTTTTCGTTTTTTCGTGTCGAAAGTGGTCATTGATTTTGGACCGAAATCGCTTTGGAAAAATTATCGCGGAAAAAAAGAAGAATTCTTAGTGAAGACAACACAACAAACAAGGTGGACGCACCTTTTTGGTTCGGACAAGCTCTTCCAAGGGGGGTCCAGCTCCGTGTTCTTCCCGCCTTCGCGCCTCCGATCCGGCCACGTAAGCAGTGACCGCGCGAGATACTTCTCGGCGCCGTGCTTCCTCAGCCGCGACGGCTACTCGCTGAGCCTCTTTTTTCTGTAGGAAATTAAAAGGAGAAGAGTCCACATATTGGACAGCTCAGGGCCCTACATCACTATCGTTTCAAGGCAGCTAAAATACCCGGTACTGAAGTACATGAACCATATGATCTGCATGACCTAGATCATGGTTTCGGATAGGGGCCGTACGGTCGGCGGGCTTCCTTGGCCACCATGGCTACGTGCTGAACTTCCTCTTTCTGTGGCAAGAGGAGAATACTGTAGGAGAAGGCTAAGATTCCACAGGTTGGACAGGTCAGAACACCGGCTCATCATCTACATATATTCTTAAGGGTAGATATAGCTCCCTCTTTTTGTCGGAACAGGCGAGGTAGAGAAGAAAAACTGCACACCAGGCGGATCGGACCCCCCAGAACATGATATATGTATAACAAGACAAATACCTATCACGTGTGTGATCTGTTTGATCTAAGAGCGGGTACTGCGAGGGGGGGGGAAAGGTTCCACATATCTGACGGGTCAGATCCCCAATTTCACGTTTCATGGTCTACACCAGGTGTATATCAAGGCGAATAAATCTCTCTCACACATATATACGAGCTGCGTGATCTAGATGCGGGTACCATACAATTTTGTAAGGGCAAGGACTCCACAACAGCGGACAGATCACAACAGATCTCCACGTCATGAACTAGATATTTCAAGGTCGACGGATCTCCGATTGAAAAAAAATCAGCATTATTATCCGCAGGTTTCCCGAAAATTGTCGCACAGAGTTGCGCGCGAGCGCGCGCTGCATGCCGCCTGGTACTACTTCTACGGCGCGCTCGGACCATAAAATGGCATAAAATGGGTTGGTATATCCACCGCTATTTTTTTTTTACGCGTGCGCTGCGATAGAGGTCTTCAGGTATACCGCTTTTTGGCAGAAAACCGATTGTCTTAATGACGGAGGTCTTAAGGTATACCGATTTTTGGCGAAAAACCGATTCTCTGGATGACGGGGGCCCCTTATCCCCAAACCGTGGGAATTGATTTGTTGAGTTCTGCTACTTCGAAGTACATTTTGCGTTGTATACATGCCCTACAGCAGTAGGCCATGGGGATTGACTTTTTCATCGGGTGGCACATGATATGATGATACCTGTATCCAAAAACAAGACTGGGGGAGGGGGGATGTTAATACCCCAGTTTTCACTACCGGGTTTCCATCATACCATACCATACCATGTCATACCATGTCATACCATGTCATACCATGTCATACCATGTCATACCATGTCATACCATGTCATACCATGTCATACCATGTCATACCATACCATACCATGTCATACCATGTCATACCATGTCATACCATGTCATACCATGTCATACCATGTCATACTAACGCGAGTGACTCTGTACCCCACTGACAGCAACACGTTCGGCGATGTTTTTTTTTGTTGCAGCGTAGCTAACCATCCCTTTTCGTATTAACATCGAGAATGACGTTAAACGGCACAAAAGAAAGCCTGTGACCTCAAGGAACAGGGGGGTGGGTCACTCGCGCCAGTGACACCGAGCCACTGAAAAAAAAGTGCCCAAAAGGGGGTAAAAAAACATATCCCCACTGCCGTGCGATTGGTGATAACATCATGTACAGGTCTTCATGTGATTATCTTCATGATAAAAATGGTGATGTGACCTCTATCGTAGCATGCATGAATTCATTCATTCACGCGTCGTTTGTTTTCGCCATGTCGGTCCCAAAGCGGCTGAGACTGGCAGCGCGCCGGCGTGGCAACTAAAAACTCAAGTACCTCGAGCTCGAGCTGAATCTTCTTGCGGGTTTCCTCAGCTTTCCTTACGGAGGCCTTCGTTTCCCTGATGGTGTTTCCGCTGTCCCGGTGCATGGCCACCATCCGGCTGAACCGTCGCTTCTCGCTCTCCTTGCGCTTTGCCACCAACACCTCTAGGGCAGCCTAACCTTGCACCAAAGCAATCACAAGCGGCAAAATTGATACATTCTTATGTACGTGGTATTAATAGTGTTTAATTTGACAAGGACGAGCATAGCACAAGACAATGGAGAATGTGTTGGATATTTTGGAATCCTGATGCGTTGCGACCAGCCGGCGAAACCGTCGTTTCTCCTCTTTTTCCGATTGAGCATCGGCACCTCAGAGCAGCCTAGCTCTGCACGAAAAAGAAACGCTAAATGACAATGATCATGCTGTTAGGGATGTATTTGACCAGGTACTATTTGCTGTCGTAGATCATGAACTGCAGCAAGATGAATGTGAACTGGTACGGTAGTTGTCTTTCCTTGTACTCCACAGACATATACCCTGCTTGAATTAATAGCTGTCTTCCCTTATAAGTCTAAGACCGTACTCACGCTCTCTGCTGAATAATTATTGTTGCCTTCCCGTATGCCTGGTACGTACAAATCGTACGCACACCCTCGGTTTAGTACACACAGTAGCCTTTGTACGTCACAGCATGCACACCAGGTATACATGTAAATCTTGTGGTTGTCTACCCTTGTATGTCTAAGATCACACTAACGCTCTCAGCATAATACTTGCAGTTTTCTGCCCCGGTATGCATGCCTGGTACGTCTAGTGCCGTGCTCGCCTCTCAGCTGCGTCCTTCGCTCTGCCGCTTGTTTTTGTGGATGAGCCGCCGCTTCCCCATCGGCGGGGTCCAGGGTACAATTTGCAAAAGCGGTTCGAGCCGAAGCCTTCATTTGCTGGTTGATATTTTCCACGCTACATATAAGACTCGTAGACAGTCACTTGTAGTAGTCTTGCCTTGTTTTATACGTCTAATTCACGAACGTTCTCACTCTATCAGCTTCGTCTTTCGCCTTCCGCCTAGCCTCGTGCATGAGCCGCCTCTTCTCCATCGGCGGGGTCCGGGGTACGGTAACAGCGGTTCGTGTCGAAGCCTTTACGGCGGCCAGTGATTTTTCCCACCTTCGTTCACAAAAGATGTTCGTCAACATAGATTTCGTCAAAAAAATGCGACGATTCTTATTAATACAACTATTATTGCAGCTTAATTCTGCCTGACTTTTCGCCGGTTTGTTTAGTCGCCGCCCCTGAAATTCTCGCCCCTTCAGAGACCGGAAACCCATCTCCATACCAATTCCAAGTAATTTTGTCCCCAAAACGGCTTTCCAGTTGTAATGGTGTTAAGGTGTTAAGGGTTAGCACCCATTTTGAACCACAACCACGCTTCTCAGGGGGAAAATGTTCGGGAAAATGTGTGTGAGGACATTTAACAATGATCGCGAGAACGAAATTCTTGTTATGCGCTCGCTGTCACTTTCACTCCCCGGCGATTTTCCTGTGGGTGCCGCACGAGGTGCTCTTGTAGCGGGTCATTGTCGGTCGCCGTACGCATTTTTTGTTGTGATCGTTCGCATTTTCGGGGTGTTGGGGCTCCACCCCACAAAAATACGAAATGCTAGGAAGTGATGCCACATTCTGAACACCACACAGTTTCTCGGGTAGCAGTTCATTACACCGCTGTGCTCTGCGAGCTGTGTCAGATTACTATGTAAAATATCTCCGAAAAGCGAACCGGTAGACTTAGCAGTGTGGGGACGTATGATAGCTATCATCAACAAACACGAGTTTATCTTCTATAAAATTATGTTGCATACAGACAGCATAGGAAAAAACACCTGTCGCACTCGGGTGGGCAAAGCCCTCTCCTACTCGCAATGTCGACACCCACACCACACGTTGGGACGAGAAGGGGGTGATCCGCCCCCCCTCAAGTCACGCTCACTGCAACTCCGACATGCTTGCCGTTCCGACACCTTAAACCACAGAACAGCATGGGCTCTGCTGAAAAAAACAAAAGCTCACGAAAGAAACACGGCCTCTAAAGCTTTCAAGCCTGTGTCGGCAACCAGCTTACCGTTTTTGCCGCAGAAGCAGCGCCCGTCCAACATCCACCGGCGCCTCATCACCTGCATCTCCCACCCCCCACCCCTGTCTCCGTTTCCCCCAGCCTTGGTGTCCCCACGTCTCTCCGACCCCCCCCCCCTCCCTCCCCATGGGTATCACCAAGATTATCATTACAACTCCAAGCCATCGGTCTTGAGCTACCTCCGTTTCGGGGAGAATTGCCAAACTCCGTATCGGTGTCAGTTCTTTTTCGCTCTGTAGTATCGGCGTTAGATTTTCCACGGTGACCGGAGGCGTTCTGTAGGAGGGCGGCTTGCCGCGCCATTCTTGAAGGCAGGGAGGACGTGGAGGCGACAAGGGCAGCCCTGTCTCGGACTCGGCTCTTTCTTTCGAGCTCTTGATTTGCTTTCATCGTTGCCCAGGAAGGGCCGCTCGTGGCGCGTGCCTTATTTACGGGGTGCGACGGGTATTGGGCGAAATGGGGGGGGGAGGAGGGGGGGGGGGGGGGGGTTACGAGCGATGGGGGAGTGCTTTCGTTTGTGTGTGATGGGTGTTGGCTGTCAGGGGGGGGGGGCGTTGTGGGTGTGGGTGTGGATGCGTGTGGCTGGGGTGTCGTTGGGTGACGAGTATTAGGCGCGGGCAGCGAACGCGGAGGATGTTGTGAATGATGACCGGTTCTTTTTTTTGTATGATGGGTATCGGACGAGGGTATCGAGCGAGCGCGCGCGCGCAAAGGGGGGGGGGGGGGGGCGTTTTGAGCGTTGGGAGGTATTTTTTGTTCTGCGGGAATGGGTGGAGTTGCCACTCGAGTTGCCTGTGCCGTAGGGTATGGCGGAAGGCCTAGGATTTTCGCTTATGGAACACTTCTGTATAAGTTATACATTCACACCTTGGAATGGCTATCGTATGATACGAACGAGGGTACGATTGAATAATATTACATGCTCGCATCTGATGCTACTGCTATTTCACGGATCGGGCGAGAGGAAGGCGGAGGCGCTGAGCTTCTGGTCCAAGCAAGGGTAACCAGCTGCAACCCCGTCGCCCGGCGCGGTCGCAAGCAACCGTGATATGGGATGCGAGATGCACCCGATTTTTTGGTTTGCGACTATATTGCCTCCGTTCGTCTGTGTATTGGACCCTGCCTGGAAAACCTGGAATGTGTGGTATGCAAAAATTGAACGCAACAGCAGCGACAACAACAACAACCACAAGTCGACCCACACCTCTTTCGCACGGAACGCTGTAGCCTGTCGAAGCTGCTCTTCCTCCTCTTTTCTTGCTGCCGTTGCCCTCTCCTCCCGTCTCCGCGCAGCCTCCACCTCGCGCGCTAATAGCACCTTCGGAGCCAGATCGGTCACCACCCAATGATCGCCCCCCCCGTCTCTTTCCCTGGCTCCAAGTCGCTCATTCAGGTCCCCTTCGGGCACCGCGCGGTGTTTGTTCGCCGCATTATTCTGAATCGCATTTTTGCCGACTCTTTGCCCACCGATTCGTCGCCCATTCACTCCACCCTTGACAGTGGCATTAGTGACTTTCTGCTCTTTTTCTGCCTTCTCTCCCTCCTGCTCCTCCTGCTTCTCCTCTTCCTCCGCCTTCTCCTCCTCCTCCCTCTCGTCCTCCTCTTCCTTCGCCTCCTCCCCGTACACCACCGTTTGGCTTACTTTGATAGCTTGGCTAGTTTGACCGGCTTGGCTAGTTTTGACAGGTTTGCCATCTTTGTTAACCCTGCTAGATTGGCTAGCTTGGCAAGCTTTGCTAGCTTTCATGGGCGTCGTTTCCGTTAAGGCATGGCCATGGGAAGGGACATCAGCCATTAAACGCTTATTTGTCACATCATCCGTGCCTTCGAGACCAACATTAGTCGGTGATGTCGCGCCTCGTGTGCTACAAGCGCCTGCGCCTTCAGCTGCAGACCTTGGGACGTCAAAATCACCAAAGGCGGTAAGAACGCCTGCGGTGTTGTTGTTGCGGCCGCCATACCACCTTCTAGCGGGACTGATTCCGGGAGATTTCGTCGGGATCTCAATCGGTGGGCTTTCGGGTGACAAGGAGACGCCACGCTGGGCATCCGCTCGATTAAGTCGCGCGGAGCGATCTCTTCGACGTTCGTTCTTCGACTGTGTCACAGAGGTATGCGTGCGCCCGGTGGCAGAGGCGTGGGGCGTGGAGGGCAAAGGCGGGCGGGGGGGGGGGGCATAGACGACCGCTAAGCGGTATAAGCAACTCGCATCGACAAATGGAAAGCAAGGGCAGGTGGGTCCTTCCAAATAATTTTGTTTTAACGCAGGCGGTGAATTAATTATTTTGCTGCTGGAAAAAAAAAGCTTCACAAAGTGCAAGTAATTTTTCCAGAAACGTGGGTGCTGCTCTAATCGGGTTAACTTTTCAGTTGATCTTCAGGGCAGCGCAAACTGTTAAACGTACCCGACGGCAGTACACGCCCACGAAACGCAAGGCTCACGCGGGGCGCGCAACAATGTGCTAGCAGCCTTCCTGGAAGGACGACCCACCGCTGTAATCCTTTCATCTACCCCTGCACCTGCCAGCACCACATAATCGCTCGTCCGTCTATATCATGTTCTCCAACGTCGGAAAATAACCCACGTCTTGGATTAGTGAGATGATCAAATTTGAGGCGCTGTATCGTAGGTTTATTAAGGTGTCAACCGGGCGGGGGGCGGGTGCTTGCGGTAGTACGACGTTGACGCCTAAAAAACGTTCATCCGTGCCAAAAACGCTAGTCTCACGCCATCGTCGGGTGTTAATAGCACCTCATAGCACTCCTTTTGACATTGCTCGCAATGATCCTCTCTAGTCATGCATCAATCTCCTAGCTATACACACTTTTGGCCACTGTTCAAACTTGTCCTCTCTAATTGCGAGTTTTCGCAGTAAAAGTTTGTTTTCCGAGACGTAGGTGCACCTGGGGATGGGGATCCTGGGCCCTCTCCGATTTGTTTACTATGCCCTTTTTGGCAGCCTGAAGAGTAGCGATCAGCTCCAGGTGTTGCCGGCGAACGTCATCCGCCCCTCGTTCCATCCTCCGGGGGTGTTTTCTTTCCAGCACAGCTTCGCGCAGTTGGGCGTTCTCCTTTGTTAGCCTCCTCAGTCGGTGCTCCAGCGCTCTCGTCCTCCCCTTTTCAAATTCGCCGCGATAATCATAGTTGGCGGCGGCTTCGTGAAAATTATCAGAACCGCATCGCTCGTCGCCCCACCCGCGAAAATCGCAGTGGTCGGCGGGGTTGTGATAACTCATAGCAGCAGAGCTTTGCTCGTCGTTGTTTGCGTCGGCATCAGGCCGCTTACAATCGTCGAGCGCACGGCTAATGGCGGTGCTTGGAGTGTATCGCTCGTCCCTGCTGGCGCCAGACTGCTTACTACGGTCGTCGCACGCACGTCTGACAGTGTTAGTGCTTGGAGTGTTGTGCATTTCGTGGGTGCGCGTGTCGGCGGCCTGACAGCGCATGGCAGCAGAGCACCCTTCGTCGCTGTTGTCAGCACCATACCGCCCATGGTAGTCGAATGCATGGCTAACAACAGCGTTTGATGACGCACGGCTGACAGGAGCAATGTTTGCAGCGTTGCAGGTTCCGTGGGCGAGTGAACGGGCTTGCCACGGCGAAGACCGAGATGTGTGCGTACGTCGAGCCTCCTCAAGCGCGGGAGCTGACGCCGGACGGCTACGAGTCCGACTTGTTCGAATTCTTGGGGAAAACGAAGGAGGTGGAGACAGCCTCACCACCTTGATGAAAGATTGCGTAGACGGATCACCATCCCAGAACAGCGCCATTGCTACTATCAGGCACCACTTGGACGTAGGTATAGTGAATTTTGGGATGTGAATATGAACACCAATCGGTCCTTACATTTCCGTCCAGAGAAGTGGAGGGTATATACCTCAGCAGTAGCACGGTGCCCTCTTTCCACAGCGGAAAGCGTTACCGTGCCGAAGTTTGCTTGCCTTTGGTGTGGAGGTTCGCTGGCGTACTGGTGCTGATACACCTGGACGGCTGTAGCATCCCGCCCGACGGTATCGCTAAATTATGGTCTTCTTCTGTGCACGTAGGACATGATACAAAGCAGAGAAAAGAGAAAATGTGAGAAAAGGGTATGGTGGTAATACCATCATGCTTGGTAGTACCGTGTCATTGATAGGGTTGGGTACTGAGCCAGTACGTACTGCCAGTAGTACTAGTACTGGCAGTATCCTGAAACTGGTAAACGGACTTGCCAGTACGCCAGTACATCCGTATCTACGAAGATCCTCACATACGCCTCGAAAACCAGCGGAAACCCATGTATTCAGGCTGCCGCAGAGAACGCAGAGAGACACACGGCCTCACAGCACACCCCACACAACCACACAGCGGTGGAGACCATACGACCATGCACAGATTTGTCTCCCCTGGCAGCTCGCCATCTGCTGCAGACCCCGGCGGCGGTGCTGGTGGTTCAGGGGCTGCTGCGTCAGCAGCAGCAGCGACGCCCGGAGGGTCGGCAGAGCAGCAGCAGCAGCCCGCTGCACCAGCAGCACATAGTGCAGACGACGACGTGGGGGTTGGGGTTTGGTGGAAGACATTCCACCGGTTTCTACTAGTTTCTACGGAGTACAATACGCTATGGAATGATCTTATGACTCTTAGATGATTCTGCTATCCATTTCAACTCATGTGAATGGATAGACTGTATCTCCCACGATCATGGAGCTTGTAGGCGTTGCAAAGTTAAAAAAATTTGGTCGACAATTGATCCTTTCTTCCATGTCAAAAACAAAAAAAAGTGAGTTTTCCCCGCGACAGTGCCTCTGTCAGATGAGCCAAAATCGCTCATTATTTATGCCTTAGTGAAGCCAAATCGCGTAAAAAAGCGCCTCCAGCGGGGCCCTCCGGGGGCGCCTCGGGCGGGGCCCCCTCACCAGCCGGGGGGGGCGATGGTGGCGCGGCTTCACCGCGCCACCAGTATCCTGATCGGATCCAGTATACTGGCTGCTGTCGCAGCCAGTAGACTATACTCTGTACTGGCGCTGCGCGCTAGTACCCAACCCTAGTCATTGATGATACGTATTTATTGTCAACCCCACAAATTGTGACGCGACAAGTAGAAGATCGAAGGTTTAGAAGCATCCGCTCGCATGCTTGTCGAATGATGCACACACCACACAAGCAACCGGCATGGCGTGGGCATCATATATACCAGGTACTTGCTACCCTGTAGCGCGGATGGAAACTCGACGCAAAGCCGATTACCATGTATGTGTCTTCACCAAATACGTACCTGGTACCCAACCCTCTCTACACACATCATACAGCTGCTCTTGTTGTGCATACGAGTACACACGCTTCGAGGCTACGAGGCTATATAGTACTGCTGTGCATTACGAGTACTACGTGGTATACGACGGAACTCTAAGGTGATTGCGGAGACTTCGCCTCCGATGTTTTGCTATACATCACATACAAATCATACGAATCATACCAGGTACGAGGTGCTGTTGTAGATCACCTACAGCAGTAGAGCAAATTAATGACGACGACTAAGTGTGCACGTCTTACCTCTCTTGCAGTTGCTCGAGGCCTCCTGTACCGTACATGTCCTGGTTGGCTGCGTTGCTCAGGCAGGAGGGCAGGACATAGCATGCGACATACCAGGTACCCGAGGAAGAGAGAAAAAATATCGACGATCGGGTGGGTCGGGATCGTTGGTAGGGAAATTCATTAAAAAAACGAAATGGAACAAAAAAAACATGTGAAACCGCCACATCGACCAATCGACCAGTCCAACAGTCGCCCAGTCGGCCAATCGGTCTGCGTTCTTCGTTCTACATTCTACATGCTCGTCACTCGTTCGACTCGTACGCCGTAGTTGTACTCTCACATTCATAGAGACCCAAGATGCTGGATCTACGTAAGTATCTGTCTCAACTCCACTGATCTACGAGTGTACACTGATCTACGAGTGTACACTGATCTACGAGTGTACACTGATCTACGAGTGTACACTGATCTACGAGTGTGTACGTACCTTGCACTTATCGATCTACTTACTGCGTTCTTCGTTCTTCGCTCCACGTCCTCGTCTCTCGTACAACTCATACAGCAGTACGTATAGTCTAGATGTGATAAGAGATCAAAGATCTAGAACACCGGTAAGATCCCAGTCGACATATTATACGTAGTAAGATCTATCTTGGGTCTTCTATGATATCTACCGTTAAGATCTACCAGGTAATATAAATAGAATCGAGAGCGCACACACAGCAACTACTGGACTGCAGCAGTAACTATACTGCTGTATGTAACAAAATCGGCACAAAATCAGCAGCTTTGGAGAGTCACAGCTTACAGGACGTAGCCCAAAAATTCAAGCAAAGAAAGGAGGATCCATCTGCAGTGCTAAAAGCTATAGACTACACTGAGTCGTATGCGACCTGGTACCATATAGACCATATGCACTGCTGTATGTATATGCTATACTATATGCTATACTATCGGTAAAAGTAACTACTTTTATGGTGGGGGAACGTCGGAAAGCCCATCAGTTGGTTGGCTTTTATGACGACTGACGATGTTGTACTACGTAAACTAGACTGTGCACCGGAACATACACAAATTGTAAAATAATACTTTTATTCTCAAATAAATGCTGTATTCAATATTCACAGCTTAGTCTAGATAACTAATAATACTGTGTTCGTACTCCTCCCGATCGACATTAAATCGGGGGGGAAAAAAAGCAAAATAAACCGCCTACCATACATATGATAGAGCAGTATAGTGGAAACTACTACTACATACAGTAACAAATTTATAAAATAGATATGATGTTGGATCTAGGTCAAAATTCCCCACCTAAAGTAAAAATACCAACACTAACCATTATAGTGGACAAAAAATAGGACTCCTCCCAATAAACAACTCACCCATATAGTATATTACAAGTACCAACAACGCAGCTTGCAAAGATGAATATTGACCCGAAATTCGTCGAACTCACGGCTGACGTCCTTGAAATATTTTGTATAAAACCAATATCCTGTATGGAGTACTCGCCCGTTTCGGGTTCGCGGTCGCTGCCGTGACAGACAGGCTATATTTATTTATGATACCATGCCAAGACGCCCTGGATACTTGCAGGTACTACTTGCATTGTTGTTTGTTGATGCTGGTACGATACGGTCGTTTTTCTATCCGGGGTGTGCCGCGAACGAACGCGGGCGGTGTCGCGCACAATAAGTTACGTCGGCGACGCCGCACATATACCCTGTATTATGTAGAAGTAGACATTACGACGACACCAACGTCCGTCGCTAAAGTACGCACACCACCACCAGTGTTAGAGAGTAGAATGGATACAGATACTGCAAAAACATTACATTGTAGTAGCTGCAAGATGTAACGTATACCAAGAAATGTGACCAAGGGAAGAAGAGAACAACAAAGCACGAGACCACAATTATTACGAGTGAGAGCTCCCGACACATCGTATGGTAGAAAAGTGCGAATAAAAGGTGCACCGTTTTTTTCTGTGAGCTCCTCAATTGTGACGCGATTTTGAGAAGAAAATAAAATTGCTCTTTTATACGAACAATCTCCATGACTTTAGGTGTACACAATAAATCAAATTGAAAAAAAACAAACAAGAGTTATGGAGCTTTCCGACGACATTGGGTTAACCCCTTTAGAGCCCCCAAATCCCTCCCTGTACTAACTTCAAGTAAATTTGTCCCCTAAAAGGGGTTCCAGTTGTGAAGGAGTTAAGATGGGCTAAGATGGGTTGAGGAGCCAAGTCGTTCAGAAATATGGTAGCCAACAAGTGCCACCTTTACCGGAGCACGCGTCTCCCGTAGAACATGATAAATAACTCACGCCCGGGCTCTCCTTGAGTATTGGCCGGAGGCTCATATTACGCACCTCGCAGGGCCCCCGAGAGGGCCCCCCGGGGGGCCGCCGGAGGCTCCGCCTTCCTCGTAACGACCGAAAATTGAAAATTGCGATATAAGCGTGAAAGAAACAACCGAAAAACACTACTCAAAGTGGTAAAGGGTATGGCTCAACTGGTAAGGTTGCCTCCAGCACTGCTGTATGTAGGTGTTTCCCCGTGGCTCGGCACGGAGTGGATCGAAACAGAGTGAACGCGTACCGTATCGACACCAGTCCTGGGTGAGTGTATCGGGGAGCAAGATCAAGGGCCAACGCATCGTGTATACCGAGACTCTTTATAATGTACGTGCGTCGAAGCCACTATCGTGCTCAAACAGACCCTCATGCCGACCAACGAAAAACAGTTCTATACGTATCTAAACAGACACCACTCTGGACGGAAAATGTATGGACCGTTTGGGGTATTCATATGTATACCTCCCAATGGTCCTGATATTTCCGTTCGAAGTGGTATCACGGAAAAAGCGAGGGCGACACCGAGCAAGGTGGCAGGGCGCGCCCTCGGCGTGCCAAACTCGCATATAACCCACGAGTGGGGCGTACCTTCGTGCGGGTTCGTCGACGGCTAAGGGGCACGCCCGCCCGCTCCGGTGACGAGGGTAGAGTATAACGGGGGGGGGGGGGGGTGAGTTCGGGCCTGGTGGAGGGGGGGTACTCATTTCTTCAATACCCGTAGCCTTAAAATCGTCCAACCTCGAATCTCCGAAATGCCGGGACGGAACACGTCGGGTTTTCATTGACCAGGGGCAGACATCTTGTGCACCAAGCGCGAAGCGCCGTGAAGTGTTCGGCGAGTCGACGAGTCGCATGAAGGCTGAGCTGCATCCTACTATACTAAGAGCCACTTGTGAGGCGAACTTCCACGCCTTTTTGTGCGTACGTTACCTTGCATATTGGTGACATTGTTGAACGACTTGATTCCAATTTTCCGGCCCGTTCGTAGGAGCCGTAGGTTGTACTCATTTCATGCACAGCCGTAGTGTTTGAACCTGCCCGGCCGGGACGGAGCACATCGGGAGGGGAGGGGGTAACTTCGGTCCTCGGGAGGGGGGGGGGGGGGGGCGGGGCGGGGGGGGAAAGAAAGCTTTCTGTCTACGTCTGTCATCGCCCTTATCGTAGAGTAGCGGTACTTTAGGTGTGCTCTTTGTCGGCCAAGGCTCGTACTTCCGAGAATGGTCTCGTTTGTGGGATGGTAAAGACCAAAATCTACGGTAGCGGTGGGGGTCAAAGTCGTTCTACGGTAGCCCCCAACTTTTCTTCAACGAAATCGGCGGTTTTGAAACCAGCTCCACTGGCCGTACCTCCTGAGATACGGTGCTCCTTGCCACCCCGACGTCATCGTTCGATAGTCCTTTGCAAACAATAACACATATGGAGACCATTTTTTAATAGCGCCCTTCGTCGTGTCGAGCGGCCGTGAAACGTTCGTTAACAAAAAAAAAACCAAAAAGCTGGCTTTGGGGGAATGTTGCTCCAGGTACGTTATTCCGCCGCATTTATTTGAGAACACCGCATTGCTCGTACGTACTACATGTACCAGCTTTTGGACGTGATTAGCCAGTAAACGGCTGTGCATCATGTAACCAAGTTATTACTGCTGAGACTTCTGCATGCTAAATACCGCATCGATAAACGACATCTAACAGACTTATTATAACTGTCTGTTGTACGAACAACTCGCAATGTATACTAGATGGCTTTCAAGTGTTGTCAAGTAACGACATGATGGTTACTGACAAGTAGCATCTCTAATAGGGCTATCGTAGAATCAGTGTCGTCACTTTTTTTTTGTTTCTTTTTTGCAGTGGTTCGGGTTCACTCGCGCGAGTGACGCCCACCCTGTCACTATATTTTTGCTATATTAATTCGCACTGGAATGGTTACGTGGGCTGCACCAAAAGCAGGTAGTCGAAAGTATTTCCATCAGTGAGGTACAGAGTCACTCGTTCGTACGAGTATGACATGATCTAGTATGATATGACTGTATGATATGATTGTACATGGTATGATAGTATGTTATGATGAAGTATGATATAACATATAGTATGATAGTATGATATGATAGTATGATATGATAGTATGATATGATAGTATGATATGGTAGTATGGTGTTATGGTTTGGTATGATAGTATGATATTATAGCCTAAATTCAGCAGTGAAATAGGGAGAATGACACTACAATGATATATACTACAAAGATGCTACAATGCCGTACCCTTGCTTGGTCTAAAAGGTGCTGCGTCGCTCGTTCCGTCCTGTGTCCATGATTTTCCATCGAGTATTCGGGGGGGCGTAGCCCCTATTAAGCTCCAGGTACTGAAGACTAATTATTCGAAGGATAGAATACCCATCCATGTATACCTATGAGTATACCTGGTACCTGGTCTTATCAATACCAGAGTCGTCACACGCTAGTCTATAGGGGTGCACAGCAGATTCTAGGAATTTTCTGAGCTCCTAACATGATGAGGAGCTCAATATCATCATCATCATCATCACCCATCATCACCCAAACCATGACGACTTTGAAGAAGGCGCTCGCTCGCCCGATCCGATCAACGCTTCTCTGCGATACATACTGTCCTAATCCGATATAATCGTCAAAGCATCATCAGACTAAAAACCGTTAGTTATTTACTCGTACAGTTATCAGAATAACACGTAGTTCCTCATGTTGATTCGGAGCTCAACCGGCCGGAAGGTGAAAAAACAAAAACATTAGTCAACCCCCAAGCGCAACCCCGGGCTACCGCGGGATGACTCCCAACAGCAGTACAGTGCAACTCCTCCTACCGTGGTAAGACTCACCGGTGATGGTATTAATAGTAGGTACAAAGGTGTTACCGATGTACTGATCGTAACACATCTGATGAGCTACCGGGGGCGTAAGCTGTAAAATATCGATCAACGGCTCAGCTCGGAGCAAGCCTTCTAACACCCGCCCCCCCCCCCCCCCCCTTGGAACGTCAGGATCCTCGGGACGTATGTGTCGGTCGGAAGATCACCGCATAACGTAGGATGGTGACTACAGATCCGACCGGCAACGCCAAATTTGAAGGCAGATGTGTCTGCCATGGATAAAAAACTACTGCTGCTCTAGACTGTAGAGTAGTTTTAAGTTGTCGATAAATTGCCCAGCCTAGCTGGGGCCAAAGGTAAAAATATCGTGGATATGTATAGAGCAGCAGTGGACGCGGGCTGCGATGGAAGTGCACCACATTTTTCCTGAGGTACCTCAGTTTGGGTGCTTAAGACTTAAGGCGTCTCTCAAAGACTGATTTGGAGAAAAACAAACCTGCTTTATCGCGGATGAAACATCCCATGGCCTAGGTATACAACGAGAATCATGCAAAGCAAAATGGCCTATTTTCGATGATTTTCGGTTGAGGAACCCCGCCAGTCAAAAACCATTTCAGACTGTAGGGGGTATACCTCTATCGTAGCATTGGTCAGTAATAACAACACCGACAACAACAACAACAACAACAATAACAACAACAGCAACAACAACAACAACAACAACAACAACAACAAGCTATTAATACCAGCTGTTGTTGATGCTGGAGCCACCTGCACTATCTACATTTTTGGTGGAAGCTCGTGAAAGCTTCCATGGAAGCTTTCACACTTCCGTGCCGTGGAAGCTTCCACGGAAGTTTTTCGTGGAAGCTTCAGGGGAATTTACTTCCACGGAAGCTTCCATGAAAGCTTCCACGTAAGCTTCCACGAAAGCAACTTCCACGGAAGCTTCCATAAAAGCTTCCACGAAAGTTACTTCCACGGAAACTTCCACGGAAGCTTTTGTGGAAGTAAATTGCTTTCGCGGAAGCTTCCACGATTTCACGATTATGAGCAAATTGCTTTCACGGAAGCTTTCGTGGAAGTAAATTTACTTTCATGGAAGCTTCCGTGGAAGTAAATTTGCTCTCACGGAAGCTTCCGTGAAAGATTTCACGCAAGCTTTCGTGGAAGCTTTCACGGAAGCTTTCGTGGAAGAAAATTAGCTTCCATGGAATCTTTCACGGAAGCTTTCACGGACGTAAATTTGCTTCTACCGAAGCTTTCAAACTGAAGTAAATTTGCTTCTACGAAGGTTTTCACAGAAGCTTTCACGGAAGATTTCACGGAAGCATTCGTGGAAGTAAATTGCGTTCACCGAAGCTTTCGCGGAAGTAAATTTGCTTCCACGGAGCCTTTCACGGAACCTTGCACGGAACCTAGCCCTAACCCTGACCCTAACCCTATCCCCTAACCCTTCGTGGAAGCTTCCGTGGAAGCTTTCGTGGAAGCTTTCTACCGAAGCTTTCAAACTGGAGTAAATTTGCTTCCACGAGAGTTTTCACGGAAGCTTTCACGGAAGCTTTCACGGAAGCCTTCGTGGAAGTATATTGCTTCCACCGAAGCTTTCGCGGAAGTAAATTTGCTTCCAAGGAAGCGTTCACGGAAGCTTTCACGGAACCTAACCCTAACCCTAACCTTAACCCCTAACCTTTCGTGGAAGCATCCGTGGAAGCTTTCGTGGAAGCTACTTCCATGGACGTTTTCATGGAAGTTACTTCCATGGAAGCTTTCGTGGAAGCTTTCGTGGAATTTGCTTTCGTGGAAGCTTTCGTGGAATTTGCTTTCGTGGAAGCTTTCGGGAAAGTTGCTTCCATGGAAGCTTTCGTGAAAGTTGCTTCCATGGCAGCTTTCGTGGAAGTTACTTCCATGGAAGCTTTCGTGGAAGCTACTTCCATGGAAGCTTTCGTGGAAGTTGCTTCCATGGAAGCTTTCGTGGAAGTTTTCGTGGAAGTTACTTTCGTGGGAGCTTTGGTGGAAGTTACTTCCACGGAAGCTTCCGTGGAAGGTTTCGCGGAAGTTACTTCCACGGAAGCTTTCGTGGAAGCTCCCGTTGAAGTTATTTCCGCGGAATCTTCCACTTCTTCCATGGAAGCTTTCGCGAGAGTTTCCGTGGAAGCTTGCGGGGTTTTTTTTTGCGTGGAAGCTTCCATATCTTCCATGAAATTTCCACGGTAACAAGCTTCCATGTGAACGATTTCATAGCTTCCATGGAAGCTTCCACGGAAGCTTTCATGAGCTTCCACGCAAAAAGCAAGTAGTGCAGGAGACCGTGCTGGTGTCTTCACGTTAAATCCTTTCAAAAATCTACAGTCCGTGGTCACACAAAGGTGCGCCGGAGCCCTAGAAAGGTCCGAGACCTCAAATGAAAATTAACTTTGGCCGGGAAATACTAACTCTTTCCCATGTCCTCACCTAAAAAGCATAAAAGACGAACAAGGCGCACGACGAGCGAAATTAATCAACAAATTGATGTGCAAACTGAACCAACATAGCGGCGGGGGTATCCACTCAACTATAACAACAGCATAGACACCCCCCGTTCCCACAACTAACCAGATCGCGGCTACTGACTACAGAGCGGTTGCTGTCTGGAGTGCTGCTTGCACCGTACGACCCGCACGGTAGTCGTGAGCACAGAGGAGCATACCTCCTCCTCCTGCTGTCTGGAGTGCTGTCAGAGCGATGACCCGACGCGTGCTACGACAGAGGTAGAAGTTTTTGCCACCTTTTTTTTCTGAGCGACGGGGTTCCTTAACCCAAAATCGTCGGAAAATAAATAAATAATCGGCTTTTTTTTCGCATGATTCTCGTTGTGTACCTAAGCCATGTTTTTTTTTTCATCCGGGGGTAGCAGTTCTGTTTTTTGTTCTCGAAATCAGTTTTTGGGAGAGGTCTTAAGCTCCCAAATTGAGGAGTAGTATTAGAAAAACAGTGGGGCACCTCCATCGGGTATGGAGTGAAGAAAGAGCAACCGAATCAAAACCCACCATACATATCATATAACCAATATCTCCCTCCCCCTCCGCCCGACCGAATAAAAATTCGCCAAAGTCTCAAACGCTACCCGACGGACGGGTGATAACATAATTGCTTCCATCTGTAGAGAGTGCAGGGATCTGGCGTTTTGGATCCATGCTTTAAAGTTTTGTGTATTCCCTGGTAGTGTGTGAGGTGGGCGCTCGAAGAGCTACAGGATCAAGTATTAAGATACGGCTTCGAAAGGCCTGTAATTAGCCGAACTGAAATAGTTTGGATGGGTTTCTTATGATAAAGTGGGCGTTGTACATTCGGGATAGTCAGGAAATACATCGGAGGCACGTACCTCGGATCTCAGAAGTCATCCGGGGCTCTGGTGGAATCGAATAAAGCTACGTCTCTGCGAAGGCTAAGAAAGTGAGTACTCTCCGAGGACCTGTTCAATTGGCAGACCTGCAGGGGGCACTCGGTGTCTCCTCCCGCCCATTACCCTTGCAAAATGGCATCGTCGGCAGGACCATGGGTTTTTGGGTCGTGGGTTCAAATCCCACCTTTCACAATACTAAACTTTTTCAGACTTTCCCCATGTCGAACTTGAAAAATGCTCTTCCCGGTATCCCCAGGAAGTGAAACCGCTTGGATATTGACAGGTCCGCCCTTATATCCGGCCGACCTGGTATCCCGCCGTTTCAGCGGGGGAAGAGTGTTGTAAGTCCTACTTTGGATAAGCTATTGGTTACTCTTTTGCAAGTGGCCAAACGGACTAATACCCCACTAATACCTGAACACAAGCGTGCGCCGCCCGACGCCTGATGCAGAACGCCAGATCTCACTCGTTGGTCTTCATTCGATCAATAAAGATGCGTGTGAGTGTGCCTTTGCACTACATCAAGAGCAGAAGGGAGATCACTTGGGAGCAGTAGCGATCGACGTCCACCGCATGTTTCATCATAGATTGACAGCACAAAAACCCGAGCATCAGGCCTGGGCTGGACCTCCGCTGGCTTGCCACATATACAGGGAGTACGCAGGAACTTGCGTACAAGCCCGGTAGACCCAAGTAGCCCACCGCAAAAGCTAACTCACACTATAACACTTATTGTTTCATGCATACTGTATCCTTCAGATGTCTGGTTTTGTCCCCCTCAATGCGGGTTATACAGTTTCCGTGCGCAGGACAAGGCTGAACGTCTTAGTCCTGTTGACCCTGGCAATAGCAGGGGAGTCACCGACCTGTATCCTTCACGAGGGTATACACACCCCGTAACACGCGCGATCGAAGTATCACACGCAGCTTGCAAAGCAGAGTTTTGATATTAACAATTTCGGTCGATCTCACAGCTGAAGAAGAGCATTTTTTCATTTTTTCAATATACCTGGTATTTACCTTTCTTTGTTGGAGCTATCCACGCAGTAGCTCCAATTCATTTAATAAATTGTCTTCAAGTTCCAATCAACCCCCTCCCTCCTCTCCTCCCCGCCGCTCACACCATCGTCTACTAGCATCACGCGTGTAGTAAGCTCCTATTTATGTATGCGACCTACCCTTCCCCCCTTCCCCCGCCCGCTCTTGAACTCCCCCCCCCGCCGCCACTCCCCGGTCATACAACTGCAACAGGATATATATATATATATATATATATTTAAAATTAAAATACACTCCGGCTGTGAGATCGAAGATTTCGTCGAAACTCATCTTTGCAAGCTTTGTGTGATATTCCGATCGCGCGTATTACGGGTTGTGTGTCCTCATTAGTCTAAGGATATAGGTCGGCGACTCCCCTTGGAACTACAGTGTAGCTTGTACCAGGGTCAACAGGGTGATGCTAATCAATCTGTGCGTGGAAACTATTAAACCCGCTTTTGAGGGTCACAAAATCTGACAGCTGTGGAAGGAAATGCATCAGTTTATCAAGTGTATCCTGAGTCGTATAACTGGTGAGGGGAGGGCGGAGATTTTGAGGGCGTGGGGGCCTGGGTTTGAACAAGAGAGAGCGCTGGGGGGAAGGCGGGGGGGGGCAATTCAATCTATGCGCGGAAACTATTAATCCTTTAAGGGGATAAATCTGACGGTTGTGAAAGGAATGCATCAGTTTATCATGTATTTCCTGTCAGTCGTACAACCGGTGAGGAGAGGGCGGAGTGTTCGAAGGGGGGGGGGGTTCCAACAGCTTTATATCGCATAGATGTATATCAGTTAGGAGCTTGCTATTCGCGTGGCGCTAGGTCTAGGTGATGGTGCGGGTGGTGGGGAAGGGAGGGGCGTTGGGGGGGGGGGGTATGAATTGAAGCTACGGCATGGATGGCTAGAAAGGTAATGAGGTGATATTTACTGTCTGGTAGTGTTTATTACTCTGGCAGATTTTGATTTTAGGTGGGGCGGCGGGAGAGAAAAAAACGAGGGGGGGACCCCGAGGGGGGGGGATCAAACCCCTTTACGTCGCATGAATGTATACCTGGGAGGAACTTTACTATACGTGCTAGGTCTAGGCGATGGTGCGGGTGGTGGGGAAGGAGGGGGCGCGGGGAGGGGGGGGGGGGGGGGGGGTCATGAGTTGGAGCTACGTCATGACTGGTTGGATAGGTAATGAGGTGATATCATCTGCCTGGTAATCTTTATTGTTCTAGCAGATTTGATTTTAGGTGGGGCGGCGCGGGAGTGGGGGGAGGGGGGGGGCTTTTCTTGCTTGTGTGTCAGGGGAGGGGGGGACAACGGCCTTCTAGGAATCTCCCGTATATTCCAACAACCAGGCCTGGCTATTTATATGAAATGATCGTTGGTTTGTGTTTTTTTTGGGGTATTCCTCAGCTCCAGAGTGACTGGAGCCTGTCGTGTGACCTACATATATATATATTATAAAAATTGAAATACACTCCAGCTGTGAGATCGAAGATTTTGTCGAAACTCATCTTTGCAAGCTGTGTGTGATACTCCGATCGCGCGTATTACGGGTTGTGTGTCCTCATTAGTCTAAGGATATAGGTCGGCGACTCCCCTTGCAACTAGTAGTGTAGCTATCAGGGTCAACAGGGTGATGTTAGGCAGTCTGTGCGGGGAAACTATAAAACCCGTTTCTGAGGGGGACAAAATCTGACAGCTGTGGAAGGAAATGCATCAGTCTATCAAGTGAATCCTGTACAAGTCGAATAACCGGTGAGGGGAGGGCGGAGTTATTAAGGACGTGGGGGTCCGATTTTGATCAAAAGGGGGGCGGGAGGGGGGGGAGGGGGGGGGAGGGGACGGGTGGGGCAGCTCAATTCGTGCGTGGAAACTATAAATCCTTCTTGTGGGGGAGGGGGGGGGAATGTGGCGGGGGGGACAGGGGGCCGGGGGGGGGGCTTTAGGTCGCATTGATGTAGGGGTTTGCTATAGGCGTGGTGCTAGGTCTAGGCGATGGTGCGGGTGGTGGGGAAGGGGGGGGCGTTGGGGGCAGGGGGGGGTGGGAATTGCAGCAGCGGCGTGGACGGCTCTAAAAAGATAATGAGGCGATATCCAGGGCGTGGAAGTGTTTATTACTCTGGCGGATTTCGATATTAGGTGGGGCGTTTAAGCAAGAGAGAGCGAGGGAAAAAAATGAAATAATAAAATAAGGGGGGGGGGGGAAAGGGTTTTCAAGAGGTTTAGGTCACATATAATATCAAAATACACTCCAGCTATGAGATCAAGGATTTGGTCGACACTGATCTTCGCAACATTGTGTGTGATCCTCCGATCGCGCGTATTAATCATATATGTAGGGGCTTGCTATACGCGCGGTGCTGGGTCTAGGCGATCATGCGGGGTGTGGGGAAGGAGGGGGCGTTGGAGGGGGGAAAGGGGGAATTAATGAAAGCTACGTCATGGATGGCTAGAAAGATAATTACGTGATATCAATTGCTTAGAAGTGTTTATTACTCTGGCCGATTTTGAACGAACTGGGCGCGGAACAAAAGCGGGGGGGTGGGGGGGGGCAAGGTGGAGATGAGTTGGAGCTACGGCATGGATGGCTAGATGGATATTAAGATGATATCAGCTGGCTGGTAGTGTTCACTACTCTGTTAGGTTTTTATTTCAGGTGGGGCGTTTGAACAAGAGGGATCGGGGGGGGGGCGGGGTTCGGGCATTTCAATATGTGCGCGGAAACTATGAACCCTTAAAGGGGACGAATCTGACGGTTGTAGCAAGAAGACACCCCTTTATATCACCCGCCTGGTTGGTAATGTTTATTATTCTAGAAGGTTTGATGTTACATGTAGTATGCAACCCAGTTCTTAGGTGTAGTAAACAACGCGTTAAAAGCTTCATAATTTGTTATTGTTCATGGATCGAAAGATAGAATTCCAATCGATAGGTACAATCATGTAGATACCATTATTTTCTGACATCGCTAATTATAAGAAAGATATACATATTGCCAAATACAACAGGCGAGGTGATGTGGTCATGCAATGTCACCGCCATTCACTGAAAACGAAAGGGACAAATGCGAATCGTTATTGTTTAGAAAGGAACGCTTAGTGTACACGCGCTCAATTACGTTACTTCACTAGTCATACTTCGCTTGGCATAGGTTGGGAGGCAATCACGCAGAAGTTATGTACGGAATACCCTGCGTAATAAGTTGGTCGTGCGCGGTTTACCGCAATTTTAACAAATATGTCTGTACCTCCTTTTCACATTATTATTGTCTCACATATACGATTTTACGCCTATGGTTTTTACCGTGCCGATGTGGGGCTCTGAGGTAGCCAACTCTAAGACAGAGATACATCTTACAAATACACCAAGCGAGGTGACGTGGGCATGCGATGTCACTACTATTGAACGCGAGAGTGACTTTACTTTGTTAGGCATATGCTTAACATATCTGTCTACTTCTTTTTCACATTGTTATTATCTAGTGTACAATTTTACGCCCTGTTTTCTCCCCACTGTCGTCGAAGATGCTGTGGTCCTGTAGATGTCGCGTCCATGTCTGGTGCTGTTGTTAGTGGTGCTCACTAAAACATGCCCTAGCGTGTCGGAGATGATCGCTGAGTGGTGTTCCTTTCCTTTACATCAAGCCGAGTAGTATATGTCAACGCAACCGCTTGCTTGAAAACGACAAATAAAATTCCTTCCACACCTGATACAGAGGAGACGCGGCCCGAAGATTGTTCAGTATACCGACGGTCAGGAACAGGTTATCGAGCGGCGCACTTCATTTTTACTACAGCTCCTCACTGCACCTAAAACATGAAACATATATCACATCTATCTGCTACATAATAGCCGTCGATCTATGGCGGCGGTTGATTAGGTGGTTTTGCCCACTCACTACAAAACATAGCTTCCCCCGTGACATGGCATAATATCGCGTGACACAGATGGGAACTATATAATAATGTATAGTTTCCAGGCACATATTGAGCTGCCCCCCCCGCCTCCCCCCCCCCCCCCCCCCCCGCCCCCAATAATATACTGGTGCCAAAACCGTCAGATTTATCCCCTCGAAAGGATTTATAGCTTACATGCACAAATTGCCCCCTTTCCCCCCCCCCCCCCCCCCCCTCCAAACCCGCTCGCTTTTGATCAAAACCAGGCCCCCACGTCCTTCAAAACTCCGCCCCACCCCCCTCACCGGTTATTCGACTTACAAGATTCACTTGATAAAAGGATACATTTCCCTTCACAGCTGTCAGATTTTGTCCCCCTCAGAAACGGGTTTTATAGTTTCCGCGCACAGACTGCCTAAAATCATCCTGTTGACCCTGATAGCTACACTGTAGTTGTAAGGGGAGTCGCCGACCTATATCCTTAATGAGGACACACAACTCGTAATGCGCGCGATCGGAGTATCACACACAGCTTGCAAAGATGAGTTTCGACGAAATCTTCGATCTCACAGCTGGAGCGTATTTTCATTTTTTATAATAATAGTAGTAGTCTACAAGTATAATTATTAGATAATATGCTGTTTTATACTTGCAGCAAAACATCCTGTAGTTATGCTCACGCTATGTACTGCTGTTGCTGTTGTTGTTAGTGCAAGTCCTCCTGGCATCATACACGATATCTTTTGAGTTGCTACCTGCCTACAATGGGACCCGAAGGGTGCGCCAGCTAGCGTTGGGCTGCGAAAGCAACTGAGTTAAATCGACACGCGACGCGTATGAAAATACGTTAAAGTGTGGTGAGCTAAAGCTTTATTTTTCCCCATCCGCCGGAGGATAAAAAGAAAAAAAAAGGAAGCTACCTGGTACATGTACTATCCGGCTACGGTGACGCACTTTCGCTCGTTTCTGCTTTTGCGCAAGAGCTTCCATCTGTAGAGAGCGCAGGAATCATCTGGCGTTTTAGATCCACGCTTTAGTGTGTGTATTCCCTGGCAGTGTGTGAGATGGGCGCTCGAAGAGCTTCAGGATCAAGTGTGCACCGCCCGACGCCTGATGATGCAGAACGTCAGATCTCACCCGTCGGTCTTCAATCGACCACAATACAGGTGTGTGGTTGTGCCTTTTCATTATTACATCAAAAGCAGAAGAGAGATCACTTCGGAGCAGTAGCGATCGACGTCCACCGCATGTTCCATCATGACTCGACAGCACAAAAACCCGAGCATCAGGCCTGGGCTGGACCTCCGCTGGCCTGCCACATATACAGGGAGTACAAAAAGATACACGCCCCCTCCTCCCCCACACCCCGCACGATCGCCTAGACCCAACACCGCGCGTATAGCAAGCCCCTACATATATGATTAATACGCGCGATCGGAGGATCACACACAATGTTGCGAAGATCAGTGTCGACCAAATCCTTGATCTCATAACTGGAGTGTATTTTGATATTATATGTGACCTAAACCTCTTGAAAACCCTTTCCCCCCCCCCCCCCTATTTTATTATTTTATTTTTTTTCCTCGCTCTCTCTTGCTTAAACGCCCCACCTAATATCGAAATCCGCCAGAGTAATAAACACTTCCACGCCCTGGATATCGCCTCGTTATAGTTTTAGAGCCGTCCATGCCGCTGCTGCAATTCCCACCCACCCCCGCCCCCAACGCCCCCCCCTTCCCCACCACCCGCACCATCGCCTAGACCTAGCACCACGCGTATGGCAAACCCCTACATCAATGCGACCTGAAGCCCTCCCCCCCCGCCCCCCGCTCTCCCCGCCACATTCCCCCCCCCTCCCTCTCGAGAAGGATTTATAGTTTCCACGCACAAACTGAGCTGCCCCACCCGTCCCCTCCCCCCCCTCCCCCCCTACCGCCCCCCTTTTGATCAAAATCAGCCCCCCACGTCCTTAAAAACTCCGCCCTCCCCTCACCGGTTATTTGACTTGTTGTACAGGATTCACTTGATAAACTGATGCATTTCCTTCCACAGCTGTCAGATTTTGTCCCCCTCAGAAACGGGTTTTATAGTTTCCGCGCACAGACTGCCTAACATCACCCTGTTGACCCTGATAGCTACAATGTAGTTGCAAGGGGAGTCGCCGACCTATATCCTTAGACTAATGAGGACACACAACCCGTAATACGCGCGATCGGAGTATCACACACAGCTTGCAAAGATGAGTTTCGACAAAATCTTCGATCTCACAGCTGGCGTGTATTTCAATTTTTATAATATACAGGGAGTACGCAGGAACTTGAGTACAAACCCGGTGGACCCAAGTAGCCCACCGCAAAAGCTAACTCACACTAGACTACAACACTTATTGTTTCATGCATACTGCACCCTACAGATGTCTGGTTTTGTTCCCCTCACGCGGGTTAGACAGTTTCCGTGCGCAGGACAAGGCTGAACGTCTTAGTCCTGTTGACCCTGGCATTATTATTAGCAGGGGAGTCACCGACCTGTATTATACCGGTCGCCCCGGTGGCGTATCAGGTTATCCTCGAGCCTGGTATATATAGGTCAGTTTCGTGAGATCGAATCCCCCCGAGTGCATACTCGTTTAAATTCGTGGGGGCTTTTTCTTGTGCACAGCAGTTTGACTTGCGGAAGGCGCGAGAGCATGAGTTAGCAACACTCGATGAAAAATCGACGAGCAATGGGATTGCTGAACCCTATGCGCGATAAAAATTGAAGGCAAGAACCGGGGGGGAGAAGGGACGACACCTGTGACCACGGCTTGTTGTCCAGAAGCTGGAAAGTAAATTTTAATGTGTACACGTGAAAAAAAAAAATCTTCACGAGGGTACACACCTGTCCTGAGACCACGGACTTGATTGATTATGCGAGTTAATGTGAGAACAACAACAACAACAACAACACCCCGTAATACGCGCGATCGAAGTATCACACACAGCTTGCAAAAAGCTGAGTTTTGATCACAAAAACATTTTTGGTCGATCTCACAGCTGATGAAAAAGTAAATTTTTCGTTTTTCATAATAATATACTTGTACGTCGTACGCGCGATCGGAGTAGCAGTAGTAGTATCACGCACAACACACAGCTATCAAAGTTGAGTTTCGACAAAATCTTCGATCTCACAGACTGCTGCGGGGTGTGTTTTTATTTTCATAATGTACCACCACTGTTCAGGTACTCACCATCAGGAACACGACCAGTAGCGGGGGTATGTATGCGGACGAGTGGCCGTTTCCGATGACATGCACATACGGCGCCTCGAGTATCAGCAGGGGACCACACACTTCATTGCAAAAATGCTTTCAGGTATTCCACTACTACTGGATCCCCCGTACTTTTGCTACGAATTTTATGTGCGTACACGACGGGTAAAATAAATTATTTGATATTTTGCGCGGATCTGGTACTACGAGTCTTTATATTAATAGTACCAGGTATAAAACTGCTGCTTTGTATGTACGTGTCACAGAGCCCTTCCCTCTTATTGTTGATACAAAAATCCAACTTTGGGGGATTTCTTCAGCACGAGCAGTGCTCAACGCTCAACAGGCCCAAACTAGCAACACACCACACGGACGGCAGTAGCAGCAGCAAGCAGCACAGCCGCAGCAACCGCAGCAGCTGCAGCAACGTGCGATATGTGTCTCACATCCTGAAACAGGTAATAATCGCTTGCATTAATAGATGGTTCTCCGCTTTGACTCATGAAGTCCCCGCTGTCCGTGTCTCGAGAAATTAAAATTCAGATACATTTGAAAGAAAAAGCGGTTCGAACGTAATTTCTTCTGTTTCTTTTTTTATCGGAACAATCCGAACAAGCCAAGTTACAAATTACGGACTCTGTGGGCCTGAAATACTCGTAAGTTTATCACCGATAGCCCGATGCATCGCAAACGCTGAGCGCTGTGGCACAAATACCCCCAGTGGCTACAGTACAGTAGTAGAGGCACCTGCTAGGCACTGGTCCCCGCGAGCCATCACCCCGACGTTTCCAGGGTTTCTCCTCCCTCCATTCCGCTCTCCATCTGCACTATCACCCCAAGGGATTTTTAACCTCTTCCCCGAGAAGGGTGTCGAAAAGCCAAAATCTGCTGGGTTTCCACCCCACGCGAGGCCTCGCAAGACTGGCGACCATTATTTATACGTCGTAGCTCGCATGCTACTTCATCCCCCTGGGCCACAGGACAACTTTACCCGATCCAGTGGCACCTCTTCCTCGCGCTTGTGTTAGTCCCATCGCCATGGCGACCAGTGCCGCTGCCTCGATGTCGGACAAGCCACGCTATTCCGTGCCGCCGTCGCCAGCGTCCGCAACTCCTGTGATGCGATGGCGTAGCTCCACCAATATTCCCGTTCTGTCGACCGAAGCACTGAACAGTCACGAGGCACAGCTGAGGGAGCAACGCCGGCTGAGGAAGGAGCAGGGGGAGCGACGGGCATCGCTCGAAGTCCTCGAGATCCGTTCGATTAATCGGACTCTAGACCAGCAGCATCGCCAGGACCAACGAGAGGTGGCGAGGTTAGCGCACGAGAGGGCAGAGTTGCTCCGCACCAATGTCACACTCAGGGCGGAGCTCGACGAAGCTAGGGCGTCGCTCAAGTATCTCCGTCGTCAAAGCGGCGGGGAGAGTGTGTCGAAAGCTCTCGGTAACAGCAGGCAGACCACTGAGTCTCCCACCCCCAGCGCGGGGAACAGGAGTTCCCCCGACACGAAGAAGGGGGATCTTGTTGAGCGGTACCAAGCGGGCATCTACTGCTGCTGTTCGCCCACCACGGCATCCGCTGTGCGTGGCGTTCGGAACCCCGAGAGGAACACCGAGACCTCTTGCAACGACAGCAGCTATAATAGCAGCATCGAGACGTCTTGCAACGACAGCAGCTATAATAGCAGCATCGAGAACGCTTCATCGACAGAGGCCGATTTTGTTGCTAGCGAACCAGAGTACCTTCTCCCCGAGCTGATCGAGCAGGTGCACTCGTCCCTCACGGGGACTGTGAGCCGCTGGGTCAAGGCGATGCAGGCTGATTGCTGCCCCCAGATCAAGCAGGCCCTGGTGCTGCCCTGGCTTCTGCACAAGCTTTTCTACCTCTGTTCCGAGTTGATTGAGGAGAAGAGGCAAGAGGTGTCGACTCTTTTCGTGGGGGGTGTTGAGTGCGAGCCAGGCAGCAAGGAAAAGGCAACGACGATGAGCCTTGATGCATCGGAGTTCATGCTCCGCCATCTGCGTCGTAACAGGCAGACCCTGTTTCCTCTGGCCGGGGACAGGCTGAGGGTTGCTGTGGACAAAATCATGATGGCGCTCGCGTACAGGTGGGTTAATTTGTCATTGCTGATGTATTTGTCTCATGACTGCAAGGTCTGAAAGTACCTCGTACGGCGGTATCATACCTGGTCACACCCTGTAGCAGACACTATTATACGTGAAGGTTACACACATCACACAGCACGTGAAGAGTGGTATGGCCTCAACTCGGAGATATTCTACTGCAAGTTCCTGGTGTAGTCTGGTAGTGGTTTGTATACCGCGTACGTATCAGTCGTACGTACGTACGATACGTGCCCTGCAGTAAGCTTTTACGTGCCCTACAACTCTCAATAAATCCTACCTGGTACAACACTAGTAGGTTTAGTAGGACTGCTGTGTGCGTGGTAGACAGACGCGCGTAAGATGTACCTGGTACAAGGTACTGCAGGCAAGTGTATAGACTAATATTTAAATTTTGTCTTGGTTGACTAAACTTTAGGCTCGTAGTGATGTTGTTCTCATAATCAAGTCCGTGGTCACAGGATAGGCACTACTGAGGAATGCCCTAGGGAAAAACACAAACCACCCAAGGTGGTACACGCATATATCACAGCTCTGATGCAATTCATGCCTCCACCAGAAACATATAAAAGTCACAACCTCCTAGCCATATCAAAAGGTTACGAGTCTATGTTGATATATTTTACGTATGTAACGTTTCGTTGTGGCATACACGTACTGGTGCGTTCTTTAGACTAGACATTTAACTAATATTTTTTGCAATTTTCTACATGCAGCACTGCCAGTGTCCGTGCCGATGCCCCCTAGGGCAGAGAGAGAGATGAGCTCTCTCTGTGGTCACCAACTACGAGACAGGGGTTCACATTGCAAACACAGCAAGGTGATTTGGCCATGACCCGCAATGAACACGCGGGCCGAAAAAGTTGCATCTCTAAAAGCCAGCATGTACAGGTACCAGAAATCAAAAAGAAACAAAGGAAAAAAGGAAAACGATTTGTGGAACGCATTATACACGTACGTGGTACATACATTTGTCATGTACTTGTCCCAGATATCAACGACGAACATCAACATCTTCGCGACATGCAGTGCCCGTAATTGTCTCTTTTTACCAGGTGCATCAGCACCAAAACAGGTAATAAACGCGGAGTTACTTAATTGTCGCACAGCGGCCAAGGCATAATAAAATATTCCACTAGATTATTCCTGAAATATTTGATATTTAAGATTACGATCGCAGCGATCTTCACGGCGGCGTTAGTGGGTTATATATTGTTGTGGCCAACCAACATCTGGGGGGGAGGGCGTGCTCACAGGTTTATGAAGGGATACTACCGTCGGCTCGTGACCTCAGAGCTCATGGCGAGCTGTCCCTATTCTCGTATCCTGCCACAGCGGTGTTCCCTCTATAATCCCGATTGAGTAATGCGAGTTACCGTTATAATGCCTGTGAAAACGGCATGCATGGGATTCCCCAGGAGTGGCTGTATCCGCGGAGTAGTGACGATTGCCGATACAGTGCCGGTATTACCGGCTTTCACGTCCCGGCGCTACAGAAGGACTGATGTTCGATTGATGGACACTCGTATATAGCGTGCCTGACTGGCACCTGCTACGTACTGCTTCGTCTCTGTGCATGAAAGCCGGCTCGCTTGACAGCAGTCCCAGTTCCTATAATTCGTGGTGTTAACTTGTCGAAACATACTGCAGTGCGCGTTACCATTGAGTCCACTCCTATAATTCGTGGTGTGACGTTGTCGTAACGTACTGCAGTGGGTTACCATTGTTTCCACTGGTGGTACAACTGTAGTATACTGGTACCAGATGCTAATAATACATAAGTGTGCTTTTTTACGTGCAGAACCCCACCGGTGCTGCTACTGCTGCTACTGTGTTTGTTGCCGTCGTCATGCCGATGCTGCTTGCTGTGGCAACAAGTATTTTGTTGAAATGGAGAAGGCGCCTGTGTATGTGCTGCATACAACTTTCGGCGACAGCTCTCAAGTCTTGTGTCCCGAATCTCTGTGTGGGTTTAACTTTCCCGACTTCCGACTGCGTTACGTAGCACAGAGTAGTGAGCACCCGGTGACAAGGCGAAAGAAGCGCACCCCTCTATCTGCAGTGGGAAATATATAGTTTTTAGTATAGGCAAGACATGCCGACTAGACTGAATAATCTAAGCCTAAGCACTCTTAAATCCCCGGATCTATTTTCTCGTGCAGTCGGTCGCCCCGGTGGCCTAGTGGTTACCCTCAAACACTACCAGCATTGGTCCTTGAGTTCGGTTCCCACCGTGGTGAGATTTGACTTTATTTGCAAACATGCAAAAAAAAGATCAACTGCTGAGAGCGCCTAGCAGCGTTGGTAGGTACAATTCGACGCGAGTCGACAAGGGGGATAAATGCTGAATTATCCTCGCGATAAAAATGAAGGCACGTACCGTAGTGGGGAGGGGGGAGGAGGACCAACTTTGTGACCCCGGATGTGAGCTGCTACTGGGAGGGAGCACGAGAGTAATGCGAGGATAATAAATGGGATCAAGACAAAAAAAAAAAATCCCAAGCCGATCGCCCAGATGTGTGGTTACCCTCGAATACTACAAGCGTTGGTCCTTCAGTTCGATTCCCACCGTGGTGAGATTGTGAACGTACTTGCAAAAAAATGAAAAATGGGTCATCAGCTGTTGAGAGCGCCTTTTATTCAATTGCATAGCAGCGTGGGTTCGTAGGCACAATTCAACGCGAGTCGACGAGGGAAGAAAGCGCTGAATTATTTTCGCGAAAAAAATGAAGGCACGTACCGTCGAGGGGAGGGGGGAGGAGGCAGGGATACGCCCTCTATGTGACCCCGGATCTGAGTTACTACTGGGAACTGGGAAGGAGGGCGAGAGCAGTGCAAGGATAATAAATGGGATGAAAAAAAGGAGAAAAAACAGTCCTGTTTCTCTTCTTGCTTTCAATGTTTTTTCCTAACGAGTTGTTTCCTTATCGTTTTCGTCTTTCATTTTCTTTCGTTTTGTTGCAAATAGCCTGGCGTGCTGGCTTGCATATTTTATTGCCCGCGTGATCATTGATTGCAGGCCAAATCACCTTCCTGTGTTTGCAATGTGCAACGTGTTTCTCTGTCTCGTAGTTCGTGGCCACAGCAGTAGTAGAGCTCGCCTCTAGGCATGGGCACGGGCACCGATTGTGCTGGCTGTAGACATGTGGAAATCTGTCTCATGTAAAGAACACATAATACACGTTGCATTCAAAAACAAAAGCCAGCGGCGCGTGCCACGTGGTTGTTCTATTCCAGGTCTCCTTCAGATTGAGCAACGGCTTCATGTCATGTTTCATGTTCTTTCACCGTTTTCACCCTCAAAGTGCACCCACGCTTGGCGGATAAACTGCTTGGAATCGAGGTTGGATGATTACTGCCATTTGTTTTCTTTTTTTTTCACACTTCTACTTTCCAGCTTTCTGGATAAGCCGTGGTCATAGGTGTCCCTTCCCCCCCCCGGTTGTTGCCTTCAAAATTTGTCGCGCATTGGGCTCAGCAATTCCACTGCTCGTCGAATTTTCATCGAGTGTTGCTGGCTCACGCTCTCGCGCTTTCCGCAAGTCAATTTGTGCGCAAGAAAAAGTCCCGACAAATTTGTACGAGTACCTGGTATCAGGTAACAGTACCTACCGAGGTCGAGCATCGGGCATCCAATCTATTAATAGCTTCATACAATCCACATTTTTTTTGTTTTTTTCAACAACACAGCCATAAGCAACGACTACAGGACATACAAAAAAAAATATAAATACACTCCAGCTGTGAGATAGAATAGTTCGTCGTAACTCAGGATAAACAAATAATATCTGGTGCATTCCACAGCCGTCAGATTTTATCCCCTTCACGAACGGGTTTTACAGATTCCGTGCACAGATTGGCCTGCAGACCCTCTGGTACAATCTAATTCCAAGGGGAGTCACCGACCTATTAGCTTAGTGAGGACACACCAAGAATATGTACCCGCGATCGGAGTGTCACACAGCTTGCAAAGATGAGTTTCGACGAAATCTTCGATCTCACAGCTGGAGCGTTTTTTGTATTTTTCATGATAATACCAGTAAGCAATTTTGTCAACCGAGGTGTCATTGTTATAGCGGATTTAAGCCCTACACCGTACGCCGGTTTGCTGTTCAGGTGTAGATATCGGTATTCGAATTATAGCAGATTGCTTCATGTTCAACTGGTTAATTTTTTCGACTACGATGCGCGGGCTGTTTAATTCGAATATTAACGAACCGAAATCAACAAAGAATTTGATTGTGTACGTTCTAACGCACTTTTCCCAAAATCCAAAATATCGCCTCCCCCCGAAAAATGTCGCAGCATGATCGACTCCGACGAGTGGGACCCGAGCGCCAAGGACCCCGACGCCGTCTTCCGAGCCTTGGTCGCCAGCGAGCTCGGCGGCATCGTTGAAGACTACATCGTCATCATGGTCATGTGCTGCCTTCAACAGCCCGCCGTTTGTTTCACGGATGACCTTGGCGAGATGCAGAGCTTCAACCCCGAAGTGCACTGTGAGCCGATCGACGGCGAGCCTGGAGAGGATTCGTCCTGCATTATCGTGTTTCCGGCGTTGATGGTGGCTGCTGATGACGGGGAGACGAGGAGCAAGGCGACGGTGGTCGGGAAGCGGTTCGTGCTGAGAGCGGCGGAGGAATAGGCGGCATGCTACCTGTCGAGGTGACCAACAATGCTCTACAGGGGGGGGGGGGGGGGTGCTCGATATTCATGCAAAAAGGGGGGAAGGGGGGGGGGGGGGGGGGGGTAACCGTTGACGGTAGGCGGGTACTTGTTTATTGCTTGGCTAAGAAATGTGACCGTTGACGATAGGCGGGGGGGGCAGGTTGTACTCATTCTTGTTGCTTGCATTACGACGTACGTCACTTAACCATTGAACACGCTCCCCTATCGAGACCGAACACCGTTTTTCTTACTGTGTAATGTTGACTCTTTTCGAGCCGAGGCGCAGCGACTACAAGCGACGAAATCGAGCTTATCACGAATCTAAAAAGAGCGCGCAGCGGCGCGAGCACAACGAAGTTCGGTATCCCGCTAACACCCTGACAATGGAGACATCTCCAATACTTGGACGTAAGCTTTGTGTGTTGGACTACATTATCAGTAGGCTTCGCTCATCTACAAAGCGTTTGCGTTGAGCATTTTGTGGTGGGCGTAATCGTATTATGCATGGCCGCAACCTGTCATCCTTACAATGCCGGGGGTGGGTGGCGGGCGGGAGGCGGACGTCCATGCTAATTTGCGCACCAAGCACGCTCAGCTCAATGTCAGTCTGAGAAAGGGGTGAGGGGGGAGGGGAGGAGAGGTCCTAAATTATTTGCACACAAGAGTAAGCTCAGCTGCAAGCTTGAAGCATGATATGCTGTACACATAATAAGCTTGCAGCTTGATGCCAGTTCAGGAAGGGGCGCGAGATAGTCGGGCTGTGGTCAAGTGTCCCCGATAAAACTGTGATCAAGTGTACCCACCAGTGCTGTTCTGAGGGTTGTGGTTACAACCTTATGGCTGTATACGGTAACAAGGAGCCTCATATCCTCCGGCATAGCCCCTAGCAGGTAGGTTGTAACAACTACTGTGTAACAAATACTATTCTGTCATCATATGTATCGCCCTCCCTTCACCGGTCATATGACCACTACGTGGTATGCAATTATTAAGCTGGCGCGTTCCACAGTCGTCAGAGTTTGTCTCCCCCAAACGGTTTTATAATTTCCGTGTACAGATGGATAACATCACCAATATCACCTGGTGAACCTGGTACAAGCTATTTATAGTTCGAAGAGGAGTTCGGCGATCAATATCCTTAATGAAGATACGACGTACACACCCAGTCACACCCAGTAACACGCACGATCGTAGTGTCACACACAGCTTGCAATGATGAGTTCTTGACGAAATCTTTGGTGTCAAAGCTGTAGGAGTATTGTCAAAGCTGTACGAGTATTTTAGTGTATTTTTATTTTTGTAGTATATTCCAGAGATAGCTGCTTCGTCGTGAAATTGTACGTGTGCATTTTGTTATATTGCAGGGTATGTGACTATTCTGTGCATTTGCTATGTATAAAGAAGACCATAACCACTTAGCTGTGCAGTCAGCACGAGCATGAAGTCAGCGCTGACTGCTTAGCTCAGTGCCCCTGCTATATCTCTAATACTTGGTGGATCGGACTCTTGTCTCCTCGCCCTCCTTTTTTCATTTTTGTTTTGAGATGAGATAGATTTTACGGTAGGATCAGTATCCCCCGATCTTTCCTAGTCAAGGTTTCAAAATAGTCTCGTGCTTTCTGAAACAAAAACCAAAACACTGCTCGTCGACGTGGACCTCTTCGGCATACGAAAACTCTTGGTCCTGGTGACTGGTGACATACACGCGAGGTATGAAGGGGTTTCCCCCATGATATTTACAGTCGATGTGATCTACATGTCATGTCGTAGGACTGTGTGGCTCATCGCTCGGTTAGTGATAGTGAACTGCCAACAGGGACTCATAGCTCGGGATCGGTGCACGCAGTGCTAGGCGAAAGTAAGAAAAGAGAAACAGAGAAACACTGCACAACCCCGCCTTGTTGACATCTTGACCCTTTTGGGGCTGCTTTCAAATGCTAAAACCGACGAAAAAAAAAATTGACGAATGCAATTTTGGCCACGTGAAGCACTCCGAGGTGGTGCTGGTGTAGGAGATATGTGTTCGAACCGCAACGCAGGAAGCCGTTAGGCAAACGCGAGGCGTGAGGATACTCGGGTTGCCTAATGTGAACCCTTTTGAGACTTGAGAGGGAAGTGTTGACGAATAAAACTGACGATTGCAGCATCTTTCACGCGAAGCAATCCGGGCTATTAATAGATTAGACTAGGTGACGATGGTTTTCATGGTCGAACGCTAGCAGAAGAAGTGCCTGTAAGACACGCGCGTAGCTTGCAACGCTGCCCCATGCTGCATGCTCGCGCCATGATGAAACCGCGCTTGTACTTTGCTTTGGCCCTCCCTGTATGCCGTGCTCGTCGCTTTTGGGTCTGCCTGTACACTACCTGGTATATTCAAGTCCCAAAAGACTTGACCTCTTGAGAACAGCACCCGCCACGTTTTTGGAGTCTAAATACTTGGAATTGGTGTGGGATTATGTTGCAGTTGTAAAAACAGATGGCTCGCAAGCCACAGTCAAAGCTGCCACAGGCCACGAAGCCAAGCACCGCCACTTTGTGTGTGGCGTGAGAACGAAATGCTACGCCCAAAGCGTTCGTGGTCGTCAGGCGGAAATACCCAAGCGTGTTTGGTGCGAGGTTAGATTACATCTTGTCAGAAAGCCGAAATCAACACTTATTGTAGAGAACAAGGAGACCTATTAATATCAATACCTCCGATCCCGCTTGACAAAGCAGGAACAAGATATGATGCTGAATGTCGATGAGCGAAAATAGAAAAATACACTCAGGCATGTGGTGACTGGTGTGATGCACGATGCATTATTAATGTCATACATAGTGCAGGGGGTCGAATCTACGGAAAGCATACAAGTATCGAGTTTCATTTCGATGCCATGTGACCCCGCTGTTGACATGCATGGCCTCAAATCTATGGTGCCTCTGAAACGCGAGACAGGTGTATGATTGTTACTTGTTTTACTGCGTGTGTACCGGACTGTTGCCAAAAACGCAAGTTTTTTTTGGAAACCCGTGAGTCGCTTATCAAGTCAAAATCGGAGGAACTTCAAAAATCTGAAACACGCCAAAATTTCGAACTCTTCCTCCCTGCTCTGCGCCCTCGTCTTTTTAGATGCGTTGTACGAACGCATTGTTTGTATACCATCTACATCCGGCACAACCAGTGCCCGTGCCGTGCCGATGCCAGCTAGAGAGACGATTCCTGTGGCCACGGACCACAGCAGTACAGAGTTTACACGTTATTGTAAACACAGCAAAGTAATTTGACAAAGCCGAACTAATGAATCCGAGGGAGGAACATTTGCATCCCAGTCTACCAGATTATGTTGAAGGAAAAAGTATAAGGAGAAACGGGAGAAGGATGATGACACAAAAAGGCGAAAACACGAAAATGAACGGAAAGGAGAGAAAAAAGGAACGCGTGGGGGGAAGCAGCCCAGGAGGAGGAAAGACATACCCAGGGACAGGACGAACATTGAAATGAACTTGTAAGACGGCAAGACAACAACGAAGACTAAGCAAAACAGAGAGTAGGCAGCTGCAAAGCAGATGGAACCACCCAATCAGGGTCGGGGGGGCAGCAACCTTACTGGGTTGGGAATGAACCTACTGTAAGAGTAGAAGCGTTGCCGCATGATCCCTTTGTACAGACAGCTGTCGTACCTGCTTACTACTCTATCTGTCGTTTTTTTTTGCGTTTTTCTCATGCCATCCTGTTTCCCCAACTTCGTTTCCATTTGTTTTTCTTTGCATATTTTCCAATTGCTTTTTCCTCTTGTGTTTTTCTTCCTTGATATTATCGTTTTACTTTTTTGCTACAAATAGTCTGGTGCGCTGGCTTGCACTTTTTTTTGTTTGCCCACGTGTTGATGGCGGTTCATTGCGTGGCCAAATCACCTTGATATATTAGTAGCAATAATGTGTGTCTGGTCTATTAATAGTGACCACAGAGTAGAGCTGATGTATCGTTCTAAAAAGTATAGGAACGGCGGAAGTATCGGTTTAACGTGAAGAAAACACACACGGTTTCTGACGACAGCAGTAGTGGTGCCCATACCGTCATCATGGTCCCCGTGCTCAATACAACAAAACAATAAACGAACCTACTAAATGAAGCAATCTCGCCTCCATACTCCATACCCTCCAAGGGTACCCAAAACCGAACAGAAGAGGCAAAGCAAAAGGCAAAAGGGACGAAGAAAGGGACAAAAGGGAAGAAAAGGGAAAACTGGTCCAGCTACGATATATCCGTCAGATTTGTCGGATTTATAGTTTCCGCGCACAGATTAAGTTGCCCCCGCCCCCCGCCTCCCGCTCCCTCTTGTTCAAACCCCGGCCCCCACGCCCTTGAAGTCTCCGCCCTCCCCTCACCGGTTATACGACTTACAGGATATACTTGATAAACTGATGCATTTCCTTCCACAGCTGTCAGATTTTGTCCCCCTCAAAAATGGGTTTTAGAGTTTGTGCGCACAGACTGCCTGGCACCGCCCTGTTGACCCCGATAGCTACGCTGTAGTTGCAAGGGGAGTCGCCGATCTATATCCTTGATGAGGGCACACCCAGTAATACGCGCGATCGGAGTATCACACACAGCTTGCAAAGATGAGTTTCGACGAAATCTTCGATCTCACAGCTGGAGTTTTTTTTTTTATAATATACGCACAAATTAATATTAGCAGGTATTAATAGTGTGTGTGTGTGTGTGTGTGTGTTCTTCACATTAAACCGTTTTTCTACTCGTCGACATCCAGCACACCCATTGTCCGTACTGATTCTTCACCCTAGAAAGATCAGCTCTGTGGTCACAAGCCACGACACAGAGATAATGCATCGTAATGCATTCGACAACGCAATGTCATGCCCTAGTACTGGGTACGACAGGCACAACATACATACGTCAGCAACAGAAATACATTGGAAGAGAGAAATACGAAATAAACAAAAACAAAAACAAAAACAAAAAACAAAAACAAAATAAGAAAACAAATAAAAACAAAGATAAAAATAAAACAAAAAATGAAACAAACAAAACGAAGGGGAAATCGAAGAAACAACCCAACCGGAGAGGAGAGCCAAAGCTCGGAAAAGAAACACAATAAAATGAAATAAAATAAATTAAAGTAAAACCAAAATAAGATAATCCGAACACGAGCCAAAAACCTGGACACGCAAGGAGGGAACAAAGGGGAAAAAAATACCCCAGAAAAAGACGAAAAGTGCTATGTACCTACTAGTCGGCCTGGTACCTTGCTACCCTGTCTGCCATCTCCTTCCTGCCTTCGTCCACCGCGGTCTCCCTTCTATTCCTCCTGTTGCCCCCCCTGCCCCCATTCCCTTGGACGGCTTTCCTTCTACTCCTCCTGTTTCCCCCCCTCCCCCCTTTGTGTTCTTCTCATTAAACCAAAATACCTTGTAAAAGAGAGAAACAACGAAAGAAACCAAGACAAAATAAATAAATAAATAAATAAAAAGGGGAGCCAAAGCACGGGAGATAGAAACATACCCCGAGCATGAGCCAAAATGGACATGCAAGGGGGAAAGAAAGGAAAAAAATACCCCGGAAAAAGGAAACAAGTAAAAGAAGGAAGACTGGGAGGGCCAAATAAAACAGGCTCGTCACCTACCCGCCATGCAAGACTCCCTTCATAAGGATAAGAAGGGGAAAGAAAAAAAAGAAGAAAAAGAAGAAAAATAAATTCACGGAAAAATCAAAGTACCAAGACATCACATTCCGAGCAGCCGCAGCAGTTGGCGGTTATAGTAGCATGCTGGCGATGGTGTGTGTGTGTGTGTGTGTGTGTGTGTGTTCTTCACATTAAACCGTTCTTCTACTCGTCGACATCCAGCACACCCAGTGTCCGTACTGATTCTTCACCCTAGAAAGATCAGCTCTGTGGTCACAAGCCACGACACAGAGATAATGCATCGTAATGCATTCGACAACGCAATGTCATGCCCTAGTACTGGGTACGACAGGCACAACATACATACGTCAGCAACAGAAATACATTGGAAGAGAGAAATACGAAATAAACAAAAACAAAAACAAAAACAAAAAACACAAATAAAAACAAAGATAAAAATAAAAACAAAAAATGAAACAAACAAAATGAAGGGGAAATCGAAGAAACAACCCAACCGAAGAGGAGAGCCAAAGCTCGGAAAAGAAACATAATAAAATGAAATAAATAAAGTAAAGTAAAACCAAAATAAGATAATCCGAACACGAGCCAAAAACCTGGACACGCAAGATGGTAATACCGGCCGGCACTGCTGTTGTTCTTCCACTTGATTTTACGGGATTCAACATCAGTGCAATTTGGCAGAGCGCATCTTGAACATTCGTGGGTTTAGAATCAGTGTTTCATATCCTGTCGGAATTTCTGATAGAATGTATACGCACAGGTAGGTCCTCGCAGAATTTTCCATGCACCGGTATGATACCCGCAGTGTGTTGTGTGTGCAAGTAAGTATCTAGTAAGATCGTCTAACCAATGCACACTACTACTGTCGTAACCTGTACGCAAGCGTGTAGTTTATCTGTTGTGAAAGTTTCTTAGACTTTTGGGCTTTACACGGAAAGGGAATCTCCCACTTTTCGCTGTCTCTACTTGGGTGTCAAGACCCAGCATGTATGATAGTACCGCAATATCAGTGGGGGGGCATGGTTGATGATGTGGATTGGTGGATTTCAGTTTAATGTGTAGAACACACACGGTTTCAGATAAATATCGCTGTAATGCAGGCGATATATCGCTTGGCTAACCTGCCACATGCTTTACTTTGTTAATCATCGTGTTTACTTTCCAGCTCAAGTCATCGTATGAGATCTCACTTTCAGAGACCTTCTGGACACGCCGTGGTCACGGCTGTTTTGCCTTCTCCCCACGGTACGTGCCTTCATTTTTATCGCGTAAAGGGCTTAGCTTCGTCCTTTTCAGCTTTTTGCGCTCGGTTGCTTCCATCGAATTTTGCTAACTCACGCCCTCGTGCTTTTCGCTCGCCAATTTAACCTACCAGAAGTCCGTTAGAGCACGACTACGAATATACGATCGTATTCATTCGGTGATACTTTAGCCCACGACCTAGGCGTTAGTAGGACAGTATCCACCTATCACGTCAACACTACGAGTAGTCCACCGAGGACGGCGATATTGAAGCCTGACCACACGCCCGGTCCTCCGCAGTTTGTTGGGCACCCACGACAAAGGCACCAAATCGTATATATCTCGGTATCGCTCACAAGGTCACCAACACCCATGTACTTTCAGTTTAAGAGAGGAATCCCCCTAAACCGAGTGGTCGGTGTAGAAAAAAACCTCTCTTATACCTAGGGCTGGGCACTGGCTAACTCAGTCAGTATCGATTGTACTGTGGTAAAAATCAATCAGTGTACTGGACTACAGCGGTATACTGGTCGAGCGTGGCTCGGCCAATAGACTCCCCCCGGCTCGTGAGGGGGGCCCGCCGGAGGCTCCAAAACACGCCTTTTCGCTTGATTTCCCGTTAGTATCGGGGCTCAAAACTGCTGTGTTGGCCGGGAGTGGTTGCAGTCATCTACACAGAAAATATAAAAAAAAGTCAAGAAAATACAGGTAACGTGAGGCGATGATGTGACGTTCTTCACGTTGGCGTTCGCGGCCAGGTGCGTTATTAATCGTTCTGACGTGTGTGTGTGTGTGTGTTCTTCACATTAAACCGTTTTTCTACTCGTCGACATCCAGCACACCCATTGTCCGTACTGATTCTTCACCCTAGAAAGATCAGCTCTGTGGTCACAAGCCACGACACAGAGATAATGCATCGTAATGCATTCGACAACGCAATGTCATGCCCTAGTACTGGGTACGACAGGCACAACATACATACGTCAGCAACAGAAATACATTGGAAGAGAGAAATACGAAATAAACAAAAACAAAAACAAAAACAAAAAACAAAAACAAAATAAGAAAACAAATAAAAACAAAGATAAAAATAAAACAAAAAATGAAACAAACAAAACGAAGGGGAAATCGAAGAAACAACCCAACCGGAGAGGAGAGCCAAAGCTCGGAAAAGAAACACAATGAAATGAAATAAAATAAATTAAAGTAAAACCAAAATAAGATAATCCGAACACGAGCCAAAAACCTGGACACGCAAGGAGGGAACAAAGGGGAAAAAAATACCCCAGAAAAAGACGAAAAGTGCTATGTACCTACTAGTCGGCCTGGTACCTTGCTACCCTGTCTGCCATCATGTACGTCTGTATGTAGTCGTATTATAGTTAATACCCCGGAGTATTTAATATTTAACTTCACTCCATCGTTCCTATATTAGAGATGCTACTTGTCAGTAACCGTCATGTCGTTACTTGATGAAACTTAAGAGTCATCTGGCATACATTTCGAGTTGTTCGTGCAACGGACAGTGATAATATAATTAATATAATTACCCTTGGGGGCACAGGGTAGTAGGTTCTCACCAGCAAACTAAACACGAGAGAGCACAGACAAACAACGATGCGAACACCAAACGAAAAAACAAAGGAACGCTACAGGTACCCGGTATTTTTTTCATTTATTTTTTGCACACATCTACTTTCCAGCTTCTGGACAGGCCGTGGTCACAGGTGTCATCCCTTCTCCTCCCCGGTTCTTGCCTTCAATGTTTATCGCGCATAGGGTTCAGCAATCCCACTGCTCGTCGATTGTTCATCGAGTGTTGCTAACTCACGCTCTCGCGCTTTCCGCAAGTCAATTTGTCCACAAGAAAAAGTCCCAACGAATTTATACGAGTATGCACTCGGCGGGGCTCGAACTCACGAAACTGACCTATACCAGGCTCGAGGATAACCTGATACGCCACCGGGGCGACCGGTAATCACGTACCAGGTATCAGGTACTCCACGCTGAGAAAGAGGCCAAACATTAAATATGTGGAAGGAAGGAACGCGTGACAAATGTCATCAGCCGGGGGGTGGCGGAGACCTTTGAGCGTACAAACAGGAAACAGGCGAAAGGAAAGAATGCGTGAAAAGGAGCAGCCGGAGGGGTGGCAGAGATCTTTCACCGAACACAAAAAAAAAACCCAAAAAGTTACAAGTGAACCACGAAGAAGGAAAGAAGACAGAGTTGACAAATGACAACATAGCACTATAGACGCGTAGCTCTACGATACACCGCAACTCCGTGCCATATATACCAGATAGCAAACCCCTTCATCTATGCGGCATAAAGCTGTTGGAAATATTCCCCCTCGCCCCGCCGCGCCCACCCTTCGAACACTCCGCCTTCTCCTCACCGGTACACCGCAACTCCGTATATCATATATACCACATAGCAAACCCCTACATCTATGCGACATCAAGCTGTTGGAAATACTCCCCCCCCCCCCCGCGCCTACCCTTCACACTCCGCCTTCTCCTCACCGGCTGTACGACGTACACGATATACACGATAAACTGATGCATTCCTTCCACAACCGTCAGATTTTGTTCCCTTGAAGGATTTATAGTTTCCGCGCACAGATTGAGTTGCTCCGCCCGTTTCCCCCTCCCCCCCCCCGCGCTCCCTCTTGTTCAAACCCAGGCCCCCATGCCCTTAAAATCTCCGCCCTCCCCTCACCGGTTATACGACTTACAGGATACCCTCTTGATAAACTGTTGCATTTCCTTCCACAGCTGTCAGATTTTGTCTCTCTCAAAAACGGGTTTTATAGTTTCCGCGCACAGACTGACTAACATCACCCTGTTGACCCTGGTCCAACCTACACTGTAGTTCCAAGGGGAGTCGCCGACCTATATCCTTAATGAGGACACACCCAGTAATACGCGCGATCGGAGTATCATACACAGCCTGCAAAGATGAGTTTCGACGAAATCTTCGATCTCACAGCTGCAGGAGTGTATTTTTATTTTCATAATATCTGTAGCAACAAAATACACGTACGTCTATCAAAAAAGAGAACAACACCCAGAGAAGGTGTGGCACCATTGGCTGGGGTGGCTTCGTCTATAGTAGGCGTGGGCTCCTTGTCTCTCGTAGTTACTCTCTCCTCTCCTATCTTCTTACAAAAATCAAGCATTTGTTGGGTTTCCGTACTATAATATGGCGTGTTTATTGGACGTACGTCAGATTAATTACTACTGGCGAATATACTGGCCGGTCAATAGGAAGATTACTACCACCAGTACATACTGAGCTAGTGCCCAGCCCTACTTACAGTAGTTTGTTTTTTGCACTTCAACTTTCCAGTATATATAGGATAGCGTCGGCTCAAGGAGAGGTGTAGTTCGCCTGGCACACTCCTACCTCTCTTAAACCGTAGCCCCCACTGTACATCGTATGCAGTCGACTTGGGTAGGCTTGTGTTGTTGTGTATACAAGGTTGCAGGTCTCTCTCCTCCTGGCAATTGAGAGCCTCACTCATCCATGTCGACACTTGGAACCAACTTTGGAGTCTCCTTTGGTTCCGTAGCTTCGACCTTAATACAGTGGGGGCTACGGTTTAAGAGAGGGGCGTGCCATGCAACTTTATCCTCTCTTAAACCCGTCTTTCTCATACACCGGTCACAACAGAGGTTTCCCTTACACCGATCGCTCGGTTTAGGAACTTGAACCGAGTGTGTGGGTTTTTGAGCGATTTCAAGAGATACGCGATTGGCGCGTTTCGTTTGTTCTCGGGGCCCAGAAAACTGCAGAGGGCTCGGCGTATGCTCAAGCGTCAAAGCACAACGCGGACATGCTGCGATGAGGCATAGTCTTGTGTCTGCAGCCCGACTGCTTATTTAGATTTCCCGAGCTCTCTAACTCGTATTTCCAGGGTTTTCCATTGGGTAAATCGTAAATTCGATGTAAGAGAGGGGTTCGGCGGATTTTACCTGACCTCTCTTGAACATGTGGCGGGTGTGCCAAGCGATGTTGACCTCTCTTACATCGGTGTTCCCCTTGAAACGGTCGCTCTGAAACCGTAGCCGTCACTGTATTCCTAGCATTATGTTAATAGCGGCAGTAGTATTAATAGTTGCATTCGGAACCCAGTTTGGGTGCTGCCCCGACTTCTGACTTCAGCTGGGTGGTGTCATCTGCTTTTTTGCTGTGATTTTGCTTTTTTATTTAGCTTCGTTTTTGTGTTGGGTACGGGGGCGATAATGCCGGAATGTGCACCACTGCTGTCGTCGGGAAACAGCATGGCGCAGTTGATAGACCACGCAATGCTCGTACTCCTAAAGCAGGGCTATTGAAACCCACTATGGTTGTAAGTCGCCTTTACCGCGTTTCTGGTTTATTACGTTGGATAATGTAAATCGGGGAATTTGTTTTGGCCCGCCTGTGCTTCCAGTATTATGAGGGGGAAAATATCAAAAACTGCCCAAAATAATGCGTTAGTGTAGTATTTTTTCGTGGTTGCTGGCTGTCTGCTGCGCTTCGTTGTTGATGTTTTTTGTGCCGTCCTGTTTCCCTCTTTGTTTCCAATTTATTCCGTTTGTTTTTTCTTCTTTTTGCACATTCTTTTTCCCCTTCTTTTCCCATTTTGTCGTTGTTGTTGTTGTTGTTGTTGCAAATGGTCTGGTGTGCTGGCTTGTTTTTTTTTTCGCCCGCGTGTTCATTGCGGGTCATTGCATGGCCAAATAACCCTGCTGTATTTGCGGTGTGTATCTCTGTCTCGCAGTTTTTGACCACAGAGCTCGTTTCTCTAAGCCGGCATCGTCACAGACACTGGTTGTGCCGGATGCAGATGGGTGGAAATATCGTTCTTAACGTGGAAAACACACGTACGTACCGGCAGCTGGAAATCGGAGCTACGCTGGGTGTCCGTTTTTTTACGTTTTATTGTTTGTTTTGTGTGGCCACATTAAGCCGGCGTTCCTCGTGACCGCTGGAGAAATAAGGTCGCACTGCTGGAGGAAGAATGCGCATTTGTTGCAACCCCGGAATGTTTTATCGTTGGACGTCATCGAAAAAATATAGGTACCGTCACTTTTTTTTATCGATTTTTTGCCCCGTCTTGGTCCACTGTTTGGCAGGTGACCACTGTTGTCCCCGGCAAGGGCATCGGGATTATGGCAAGACGAGCCATGATTTCTTCTTCTGAGCAGTAGCTCCAATGCTGTACGATACAGGTGCTCACCATGGACGCATCAACAAGCAATCAATCATCCAAGGGTGTGCTTCGCAGGGTACATACTCCTAGGTACCCGGGTACCGACCTCTTTGTATTTGACACCCTCGGGTATGCACCCGGGTACCCCTGGAGTATACCCACACCATTGTCATCATCCTGTTGGAAGTGCAAATATCGTTCGACACTATATCCAAGTAGTTTGTCACCCAAATCGTGGGTGCAGTTGTTGAAGGAGTAAGTGGTACGCCGAACGTTGGCAGGCTCTCCCTGTGCGTTCTCTTTGGACAGTTAAAAATGGTTGTACTGGTACTGCGTAGGCAACACATTGTACGTGGGTATGTCCTGTATGTAATTTACAGCTGCCGAGCGTGACATGCATGTTTGCATGACATGCAGCTAATGTATACGGGTACCTGGTACCAGGTCAGTAACGTCTCGATTTGTGGATAACGTCGTGTCATTGTACTCCTTCTGGCATTTTTTTAGGAGTTGGTTCGGCCGCGAACTGATAGCACGCACACATGACTTGACTTACCCAAGAAGTCGGTATGGTATAGAGCGCGTTGGGCTGCGAAAGCAACTGAGTTAAATCGACACACGACGCGTATGGAAATACGTGGAAGTGTGGTGAGCTACGAAGCTTTATTTTTCCCCATCCGCCGGAGGATAAAAAAATAAAACAAAAAAAGGTATAGAGCGAGAAAAGAGCAGTTACATGGTACGTATCTGACTGACGGCAAAAGTCAGTACTTGCGCGTAATGGAAACACCGATGCTCGGAATGGGCAAGCGGAACGGTTTAGGCATATTTTAGCCTGTTGAGGGTCACCAGAGTCGTCTCTCTCATGCGAGTTGTTCACGAGAGGAGCCTATAGTGGTTGTGACACAGCAGTTAGGGATACCAGCCCCGACAACACACTTAACGAACGTCCATGGACGAAGAAGGCGCTTAATTTTATATTCGGTGTTGTTCGTGTTTTCTGTTTGCTTTGTAGTCTACTTATGTTGGGCTTCCGCCAATGTATTTTACGGTTCTATTTTAGGTATCTGTTCGTTGAGTTTATCGATGTTGCGCGTGTGGCGCCCGCAATTTTGTTGCAGGTCAATTTTTTAATGGGGGTTAACGATTGGTGGAAATTATTGCTATGTGTTGTTATTTAGGTACGCCACCAATCACTCCGGCGCTGCTATCACGGAGTCGTATTTGTTAGCCTGTGGGTCCAGTGTACGGGTGCTGTATGGTTTAATGTTGTGGGTCCAACTGTCGATGGAAATGGGATCGGAACGAAGACGTCCTCGGATACATTCCGGGATCTTGATGGCGTTAGCGTTTGGGTAGCGCACCTAAGTTAACCTACCTGGCGTTAAACGTGTCAAGTTTGAGTTCGCCGCCCATAGTTTGGTTTCAGGCTGATGAGTAACAAGGGAGAGTTGTATGTACGTCATTTACGACCGTGTGGCAGGTGAAAAGCGCGCGCTTAAAAAGGCGCCGACGAAGCTCCACGTACATGTTGAATGTACCACCATTTTACGTGCCCATATGTGTCGTGCGACAAGCAGTGAAAAGGAGGCGTTTTGCAGTGCGATAGTACGTATACTGAAGCATACGTGCGGAGGATTATAGGTGTGTGCGTCTGTGTTTTTCCTTGGCTTTGCGTCTGTTTGTCCCCAGCGCTCTGTTAAAAATCGCAAACAATTAATGTGTTTGGTTTTCGGGATGATGCTGCTGCTATGATGACAAGGAACATGACGGTAAAAATATTTATCCCGAATCCCTTGCCGTGGCGCGTCTTATTCTTTCGTAAGTGCTTCAATTTTTGGCTTGCACGTTGCATGTACTGGTGCTCAGGCGCAACGCGCACATGTGTACAACAGGATATGTAGCTCGCATTCAGCAATTTCGTGCTATTTATTGTGCGGTTCTACCGTGCCCTTCTTGGAAGGTAGTTTTCTCGTCGTGGTTCCCCCCCCCCCATCCACACCTGGTACTCCGTTTGATAACCTGCACGAGGTTGAAATAGTCAAGACGCGAAAACAACGGAGAGCACTCAGTAAACGAGTACAGTGCACGAAGCATTTAGGCAGACACCCACTGTGACCCTCTACCCACGTCCAAACAGTGTTCCAAAGGTGCTGCAGGATTTTGACTTCGGGCTCGACCCAGCGCAGGACAGGCCTGCAAAAAACTTCCCTTCAGGCCGTTGGTCTGGTTGGTGGAGGGTTCCCTTTCGGCCGCACGTTGTGTGTGTTCTGTTGTTTCTACATGCTACATGCTACATACCCAACGACAGGAGTACACCCAGAGTCCGTGCTGGTTCTTCATCCTAGAGATACAAATTATTTCGTCACAGACTGAAACAGAGAGTACGTGGTTCTCTTTGCAGAGAGCTTTTCACTTACGCTGCACGCGCTGCACATACATTCATTTTTTATTTACTCCGACGAACCGTTACGGCACAACAACAGCGTATCAGGACCACTACTGTGTAGGTAGCGTACGCCTCAGGAGTAAGAACACAGAACAGTACAAACAGAAGGAGAAAGACATGTTACTAGTTGATGACGATGTGCCGCGAGGGCATGCGACTGGCTGCTGGATGCTCAGCCTCGTTCGAACGTCGGGCGTTGTTTGATTGGTGCAATGGGCGGGAAGCCGTCATGAGATCACAAGGATCCGCTTGTTCTCGCTTGTTGTGTCGTTGCAGGTCACACCACGACTGCGCATGCCATAGCGTTCACAAGTTCAAGTACTTTAGAACAAATACAGGGGAAATAGCAGACCACATGTGCGTGCTTAATCTGTGTTTCTCATGTCCAAGGCTGGCTACACAGCCAGCAGCAGTACTCCGCTGTGCCGCCTTACCCATCCAGCAGTACACGTACACAACAACAATGCAACGAAAAGCGGCGGGATGTAGGCTCCCAGCCGGATATAACGCCCACCGATACCCGGTTCCCGGTTTGTGCATCCACCATCTGAATTGGAAACCCCCCGGAGCGGAATTTACGCTTTTAGCTTTTAGCGTGCTCATCTCATCCTTTCTCCGTTGTGCACTGAGCACAGACGGCACATCCGGCAGTACCATGAAGGCCCTTTCGCTCCCCACTATCCTTCTGCTGACCTGCCGCGACGCCGGCGCTTTCGTGGGACAGCAGGCGATTTTATCGGGATGCATTTCTCGCTCCACGTCACGAAAAAATGATCATGATGGTGACTCGCACACCCTATGCTGCGCTTCTCCTGTGCAAGCAAGGCGAGGGATTACACGCCGCCGACATCCTTCTCGAGCGCCACAAGTGATGCCCATGGCCACGGGGGATGGCGGAGACCCGGGCGAGAACGCAGAATCCGCAGACGGTGGGACGGAGGAAGATATTTCGACTCAGGAGGAGAGTGCAGCCGCCATCCCAGGAAGAGCAGGGAACGTCAGTCGCGACGAGGCTAAGCTTGCTGCTGGGGAAGTTGATGTTGAACCAGCAGGCGATAGTGATGTAGACTATGCAACAGCTGCGCTTGGGGAGAGGGAAGCGGCAGACGTAAGCGTAGAGGAAACGGAGGAGAAGAGTGCGCCGAAGGAGGAGAAGCAGGAGGAGGAAGAGGATGATGGGGAGACGGTGTATTTGCCATCTGGAGACAAGGATTTCCGGTTGTTTCGAGCGAAGCTGAGGGCGGGTTCAGATGAGAAGTGGAGGGAGCAGCTCAAGAGGAACGTCAACGTGGCTCAGCTGGGAGGGCAAGATGCCTGGGCGCATGAGCTGAATGCCCCGGAGAAGGGCTGCTTGATCGTTGCCAAGTCCAGCGTGTTTAGCTTGACACAGACATATTTTAATGAGGTCAGTGTTTCGTCGACCACATGGTGTACTTGGTTCGGGGTGTGTGCGAGTATGTGTGTAGGATGCATGATACGTTACCAGTATCAGTCTCTTGTGTTCGTACTATTGATCATGCGCGTTATTTATGTTCATACTATTAGTACACACGTAGACACAGACACGCTCTACTGAACCTTGCAGCGAGTAGACTTCAACTGGTACAAGGTACAAATGTTAGGTTAGGTAGCCCACCGTACACTCTACGCCAACATCAAAGTCGCTGTGATACTGTGCTCGTACCTGGCATGATATATGTCGTGTATGAAGCTACTCATGTGCCGGACTGATGAGATATCAGATACAGATACGGCAGTAGATACTCAACCTCTCTGACTTTGAGTGAACCTCCTACCGATACGAATAATGTATTCTTGTAGATCGGTTAGGTACAAAACCCACTCTGCTGGCCTGGACCAGGTACCAGGTGTAGCGGGGCACGAACCCTCCACAACAGTACAGCAGTTTTCGGACGAATGTGTACGAGTATAGCGCCCGCGTGCGTGCACCACAAACGACAGACAAAACGTCGAAAATGGTGTCATGAATACCAGTAATATTGACGATAACACGGTAAACTCTTCGCATGAAGACAAGTCCATACAGGTTTAAAGTTAAGGAACCGTCACGGGGTCTCCCCGCTGACTCTCTCGGCTCGATGGGCCTTCGAAGAAAGGGTAAAATAAGTACCTGGTATAACATACCTGGTCATGGCATAGCTTGCTGAGCTTAACCCCTTCAGAAAACCGAATGGGACCAACTCTGCAGTACTTAACACAAGGGTTTCGTTTTACTCGTTCACCTGCAGCACGTATTGTGACGGGATACTCATTTCGTGGATGAGGTAACGTTAGCAATCCTCGACATTCTTATGCCCGCAACCACTCAGCGGAGGATAACAAATGCTTGAGTCCTAATTTTGGCAGTGGATGGCCGATGGGTATCGATCAGGTTGAGGCGGCGCGGATAGCTGTAAGGCTCATCCGAGATGATACTGCATCAGTCAGATGTATGACCGACCACGTTGGCACAGGAATGCACCAATAAGTAGGTTTAACAGGCTCTCTTGGGCCAACCCATAGACATTAACACCACGAGTACGGCGAGACAAGACCCAGAGCGAGAAAGTGACGATCAGGATCAGACGGAGGTATTCGTAAGTTAGGACCCGTATATCATCCGAAATGTTACGCCAAAGCGTGTACGAAACGGGAGAAGTTAGGCCGCTCGATCTGTACGTGGGTTGGATAACAACACAAAAACACTGAGAAGGTCATTGCTCCTGGCCATCGATAAAGTCGACCCCTGAATACCTATTTATGACACGCCCCCTCGATGGAGGTTGTAATGGAGTGCTCTCCGTAGAAAGATAGTTTATAGATTTGACGTGAAACCATGTCATGTTTGAGGTGAAACCACGTTATATTGGATCTCACACTCATGTCAAGGCCATCATAAATGGGCCATAATTTAGGGGACGATGATGGGACAAGCAGGACGCCACCCAATTCACAACCCTGCCCTACCCTGCCTTGTCTTGCTCTGTGCCTTGTAGCGTGCTATGTAGATAACTGATGTATAAGCTTGAGCCTAGCCAGCGAGCCATGAGGAGAGGCTAGTAAAGACACCGGAACCCATAAGGGGGCACGCTTCCCAACACCGGCCAACCACGCATCCCCCACTCGGAGTACCGCGACAAGGTAGTATGACTAGCAAGTGAATATGAGCAACCTGCGGTTTGTAACACAAAAATAAACAAAAGACCTATGTGCGCAAGGTCTACGCGTAACACAAAACATGTGCAAATGCCCGAGCCTCGCTTTAACGTCAAACGACTATCCACGATGTTATGCCTAATCCCCACGTGAGCCAATTAAATACAAAAAAAAATGGTGTTGTGCATAAGGCGATCGTGCGACCTTTAGCGTGCGATGTGCTATGTACTGAGGAATGCACCGATATAATCGCGAATCAATTGAGAAACGCGAAACCAAATTCAAATCGAATGAAACCGACCCACAAACAAATAAACGAATTCAGCCTTCAAAGATGATGAAGCCCTTTGGTGTTCGAGAATCTTGTTGTGGCGTTATTGCAAAACGTTGACCTTGATCTTGATCGGCTGATAAATCAGCTAAATGTCGATATTGGGGTTCACACGCCCCGCCAGGCCGCAAATTCCTTGATGAGGCCGATCAGGTGCTTAATTATGCCGCGGCCGAGGTATTTTGTTGCTGTATATGTCAGGCAAAAATTGATTCCGAGTCTGGAGATGATAAACGGTGATTTTGCGGCCTCTAACCAACCCCTGCGCGTAGAATTATCTTGGCCGGGTTATTCATGGCTCTCGCCAACTGGTTGACAGCGTTTACAATGTCAAAGCGGGTGCGGGTTCCTAGGTACATACTCCGGAGTACGTCACTAAGCCTACGATTGCTTAATATACTTGTAGCTTCATGCCATCAGAATCTAGAAGATGTTCATCCTGTTCGATCGTCGAAAGTTTCGATCCCGCTTCAGGCGTATTCACCGGCTTCCACTTTGACATGCCAAATCTCTCCAGGATAGGTTTCAAGCATTTTTACTGGCTGATCTGGCGTGTTCGTTCCACGCTGCTACGAGGCTTGAATAACCTGTTATAATTTGGCAGTGGATGACAGATGCATATCGATCAGGTTGAGGCGGCGCGGGTAGCTGATATGCTAGTCGATTGATAGTGGCTCAAGGTCGGGACCAAGTACCAGGCGGGATCATTTCCGATGAACGATTCGAGGGCCTGATGCTGCAAGGCATAACAAGCGAGTAGGACTATATCCGAATACCAGTTATCGCGACCCCGGATTTTGGGTTGAAGCAAATGCAGTCGACCACGCGACGCATTAATATCTACGATGTGTTAATGGTAGGAAGCAAAGCGGAGCTAATCCAGCGTCTAAAAAACGCCCTGGTGCAGCGTTTTTCAATGAAGGACATGGGCGACGTTTATTAGACTTGCACCGTAATAACTCCGATAGTCAGCGCTGACTATGGGAGAGTGATTATGATGCACATTTATTTATCACAAGCACAATCCAGGGTCCGCCTGACTGCTAACGCTTTTACAACTGGAAACCTGTTTTTGGATAAAAAATACTTAGAGTTAATATAGGGAGGGGTTTTTAGCTCTAAAGGGGTTGAGCACTGGGCCCTAGATTCACCCCAAGGGTTGCAAACCCTTTCCTTTATCAGCCCTGCTGTTCTACTCGGACGGCCCGATGTGCGCGAACGGGATTATGTGCTTTTTCTTGCCCCCGCAGCCTCCGAACCAGGCACCACAGCCCAACCCCATGCTACCACTGATAAGTGTGCACCACCGCCACTCTCCCATAGTCAGCGCTCACTGTGCAGTGCTTGCTATGCAGTGCTTGCTATGCAGTGCTCACTATGCTATCAGTGCTCACTATGCTGTGCAGTGCTCGCTATGCTATCAGTGCCCACTATGCTATCAGTGCTCACTATGGGAGGGTGGTTGTGGTACACAAGCATGAAAAGCACAATCGGGGAAAAATATTTATTTGCACCTCTAGCGGTGTATATACGCCATGCACCCCTAGTTAATACCAGGTTTACTACTAGTATAATATAATGGTATGCCGATATCTCTGGTGCCAGGTCCCAACCCTACTATAAGCGTAAGCCCTACTACTATCCTAACCTAGCCTAGCCCCAAAATCATAAGGGGCGAGATTAGGGTCTGTATATAAAATACCAGGTACCAGGTATATTACTTCGGGTAGGGATGCACGGCATGTAAGTTTTTCGCAATCCGGGGTCCGCCGGGCTGTTGAGCACTGGACGCTAGATTTAACGCAATGGTTGAAAGCCCTGTAAACGGCGCTGCTTTCCTATTCGGACGGGGCGATGTGCGCCAAACAGGATTACGTGCTTTTGAGAAATGTTCTCCATGGCCACTCTCCCATAGTCAGCGCTGAGTAACCCAAAGGTTGAAAGCCCTGTAAACGGCGCCGCGTTCCTATTCGGACGGGCCGATGTGCGCAAACGGGATCACGTGCTTTTGAGACATGTGCTTCATGATCGCTCTCCCATAGTCAGCGCTGATTAAAGAGTTAACGTTGCAACCCTGTGTTAAAATCTAGGGCGCAGTGCTTAACCGCCAGGCGGACCCCGGTTCGATGACTATTTGTTCAATGTGCACCATCAATACCCTCCCATAGACAGCGCTGACTATGGGAGAGTGGTTCTGGTGCGCATATTTACCAGAAGTAGCATGGAATTGGGCTGTGGTGCCTGGTTCGGACGCCGCGGGGGCAAGAAAAGGCACATAATCCCGTTCGCGCACTTAAGTTCGTCCGAGTAGAACGCCACCGCTGATTGAAGGGGTTGCAACCCTACGGTTAGTTGTAGGGTCCAGTGCTTAGCAGCCGCATCAACCCCGGATTGTGCTTTTGATAATTGTGCACCAGAACCACTCTCCCATACGTGGTCAGCACTGGCTATGGGAGAGTGGTTTTGGCGCACATTTGACTGTTTGGTAAAGTTGAAACTCCCTCTTTGGCGGCGGTGGCGATGATTTTGTTTTTGCAACCGAACGTCTGAAAAGTTTTTCGGCTAGTTGACTTTACATCGAAACATGACTGTTGCGAGGTGTGCTGGGTTCATATTATTGCCGGCCGATCGTGTATTTTGTGATGTGTGCTCAGTTTCTCAAGCGGTGATCCCGCCAACGTACGAAACAAAACCCGGCCATTAACTATACACCTGGTATAATAGCATGGTTCGGTGGTTCCTCTTGGAGGTGGATGGCATGATTGGGTGCCACTTGCAGCGAACAGAGGGATGCACGCCGAAGAGATCGATCCGCTAGCATACCCTAATCAAATACGTTGGTCTCGTGGTCATCTGATACAGCAGGTATCGTGTGGTAGCCCCGTGCATCGTTGCAGTTGTACAGTCTAGACGCTAAGGCCATACCAGGGCTCCTGTTGTTAGTACTCCGTGTCAGGTAATTTACCAGGTATGCCTACTTGCAAGTTTCTGGGTCTTGGCGTCGCCGGTTGTTTTTCCAGCTCCAACTGGCAGGGCTGTGGGTTGGCTGGAATTGGCTACTAGTATCACTGTGGTTACTATAAGTTTTTGCAGTGAGTTTTACTGTAGCTGTAGTTGCTGTACATGGTAGTTATCTCTACCAGGTAGTTATTATCGTAGTTGTTGATGTAGTCATTACTTAAGTTGCTATAGTTTTTGCTGTAGGTACTATTGCAGTTTTACTCTGCCTCGCGGCTATTACTGTCGCTATTACTGTGGTTGGGTGACGAAGTAAGTCGACCTTACACTGAGACGCAGAACTCCGATGACCCCCTGAAGGAACTACCTGGTAACTACTGTATTTCCTATCCAGCTAGTACCTGGTCGGTCGATGATCACTCACAGCCCAGCCCCCGACCCTCTCGCCCCTTCTGTTGGCTTGCAGGCGGTGATTTTTCTAGCAAGCCACGACGAGAATGGCTCGGCGGGCTTTATCTTGAACCGGCCTACGTCCGTTTGTCTGGGAGACCTATTGGAGGATGGCGCGCTTCCGCATTTCAGAGGGACGCCTCTTTATTTGGGAGGAGATGTCGGTAAGTGACACCAGGCACTGCTGTGACATCGACTGCTGTATTGTGCAGGACACCTAAGAAAGAAACAGGGTGGTCAGAAATGCAAGCCGATGTTCGCAGGAAAATAAAAAATCCGGGAGCCGTTATGCTGATTTTAGTGTAGAACGCATCATCTCGTTCATAAGAAAACTAGCCTGGATTAGCATTTAAGTTTCCTTTTGCGGTAGGTGTACTGTTTTGTAGTGCCCTGTGGTGTACTAGTTGCTGCTGTGGTGCAATGATGGAAGTAACGGTCTGGGCCGGTTAGTCGCACCAATATCAAGGTATTAACGTTGAGCCGTGATGGCGTAAAAGTGCCTTTTTACGGGGACTGGCTAGCTTCGATTTGATTGGAGCTTGCAAACTCACGCACTGTTTTTTTTTTATTTTTTTCGATATTGTGAAGAGACCTCGGGGAGCGATCGGTGCCCACGTTTCGTCAAAAAGTTGTTTGTGACAATCGACTTTTCCCGGCTAGTCTGTTTTACAGGGGGCGGTAATGCTGCGAGTAAACTCGTTGCTTTTCCTGCTGACAACTTACGGGCGAATGTGGCGAGTTTCTAGTTTACAACCGCGGCTGCCAAATCGGGACCCCTTTCGAGGTCGCTGAAGCCGGGTTTTACGCACGCCGCCGCCGCCGCCCCGCCGCCGAAAATAAACGAAACCAAGACCGGCGAGTTTTTGTGTCGACCAACATCTCACCAACACACACACCAGTTTGCGCCACTTATATCCCCAACATGTTGCGGCTCGAGTTGCTATTCAATAGCGCGGGTCTATGCTACCGTACAAACGCGCAACATAGCACACCCCCTACGACGAATCCCCGGCGACGACTTCCTCTAGAACAGGGGGGAACATGAACGAGAATGGTGGCGTTGGAAGTAACTCGTGGAAAGGTTTCTATGCAGGCATGGAGGCGTGCTACAGCAGCACGGTAGAGTCGCGCTAAGGTTTTTGTCTGGCTCTCCCCGCGTGAGAAGCTCTAATACCTCTTGCAAACGCCTGATTTTGTGCAAAGCTAGCTACAAGCTCTACCCGATGAGCAATCCAATAGCTGAGGCATACAGCAAAAAGTATTGCAAAATAAAAAATAAAAAGGTGGAAATTCCGACGATTTTTGAGGGTTAAGGAACCTACGGTTATTCAGAAATCGTTCAAGGCAAAAAAAAGATTGCCTTTACCGCAGGCAGCACGCGTCCATCGCTCGGCGCTTTGCACCCTCCCCGTTCGTTGGAGCAAACAAATCCGATTTAATGGCACACATGGATGATAGAGGTAGCATTTTTTTTGGTTTCCGAATGACGGGCCGCTCCTTAACCCCTTTAGAACCACCACCCCTACCCCCCCCCCCAAAAAAAAAAAAAAAAACGTTCCCGTGCTAATTCCAAGCGATTTGTCTCCCCAAAACACGGGTTCCGGTTGTATAAGGCGTTAGCCCCCCAAAAATCGACCGAGTGCTCGTTTTTTGTTGGTCGCAATGATGTTTTTTTATACCTTGGCCATGAGTTTTTCGGGGGGGGGGGGGGGTCGTTTTTTCGTCGGGTTGCAGGTCAAGTTTCGTCACAAAAAAATGGGTTCTTGGGTCAAGGTGCTGTAAAGAGTAAAATTACTAACTTTATCGAGGGAAGAGCTATAGAAAAGCAAAAAAAATGCTGTACCTTACCTAGCCGTAGCACGTGTCGAAGTTCGTCGTCGTTGAAATTTTGTTTTTTTGTATTTTCTTGCGTGTTATGGTACGGTATACGCTATGCTTGCTTTTTCCCCCCCGCGCGAAAAATGATAAACCGACCAACTGCTGCCGTTTTTTTCGATGCATGCCTCTTGCAATTTTTTGGTCTTCTCCCTGCGACAGGGGAGGGGAACGTGCAGATTTTGCATCCGTACGGGCCGGATAAGCTAGCTGGAGCGATGGAAATCGTGCCAGGGGTAAGTGCCCGGAGGCCGCGGCAGCACCGTTGTGTTCTGCAAGGGTCATCCCACGGCACGGATGCAGTGCAGCGGAAATTTCTGAGATCCTATTAATTAACACGAGGAGCTGAATATCTCACTCGAAAATATGGCTTCGAAGAAGGCGTTCGCTGGCGCGATCCGACCATCGCTTCTATGCGGTAGTCCTATTGTCAGTAGAACAACATACTTGGTATACTTGGAAAAATATCAGAATAACAACCCCTATCTGTAGACTATTGATAGAGACTAGCGACAAAAACGATCGTTATCCTAGGAGATAGATGGTGGCCACAGACGACGAAACAGGAAGGGGGTAGGATAAGCAAGCAGTTTCTATGTAGTATATGGGAAAAGTGTGATGGGCACCCAAATGTTGGAGGTGTCTCTATTAGGACTAGGAACGGTGCTCCGTCTCCAAAGGGGTGCATGGCCAATGGTCAAATCACTACGGCAAGCAACAAATGAGTACGCTACCCCCCTCCCTCCCCCCTGCCGTGGGATTGTGACTCACGACTGACTTAGAGTCGGAGACGTCAGACGTGAGGAGACGGCGTGCTGACCCCTTGACAGACAGCATGTTTTATTTTGCTTTATTGCGCCTTGACTGACGGCACTGACGGCCCATGCTACGGTAGAGGTGACATCGCCATTTGCCTTCCTGAGGGCGGTGGCTTGAAGACCTTTTTACCTCACCCTCGCCCCCCCCCCCCCCCTCCCCAAAGAAAAAAAAAAAACGATTTTGAGGAAATTGGAAGCGGTTTTTTGACGAACCAACCCATGGCCTACAGTAGGTATAAAGAACAAGCCACATCGCGAAGCAAGAACGATATTTACCGACGGTTTTGGGTTATATAAACCATTTTCATGCTCGAAACCCTCTTTTTGGACACATTTGACCTGGAATTAGTATGGGCAGAGGTTGGGCCCCTAAAAGTGTCTCTTAAGCCCTTTAGAGCCCCCAAAATCCCTCCCTATACTAACTTCAAGTATATCTGTCCCCGGAATTGGTACAGGGAGAGGTTTTGGGGCCCTAAATGAGTAAATTAACCCCTTTAAAGCCCCCAAATCCCTCCCTATGCTCGCTTCAAGTAATTTTGCCTCCCTAAAGGGTTTCCATTGGTGAAGGCGTTAAGGAGCCCCGTCTTATATGAAACCGTTTCAAAAGTGCTGCCCCTATCGTATCAATGATATCAAGTACTGCTGCTACCGTTTGGTGTCGAACACTCGGCCCTTCGCCCTTGACCGCGTGCGTTTACTCGTAGTTGACATGTCCCTCCTGGCATAGTTTCGGTTAGAATTGATGCACGACGCTGATATATGCGGAAGTGTGCTTTAAGCTTGTGCTTTTTTTTCTACGCATCCTTGGGAAGATTGAAAAACAAAAGAAACGGAGTTTGCTGTTCACTTGTACGCGAGGTGTGTTATCATTAATTTTGTGTCTGTCACTGAATTGATTTGGCGGACTTTTCGTGCTGTCAGCTGCTGGGGAAGAGCTTGCGAAAGAACCTTGATGTACCCCGACCCGAGGAAGCGAAGGGTCAAGAAGGTAATCTAACGAACAGCCGGTGAACAGGCCTCCGAACAGCTAGCAAACAGCTCAGATAGCGACCGACCGACGTGTGTAACTGTATATACAAACTGCAGTTCTATTGATCGTTTGTCGACCGCGATAACCGTTTTTCGATTGCTTTTATTTTCACATTTGGTGATTACTTGACCGTAGGTATACATAAGTGGAGCCGTGGATGACGCCGACCACATTTTTGCTGTCGGCGGGGCGTGTGTCAATATGCCCATATGATACGTATACCTATGCCTGGTATGTTTCATATCCATATCATACTGGTATCATTTTTCGACCGAGAAAAACCGTTTTTCATGTTTTTTTTTCTTGTTTTGGCATGTGTGGCGCGCCTTAACCCATTTCCAACTCCTACTTTTTGTTTCCTAGTCTAACTCCAAGTGTTTTGTTCCCATGTCGGGACTGGGTGCTGAAGGTGTACATAAGTGGGGCAGTGGATGACGCCGACCACATGGTTGCCAACGGCGAGGCTAAGGTCGAGGACTTCCGATTTTTCTTGCACCTGTGCGGATGGGCGCCTGGACAGCTGGAGGCGGAGATCGAAAGGGGGGTGTGGTTTCCGGCGGCAACGTCGACCAACGTGAGTCGCTCTCTCTATTGTATGTTGCAGTCGCAGTTGTTGTTGTTGTTGTTGTTGTTGTTGTTGTTGTTGTTGTTGTTGTTGTTGTTGTTGTGGTCGTCGTCGTCGTTGTTGTTGTTGTTGTTGTTGTTGTTGTTGTTGTTGTTGTTGTTGTTGTTGTTGTTGTTGTTGTTGTTGTTGTTGTTGTTGTTGTTGTTGTTTTTGTTGTTGTTGTTGTTGTTGTTGTTGAGCAGTGCCAGCGGTCGTGTATCAGTTATCCACTACTGACGGCTGTGATTTTATTGTTCACTTAAAACGGCTGTGCTACAGCACCGTTGCAACGCTAACTACAGCAGCGGTGGCTTCTTTATCAGTTTTGCAACGCTGCCGGCCAAGCTTCAGCTTTCCAATGATGACGGCCGTGCCTCAGTTATTCTATGGTAGCGGCTGTGCTTTTCAATGCTGACGGCCGCGTTTGAGTTCTTCAATGCTGACAGCTGTGATTTATGTTATTCACTGCTAAGGGCTGAGCTACATCAATAGTGCAATGCTGATTACAACAGTAGGCGTGCTTTAATTTTTGGATGATAACCGCTGCGCTTCAATGCTATCAATCGCGCTTCAGTTTTTCAATGCTAGTGACTTTGCTGCAGCACTAGTGTAGTGCGAACGTTGGATGTTGGCATCCCGGCTGGCTTGACCACGCATGTAGCGGCAGTGGGCCTGAGTGTACTCACATGCGGACTCCGGGGGTGAGAAGGGCAGGCACGTACCTGTGACCGCGGCTTGTCCAGAAGGTCGCTGAGGGTGAAACCTCTTAACAGGTACGACTTGAGCTGGGAAGTAAAAGTGACGCGTGAAACAATACACCGCGATCGGAGTAACACGCAGCTTGAAAATATGAGTTTTCGACGAAATCTTCTATCCCACAGCTGGAATGTATTTTGATTTTTCTTATAATAAATAAGCAAAGAACCCCTAAAGTTGACTTTAGGAAAATAACAACGTGCGACCCGACGAACACTCCCTTGTTGTAGGGCGACTATTTTACAAGTTTTTTTGTTGCAGATACGGCAAGCAAGTGTGAGGTTCGACGACTTGTAAAACGGCATTGAATGCGGTAGATGTATCCAACTTTTTGTCTGACGCTCCGAAGCACTGGAGGAGGTCTATATTGAGTAAGCTCCTCCACACCGAAACTGGTTTTGCGTAAGCTTAGGCGTACAATCCGATGAACAAAGTCATGGCCTAGGTACACAATAGAACAATAAATTCATGTATAATTATGTCATGTATAATTATGCCGGTGCTTGCACGAGAGCAGCCGAAGGCTCCGATTTAGACCAGGTTTTTTCGCCGTCTTCGAGATATATATATATGTCTACGTGTATATATTGCGAAAAGTGAATGAATGACACGCCGACGATTTGGGGTTAAGGATCCCGGTCGTTAAAATTAAAAGCCCAAAAAGTGCCACCTGTATCGTGGCACGCGTCCACATTGGTCTTCCAACGCTTTTAATAGTGAGTAGTTTATAGTTCCTCGGTTGGCTGGCCCCTTCAGTTCGAGCACGTATAAGGTAGCTACCGGCATTATTGTTGCTCATGTCGTTTTGCTGTTGATGTTCATCGTGAGAAACATCCGTGCGGATCAGATGTATTCAAAGGATAGTGCATCCCGTACAAAAGAGCGACCGGTGCATCACGGGGCTTGCAAATATGAGTATCGACCGTAAAATTGATCGAACTCACAGCTGGCGTATATTTAATAGATATAAACTCCTCCGTCGCCGTCGGCCGCTAGCCGACCCCTTTCCCGGACTTTTCGCTAGCCAGCGACCGTGATTGACCAGTACCAGGGACTTTTCGTGGAAGCAGCTGTTAGCTTCTAAATTTTGAAGAGTGCCTTTGAGGACTGTGACGTCAGTTTGTTAGACCACAAGTGAAGACGGTGACGTTAGTTTAGTGCGTCAACACGTAGTTAGGCTAGGTCGTCAGCAATATTTTTTGTCAGCCATAACAGCTTGCCACACATCATCAGAGGAAGGGGGAAAGCTCTTGTTGTTGCTCTGGTCTGCTTGTCTCTGCTGCCGCTGTTATTGCTACTACTGCTGCCCTGCTGCTACACAACTCTCTGCAGCTGACCGTTGCTTGGCTGTAACTGACTACTGGTTGACCGTGGTGCGCGGTGTGCGGGTGTCTACTCTGTGTTCCATGCTTACTGAGATATCTTCGAACAAGGCTTGACGTGCCACTGAAATATATATATATATAGATATATATATACGGCTGGTTCTTCCAAAACGCACGAGGATTGTTGGCTGCTGCTTGCTCCTCCTGCTGATGATATTTCACTGCTGCTGTCTCGCAATTTTTCGCGTTTCTTTCTCCGCCGTTTGAAGTGTATGCGCAACGGCCGTATTATGGCTGTACAAAAGTGCGCCGTGTGCTACTATTATTGTGTGCATAAAATGCATGCAAACATCGTTTTAAAGCAAGGTCGGGAAGGTAGAACACTCTTTTTCTTCTCGCTACGTAAACAAGAGCAAAATGCACGCACAAATAAACGGTACGAGTTCGCGTTGTTTTTACTCGAAAAATGATTATTTGCTGCCGTGCGTGTGTGTGCTTGTTTGAAGAGCTCCTCTCGTGCTACTGTTGCAGGCATTACGTCGAGCACAAAACAGCAGCGGCAACCGGCACTTTTCGCTCTCTTTCTCTTGCGTCACCCTCTTTGGGTCTGATTTTCTTCTCTTAATCGCCTCCTTTACCGTTCCCTTGTACGTTGTTGTGTGTTTTTAGGTTCTACGCTCACTTTTTAGTTCTCTGCCTAGCATTCCCCTCCTTATGTTTCACCTCCGAATGGACAGAACTTGTATAGGATAATATTAATTGGTATCGTGTAATTTCTGTTTTTCATCCTCCGGCGGATGGGGAAACCCAAAGTCACAACGATTCCACGTATTTTCGTACACGTCGTGTGTCAATTTCACTCAATTGTGTTCTCAATCCAGCGCTCGCTGGCGTGTCCTTCAGTTCCCGTGGTAATTTAGAATAATTAGAAAATGAAAAAAAATCTGGCCCAAATGTTTTACCCAGTATTAATGCGCGCCTTACCTTTTTGGCACGCACGCGCGATTGCGCGCTTGCCTCGCAGGTGATAATGAAGCACTGCCTGGGGCTGCCGGTGCCAATGTGGAGAGAGGTCATGACCCTCATGGGACCCAAGTACGGACTGCTGGCGAGAGACACCTACGACGACCTGTGATCTATCTCGTCAACGTTTTGGTTTTTTATCAAATTAAAAAGGCAGTTTAGCTTGAGGTCGAGAATTACGTCGAAACTCCCGTTTTTTTGGCACGCTGCGTGCGATGCTTCGATACGCGTCCCACGCTTTTCTTGTATTTATCACCATCTACCACTGCCACCATAAAGCTTCGATTTGAGGTGCATTAATGCTTGTGATGCTGCTTTAGTAAATGCCGGAAACGTGGGGGAAATATGCGATTGATGGCACCTTAAGCTGCGATTCAACCTGAAAACGCTTCGCTTCAGCAGGAAAAGGTTGGAAAATCCGTGATTGGTTGTCGAGCAATATAATAATGCTGCGCCTTGCGGTAAAAGACTTTCGGGGAATCTGCGATTGATTGCCGAGCTGTATCCGTGATTGATTGCCGAGCTGTATCCGTGATTGATTGCCGAGGTATTATCGCTGTGCCATGCAGTAAGAACCTTTTCGGGAATCTACGGTTGATCATCAAGCTGTAAATGCTTCACTACGCAGGAAAACGTCTGGAAAACCTGCCGTTAATCGAATGTGTCCGTTTTTTCTCTTTCGTTGTGGCTGCGACGGTGTGGATGGACAATTGACTGCAGTTGTAACCGTGTCGACATTTTGAAGTTTTTTTTTATTTACCGAATGCCTTGCACCCCGGCACCTTGTGCCCCAGCGCTAACCCCGCATTACTTCCAAGCATTATGTCCCCAAATATGTGGGTGTCTTAAGAAGGGTGTTCATGCAGTAAATAACCAGGGCCTTTCACGGGTCATGTCCCGACCCGCCGATCATGCCAGGAGGTTTTCAAAACCCCGCGGGTCGAGTGGGGTCGTGTTAGGGTAGAAGGTGTTTGAAGTCTGACGGGACGGGACGGGTCGGGTCGGGTCAGAAGGTTTTCAAATCTCGCGGGTCGGGACGGGTCACCCTTACTCAACCTTGCCTGACTCGACCTGACCCGTGAAGACCCTTGTTATTTTTTCCAACTCCTAACGTTTTCCTAGTCTAACTCCAAGTGCTTCGTCCTGAGGTCGGAACTGCGGTGCTAAAAGGGTTAACCGGCGCGGTGTGGTGTGATGTAGTGCACGGGGCGCGTCTCGTTTGATGGCTTGCCCGGTGGGACCGTCCCGTAGACTGCACATCCTCTCACGCTTTCGTTCCGCTGCCCATGGGGGGGGGAATCAACCCCATTTTTTTCGCGGGTCGGGTCAGATCGGGTCACTCCGACCTGATTCGACCCGACCCGCGAAGTTTGACCTGACCTGTAAACAGCCCTGATTCTTTTTAGCCTGGGCAGCATTCGCGGAGAAGACGAGAGGCGTGGATGACTCTTGACACCTTGGCATAGTTGTTGAACCGGTAGCTCACACTGAACGAGGCGAGAGGTGAAGCTTGCCGACTGCGTATGGCGACAGCTTTTTATCATCTCGTTTCGAGTATGATGCTCTTTAGTCCCGAGCTGCGCAGAACAAAACAGAGGGCCGGATGATGTATATACAGCTCAGATAAAACTGTTGAGATCGCGTTGAAGGCGGCTCTTTGATAAAGAATAACAGACATCTTGGATCTTGGCGTTGTACCTTGGATCTTGGTGTTGGGCATTAATCGATCGTGTTGGATCATGGGATCATGGATCATGGTCATAGTAATATATGTTTTTTAGTCGAGATTGGCCGGAAAGATCTGGTGATTGGCCAATATCTCATCAAGGTCTGCTTCGTGCTGCTACGCGGTATCGACAACTGTAGTATTGGATGGTCCACTTACAAGTGCATATATATACACACTCGGGTGGGCTTGTGTGTGCTTGTAGGTTGCGCTCTCGAGCTCCTTCAGCAGCTTCTCGCCGAGTCGAGTCGACACACTCATTAATATGATACCATATAGTCAAGTCGAATTTTGAATTTTGCTGACCATCCTTCACTCCTTTTACCCCCATTTATTTTTCAAGAAAAATAAATCCGAAAATGTCAGTTGTGAGCACGACCGATTGAATGGCTGAAACTTAACTTTTTTGTGGAAACCGCAGTACAAGGCTGGGTATGAAAATGCGTGGTATCTCGTGCCATTTTTGGGTTGTGACCTCATATCATATCGTATGCGCTTCACGTGTCTGAGGGCATGTTGGAGGCGGCAAACCATTTTGATACTACAGCAGTAGACTATAATGTAAAGCCCGGGGCCCCATCACACGTGCCCAGCATTTTTATCATTTTGATATTTTGACACCGTCAAAACTACCAAGGTGGCAAAATGGCGGAATGTACTGGCTCCGTCAAAATGGTGAAAATGTCAAACGTGGAATTAATGTATGCCTCTTTAGCTCGCTGACTTGGTGTCCTGCCATGCACGACGATCTAGCGGCAGCGTGTTGGTTTTCGTTTACATACAGCAGACAACTACGCTCGTCTCGGTACTCTGTTAAAGAATTAGAGGGTGGTATTAGTCCGTTTGACCACTTGCAAAAGGTTAACCAATAGCCTACCCAAACTAAGCCTTATGACACCCTCCCCCCTCGAAACGGCGGGGTAGGAGGTCGGCCGGCGGGATATACGGCCGGACGACGCGGTTCCATTTTTCCTGGAAATACCGGGGACAATATTTTTTCAAGTTTGACGTTGGGAATCATAAAAGTCGTAAAAGTTTATTATTGGTGGACATCATGGTGGGATTCGAAACCACGAGGTCCCCGAAAACCCATTGTCCTGCCGACGACGCCATTGATTAAGGGATTAGAGGGTATTTTGATCCGTTTGACCACTGGTAAAAGGTAAACCAATTGCCTACACAAACTAAGCCTTACATATAACGACGCGGATTCGGTGACGAGGTGGTTGTCGTTGCTGGTCGTCGTCGCTTGCGATGCATGCGCGCTGTGGAAAAGCTGCCATCATCAGCTGACATCAACGAAACGCCGGCTATTTTGAGCTGCACGGTTAAGTTTCGTTTTTTACAAAAATATTATTGCAACACACCCCAAGGGAGCAACCGAGAAAGCGAAAACGGAGCCACACTCCTCCTACAAAGGCCAAAACGAAAAAACAAATCGTCCGGGAGCGTTATGATTTCTGCGCAAATCGAGAAAATGGCGTTTTTTTTAACAACTTTTTTTCACCTGTTTTTAGTACCTCCTGTGTCCGGTTTTAGTAGCCCCCCTGTCCGGTTCCTTTGAAAAAATAATAATGTGGATCGCAAGTTTTTTTTTCGTGCTCCCGTGACACCCCAGCTATGAGATCGTGCAGGATTTATCTTCCCATCGATGCATGTACGCTGTGGAATAGCCGCCACAGCTGACGTCAGAAGCACGCCTACTGCAGTAGTTGCACTAATAGCATGTGCGACCTCTGAGTGGCAGGCGTTTTTCTTTCAGTTATATAAAAGTAATAAAACGACACCTCGGTCGTGAAATGGATGACCTTCGGCAAGAACGGGTCTATAACGAAAAAAAACGTTCCCCGGCAGTTTAGCGCCTCTTAGGTAAGCGACCAATAATGCGGGAGAGGGGTTTCGCGGAGGCGAAGACTCGCAGTTTGACACCCCCCGTCGCACACATGTTTTCCGCAAACTGCCAATACTAGTGCGTTGTTGTTACAACCACTCATCACACGCTTTCCAAGTCAGCTATCATTCACGGCAACGCGTTAAAATTGTTCTCTCAGCTATACCAAAATAAAAGGTATGCTTGGCAGGAGGAGCCAAAAAGACGTCTACGTTTATGTTCCAAGCCTCATATTCCAACGAAGGTTTTGCGGAAAAGGAAATAGATTTCTCTTTTGGCACACACTAAACATACAACCCTTCCCATCCCCATCCCAAGCGCACCTCGTAACCCTACTATTAATACTGTGCGCGGTAAGTGCGCATTCAATATATTCGTCGGAAACTGGCAAAACGAGATAAAAATCGATACTACGGGGATATTTAGGACCCTTCCCCGGGTTTCAGGCTTTGCCTTTCGAGACGAGGTCACCTCCGGCTGATCAGAGGTTGTAACACTGCCGAAAAAAAAGCTGCTGCGAAACCAACCTGATTGTGAGGAGAAAAGCAATCAATGCAATCAATCATCGCAGCACACCCTTCCACCGGCACGTCGTGTGAAGCTAAAGAGGTTATTTTGAGATGTACGGGAAAACACACCTTGGAAGCAAAAGATGCTATGGATAGCCCATACACAGCAGACCGCGGTTTGACCCCCTTGACTGACCGCCCCTACTCCAAAACCAGTATAAAAAGGGCGAAATAGTCCTTGACACGACCTACAAGACCGGTCTCCTAGAGATACATCGGCGAAATAGGCCTTGACACGACCTTACAAGACCGGTCTCCTAGAGATTGCGTATTTTTCTGCTGATCCCCCTGCAAGTACTCCAATACCAACATCCAAAGGGGAAAACCGCGGTGAGGTCGAGTGGTGCAGCTGAATAGAAGGTACACTCAATTAACTAACTGCACCGTCACGAGCTGCTACTTTAATAGGACAAAAAACATGCAGAGTGCAAAAATATGAGTTTCGACGAAATTCTAGATCCCACAGCTGACGCATCTTTTCGATTTTAATTAGACCGGGCAGGCGCTATATGACACTACCAGCATCGTCGGCAAACAACCATACCGTGACGGTAGCTCTAACAAAAGTAATTATAGCTCTTGATACTCAGGCTAGGGAATCGAAACATCAAGCCATGATGAGACTTTCGAGTCGAAACATCCAGTCGCGATGACGAGGCTTTCGGGTGTCGGCTGATGCATTTTTTTTTGCATTCTCTCCAAATAAATTTCGAGATTCGCAAAACAACAGCCATGCCGATGAGAGTTAAGGCCTCGGCTAGTAAGAGTTCTTGCATTTTCTCCAAACCAGTTTCGGGGTTCGAAACATCCAGTTAAGGTGACGAAAGTTAGGGTCTCGGCTATTACTATTTCTAGCATTTCCTCCGAACAAGAGTAAAGACAGGCAGACGGTTCAATAATCGAGCGAACAAGTACGACAACATACCGACGGCAACACCGTCGTGTTCTACGACCGAGTAAAGGTGGACGCACGACGCATACGTGCAACTGTGTTGAGCTAAAAAAGCTACGCTTCTACCCGTCCGCCTGAGCAATACACAACAACACAACAAAATAACGGACACCACAAACACGTACGGCCGATTGCGCTACTGATGGTGGAGACAAAGCCCGTCCGCTGCTTCGAACTGCACGCAGATATAGGCACGCCGCGTCTACCTCTCGACACAATAAAACAAAAACCGAACAATTACGACCCCAACATAACGTTCTCTCCCCGAGACATGAATGCTTTTCCAAGAACATAAATACCGGGGCGGGGATACACGCCAAAAGACACAAGCATCAATACCTCCAGGACCCACTGAAGCTCCTTGCAAAGGAGCTTGACAAAATTAAAACAAAACGAAATACGAACGAACCACGCACCAGGCGACGACACCCTCTTCCCGGAGAAGACGAGTCTTCCTCCAAGCAGGTAACGGTTAGGACTGGGATACACGCCAGAAGACACAAGCGTAAAAATCTAAGGCCCGCCAAAGCTCCTTTCAAAAGCTCCAGCGCCACTTCTGTCCGAGAACGCAGAGTTTCTTGAACAACATGTCCAGTAATCCTCGCCATACCGCAAGGAGCCCCCATCTTCCACGAGTTTCCAACGCTCCTTGTTGGGACATACCTTAGTATACCCTTTTAACGCCATTGTCCCAACACAAAAATAATACGAGGCGCGCGAGCTCCTTGTCTTGGCGTATTTTTCGCCTTTTACCCACTTTCCCCACACAAATAAAATAGGAAGCGCGTGAGCCATTTTATTGGTATGCCAAGGACTCGAAAAGCCTCTTCATAGCATCCAAAAACACCGCAAAAAAATCGCCGATCGTAACATTCAAAACTAGCAAAAAAGCGCCTCTTCATAGCATCCACACTAAAACTAACCTTGACTATTATTCATACGAAACTACGCATGCCAAATGCCATGCCATCAAGCTACACGCCAAATCGCCGGGTTTGCACGCGCCGAGGCGTTGCTCTTTATTGAAGTTAAAACTCGGCGTCCAATCGGAAACTCCGGCGGTCCTCTCCGGGGGCCGCCCCCGCCCCCATAATGCCTGCTTTTTGGTACTCCCCCACTCGCTTCTCGAAGAAATTGGTCTTGCCTTGCAAGCTGATGAGGTCCATCCAGTCGAACGGGTTTTGGGTTTCATACACCTGGCGAGGCACGAACAGGCAGATCGCAAAATAAACATCATGAGGTGGGGGAGTATACTCATTTCATACATGGCTGTAGTCGCATGACTTTAGACCATCGAATCCCTACTATGCCGGGACGGAGCACGTCGGGTTTTCACCGACCAGGCAGACATCGCGCGCATCAAGCGCGAAGCGCCATGAGTTGCTCGGCGAGTGGCATGAAAGGCGGGCTGTATCCAAATAAGGACACATTTCGAGGCGGACTTCGGCACCTTGCGCGTACTTGCTTGCGTCAAGAGATGGAGGGGCAACGAAGGTCGGAAAGAAAAACAGGGTCACAAGGAGTTCACAAAGAGCCCGTCCAGTGGGAGAACCAGGACTACGACACGCGCAAGATATTGTTTTTCAGTACCAACAAAGTTTTTTTTACTACAGTATTTTAGCAAGAATATCGGGAAAACTATCGAATCCAGCGGAGGACTCCGGCGGGGGCCAACATGCTCGCCAACATGTAGGCGATACCAATATGTCCGGTACTGGAAATATATACCAGGTAGAATCGGCCTTTCCCCAATTACCAGCATACCTGGTGCATGCCAATCGAGGGAAGAAAACGCTGAATTCTTCTCGCGATAAAAAGGAAGGCACGTACAGTAGTGGGGAGGGGGGAGGAGGGCCAACTATGTGACCCCGGATCTGAATTACTACTGGGAGGGAACTCGAGAGTAGTGCGAGGGTACTAAACGGAATGAAGAAAAAAAAAATAAGAACGAAAAATATAGATTAGAAACAAAGAGCATCGGCTTCCTATTTGCCAGCACACGTCCCAATATATTGGAAGGCCAACAGCATTGGCCTCCTTAATTACCAATATACCAAATGCTGGTCTTCGCTGCCAGCACACAGCAAAGAAACACACAAATGGTTCGGGTGAAAAAACGGGCTGTGCGGGGAGAAAGAGGGGGATGCTTGACAAAAGCGCACCTTCTCGTAGCCGAGAGACCCCAGCATTCGGTCTGCCACGAACTCGATGTACTGCGCCATCACGCCAGCGTTCATGCCAATCAGGCTGCAAGGTAACGCCTGACGAAATGCAACACCATGCGGCACGCGTTCAAGACATACGACACGACACACATTCAACAGACGTGAGAAAAGGGCCTCACGGTAGGGCCTGACACGACACGACACGACACAATACGGTACACATATTTGAGCGACATGAGCGACATAAATTAGAATAGTCGATACCAGGTGTACCACAGCTCCAATGTGACAGCACTACTCGCAGACTCGTAGTGAAGCACTACTCGTAGACTCGAGGTGAAGCACTACTCGTAGACTCGAGGTGAAGCACTACTCGTAGACTTGTAGTGAAGCAAACACTCGTAGACTCGTGGCGTTCTACGTTTAGCTTTCCCAAAGACCACGACGACGACCGGCAACGACAACACACATCGGCCGAGTAAACAAAGCGAGACCACTCACAATACGAGCCAGGTATCACACTCTTCCACGTCCTGCAAAAAAGCCACATGTGGGTTTCCATCCCGAAAAATCCTACCTCACAAACGACGAGATTCTACCTATAACTATGTCCACCACATTCTTCCCCGTCCTGCAAAAATGCCAACAGCGGGTTTCCGTCCCGCAAAATCCTCCCTCCACAAAACCGAAAAATCCTCCCTCACAAACGACGAGATTCTACCAATAACTATGTCCACCACATTCTTCCCCGTCCTGCAAAAATGCCAACAGCGGGTTTCCGTCCCGCAAAATCCTCCCTCCACAAAACGAAGCTCTTCTCGACATCCGCCTCCTCCTCAATGATTTCTCTAACCGTTTCACGGCTCGTCCTCCTAATACCTATACCATTGATGAGCGTATTACATTACCCGTCCTGAAACACGTCACCAGCGGGTTTCCATCCCGAAAATTCAACCAGCGCGGCCCCTCACCCCATAAACGACGATGTTCCCGTCCTGCGAAAAAGACACAGCTGGGTTTCCATCGCAAAAAATCAATAAGCGTGGTTCCTCATCACCCTGCAAACGACCCATAACACAAATCCATGCGCCCACACTCAAAGCAGGGGTGTCACACCCTCCCCTGTTCTGAAAAAAACGCCATAAAATGGGGTTTCCACCCCCCCAAAAAAAATCAATCAGCGCGTCCCCTCTCACCCCACAAATGAAGCTTTTCTCGACCTCTACGGCCTCCTTTATGATCGCCTTAACCGTCTTCCGGCTGGGCTTGTTCTCCAGGGAGTGGAACAGCTTGCACGCAAAGTCGCAGTGCAGCCCCTCATCCCGACTGATCATCTCGTTGCTGAACGTCAGGCCGGGCATGAGGCCGCGTTTCTTCAGCCAGAAAATTGCGCAGAAACTTCCTGAGAAGAATATTCCCTGCACGGCATCAGGGGGGGGGGGAGGTGCACTCAGTTTGTGGTGGAGGGGAGGGGAGGAGAGGGGAGGGGAGGGGAGGCATTTTTGTTCTCGTGCCGCGGTGTTAAAATCAATTCAAAGATAGTTGTGTCTGTATATGGTGTTTGCCAATCAGATCTTGACATCAGGCTTTAGGCATATCCTACAAAAAACACCTCAATTTACCCCGAAAAATAAACACTACGTACCAGGTATAAGTTTAGAAGAAGCGTTGCCTATTTTCATAGAGGGCAGGGGAGGGGAACGGCGCAAAGCGGCGGCAGGTTACTTTAATGGAATGCGGGGAGGGGGGGGCATATCACGCTGGGAGCGACGCAGGACAGATCTAAAAAGGTCAACGGACGGCACTGCTGCTCCCTGTGGAACTCCGTACCCTATAGGTCGTTCCCAACGAACACAAAAAAACATGTCCGAAATCGGGACACAAAAACGTGGCATTTTCGCGAATCGTGATATTTGTCAGGAATCCGGACTTATAATCGTTTGAACGTTTTCCATCAAATTGCTGACAACAAATACGTTTTTTCTTTTTTGAAAAACGCGACACTTCAGAAATTCATAAAATGTCACGACTCGAGACGTTTTGCCAAGCTTCGTGATATTTTTTGCGTTCGTTAGGAACGCCCCAAACAAAAACTCGTGGGCAGTCGTGTGAGCGCGTGAGCCACGCCAACGGTGATCCGGCACGCGAGATCGTCATTTTTCGGACAAACCATTGACAATTGGCGTAGTGCATGTTTTGCAGTATACCAGGTATACAACAGTAACAGAGCCACGGCCTTAACCCCTTCAGAGCCCCCAAATCCCTCCCTATACACACTTGAAGTAATTTTTACAAAAAAAAGGGTTTCCAGTTGTACATGCGTTAAAAGACATCGCATGCCGTCTGGCCCTTGATTGCTTACTCCACGGCTCACCTCTACCGCAGCGAAGGCAACGAGTCTTTCCGCAAACGTGGCGTCGCTTCCGATCCACCTCATCGCCCAGTCGGCTGACACGGACAACGGTTGAAGACACACATAGCAAATCAAGAAAAACACACAAACAAGAAAATAAACAAACATGACCAATAAACGACCAAATCAACAAAAATGAGCAAAGAAAAAAAACAACTAACCAACCAAAACATACAATCATGACAAAACGAAACAATCAAATCAACCATTACACACAATGATAATAATGCAAACGACGAAACCAACAAGACACAGAAACGACAACAAAAACGACACAATAAACAAACAAAAACAAAGAAACAAGATCGGCTCACCCTTCTGCTTGACGCACGGGATGCTGTTATACGCGTTAAACAGGTTATCTCGCTCCTGTCTGTCCTTGATGTACGTGTCCAGCAGCAGAGCATACCTGGCAGTTTTGGGGCAAAAACAAAAACGCAGCGTTAATGCGGTATCCTGCAGGGCCAAAAACGCAGCGTTAATGCGGTGGAAGACGCTAGTCACGACCTCGTCCCACAGAGAACAGCACATATTCAGACAACAGTTCAGCCAGGAAACGGTGTACCGTAGTACCTCTATTAAGGTACACCGTTTTCTGGCCGAACATTTCCCTGAACCACGGAGCTTCTTGTTTAGCAATACTGTAGGACTTGTCTGTGAAGTTGAAGTTGAAGTTAGGGTTAGGGTTTGTTGATCGGGTTGTTGCACTCTCTATATCAGTTTTTTCCTCCGAGGGGTATTATACAGAGGGTTATGGTATTATAGACCTCCTCAAGAGGTTGGGAACCTCGGAAAAAGAAATCGTGATTTGTCGCCTCTACCGCAGCACGTGTCCTATCCCGGCATACTTTGGGGTCCGGCATTAACGCGGGCCGTCGTCTGGCAAGGCACCGCACCATTGAGCAGGGGTGGTGTGTAGTGTGAGGTGCTACCTGTGAGGAGGCTGCGGAGTGTACTCGGCGCACGATAGACTTGTGCACCAGGTAGGCACCGAGGATCACCGGCTACAGAAGAATCTACCGGTGGCTGGTAACATGAAACGCAGGGTTGATTTTGTATACTGTGTCTCCCTTGTTCCCCGCGGTAAAAACACATGAATATTCAATGGAAACCCTTCCTGCGTGAGACCATTCATTGCAAATGGCATGCCGACGTCTACAAAATAAAACAAAATCCGTAGGTACCAGCTAGGCTTTCTTGGGTGGTTTTGTCCACGGGCCCATTTTTTTTAGTTTTTTTTGGTTGAACGTTTCAAGTTTACGGGAAAAAGAATTTCTAGCGGCGATCTTGGGCAACATCTGCTGGAGAAATTCTCGAAGAAGATCTTGGACTAGAAGCGGCGGGATTTTTTCGTGAGCTCCGCACGTTCGACGAAATCAACGACAGCGTCGTGAAATCTGAACGTGGCGAGCTCGTTAGGGGCTATACGACCCACCGTTGGCGTACAGTGCTCACACTACAGCCGGTGATGTGTAGCGGGCGCCGACCAGGCTTCTGTTGAAAAATACACTTGGTGGCTGGCGCGTGGAAAACAGACACAAAAACTCTCGGCCGTCTCCCAACGGGCAAAAAACAACATTTTGAGGGGATTTGAAGGAAAACGACAGGACAACGCGGGCAAACCTCTCCCGCCCCACTGTAGAGCATGGATCAGCATGAATTCTTCGGCGCTGTCACCTACACGCATCATGTCATCTTGTTCGGGGGGGGGTGGTCATGGATTGTCTCTATGTCGAGATCGAAGGTCAATGGTGGTCCGTGGACAACGTGCCCGAGAGGCTTTTGACGAAAATTGGCCAATTGGGCTGCTTGAAAATATGTTTCGATCGTTTTTTTGTCCACAGCGACGGTTTTCTCTACAGCAAAAGGCAACAGGAGAGACACTACTGGTTTGTGGAAGGATACTCGATTTACATCGGAACGACATCTACGCTTTAGTGTCCGAGGGCAACAGTAGTAACAAGAAGAGCTCGCAGCAGAATCAGCGGAATATGCAACACCACGCTGCGCGTGCGTGGTACAGCTAGCTATTAATTGCTACCTACGCTGCACTTCGGGCGCATCCCCCGCCCCAGCAGCCCGAACTGCTTTCACTGTCTGTGGTCGTCGTCTATTTTTGACAAGTTTTTTTTTCCCGTTGAAAAAGTAACGTAACGAAGACATCATCATCCCCTGTTGCAAATGCACCCACGTGTTTCGGGACAGGCGACTCAGAACGGGCCTAGGCCGGTCGCCGAGGTGGTATAGTGGTTAACCTTGGCCCCCACTAAGGTCGGAGTCAGGGGTTCAAATCTCGGTATGGGCCCTTTTATTTTCTGGAAAAACCAACTGCCGAGAGCGCCTTACAGCGTGGGTAAGCAGAACTCGACGCGATTCGACAAAGAGAAGAAAGTGATGGAAGTCTTCTTGCGATAAAAATGAAGGCGCGTACCGTTGTGGGGGTGGGGATCGGGGGAGAAGAGCATCCCGGATCTGAGCCGCGTCTAGGGAAGGAGAAAAAAAAGTGCGAAGACAATGTGATAGACGGGATGAGCAAAAACGAAAAAAGAGTGTAGGATATCAAAATTGCAGTTCTAAAAGGATTTAGTCGTGGTTTGTCTATCCTTAACGCCGCGCTCACATTTCCTGGTGGATTGATTCCATAGCGATCTGGAAGCCGTAGAAACACCGCGCCTCGGGCAGTTGCACTTCCTGGCTAAACCTCTCCACCTGAACACAGTCAGGTCGGGACAAACGTACTGACGCGTCACGACACGTCATGACGCGTCACCCTCACAAACCATCACGAACCGCTGCGAAATGATACGAAACACCCCGACACTTCACAGCACGTCACAGCATATGCCACGAAACGCCAGGACACGCCAGCAAACCATATTAATATCACATAGAACTTAGCCGTCAGGCGGGGGCAATACGCACAGAAAACATAGACTACGGTGATCTCCATGCCTTCGGAGGCCACCCTCGGCACTCCTCTGGCCTCTCAGACTATTCTCAGCATTTTATTGCCGACGGGAAATGATTTGTTGAGGATCGATCTCTGGAGTGTTCTTTCATTTTTGCTTCATTGCTTCCTTGCTTTTGGTATCTTTGTTATTGTTCGCCCTCGGCCGTACACAAGATACTATTAATATGTGCGACACTTTCCGTACGTATTTTTCCGTACGTCCACTTCACACTGTTCTTTATTTCCTTCCTGGGCTAGCGTGGCGGGCGGCCCACGGAACGAAGCGCCTTGTAAACAGTACTCGTACCGCAGCTGCAAGCAACATAACTTGCCTCTGGCCTCCGCAAAGCTATCGCAGCCAATGAGCCACACCAGTGCGAGGCTATCGCAGTCCTCTCATACCACGCGTGAACGACCCACGCGCGTGTGGGTGTGTTCGTGTCCTTAATATTCAACTACTATTCGTACCCATCGACATCCATTTCATTCCAACACATCCAGTGTCCGTGCCGACTAAAAATTCATCCTACTGAAAAGAGGTAAGAGTATGCGACACCAGCTAATAACCTACCTGGTATTAATTATGGCCAGGCTGGAATCCTCGTGTAAGGCAGGGTGAGTCCTACACTATTTTCAGCACAAAATAAGCCATGTTTTCTTGCGTTCGTCTAAAAATTGAGCCTAGAGTTTTTAGCGGCCAAATCTTAAGCGCTGTCGCGTACTGTACACGCTTTGTGGTCACAAGCTACGGAGCAGAGATACACATCGCAAATACAGCAACTAGTAAGGATGCCTGGCCATGCACAACAATGCCAAGCGCGCTGGCCACAAAAAGAGACAACCTGCCCGTACACAAGAGGGCAAACTAGGCATATTGCGGGAGAAAAAGAGAAAGAAAAAAAAAATGTGTGCCCGGACACGCGCGATGCGCGGCATCACAGTATCATAGCTCACCAAGTTCTCCATGACGATTCCATCGCTAGCGGCGAAGAAGGCCAATACCATGTTGATGAAGTGTCGCTCGTTGCCCGTCAACGCTTCCCAGTCTCGAGAGTCCTGAGGTGTCCACGAAAAACAGCAGTCACGCTCCGTTTCAACATGCTTACCATTCCTCAAGCGGCACATACAACACTCCAACTTCTACAGCTGAGCCTGCACGAGTTAAGTCACCAACTACTAGCCGGACTAACAGTCGTTTCCTGGAGGTGCCGGCTATCCAACTTATTGGGTTTCCATACTCGTAGGAAGGATTTGTTTGGTGTGGAGCGCGTTTTTTCTTTTAGTGGACTGGGGCCCGCTCGGCCGGGGGGGGCTGATTTGGCTCGCTTCGCTCGCCTGACCTTAGTGGGCAAGTCGGCTGGCCATCAGCTGGTTTCGCCAGCAGACTTCCCGACTAACGCCACTAAGTTGGCTAACGGCACCTACCGACTGATTATTAGTTGTGAAATCCTGCCGACTCACAGCTCTATCAATTTCCAGTAGTTGTTTTATACCTACAATGGGACCCGAAGGGTGCGCCAGCTAGCGTTGGGCTGCGAAAGCAACTGAGTTAAATCGACACACGACGCGTATGAAAATACGTGGAAGTATGGTGAGCTAAAGCTTTATTTTTCCCCATCCGCCGGAGGACAAAAAAAAAAGAAAAAAAAAAAAAAAAGTTTTCAGAAACGGGCGTACAGCTTTCAAGGGGGTGGTTAACCGGCGAAAAAACTCATAGCAATATTACTATTAATAGCTTCCTCTTCGGGATGTGCTTGACTTCCAATACAGGGCGTGTCTTAAGTTGAAAAGATCGAACACGGGCGTTCATATGGGCTAACAGACCAGGCACAACATAAAAGCTCTTGAAACCCAAAGGATCGGCGAATAGCCACCGCAAGAGAACCCGGGCAAAAAAACAAGACCGACTAGCGCACACCACACAAAACAATCAGTTAATGTCCTTGCGAACAGCCCCTCGCTGGTGAAGGCGGTTTCAGGGCGGGAAAGAGTTTACACGAGAAGTGGGGCGCTGACTATATCTAACACGACGAACAAAAAAGGTGTCACTCGAACGACGCTGCCCATCTAACTAACTGCCTAGCCCAAAACATGTATTACCAGCGAAAGCCAGTTTCTAATTCGAACAGAGTAAACAATTTGTAACACCTTTCGAGCTGGCTGAAGTTGGTTCTATAATGAGGGTACCTTACCGCTTTTTCGAGAAAACGGTTGACATACTCTTTAAATAATATATACGTAAACATCCTAACCCTAACCCAATGAAACGCGACCAACCACTGTAGGGTGCAACCCCTTTCGTCTCGTATACAGTGTGCGCCAACCATTGTCTCGAAACATTGGTAAGCTCTGTCTAATCGAGAATATACAACCGCCAACCGAGATTCATGTCATAGAATACACAATAATATACGTTTTACTCCGTATTTAATAGTGCGCTCGTGTGATATTGTACCAGGTACGATTCTGCAAAGTCTCCCTATCAACCAAAGCAGAAACGTTCGCGTCAGCTATAAATACTCTGCTGCACAAGTGCCTAACCACAGCTACTTCAAATACATTCCATATTCTGCACATTTTACGGCATGGTATATCAAACAGAACGGAAGGGTGCAACTCCCTGTTGTTTCTGTTCATCACTGCCGCCGATAATGTAAGTTAACTCATAGTTTGGACGGGCAGAAGGGTCTCTCTCTCTCGGAGCATACCTCCGCGCTGAGCACTCATCGCGGCGGCAGTCCTTCGAGGCGGAAACACGACTACCCAATACCGGTATATGTCGTACTGTAGGATATGATGTCAAAATATAACGGGTTTATGTAATTCCGGCTACAACGCAACTGCTGTACTGTACCTGGCTGAGGTCCACCTCCTCGACCGTCCAGAAGCTGGCCTTGGCCTTTTTGTACATATCCCACAGCTCCGGGTGCTTGATCGGAAACAGCACGAACCGAGACGGGTCCGCTCGACAGATGGGCTCTACAAACCGCACCCCCTTTGCGCTAGCCTCCTCCGCCGCCTCTACCGCCGACCCGACATTAACCCCCTCCCCCCCCTCCACCAACGCCTCCCTTTTAGAAACCACGTTAGAAGTCTCCAAAGACGGCGCACTAACTCCGTCTCCCCCTTTCACCAGCACCTCACTATTAGAACCCTCGCTAGAAGCCTCAGAAGACGGCGACCCCTCGACTACTTCCGAGGCGATCTCGCTGCGTTTTCGTGCCACCGCGGAAGGTTTCGTAGGTGCCGATTCGGGTGTAACCGTCGACAACGACCCCACGTCACTTTTCGCGCCGGCACCTCCACCATCATCAGATTTTCCCACCGATACCTCCTCTGCCTCGACGCTCTCCGGCTCCCTTCTGTCGCCTGTCCAGCTGCTTGACCCCACCGGTGCCTTGCTTGGCCGCGGCGGTTCCGCCCATCGGTTTAACGGCTGAGCTGGTCGGAGGGGTTCTGTCGGGGACGGCCCCAGATTGGAAACGCCACCTTCCAATTGACTGTCGTCGTCTACCGAGGAAGGAGGGGATCGCGCCCCCGTGCTTGCTCTCCGTACCTGGTATGCATGTACACATAGTAAGCGGGCCGTGTGTTAATGCATCCGTTTTCAAGTCTGTCTGTACAGGGCATACCTAAAACAGAATGATAACGAACCAGGGTATTATATGTCGGTGCTGGTTGTTTTTTGAATCTGTGATGTTTAATATCGCCGTCGGCTTCTTACATGGATTAGTGTGGCCGAGCCGATGCGCCGCCCCGGGATGTTTCGGCCTCAGTTTTTGACGTGGATTAGACTGTAGGTATTGATTCAGAAGTCAAGTCAGAGTGGGTGGATGTTTACTACTGTAGCTGGGCGGCTGCCAAGGGAAGCGATTGTTTTGTCTATCGTAGCGTGGCTAAGAAGTATCCCAAGCATGCTTACTGTCTACTACTTTGAGTACATCAATCTTCGTGGCTTGATCATAGAGTAGCGGCCACAAACACGACAAGAGTAAAATTATCAACCCTCTTCACGCTAACAGTCCGAGCTCGCAGCAGAATGAACGCTGCTGTATCAAATCACACCCGAAAGCTGGTACTCCTAGAGTCTTGCTAGTTTGACATTTTTCTTTCTTTTCTTTTTCTTTCTTTTCTGTTTCTTTCCCTTTTTTCTCTTTTTCTCTTCTTTTTTTTCCTTGCTTTCTTGTCTTGTCTTTTCTTGCTTTTCTTGTCTTTTTCTTCTCTTTGCTTGCCTTTTTCGATTTGTTTCGTTTTTCTTCTCTTTTCTTTCCTTTCCTTTATCTTCTTTCCTTTATTTGTGTCTTTTTCTCCAATTGACTTACGCCTGTCGTGCGTATGCGTAGTGATAGATACTACGTGTAATATATACGTGGTAGTCTTCCTTGGGTGGCAATCGGAATATTTGGTTTCTCCAGACGTGAGTAGTGAGACGTATGCACCGGCCAGGACCTGGCACATCGTAGACTGACTCCCGATTTCACTTTTATATGTTTCTGGTGGAGGCATGAATTGCGTCGGCTGTGATATATGCGTGTACCACCTTGGGTTGTGTGTGTTTCCCTGGGGTATTCCTCAGCTCCAGAGTGACTGGAGCCTGTCCTGTGACCACGGACTTGATTATGCGAGTTAATGTGAAAACGACAACAAACAACAACTCTTGTATCACATATACATGACTCGGTTACGATATGAGTTCGCTCGATTGAATAGTCGAGACCCAGCTGTTGCGAGCTGCGTGGGTATTGGACCATTATATAGGAGGCGCTGTTAGTAAGGGGTTTCACATTGGGCCGCGCCTGCTGCTGACGCGTAAACCTGACGACAAGCGCAAGGTGGGTGGGTGATTATTGGGAAAGACTGAAAGGAAAGAGTTCGACGATCGCACCGCCGCAAACCTCGAGGGCGAGTTCTAGTTCTTGCACCAAACAAGTACGGTCGTAAAGCTATAGCAGTGCTGTACATGTACATTAGCACGTGCAATGTGCATGTAAAGCAGCACATACTGTGTTGTGCAGATATGCATGTAAAGCAGCACATGTACCGTGCTCTGGTCTGTCGATAATACGCTGCCGTTTTGAGCCAGCTGCAACTCCCGTGGTAATTCTGCCGCTCGTGTTAGCCGTGCTGCGGCAGCGGGGAGGAATCGCCTCTGCTTTCTGGTAGTACTCTGCTACAGACGGGTCGACTGCCATCACTACTGCCACTACGAGGCACCATACAAAGCAGCCATCATATACAGATACAAAGCCAAAATGCTTGATCGGCATCGAATGGCAGGACACGAACGACACCTGTCAAAAGGATTCGAGCGAGAAGGTTTCGACGTTTGAAACATATCAGGTACTCCCAAGTCACAAGACAAGCGTGTGATGTGATGAACGTTGACTCACTCTGCTGCTGTTGACATGTTGACTGGGTGACACGCGTTCAAAAGATGACAGCCCGTCTCATACCACACGCCGATGATACCTTTCCGTTCGTGTAATGTGCGCACCGGCCTACTTGTCTCGACCCAACAACAGCAGGATTGTACGGATGGTCTGCACTGCTGTACATGGAGCATTACAGCATAGTGTGTGCTATCCGCGTGGCTTCACCTCCAGACGAATCCTACGGCTGTGTGGTCAAGGGCAGAACATGGCCGCAGGCGACGCAGAATCGAATGAAGTGGTTGATAGGGCACCTCACCCATGAAGATCTTCAAGAAGCGTGTGCGGTGTGGTACAACAAAACGCAACAACACAACAACAACGACGACGACAACGACAAACGCTAAGCAAAACCCCGGGCACCCCAACTCCTACCCACAGCCCAGGCCTCACCTGAGCCGAAAACCGCCTTTCCACGCCCACCCCACCATCCTCTGAGCGCGTAGCAGAGCTACCACCGTTGACTCCGGGTCGAGCATTTCTGGCTTCTGTGCTATCCTCACCCGGTCGTGCGCAGTCAGCACCACCACCCCCTGCTCCCTCACCACCACAAACTCCTTCGCGTGGTGTCACCCCATGACGGTTAGCGGGTTTCGACGGCAGCGTTGCGGCTGTTCGTCGGGGCACCTCTACGCTCCCCCGGGCGGCAGGGCATGTGGAGACCAGCAGGAGAGCTGCAACTGCAAGGCATGGTACCCGCGATAAGCGATGCGCGGCTCTCATCGCTCTCGATTTTTCTTTGGTTGCACCTCGCCACCCCAGGCCGAAAGAACAAGCTGCTAGCGATCCTGGACTGCTCACGCGAAATCACGTGAACAGCGACGAACGAGGTGGTGGATTGCTGGCTGTGCGATTCGCGAGGGGAGGCCTGGCCTGCTTGGAGTTACGCAGTGCCGCTCTTCTCTTATGCTGCTGTGCGATGGATAAAATTTGCACAATATTTAACCAGGGGTTTCCATTACATGATCAAACGTTTGTCGGGAGGGATACAGGGATCCAGCCCTGTTCCTTGCAGCTTGTGTTGTTTCCGTCTGCGTTGGTTGATCTTACGTCGCAGAATCCAGGGAGCGGTTGAGCAGCAGCTGTGAGCGGTGTCTGCTGTGACACTTGTACTGGTTAGCTGGATATCAATGACGAGGTCGGGGTGGACTGGAGTCCTGGGTATTTTTGTGATGATCAATCATGTGCTGGGGCATTGGAACTCTGAGGTCACCCTGTCTAGAAGGCGCAGACTACAGGAAGAAGAATCTGTCAACGCTAAGTGGCAGTGCGAGCCTCAGTCGGAAAAGGTATATGCATGTACTACAGGAGCAGCAGTGTCATGTGTGTATGCATATGCACGCGTCATGTTGTATATATTACCGTCAGCAAGGATTCTCGGCACAATCTACCCACAACAGCTGGTGCTGCTGGTGCTGCTGGTGCTGCTGCATCTTCCACAGCCAGCAGCAGTGAGGGAAGGAAAGCTAAACATGTAGACTAGTCTAGTCTAGTCTATGTCGTTGTTGTTGAAGATAGTCTTGTAGCATGCGTTTGGGCGGGTGAACTTGAATTATTGATAGGTGGTCTTGGATACGATGCGCTGCTGCTGTCATGTTAACGTACCATATGGTCTTTGTGCAAGGCTTGGCTTGCCACTCTTCGATCTTCGCATGATATGATGCATACCGCGGGAACTATCTGTACCTGGTATAGTCTATATTAACATGATGTAATGATCTCACAGCTGGAGTGTATTTTCATTTTTTATAATTATTACTCCAGCATAGTCTATTCTCGCAGGTTCTCGCATGAACACGGCTGTACTGCTTGCTACCTGTCTAGGTGTTGTTCCCGTTGCAGCTTCACAGACCGGACTGCTCAGCGCTACGTGCGTCTTTTCTGTTGACCGTAAATTATGTGACTGGCCGATTGGCTTTCGTCAATTATTAATATTGTACGAGTACATAGTTCATGCTGTTGTACCAGATAACGCCTGGTAATGGCCAATGAGATGGCAAGAGCATGCGGATTAAAAAAATGTAGGGGTACGCGCGGTGCCGCGTGTGGTGCCGAAGGCGCGGCACGGGATATAGTCGTCGCCCGCCCCAGGCGTTTTTTTGTTCGGGGGGGGGTAGTTTGTTGGTTATATAGCACTACCCACTGAGCTACTGAGTCACGTGACTGAGTAGCTCAGTGGGGGTAGTGCGACATACCAGGTGACCAAAAAAATATTTTCGAGTTCGTTGCTTGTCTCTCGCCGATTTCGTAACAAGGATCTCCGGGGCTCTCCCCTAGCCACGTAGTACAGGAGCACACACTATCACGACCATTCATAGTGTCTCCAACGCGCACGCTCTACAAGAACATACATGAATTCGTCGACAATCGAACTCACGACACATTCTTTGTTGGTTACATATGTGGCACTATCCACTGAGCTACTGAGTCACGTGAAAAAACATTAAGTTGCTCAGCGGGTAGAATTAAACTCACGACACACCCTTGTTTGGTTATATAGCACTACGCACTGAGCTGGGTCACGTGACTAAGTAGCTCAGCGATAGTGCTAATATACAACCAACTCAAGAGGACGGTATGGGGTTTTGTCTTACCGTGGGAGGGGAATGGGACGGGATGGTGGGAAGCCAATTGGTTGACGGGACCTTGTAAGATGGGAGTACAACAATTAGTGGTGGGATCGGCGAACGGGTCGGGAAATCGGCCCGGAATATAGTCGAGAAATGGCTGGGAAAATAGTCGGGAAATCCGTCGGGAAAACTGCCGGGGGCATGGTCGGGAAATCGGTAGGGAAAACGGTCGGGAACATAGTCGGGAAATCGGTCGGGAAAACATTCGGGAAAACGGTCGGGAACATTGTCGGGAAATCGGTCGGGAAAACATTCGGAAGGCGCAGCCGGGAATGGTTGGGAATACGATCGGGAACGCGAATTGTGCGTGCGGAGCTTTTGTCCCGCTCGAGGGCAATCATATTCAGCTGGTTTATTACCGAGTACCAGGTACTGGTGGTATGGCGACTACGGGACGCATTTATTTATATCATACAGCAGTATGACATACCAGGCAAATCAGGGGAGCACGAAGAAGAATAAATCGAACGCCGCACTCCTCCATTAGAGAACTCCGGCAGGAGGCTACACTGGATAAAACCAAGTAAAAAAAAAGACGGACAATGTCCCTTTCTCAGTTCGTACAGAAATCCCAACGCTCCGATTTGTTTTTCTTTTGAATTAGTAGGCCTTTCTGCGCAGGAGTGCGCTTCTCATTTGAGCGCTTCCATGGGTAAGTACAGAACAAGGGGAAAAATGCCAAGATACTGTACAGAGTTGGTGCTGGATTTCAAGTCCCACGTGGGTGGAACTTTTGAGTTTGCCTCCAGTTATCAGGGCTGTGAGTTGGCTGGAGTTCCCGCCTAGATATTAGTTGGCTAGCGAAGCCAGCCAGAAAACTATCTGACTTTAGTCTATAGCGGCCACCAGCCAACTAGTCTAAGCGAGCCAAAAAGGCCCCTCCCGGCCGAGGGGGGCCTGCTGGAGGCGGGGCGCCGCCAGAGGCAAAACTTACACTATTTGACTTCATTTTGTGCGCCATGAGTGCTCTCTGTTTGCAGCGAGTTCGGGCTCCTGTCGTGGGGAAATGCAAATCCCGTACCAAACAGTTCTTCCTACAATGAAGGAAACCCAAACACACTAATTAGTTCGATAGTTGGCACCGCCGCAACTAACTTAAATATCTCGCCAGCTAATAACTAGCTTGCAACTTATAGCCAGCCCACTCACCGCCCTAACAGTTATTAGATATTCTAGAGATCAGCTGCTGAGAGCGCCTACCAGCGTCGGGCAGGCGATCTTCGATGCGCATCGACGAGGGAAGAAGGGGCTGAATTATTCGCGCGATATGAATGCAGGTGCATACCGTAGTGGGGAGGAGAGGCAGGGGCCTGCTTAGGAACCCCGGATGATCTAAGCTACAAGTAGGGAGGGAGAAGGAGAAAGAAACAGTGCGAAGATATTAGATGGGATGAGAAAAATAAAACAACAGAAAAGGGTGCAGCGTTAACAGTGCGTAGCAGCCGTTCTGGACACTAAACATTTCTTTCATGCAATACAGTAATGTTAATAGTGGTATTTAATAGTAACCTGGCGCACTACAGCGTCATCTCGCTCCTGATCTCCCATTAACTGGTCTTTCGGTGCGGTGTGTGCTGCTCTCTCGTCCCATCCCCCGTGGCTGCTGCTGCTGCTGTTGTTGCATACCGTGCCGAGCAGGAACTGAGCGAGAACCTAAACGCCTACCACCTTCGGGGGGTAAACCTAGGCTCCTGGATGGTGCTAGAGCCCTGGATAACGCCTTCCATGTTCTTCCAGTTTCTCGGAAAGGTATAGCTTGTGAGGGCTCCCCCGAATTGCAGGGCCGGTTGGCTAAAGAGTTTCTGCCGGTCGCTTGTGGTCATTTTCAATCTTGCGCGTCGGCCCAGACTAACGCGACCCCAATCCTAGCCCTCACCCTACCTCCAATCCTTTGGAGGGCTCAACGTCGGCCGGAGCGGTCGCACGGTCTTTGGGGACGTTAAAAAAACACGGAGCTGCCGAAAGGCCAGTCTCGAGGCCTATCAGACCAATGACCGGCAGGAAGGTTGTTGCCGACCAATCCTGCGTGTATGGTCAAGTCGAATGTGACACACCCGATGCACCGGTAAGCTGTATCGGCGGAATGGGTTTCGTATCGTAGTGCGTGGATGAATAAACAGCAACCAAAGGCCTGCTCAATTGCACTTTATCGACCAAGGGTGTGGTTTCGTAAGTGGTTGCAGGAATATCATGGGCCGAATGCATGTCACTTGCCACCGGTATGTTTTCTTGAACAAAACACTGTTTTCGTGTTGTAAGAGCCTGCATGGAGAACCCCACCAGCCAAATGCCTGCTCGGGTCCACTCGCTTCGTCCGCTACAATGGCTGGCGAGATCCCAGCGCGGGTTATGATACACCCGATGTGTCGGTACACCTTATCGACGAAATGGGTTTCGTATCGTACAGGCCTGTATCAAAGAACACCAACCAAACGCCTGCTCCAGTTCATTATTTTTGGCGTTATACTCGTACATACTAGCTGGCGTGTTCCCGTCCCAGGTCCTCATCGTCTCGCGTCGGAAAAAAATAGTTGATCAGTCGAAATTTGTCGATTTCGCTATGTTTTAGATCCTGTCAATTTCGTAAAATTCGTCAATTTCGTGAAAATTGGTCATTTTGAGCGCGCTTTGGCACCGTTTTTATTTCTGTCAAACGTTTTAACTGTCTGTACCATCAATAGTAGGTTTGGCTCCCCTTATACACTATGTGCGGCATATGCATGCCATTGTACGGCATCTGCACGCCATAACTGGGCATCTGCATGCCACAACCGCTGCTCTCACGTTACTGATGAAGTTCGTCTGCAGAAATTGCACTTTCGGGTTTTTTGCCTTGATAGTCTCAAGGGCATTATAATAATGGATGCCCTATACTGCAGTACTACGGAGGAGGATAGAAATCAGAGCCCACAATCAAACCAATACAAAAAACTATATGGACTAAGCTGTAAACTCGTATGGCCTGGTCCGTGCTACTTTGCCGGGTTTGCTTGCGCGGTGGCTAGTTGCGGTGGCTAATTGCGCTGTCTAAATAGTGTTTTCCTTTAGCTTTTACAAGAGTTTCGGCCCCCGTTTCAACTTAAGACACCGCCTGACGTCCGATTTCAAGCCGACCACATATTATCCCGAAGGGGAAGCTTGTATTCCTCTGTTTATTTACACACCATGGTTGGTTCTGACATACTGCAGCAGGGGTCCCAGTGTGAGGCAGTGGTGTGATATACACTGCAGAGAGCAACATGACCGCCTTGTTGGGGGAAGCCGCACTATTCATTCCACGTTAAAAGTGCAATTCTCCAGTCACGCCAAGCAATTTCGACCGCCTTATATCGGGATACCGCCTTGTATAGGGATACCGCCTTGTAATGGGGGAGCCCTGTTGTCCCCGCAAAATATTGCTGTTCCCCAGTAAATGCTGTAATGTATGTGTGTGTTTCTGGTTTTTTTTGCGGTCGTTTTGGTTGAGTGCAGGAGGTTTCCGCTGAAGGCAAGGGCAAGAACGAGGTCGGGATGGACATGTACACCTTCTGTCAGGCGCTAGGGCCGAAGGAGGTGAGAGGGAAAGCATGCTACGGCAGGAGTTAGGGGAGGCATGCTACGGCAGGGGTGAGGGGAGGCATGCTACGGTAGGGGTGAGGGGAGGCATGATATGGTAGGGGTTAGGGGAGGCATGCTATGGTAGGGGTTAGGGGAGGGGTTAGGGGAGACATGGTATGGTAGGGGTGAGGGGAGGCATGATATGGTAGGTGTTGGGGGAGGCATGCTATGGTAAGGGTTAGGGAAGGCATGCTACGTTGGGGTTAGGGGAGGCATGGTATGGTAGGGGTGAGGAGAGGCATGGTATGGTAGGGGTTAGGGGAGGCATGCTATGGTAAGGGTTAGGGAAGGCATGCTACGGCAGGAGTTAGGGGAGGCATGCTACGGTAGGGGTGAGGGGAGGCATGCTATGGTAGGGGTTAGGGAAGGCATACTACGTCAGGGGTGTGAGGCGGCATGCTACGGTAGGGGTTGGGGGAGGCATGCTATGGTAGGGATTAGGGAAGGCATGCTACGTCAGGGGTGTGAGGAGGCATGCTACGGCAGGGGTTAGGGGAGGCATGCTACGATAGGGGTGAGGGGAGGCATGCTGCGGTAGGGGTGAGGGGGGGCATGCTACGGCAGGGACGCACCTCGTTTTTTTCTACCGTAAAGCTCCGGGCTTGAAGACCTCTATATCTGGAGCCACACGGGGGCCAGACGGCATTCCCCAATGTCTATACTTGATCGTGGGTGTGAATTTTGTGTGTGTGTGTTTTCATGCGTATTTTCCTCATACTGGAACTACATGGAGGCCACACGGCATTTATCAATATCTCTGCTTGGTCCTGCAAATTTCTGCGTTGTCGTAAAGGCCACTAGCTTAATATTTGTTTTAGGTGAGCTTCGAGGGGATGGTTCTGATTCTCCATGCGCGTGACGATGTTTCAGGGGAACAAGCAGCTGAAGCGGCACTGGTCATCGTGGGTGACCGAGGGGGACATCGCGCAGCTCGCGACGATCGGCGTTAACACCATCAGGTTGCCGGTCGGCGACTGGATGTACAAGCCGTACGGCCCGTACGTCGGCTGCACTGATGGGGCTTTGGATGAGGTGGACCGCTTGTTCGACCTTTGCCGCAGGTTTGCGTCGTGACAGCACTCGATTCCTTGGGATGCTAAAGAACTTGCGCTTAAGAAATTCGGAGATAAGAACTGTCGGTTCGCCGTTTTTCGCGCGAAACGCAAGAAATTCTTCTTTTTTGTTGTGCTGAAATGAGTCTAGACCTGGTGAACCGCTTGTCCGCTTGTTCGACCTTTGCCGCAGGTGAGGTGACGGCACTCAACCCTTTTACTGCTAAACACATTTTTCCAACGCTAATTCTTAGTAGTCTGTGCTAAAAAAGCTCATGTTTGCTCAAGGGGCTGAAAATCTTGAAGTCAAGAAAAGCTTGGTGTTGTGACAACACTTACGCCTTTGGAGTCATTGCACGCCTTCGAGGACAAACTAATTGGAGTTGATGTGGGATCAGTTTCGAATAATAACCAGTAGCCTTTACGAGACCGGTTGATTTATGATCTAGGATGCAGTATGGAAACCAGGGAATATTTTGTTTTATAGTTTTTATGGTGGCCTACCAAAATTTTCAACGGCGAAAAAAAAAGGTCGATTTTTTTTTCCCGAACAATGCTGCATGGGTAGGGTAGGCGTTAGGGTTAGGGGTAGGGTTAGGATAGGGTCTAAAGTAGCGTTTTGGGCAGTTTTTGATGTTTTCCTCCTCATAATACTAGAAGCACACACGGGCCAAACCAACGTCTCCGACTTTCATATTTATCTTAGACAATAGAGTCGGTCGCCCCGGTGGTCGAGTGGTTACCCTCGAATACTATGTACTAGCGTTGGTCCTTGAGTTCGATTCTCACCGTGGTGAGATTTTGAATTTATTTGCAAAAATAATAAAAAAGGATCAACTAACTGCTGAGAGCGCCTAGCAGCGTGGGTAGGTATAATTCGACGCGAGTCGACGACGGAAGAAAATGCCGAATTCTCCTCGCGATAAAAATGAAGGAACGTACCGTAGTGGGGAGGGGGGAGGAGGGCCCGCTATGTGGCCCAGGATCTGAGCTGCTACTGGGAGGGAGCACGAGAGTGCGTAGTGCGAGGATAATAAATGGGATGAAGAACAAGAAAAAAAACAGAATTGCGGTCAAAGCGGCTCACAATAGTTGAAGTATCATAAATGGTTACGAATGAACTTGGGGAGTTAAGAAAGACAATATCAAACGTTACATGAAACTCAAGAAGCGCACGTTTGATTCAAGGCTTGCACGGAACGCAAGCAGCCCATGTTTTATGCTGAACTTAATGTGGAGGAGATGGATCGCTTGTCCGAACTTTGCGGCAGGTGGGGGGAATTGAATATCGAACCATCGCGGCAGTGATACACGAAAAATGTAAAAATCGACACCTCACACTTCTAAAACATTTCCGGCCGTGTGTTTTGTCTTGTATGCCAGGTACGGCATGCGTGTGCTGCTCGACATCCACGCGATTGTGGGGAGCCAGAACGGATTCGACAACTCGGGACAGGCAAGTCAAGGTGTAGGTCCTTGGCTGGATCTGGTCTTCCCCTCTCTCGAACCGGTTGCTCTTGCGTCACCACTGTTTAGACCGACACGTACCTTGTCGCCTGGTGTTTTTTTTTTCGAAGCCAGCGTTGTGTTCATGCCTGCTCGAAACGGTACAACACCTTTTTTAGCGGGTACTTTCGGGGGGGGGTTGTTTTGGCAGTTTAGGCCAAGCAGCAGGGTTGGCTAGAATGACGTCGCAAAGGTAGCAAGTTGTGTGAAGTTTGCGACCCATTTTGTTTTGCGAACAAGGTAGTGAATGCCCTCCTCAAACGCAGATATGCAAAGAGAAAGCAGCAACTATTGGATTATCCGATTTTGCATTTTCATAGAGTCCAATGTGTTCTACTGTATTTGTCCACGTACTTTTTGTGTAATTTTAATGCAAAAATACTTCGTTTCCCCCCCGAAAAACGTCTCCAAGGGGGGTTTTATTGCCACCCGCCGCCGCTGCCGCCGCTGCCGCGCCTCCAACAGGCCACGGACGTGGGGTGAACACCTTATTACAATATATCCTACCTGGTACAATATAGTTCAACAAAAGTCACGTCGAAAATTGCCCCCCAAAACGCCTCCGATAGGGGCCTTACTCCCTCCCGCCGCTGCCGCCGCCGCAGCGCTTTCGGCATGAGTCATTTGTTTGGTGACAAACACGTCGAAAATTCGCGGGAAAATATCCTCGAACAGGGCATGGATGTGCAGTGGAGACGTTACTCCAATCTTGCTCTACAAAGTATAATTGTTGGTCGAACGAAATTCACATCTAAACTTTCCCCGAAAAACGCCTCCGGCAGTGGTGTTATTCCTGTCCGCTTCTGCCGCGCCTCCGGAATAAGTCGCCGGCGTATTTTTGTGCTTAGTGAAGAACACGTCGCAGTACGAAAGGCGGCAGTGGCGGGCGAGACTAAATTATTTCTTTAGCGAAACACGCGTCCAAAATTACCCCCCGAAACGGCTCGAATAGGCCTTGGATAGGGAGTGGACAATTTACTCTAATTTATTCTACTACTGTTACAGTAGTATAATATTAATAGCATAATAGTAGGGGTTCCCCAGCGAGGCATTGGTGTGGTAGTACACTATAGAGAGCAATATGACCGCGTTATTGGGGGAAGCCGCACTATTTATTATTCGTTACAGGTTACAAGTGCAATGCCACAGTCGCGCCAAGCCATTTTGACCGCCTTATATCGGGATACCGCCTTATATAGGGATATCGCCTTGTTGGGGGATACCGCGTTATAAGGGAAAGCCGCACTATTCATTACACGCTAAAAGCGCAATTCCCCAGTCGCACCAAGCAATTTCGACCGCCTTGTATCGGGATACAGCCTTGTATCGGGATGGGGATACTGCCTTATTGGGGAACCTCTACTGTAGATGAAAATCATGTCGAAAATTACCCTAAAATGCGCCTCCGGTGGTGGTGTTCCTCCAGCGCGCTACTGCCGCGTTCCCTCAATAAGTATTTTTTAAATGAAAAACACATCCAAAATTTACCCCAAAATCCCGTCGGACAGGCCATGGACGTGGAGTGGACAACTTATTCCGGCAACGCCGTTTCAGGAACGGCAACGTTCGTGCACTGGCCTTATCGCGCCGCGCGATGGATGGGCGAGTTCAACCGAGACACGGGAACGTACAACTCCAAGAATCATTCTGCGGTATGTGCCGTTCGTCGAGTCTGTGAAAAAAGGCGTAGTTGGTGCTGCTGCTGTTGTTGTTGTTGTTGTTGTTGTTGTTGTTGTTGTTGTTGTTGTTGTTGTTGTTGTTGTTGTTGTTGTTGTTGTTGTTGTTGTTGTTGTTGTTGTTGTTGTGGTTGCTGCTGCTGCTGTTGTTGTTGTTTGCCGTGGTTGTTGTTGTTCATGTTGTTAATAATGATGTTATTGGGCTATTAAATAGGTGTACAACAAGGGTACGAGTAACAATCCAAAACACGAATGGCATTCCTGCAATATTGGTTAGTCATTTGGTCCAATTGTTAGTGTGATTAAGGAACCCCTTCATTCAGAAACGTTGTGGCCCGAAAGAGGTACCAACTGTACCCCTATCGTTGCGCGCAGAAACGTTGTGACAAAAAAAGGTACTAGCTGTATCCCTATCGTAGCAGGCAGAAACGTTGTGGCCCGAAAGAGGTACCAGCTGTACCCCTATCGTAGCACGCAGACTCATTGTGGCCCGAAAGAGGTACTAGCTGTACCCCTATCGTAGCTCGCAGAAACGTTGTGGCCCGAAAGAGGTACCAACGGTACCCCTATTGTTGCAGGCAGAAACGTTGTGACAAAAAAAGGTACTAGCTGTACCCCTATCGTAGCACGCAGAAACATTGTGGCCCAAAAGAGGTACTAACTGTACCCCTATCGTAGCACGCAGAAACGTTGTGACAAAAAAAAAGGTACTAGCTGTACGCCTATCGTTGCACGCAGAAACGCCGTGGCCTAAGAGAGGTACTGACTCTACCCCAATTTGTAGCACGCAGAAACATTGTGATCAAAACGAAGTACCGACTATTGTACTCCTATCCTCGCCCCGCGGTATGGTTCGGGTTCGTGCTATTAATGGCATCATGCCGACAGATCTCCCCACACGCTTCAGGTTGGTGCAACCCATGTGGTGGACTTCTTTTTTGTTTTGGGCTCTTAAAAATTGAGGAGGTTCAGAAGCTTTCTTTGAGATGCACCTCTATCGTAACGCGCCTGACGTCTTTCTTCGCCTTGTGCTCTGCGTTGTGGCTTCTTGCGCTGTTCTTGCGTGCTGCCGTCAGATCGCTCACACTTTGCAGGTGGTGCAGACCATGGTCGACCTCTACTCCAACGAGACTGCGGTGATGGGGCTGCAGCCCGTAAACGAGCCGTGGCAGTTCACCCCGCTGGAATGGCTCAAGGTGTGTACCGTCCCCGCCCTTCTGCTCTGTTCGTTTGCCGTGGGCACGGCCTTCCTCGCGTCGGGGGCCATGTGGGATGCGTGTTGCCGTTTTGGTTTTTGCTCCTGTTGTTGTTCTCCATGTTAGCCGCTGCCAGCGCCGGGAGCTGTTTTTACGATTTGGGCCAACTTCGACCGAATGGTTGATGGTTGTGTGCTTGACTTTAGATGCTAATCCTGGCCGCTGGCCCCGACCGCCTCGGAAAGGTCTCGGCATGAGGATGTACTGAGATCACGGGTATATGTTTGCGGTTTTGCCCATGTTTTGGTTCGCCGTGTTCACCTGTTCTTCCCCTACGGCTGTTTTTTCGACTTGTTGGCCTAACTTAGACGGAGCGGTTGGTTTTTTCTTTGAGTTTAAACCCTAACCCTAGCCCTGACCGCTCTAAACCTTCTAGGAATGATGATGGACTGAGGGCTTACAGCACCGTGAGCATTTGTTTTTTTTTGTTTATTGTTCTTGCTCTTCTTGTTCTTGCTCTTCTTGTTCTTGCTCTTCTTGTTCTTGCTCTTCTTGTTCTTGCTCTTCTTGTTCCTGTTCTTCTTGTTCTTGTTCTTGTTCTTGTTCTTGTTCTTGTTCTTGTTCTTGTTCTTGTTCTTGTTCTTGTTCTTGTTCTTGTTCTTGTTCTTGCATTTTTGGTGCCGTCGACATGACGCAGGAGCCTCGCTCTAACCCTAACCCTAACCTGGATCGCTTCGGAGTTCTCGGCATGAAGATGTGGTGAAAAAATCGTGACGACTATCAGCCACGTTTTCGAATTTGGGCCATGTTGTGAACACTACGGGCTTCTCCTCGCGTTGCCTCGCTTCGCTCCATTTCATTTTTGGAACGGCCGACCGCAACGCAGGCAACAAACCTAACCCTAACTCTATATCCCGGACCGGCTCGGAAAAGCATCGGAATGGAGATGTAATGAGCTGTCAGTGTGGACTATCAACCGAGCCGGCTTCTCCTCGCGTTTTCTCGCTTTTGTCGACCCTTAACGCAGGACTTTTACTGGGACAGCTACCATATCGTTCGAGAACAGGCTCCTCATTGGCTCTTCCTCATGCACGACTCATTCCACTTTGACGTCGGCATCTGGGGAGACTTCATGAAAAACTGCCCCACCGTTGGCCTCGACACCCACATATACCAGGTGCAGCGACCTTCAACGCGCTACCGCAAGAGTCACCTTGTATTACATTCTACGGAAGCCGATACGACTCCCCCGGTGGTTTTTTATTGGTGGAGGTGGAGCCAAGCCGTCCCCCGCACTTTTTCAAATTGCAGAATTCCGTTCGCTCGTTTCGTTTTCGATAGGGTGCGTCTGTTTTCCGCCGTCACAGCAGCAGCAGCAGGAGCAGGTTTTATGTCCATTGTAGCACGGTCCAGATATTACTACCGCGCGGCAGTGGCATTTTGTTTTGTCCGCTGTTGTACTGTCAAGATACCGTAGTACCCTCTGCGAACGCCCCGGGCCTTGTGAACGCCCCCCCCCCCCCAATAAAATAGCCGCCGGAGAAAAAATTGAGAACGCCCCGGGCGAACTTTTTTATTTTGGGCCCCACCTCCTTTGGGTTCGCCCCGGGGTGTTATTTTTCCGGCTATTTGATTGGCCGCCCCTCGGGGCGTTCACATCAATCCAAAGCGGTAATTCCGGCACCATTGTTGTTGCTGTTGCTGTTGTTGTCGTTGCTGTTGCTGCCGTTGTTGTTTTTAACTGTTCACATTAACATATTTCCATCAGCTTGAATTCCCGCACCACCTCGGTACACCTGCCGACAAATATACGGCGCAAGCATCTACGAGAAAGCTTTCAAGAAGCAGAGGAAGGGCGGGTAGTAAACTCTCGTTTCGCCCTACCCTTTTTTGGCTTCGGAGGGGCTATCGGAGGGGGTGTCCTCCTCCTGCGGAGAACGGCACAAGCTTCCCCAACCGCCTTCTTCCACTTCTTGAATGATTTCTCGTAGATGTTATTTAGACCCGACATCGACATCGTGGGTTCAGCGCGACAGGTCCGCGGCAAAGTCTGTGTTTGTGTGCTCGTCCCGTGGGTGCCCCGAACAAAACACAGAGGCCAACACCCCCGGGGAATTTTCTCCTCGGGGAATTTTATTTTTGCGGAAGTATTAACCCCGTTCCTCGGAGAACGCCCCGGGGTGTTACTTTTCACCAAAACTGTATGTAGGTGCCCCGGGGGGCGTTCAAAAAGGACAATGCGGTAATGTTTTCGTCCAGCCGTGACGTCCTTGTTTTGTGTTCGTTGCACGGCACAAACACCCGCTTACGCCGGGTAAGCGCGCTCGTTGCCTGCCTCAACGAAAACACCCACCCATAAGGGGATGTCATTTGCAAAAAGGTTTTCTATTAATAGTTTATTTATGGAAAATGGTATGGAGCGCCCGACAATGCTGGCGGTGTCTCTGCTGGGTGTAGGAACGGTGCGCCGGCTCGAAAGGGGAGCGCGCCCGGCCGATGGTCAGATGACTAAAGGCAAGCAACGAACAAGTACCCCCCCCCCCCCCCCCCTTGGTGCAGGCAATGCCTGCCTGGTCGGTGAAACCCCGACATGCTCCGTCCTGACATTGTAGGGATGCGAGGGTCTAATAGGGTCTAATAGCTACTATACCATATGGTCATACGACTAAGGCCATGCACAAACCGAGTACACCCCCCCGCTCGCGTATACCATGCTTTTGCCGGTGCCGGTGCATGGCTAGGCGTGGAACACACCCGGGGCGCAGGCGAGCTATCTGGCCAGTGCTTGCGACGCGAAGAAACAAATCCAAGCAATGGAAGAGGCCGGCATGCCTGTCATCGGTGAGACGCCCACCTAGTCCTCCCTGTGTGAGGGTTTCGACGGAGCCAGAGTAGGACAGGGTTACCCCCTGGAGATGTCGCCGGCTTGTGACCCGTTAAATCCTGTAGAACTGCATCCACGTTCGTGGAGACGACTTTCTTGTAATTTACAGGGCTATTTTCACGGGTCAGACCGCTTCCCGCGGGTCGGGTGGTGTCAGGGTAACCTCGCCCGACCCGTGATGTTTTGAAGCCTCCTGACACTACCCGACTCGACCCGTCCCGTGCGATTTCCAACACTTCCTGATCCGACCCGACCCTACCCGCGGGTTTTGGAGTTTATACCTCCTGGTCCGACGCGCGGGCCGGGTCATTACCCGTGAAAAGCCATGGTATTGAATTCATGATCATCTTGGCAGTGGTGTAAAATGATTTGTTCTTTTTCCGAGCCCCGGCGCCCGCTGGCCGCTCCCAGTACCATTGCAGCGGACAACCCTCCTTGGCGTTTTTTTGCTCTTTGATTCGTATGAAGCCCCTGCCGTATTGATTGCTTTTTTTCATTTTGCGCAGTGGGAGAATGGTCGCTTGCCACGGATAATTGCGCGATGTGGCTCAACGGCTTCCAGGACAACTTGCCTGGGTTCCCGCAGGTAGCTGATTGATTGTTGTCGCTCCTTAAGCCCTTCTAGAGCTGCATTCCGTTTTTTTTTTTTTTCCGGGTGCGGCTTACTTTTGATGCTCAAGGCTTGTATTATATACATGCTTCCGTACAGCGCAGTTTTTATGGGTTGACGCCGTTGTTTTCGAAGCTTTGACTTCCCTGATGCACGTACGTGCTCGTCGTGGGTTCGAATGCTGTTGGGTATTTGTGCTGGACGCCTGCTACGATAGCGGAATGCCATTTTTTTTGTCTCAAATGTTTTCTGAATGACGGGATTCCTTGACCCCAAATCGTCGAAATTTCACCATTTTTTTTTCCATGATTCTCGTTGTTTAACCTACACCATGGGATTTTTCATCTGGTAGCAGTTTTTTTAGTTTTTTTTTCTCCGAATCGGTGTTAAGGTTAAGAAGGGCATGTCTTAAGCTCCTAAAATGAGGAACCCCGGGGAAAAACAATGGTTGGTGCGCCTCGATTGCAGCACGGGTCGCTGCAATTTCGTGATGCCGTCGCACCGCAAACCCAAAGGCTGTTGTCGTTCACCCCTGCTCGTTCCTAGGTTCAGTGCGAGTACGTCCGATGTCCCCTGCCCTACATGGGCGGAGAGCAGCCCGGAGCTCCGGTGAACCCCAACAACCCTCCGCTGGGTAAGACCTCGGTGCCGTGTGGCGTTTGACGTGTATACGACAGTTTTTTTTTGTTCTCTCAGAGCGAGAAGAGTTGCTAGTTGTGGCCGGAACATGAATATTAATACTGTTATTTTTCTGACGGCTGATGCTACAGGAGCTGCTAATTTTACGCGGTCGCCTACACGAAGACAGTGGATTTTTCTAGACGGCTGGTGGACGTTACATTTCCTTTGCATTTTAATTGAAATGCTAGGCTTATGGTACGTTCTTTTGCGGTGACAGACGGTGTCTCTGGTGGTGGGGCAAAATATATAAATGCACCCCTAGCGGTATAGTATACGCCATGAGCCCCCACTTTATATACTACCAGTAGTATACCGACATACCTGGTACCAGCTCCCAACCCAACCACGAGCCTAAGCCTTAACCTGGCCCGAAAATCACAGGGGGGTGGGATCAGGGTATGTATAAAAAATGCAGTACTTTGGATAGGGACACATGGCGTATGTACACCCCTAGGGGTGGGTGCATCATAGGACGTCAACTGTCGACAAGCGTTGGTTGGAAGTCGGCGTAGGGTACCCTTTGGGGGGCCGATTTATAGGTATCAATAAGCTCGCTGTGTTACGGGGGGTCGTTCACGGCAAACAGAAGCCACGATGGACCGAAAACCCCTATAGACTAACCTATAATCTCGTCGGGACTGGTCGGTGTTACTTAGACTTGACCTATGAACTCGTTTCAGCTGTGAACAATCGTTGTTACTTGCCCGGTTACAAGAGCGGTGGCTAGTTGTTTTTCCCTCCATTTTTTAGAAGAGTTTTCTCCCCCTTTTTGAACTTAAGACACACCCCGGGGTTTCTAAGCCAACCACCTATTATCTCGCGGGGGAAACTTATACCTCCCTTTTTGTTACAAACCATATTTTCGATCTGATTACAATGTTTCCTGGTATATATGAGTGGCCTATGTTACGGGGGGGCATAGCAGGGCGTTTGAGGGAAACCAACTTTGGTTGGGTAAGAGTCGGGTAGGGAAACGTATTAAGAATAATATTAATAGTATTGCAACCGTCGAACGTCACATGCTAAGGCCAACCCAACCCACGAAAAAAAAAATCAGCTATATATACTTGTTTTTTGTAAGAAAAAACGTTTTCCTATCATGTTTTTTTCTTGTTTCTCACCATTTTTTTCGTGGGTGGGTTGGTTGGCCTTATTGGCCCTATTGGGGTTATTGTGACGTCCGTCGGCTTCAATACTATTTTATAAAAATATTTCAAGGACGTCAGCCGTGAGTTCGACGAATTTCTGGTCAGTACTCATCGTTGCAAGCTGCGTTGTTGGTACTTGTAATATTCTATGTGGGTGAGTTTTTTTCATAATGGGAGGGGTCATATTGTTTTGTTAAAAAACATTCTTTGTCGCAAACGTCCTATAAGAAGGACGAATTGGCGATGGAACCAAAATAATCATACGAACCCCCAACTGTTTCGCAATCCATAGTTATATGGCACTACCCGCTGAGCTACTCAGTCACGTGACTGAACCAACGTGACTCGGTAGCTCAGTGGGTAGTGCTTTACAACCGACAAAAAATGTGCTGTCGAGCTTGTTGATTGAATCTCCCCGACTCCGTGGCGGGAATCTCCGGGGCTCTCGCTTTGCCACGTACTACCTTAGTATTCAGGAGCACGCTTATCGTAACCATTCATATTGTTTCGAGCGCGCACGCTCGAAAACAACAAATACATACGAAGTTGGTTCTGATCACGTTGGATACCCTGGTTAAGAGCACCCGAGTTGAGGGCGTTCGGGAGTTACGAGCGACCAACTCGGCATGTCCCGCCACACTAAAGGCTATACATTTCCCACTACAGATAGGAGCGCTTTGTAGTTAAGAGCGCATGTTTCGGCCTGTCGTGGGACGCTCTTAAATCGGGGTACCCACTGTATGTACTAGTTACTGTGTTGCGCCGTAATAGTGTGATGCTGTGAAGCGCTTCGGAACGTGAGCAGCAGTACGAGTATGGTCATGCTGCGCGAACGCAGTACAGCTCGTGCCATTTTTGTGGTTCAGAACCCCCCCCCCAACCCCTGCGATAAGGGCCGCTTTTTTTTGTGTAACATCAAGTCGTTTGTTCTTGTGTTTCCAACACTCCCCCCTTCTGGAATGCTTGTTTGTTTTTTTCAAGCATCGGCTTTACTGTCCAGCTCAACCCGTAGTAAGAGGGCTTGCACTCTGCGACCTCCCGGGCAGGCGGTGGTCACAGATGCCTTCCCCTCTCCCCCCCTGGTACTTGCCTTCATTTTTATCGCTCATCATGTTACAGGGTTCAGCGTTGTTCCCTCTTTTCAGCTTTTTATGCTCATCGATTTCATCGGAAAAAAAAAAAAAAAATGTGCGTGTGAGCTCATTTGCTGCTGTTGTGCGTCATTTGTATACGGGCGTTTCGTTTTCGTTTCGGCAGGTCCTTTTGGCACGGGTTCGAGCACGCCGAGCTTCGGCATGTGCCCCATAGACAGCCGGTGGCACGCTGAGGACGAGTTCATGACGGTGCGTTTCGTGGGATACGCTGGTCTGTGCCGTCCATTCCTCCGGATGTTGGCCAGTTGCATCGCCAGTTGCATCGCCAGTTGCATCGCCAGTTGCATCGCCAGTTGCATCGCCATAGAGTTGGATTGGCATTCTTCTCGTGGGTCGATTCTGCCGGCCGATTTTTTCCAAGTCGCGTTCTCGCTCTTACAGAGACGGAAGAATCGAGGGTGCATGGCAAAAAGCGAAGTAGAGTTTTTTTGTCGAATTTGGAACACAAAATGTTGCTTGGGTCTTTACCCTGTCTTGAGCTTAAAATAACGCCCCCCCCTCCTCTCTCGGGGCAGTCGCCTCAAATGTTTTGGGAAGATATCTCGGAAGAACGTGCCGCATGTAATGATAGCACCGGGCGAGACTCAAATCCCAGCGCAACCATCAGGGTGATATATTACTGCTCATTTCCGTCAGATTGCAGTTAGTGCTGGCCCTGTATGTATGTTTCCTGCCGTAGAATATGTACTGTAGTACGTTTGGTAAGTATGTAAAGGTGTTGTTGTTGTCGTTGTTGTTGTTGTTGTTGTTGATGTTGTTGTTGATGTTGTTGTTGCTATGGTTGGAATTGTGGTTGTTGTTGTGGTTGTTGTTGTTGTTGTTGTTGTTGTTGTCGTTGTTGTCGTTGTCGTTGTTGTTATCGTTGTCGTCGTCGTTTTCGTTGTTGCGTTGCTGTTGTTGTCGCTGTCGTTGCTGTCGTTGCTGTCGTTGCTGTCGTCGTTGTCGTTGTTGTCGTCGCCGTCGTCGTCGTCGTCGTTGTCGTTGTTGTAGTCGTTGTTGTTGTTGTTGTTGGCGGTGGCGGTGGCGGTGGTGCTGCGTTTCTAACGGCTTTTCGGTGATATTTATCGCACGCTGCTTCCATCCAGGGCCTGGCTTACGCGAAGCTGCACGCCTTTGAGGCCGGCCACGGCTGGTTCTTCTGGAACTTCAAGACCGAGCTGGAGGTGAGGCTCGTCTTCGCGTGTTAGCTCTCCTCGTCCGCGACAGTACTAGGAAAGCAGACGCGCCCCGATCAATTTTGGTGTTCGCTTCGTGGGAACGAACGAGCGGCACCTCTGGCCCAAATTGGTCCGACTGTGACCTATTCCACGGCAAAAACAATCAGCGTTTCGTTTAGCATTTTTTGTTTTGTGTGCCAGATGTTGAACACCCGCCTTTTTTTGCATTTGTGTTTTTCGTGTCTGATGAAAGACGCCCGGGCTCCCCTGCGCTGCCCATCCGCGGGGTACTCGCGAGCTCAATCGAGGTACGCTAGACAACTGTGCGGCGTGAATATGGTCGAAGATAGCGCTGGGCGCACACTTGACGAGCTCCGCATCCCGGGGTTTGGGATGCTTTGTGTGGCTGTTGCCATTGCGGCAGTCGTCAGACTACGCTATAAACTCGTTTGGGTCTGGTCGGTGTTACTTGCCTGGTTACAAGAGTGGTGACTAGTTGTTTTTGCTTTAGTTCTTGCAAGCTCTTTGTCCCCATTTTCAACTTGCGACACCCGCCGGGATGCCCAGCCAACCACATCCCAAAGGGAAAACTTTTATATATATACGTACTTTGGTCAACGGTTCCGTCTGAAACACCACAATGCTGATGACCCGAATCAGAGAGACCGGTGGCTTGCAGACATCTTTCGTGCCGCCTTGCAGGCCCGAACCACAGCCACCCTGGTCTTGCCTAGCACTGATGTTTTTTTGTTAACCGTGAGGATAAAAAAAAAAAGAGCAACTCTCTTCTTGCGCGCCCGACGACGTCACGGGGGGAAAAAAAATGCGCCAGGTTTATCTTTTTTGACGGCAGTTTTGCCTCGTCGTCGGTAAGCGTAGCAAGAGCCACATGTCATGGGTGGGAGTGGCTACGGGCGACGACAACGAGCGTCATACTGGTAGCTCGTAGGCTGGGGAGGGTTACAATATTTGACCCTGAAATGCTCCATTTGACGGGGGTCCTCAGGCTACGGACGATGGCAGTGAACGTCATGCTGGCAGCCCTTAGGGGGGGGAGGATACAACATTTGATCCATAAATGCTTTCATTTGACGGGGGTTCTCAGCATATATCCATGCCCGTTCGCAGTTGTAGTTGACGGGGCTTCGCAGAAATATTAATGCCTGCTGTCGGCAATTGCAAACCCTTGCTCCGAATGATTCGCTTTTGCATCCTATCGTGGGGGACGCCTGTGCCGGTGGCGCGCGTTGGAAGGTGCGATGGAACTACCTCGAGGCTACGGACAAGGGTTACTTCCCTTACCACGTGGACAACCTAGAGCAGAACGAGGATGTGAGACACCCCCCGCCGTGTGTTGCAACGTCCCTTTTGAAACAACCGATTTCTCGCACACACGTTGTGGAGACGAACAACTTGGATTTGGAGTTTGGATATGATATGTTTAGGAATGTGTTAGGCAAGGGGTTAGGACGAAAACGTAAAGTCTCCCCGCAAGAGATGACAAAAATACTTTTGGCCTTCACATCGACGCCTGCTGCTGCCTGAGCAGTGTCGGTACGAGGTAGTGCCCTTCAAAACGATTCCGGATTTTACGTCTCACCTCTCCTCCCCCCTCTTTCGCCTTAAAGTCGACGCTGCCGACAACAGGGTAGTGACGCATCTAGGATTTTCTTTTCCGTTTAGCCAACAGAAATACGGCTGGTCTGATGAGTTACTCCCAGCGCAAGAGCAGAAGGCCGGTCGTGTGACTCACCTTACCTCTCGATGAGCTCGACATGTAGTACGGCGTGCGCGGCTGACTCAATCCTGACTTCAACCATTTTGGCACCGCACGTCCGACAAAAACACTTGGAGTTTGAATGGGAAAATATTTGTAGTTGGAAATGGGTTGTTCTCTGTTTTTCCCGATCCTACGTCGCGTGTCCTCTGCTCCTTCCTTCGCTCCTTCCCTCACTAGATCGTGGATGCCTGCAATCAGTTCAATGGGCGGAACCCCGTCAAGGGAATGCCTCCCGGGATCTACTCGGAAGACGAAGACACCGGACACTCCGGTCTTAAGAGCGTGGGCGCTGTCCTCCTCGTGGGGGTTGCTTCGTTCATGGTTTTCACCGCTTTCAAGTCTGCCAAAAACTGGGGCGGGTTTCGTCGTGGCTGGCACGCGGTAACGGACGCGGAGGCCTCTTCGATCAATCAGGTTAGACGTCGGGGGGAAGGCGTGGCTGGGCGGGATTTGTCCGACGGGTGTTGGGGGGTTGTCTGTTGTTTTTATCCCCGGCTCCGCCTTTCCTTGACACAAGGGCATACCTGGTACCTTTTAACAAAGAAGCCGATGGGGGGCTCCGCGGGAAGCAGTCTAGTCAATGCCCCGATGACGTTTCCATGCCACTGCTATAGGAACGGCGTGCGGCAAGAGAGATTCTTCAGTTTAAAGTTCTTCGTCCCACCTAGAAAATGAGCGTCTGCTGCGAAACTCAAGCTTTCGAAGTCAACCTCTTTTTGAACGTGACCCACGTTTTCGCGCACGTTCTACCTGGAGTCTCGTAGTGTTTGGATGTTTGTTTCAGGTCTAAAACGGTTGGCCGGGACCTTTTCATGATATTGGCCATCCTTTGGGTCATTCAATTGTGAAGACATGTAAATTCACGGCTCTGTCGTACCGTAAGGCTGGCTGGCTTGCTGTCCGGTACAGTTACGTCTAAGGACACTGCGTCAACAAGAAACGAACAGTGTACACAGGCGTGCGTACGGCCGACGCATTCCACACTAAGTTCTAGTAGTTATGGTATTCGCAAGCGTCCGCGAAGTCCTTTTTTTCGAAGAATTCCGTCCATCATACCGTTTAATTGCCGCTAGAAGGTATCTCTGGTCCGACATGGTACTGCCATTCTTCGTTGCACCCCCCCATCCCCCGCCCCCCCCCCCCGCCCCCCCCCGAACGCCGCCGCCGTCCGCCACTCGCAGGGGGAATTTTCACCACCGACCATGGGCAGAGGGTACCAGGAGGCGCGCGCCGAGACTTGAATGGGCCGTGGGCCGTGGCGCCCTTTTAGCCGTGCTCGTGACACTGCTGCTGTGGTGATGCTTACACCGCGTCACTGCCGTCTACCGTCTACTCTTAGGCTGATGCTTGCTGCTGCTTACTACCCCCTTCAGAGCTGCACCCTTTTTATTTATTTATTTATACGAATTACTTCGCATAAGCGTGAGCTTATGTTTATTGCTGATGAAGGCGTACACCTCATCGAGCGCGGTCAATAGGCGTTAGGTCGCGGATGCTGTGCGCTGTGGTGTTATTTATCGCTGTGGTTCGCGGTTGATTATGGTGGACGTTGTGCGCTAGGCTGCTGACGCTGGGGTTCGCGGTTTTAATGCGATGGACGCCACCGTTCCTGGCCATTGTGTACTTCGCAAGTTACTCCTGGTGACATTTTTGTTGTCTGTATGCCAAGGCGTTTGACCCGGTGTTAATGCGTTGGGCGCTGTGTGTTGTGGTGCTATCGTTGGGGTCCTCGGTTGATTAGGATTCACGTTCTGCGTTGTGGTCTATCGCTGGGGTATAATGTTGATTACACTCGACATTGCTTTTTTTTTTTTTTGGTGTTGGTATCGCTGAGTCTCTAGGTTTGATTACTGTGGACTGCGTTGTGCTCCTGTCAATAGGATCTTAAACTTGATTGCGCTGGGCACTGTATGCGTTGCGGTCCTATCGCTGAGGTCCACGTTTGCTTACGATGGACGCCACCTTTCTTGGATATGGTACCATGTTATTTCTTACATGGTGGCGTTTTTTTTGTGTGTCCGCCGAGGCTCTTGACCCGCGGCGGGATACGTTGAGCACGGTGCGTTGTGGTGCTACTGTGGCGGTTTTCGGTTGATTACTGTGCGTTGCGCTGCCATCGCTAGAGTCCATGGTTGATATCTTGGAGACTAACTGTGCGTTGTGGCGCTGTCACTGGGGTCTGAGGTTGAATATGTGAGACAATACCCGCGTCCTGGTGATGGTTTCTGTTATACCTGGTGGCATTTTTGTTGCGTGTGCCGAGGGTGTGGAGGGTTTGTATGGACCGGGGAATTGGCTTCCTGCCCGTCGTTCTTCCTCCCGCCCCTCCGACGATGGAAATTGTTCTATGAATAGTATACGGAATTGTTCGAACATTTCTTCCTCGATGAAATAGTTTACCTGGTATCCATTTACCGCACCCTGCGATATTAAGTATGTTAGCTTGTCCCCGAAATTTAGGAGCGGTTTTTGTTGGGTTTAGATGTTGGGGTGGTTCCTAAGGAGCGCAATAAAAAAACGTGATTTGAACAAAAGAAAACAGTGTTTGGTGATGTATATAAAATCATATTCATGCGTGATATTTGAAACTTGGCGTCATGTCGCGTCTGAAGAATACAGTGCCGATGTTTTTGGTCACGATTCGTGACATCTATTTTTTTTCGCTAGGAACAACGCTTACACAAACATGACGGGTTTCGATGTCAACGAGAGGCGTTATTCGTGGTTGGACTGCTTCTGGTGGAGCGGCGCTAGGATGCTTGGTCGCGACAGCAAGCAGCATCGTGCGATTACCTTGTGCGGTAGCTCTGGTTCTGGGTCAACTACGTACCCCTCAAGGACTGCTGTGCTCACGTTGTTGGCGACAAACGACCTGGAATGAGTGCAGGATTTTGTTTTTGCAGTAGTACATAGTGAAAGGGTTGCTAATAAATCGCCCTTTTGAGTTGATTCAAGATGCGCGCTGCGACAGAGGTAGCCCTTTTCGTCTGAAATATTTTCTGAATGTTTCATGGCTCCTTAACCAAAAATCGTCGGAAATTTCGTCCATTTTCTTCCTCGGTGATTCTTGTTGTGTACCTAGGCCATGGGATTTTTCATCTGGTACTCGTAGCAGTTTTAGTTTTTTTCTCCAAGAAGTCAGTTTTTGGGAGAGGTCTTAAGCTCCCAAATTGAGGAGTAGTATTAAGAAAAAAAGTGGTACACAGGTCTCTGTCGTAGTGCGCTTCTTCTTTTTTATACTACCTTAAAGTATGGCGACAGTTCTAACACACGGCAAGCGCGCGGCGTTACCAGCCTTCCAGGAAGAAGAGCGCCCAACAACAGTACAAAGTATCGTCATGCTGTGTGCTTACCGTATGTCTCCTAGCGACGAACGCGGGCTGCTATATATATATAGTCTATATATATGCGTATGCGTAATACGCGCGATCGGAGTATCACACACAGCTTGCAAAGATGAGTTTCGACAAAATCTTCGATCTCACCCAGCTGGAGTGTATTTTTATTTTTATTCTATATGCATGTGTCTGATGCTGTAACCGTCACACATTTACTAACACCTCAGACAGATCATGATCTATTAACAGATCATATAGATCATATAGATAATCTATAGCAACGTGCATACCGTATCTATCTGCCGTTGTGATATGCTGTGCCGGAAATATATCAGGATCTAGATAATCTATTATTATAGCAGTGCATCCCGCATCTGCGGCTATGATAGGTTGTGCCGGATCTGTATCCTCTGTAGAGGACAGATCCAAGCCACAGCTAACATGTGCTAAGGTCGTGCAGATAGGACGGCTCCCACCGGGTAGCATGAGCTAAACCATACAGATAGTGTTTAAAGTATCTAGACCATGCATACAGAGATATTCCCTTAAACATCTATGTCACCAGGTAGGGACCGGCGACCTCTCCGAGGTGTGCATTCTTTCAACACTTTTGCCCGTTGAAATCCAAAAGGGAATTATAATTGTAAGACACACTACAGCAGAAGTTGCGATGCGAAAACCGCAGGGTTGCGCAGCAGTACAGGGTTTCTGCCCTGCCGACGACGCCATTTGTAAGGTCACAGGGTGGGGACACAGAGTGCCCCCTGCAGGTCTGCCAATTGAGCAGGTCCTCGGAGATTACTCACTTTCTTTGCCTTCGTAGAGACGCAGCTTTATTCGATTCCACCAGAGCCCCGGATAGCTTCTGAGATCGGAGGCACGTGCCTCCGATCTATTTCCTAACTTTCTCGAATATAAAACGCCAACCTTATCATACGAAACCCATCCAAATGATCTCAAATTCGGATAAGTACAGGCATTTCGAGGCCGTATCTTAACATTCGGTTGTCACTAAGGAAGGGTTATTCCGAACGAGCGCGAAAATCACGATTCAACTCATGATGACATTTACTTGCAGTGCAGGTGGTTGATTGATGTTGTGCGTCACGTTTTCTTTCTAAAAACAAGCACGAAACGATTTTATTGTCGCGAATCGTATTTTATAAAATTATTTTAAGGACGCAAGCTGTGAGTTCGGCGAATTTAGGGCCGATACTCATCTTTGCAAGCTTAACAAAAGTTTTTTTTTTCTCAACTACCTTTTATTGTCACGATTTTTTTATTGTCAGCAGCAATGCCACGATCAGTCTATTCCCGAAATGAAATCATCACTTTCTTTTTTGCACGACGCATTCATGACATTTTGTTTTGTTCGTTAGAAACGACCCTCAGTGGGGCTGGTTTGTTTGGGCGCTACAATAGTAGTGCGGAGACGTCCGAGGCGGCTGAAAGAAAAAGTACTGTTGTACGGCTGTGTGTCGATGAGGGTTTGCCTAGTGTCATACTGTATTTTCTGTGGTTTGTTTGCCGTAGATAGAGAGCCTTTTCTGCCGCCCCCGCCACGCCGGCGGTACGCAGCAGGTTTTTGATGAGTGGTCTGCCTTTTTGTAGGGTCTGCGTTCCCTTCAACTGCTTCTGTTCGCGTTTTCCTGGCTCCATAGCCAGGCCGTTAGAGGCGTGGGAGTGGGTTTTGAAGAGCCGCATAAACGACTCATGGTCTAGTTTGTAGAACCGGATTTTTCCCGAATCTCCCATATTTCTGAATATGCGGCTCATCAGGGTGGGCTAGTGTTAAGGTACGGTCTTGAAATGCCTGGAATTACCTGATTTGATGGATAATTGGCCGTTTTCGTATGATGGGTTGGCATTTTCTATTCGGGATAGCCAGGATATAGCATTCGAGGCACGCGCCTTGCGTTGCCAGATGCTATGGGGGGCTCTGTGGAAATAATTAAGCTGCTTTTCTTCTCTAATACTACGGCTAAGAAAGTGAGTATACTCGCCGAGGACCTGCTCAATATAGGCAGACCTGCTCGCACAGGGGACACTCCGTGTCCTCCACCGTTCAATAACTTAAGAAATGGCTTCGTCGGCAGGACTACTCGATACCGAAATAAGATGAGATACACATGTCCTTTGGGGGGGAATACAATTAGACGGAGCAAGATAGGGTGTAGCCCTGTTGTTGCTGTACAGTTGCAAGCACTGGTCCAATGGAGTCATCCCACGGTACGTAGCAGACGTTGAACTTTTTTGGGCCAAAACGTTTCTGCCCTCGGTTGAGCTCACTCGAGTTCATCGGTTACTATCGGTTACTGTTAAGGAATTAGTAGGGTATTAGTCCGTTTGGCCACTTACTTGCGAAAGGTTAATGTTAAGATACGGCCTCGAAAGGCCGGTAATTATCCGAATTTGAGATCGGATTGATGGGTTTTGTATGATAAGGTTGGCGTTTTATATTCGTGAAAAGTCAGGAAGTAGATCGGAGGCAGGTGCCTCCGACCTCTCAGAAGCTATCCGGGGCTCTGGTGGAAACGAATAAAGCTACGTCTCTACGAAGGAAACGAAAGTGAGTACTCTCCGAGGACCTGCTCAATTGGCAGACCTGCAGGGGGCACTCTGTGTCCCCACCAATAACATAACATTAACCAATAGCTTACCCAAACTAAGCCGTATTACACTCTTCCCCCCTGAAACGGCGGGATACCAGGTCGGCCGGATATACGGGCGGACCTGTCAATTATCCAAGCCGTTTCATTTCCTGGGCATACCGGGGTTAGTATTTTTCAAGTTCGACATGGGGAAACTCTGAAAAAGTTTGTTATGGTAGATGTGGGATTTGAACCCACGACCCAAAAAAAACATGGTCTGTCGACGACGCCATTTGTTGAGGTTATTTCAGTGGGGTATTAGCCCGTTTGACCACTTGCAAAAGGGGGTTGTTCTACGGTAGCCCCCCCAACTATTCTTTCACGAAATCGCCGATTTTGAAACCAGCTCCCGGCCGTATCTCGTTAAATACGGTGCCCCTTGCCACCCTGACGTCATTGCTCGATACACCTTTGCAGACAAGAAAACGTTTGGGGACGCGTTCTTCATGGCATCCTTTCTCGTGGATCGAGCAGCCATAAAACGTTCGTTAAAGAATTTCGCCGGTTTGGGGGGCGGCTATCGTAGAATCAGTCAAGGTTAACCAATAGCTTACCCAAAACCAAGCCTTATTACATTACTATGATAATTCTACGAGTACATTTGTTTGAGGACTATTATTATATGCATATGTACCATTTTGATTTTTTTGCCTAGTCCGTCCCTTTTTCTCCGCCGGCGCAGAGTTTTGTGGTGTGCTCTCTTCTGCAATGCGATCAGACTACCCGTCGGTATATTATCAGCCGTGTGCCGGGCTCATGGGACGTCCGTGGCGCGAGCTATGGCCGCGGAAAGCCGCCGAGACTGGCTCTATTTTGCGGGGTATGAGACACTTCTGTCCCCGGGCAACCACACACTAGACGTATTTAAGCCTCGAGGTTAGGTCTTAAGTACTTCCAACTGGAAGAGCTAGGCCATTCGATATTTCGACCTTAAACGCATAAAAAAAACACCATATGTCTAAAACTCGAAATAGTGGTCTCTTTCAGTGCGCATAAAAAGAAAAGCCGAGGAAAGATCAAACTACTTGAAAATAGACTATGATATTTCTGCACTACTCCAGACGCAGATGGCAAGACGAGGATTTATGTCATCAGTCAGCACCTATGAGTGGGTGGAAACTTCGAGAAAGACCCTCCCCTGCCCATGCTGTGCGAGCTTGAACAAACGACCAAAACAAATAACTGGTGCCTGGCAAAAACATTGAGTGCTTCGTACTCCATACTCGCTTCATATGTAGGATACCTCGCAGGCGTCTGCCGCCTTCGGTGTGCCTCAGTGTGGCAGTCAGTACAGCAGCACAGCAGGACTGGCCCTCAACCCGGTTCAATTTCCACCCTCGAAATGTAGGCATCCGTCTGATGCTTTCCTCGAGCTTTTGTCGTCTGAAATGCTGTTGTTTGCTGGAAAATACTCGGAAAATTGCTTCAAATATGCACTTGGGCCAAAATGTGCCCAAGTGCATATTTTGGGAAAATCCACATCTCACCGTGGTCTGCCGTGGTCGTTAGGTCGATAAAATAGACCTATTTTGTAGACATTTAAAACACGATAGGGCTTAATTTGGTTTAGAGCCTAAAATATAGGCATATCGTCAGGCTTAAATACGTCTACTACACACACGGTGGAACTTTAGTCCTCGCACGTACATCGGGGTGGCATCAAAATGTATTTGCGAGAGAATTTTCCCGCACTGCTAGACGCGGGCGCGGTGTATATGTACCCGCTGCAACGACGTGAACTATGTCATTACTGTGAGTTCTCCCTCACAATTGACACGGTGGTTACCATACAGCAGTAGCGAAACCTGTATAAAGAGATATAAAGTAGCAACACAACCCAAGCAAAAGTAACGATGTGCACACAACAGACCATATCGGCAACAAACATCGGTATAAGCACGCGGGGAAAAATACTGGACACAGAAAACAAACAACAAATTGACACCAATGATTCCTCTAACAGCAGCGACAGCAGTACAAACCCATCAGACAGCGAAAATGATCAAGACAACAACAGCGGCAACAATAACAATTCTGGTCAATGGTCCATTATTCCCGAGATTGGTGATGGTGCATGTTTATTAAGATGTATCTCGCGTCGTGTGCACAACAACCCAGCTTTACATCACATCGTCCGTGCACATATTATTGCCCACATCACAACCAATTTGTACACCGTTATCCCAGGATCAGGTTTCAACACTTTCCACGACAGCATCTTAGCTGGAGCAAATCAAGAACTTGTGGAAGTCGCTGGATCTCAACCTACTACATATTCGAGTGTTGAAGAGTATCATCTCCACTTCATGTCACAGCCTTACGCATATGCTACAAACGTAGAATTAGTTGCTGCCACGCAGTTATACGGAGTGGACTTTCGAATAACTTATCACACCGAGCCTCAGCAATATCCCAACCCTCCTCCTCCAAAAGTCTGTGATATCTTATTATATTATCCACATTCTTTCCACTACGCATCCCTCCGATATACACCTTCTGCATAAATACTTCATTATCATCAGTTAGTTGTAGTCATTCGACTTGCGTCGCCCCCGGGAGGCACGTGTCCACCTCCCGAAGGGGAACCTTGTAGCCCATACCAGAGGCATAACTTTTGGTCGGGTTCCGCGAGCGAATGCCTTCCAAGTCATGCTTCTTCTCGCGGGTGAGGTATTGTGAGCTCCTACTACGTAAGGACCTCACACGTTTAGGAGCTCAGAAGCTTTTACCTGTTGCACCCCTATATGTAGCGTGGGATGAGTAACTCACTGCTGGATATTTGGAAATTTGTCGCTGTCGTCAACATGTGTGCGCTGCGTTTTCGTGGGAAGCAAAGAAAAAATCACAGAGCAACAAAATAATAGGAGATTTCGGTCCAACAGGCGTGGATCTCCGCTCCGGCCTCACCCAGCTCAATAAGAGCTCCCCCATAATATAGACTATATAATACGCAGCCGCGTAAATGAGCGACTTGCGCTCCCCCCACAACAACGATGTGATCCATCGTCAACGATGCTCGAGAACAGCGATGCCGCTCTCCGCAACTCTAGTTTCGAGGTCATGATGTGGTGTGACGTGATGTGATGTGATGTGATGTGATGTTTTATGTGATGTGATGTGGTGTGATATGGTGTGATGTGATGTGATGTGATGTGATGTGATGTGATGTGATGTGATGTGATGTGATGTGATGTGATGTGATGTGATGTGATGTGATGTGATGTGATGTGATGTGATGTGATGTGGTGTGATGTGGTGTGATGTGGTGTGATGTGATGTGATGTGATGATGAGCGCTCTAAAATCGCGGGGTTGTTTTCGTGCCATGGTCCCCCTCCCCCCTTTTTGTGTCATGGTCCCCCTTGCCCTTTATGCTTCTCCGCCCCGAAAGGGATGCGTGGTCAATGGCCAAATGACTAAAGCAAGCAACCAATGAGTACGCCCCCCCCCCCTCTGGTCTACACTCAAATTGCCGACTAAAGGAGTCATATATATATGTATTCAAGGATAATACAAGGCCGCACATTTTTGTTTTTCCGACACCACATCCCGAAAACTTTATTTAGGACCTCTCAGGGGGGGGGGGGGTACGAGAGCCCTTCCCCCCCCCAAACGCCACCCAATTTCCTATATAAACCAACCCTTTCACTCAATTTCCTATACAAAACAACCCTATACTAAATCCTTATATAATAAGGGGGCAGTTCGGGGAGGGGGTTACTATTCAGGTATTAGTGGGGTATTAGTCCGTTTGACCACTTGCAAAACGTCAACCAACAGCTTACCCAAACTAAGCCTTACAACACTCTCCTCCGCTGAAACGGCGGGATAGCAGGTCGGCCGGACATACGGGCTGACCTGTCAAAATCCTAGCGGATTCATTTCCTGGGCATACCGAGGAGAGTATTTTTCAAGTTCGACATGGGGAAAGTCTGAAAAGGTTTATTATGGTGGATGTGCGACTCGAATCCACGACCCAAAAATAACATGGCCTGTCGACGACGCCATTTTTCAAGGTATTGGTGGGTATTAGCCTGTTTGACCACTTACAAAAGGTTAACCGATAGCTTACACAAACTAAGCCTTACAACATTCTCCCCCCCTGAAACGGCGGGATACCAGGTCGGCCGGATACACCGGCGGACCTGTCAATATCCAAGCGGTTTCATTTCCTTGGGATACAGGGGAGAGTATTTTTCAAGTTCGACATGGGGAAAGTCTGAGCAAAAGTATATTATTGTGGATGTGGGACTCGAACCCACGACCCCCAAAACCCATGGTCTGTCGACGACGCCATTTGTCAAGGTATTTTAGTAGGGCATTAGCCCGTTTGACCACCTGCAAAAGGTTAACCTATAGCCTACCCAAACTAAGCCCTTTAACATTACTGCAATGCACGTAGCCCCTGAGGTCGACGTGATCACGGACTGCGACGCCCTGCGCACCGCAGAAGAGACAGAGAAAGAGAGAGAGAGAGAGTGGTCACGATGAGCACAATCTCCCTGGCGGGGGGGAGCCCTCTTACCGACCCCCTTCGATAAGATTGCTTGGCTACTCGTAGAACGCGCCTGCGGAAAGCGAGCGGATGGCTCGGAGTTCATTTGCTGCTGCGAGCACAACTTCGGCGACGGTTCAGGAAAGGACGAGGGCAAGGCCAAGACGTGGATTGTAGAACACGGTACAGGGAAAGCTGCACCTCATAAACATCCCACCTGTCCTCTCGCACCCAAGTGGGACTCGCAAAAAAGGGTAATTCCTTTAGGCCTGAAAGCGGCATCGAAGAGCACGTCATCTACATACACCATGCTGCACCTCAACGTACCCCTGAAGCGCTTATTATTTTGCAACCCTGCAGAGTGGGGTGTGTGGATGTACTCCATGTCCCGCCACGTCGAAGGGAGGAATGCCACTTCGTTGGCTCCGAGCAAAAACAGATTTCTAAGGCTGTGAGATTCGAAGACAGCTTTGACGTAAGCGAGGCAGAGAAAGCGGCTGCGGCGGCGAAAAGGCCGCGAAAGGGCAAGGGTAAGGCTTGTAGAGCCCCCGTAGGACGCCGAAAGGTCTCACAGCAGAAGAGAGTAAGCGTGCCAAAGCCCCCGTGGCACGCCGTAAGGTCTCACAGCAGAAGGGGGGGTCAGACGAGACGAGTCAGACGAGACGAGTCACACTCAGACGAGTCACACTCAGACGATCGCCCAAGGCTGTCATAGACTTGTCGCAGACGCATTGAGAACAAAGCAAAAGAATCAAGCGCTCGAGAAGCAAGATCTTTGCTTTTGGTTCTAAGGCAACTTAGGGGTGGGGGGTTGTCTCCAAGCATCATACATCCATCCACAGGCGCCGCCAGCCCGTCATAGATTAGTGCTCCCATGTGTCTCGCGACACTCCATAACAAAACCTATCTATTGGCATGTATCATCTCAAACCTATCTATTGGTATGTAGAACGTCTACGTGTAGTAAACCCAAGCTCGCAAGCATATAGCATTGGCATTGGGACCAAAGGTGAGAGGAAAAAAAGCCAAGACATGCCCAGGAAAAAAAACAACTTTTTATCATCGGCCCTCCATCGGGGGGGGGGGGGTTAGTGTGGTGTGCCGGGTAACTTTCCTCGTGTGCCATTGGACACTACATCTGTAAACACGAGCGGCCGGTGTATCACGCAGCTTGCAAAGATGAGTATCGACCCCCTGTGAACTTACCGAACTCACAGCTGCCGTGTTCAGAACAGAATACCTTCATAAAATACTTTTGCACCGGGACCCGTGTATCAAGGAAAACACAGCAGCTTCGCAGATTTCGTCAATTATCAATGTGCCATTTTCGTTGACCGATGAATACCACCCCGTCGACCCCAAAAATGCTGCTTCTTCAGCTTCAGCTCAACTAAATCACGTTCTTACGAGTTTTACCCGGTATTTATTCCCGCCCCTGTTTCAAGCATCAAAACGTTCCCAACTCGAGCACCAAAATTACCGTACCATCTACCCTATCATACTCGCGGTTTTTTACCACCGCCTCTCACGGGCGTATCGTACTTGCCGTTGACGCAAAAAATACCGTACTTTTATATACCAAAATTACCATACCACCTACCACCACGTGGGCGGGTTCCTACTGTACTTGCGGTTTTCCTACCCCATCTACCACGGGCATATCGTACTCTTGCGGTTTTTTCTACCCAGTCTTATCAAGTTTTTTACCAGACTGCAGTATATGTGTCTCCTCTTGTTACTATATAACAATAAAGCCAAGTGCCTACTGTTTATTAAGCATAAGGCTAAAGCGTGCACCATACATGTGAACATGAAAACAAAGCCTCCATGTCCTATGGCGACAACAAATCCCAATTCTCTGTACGAAAAAAAGTCAATAAACCGATAAAATCCAATTGGCCGCGGACAAGAAAAAAAAGCCTGCGCATGACTATAAAACCCGGCGCTCCGTACGAAACCGTCATTACGACGACAACGTCCAGCGTGAGTACAAAAGCGCCCATATAAAAAACAAAAAAAAAACATATAGCTCAGTATACCAGGAAGGCGTCTGCCTAACGACAGAGCCCGTTGCTCAGCACCAAGAAAGCTTCTGACTTCGCTACCTTTTATAAACTCCAATGCTACCTACGACGAAAGCGTCTACATCGGGACTTGAAAGTGCAGCTCTGGATCAAAAGTCCGCACGACTTTCCAGTGCTCAACGAACATATCCGCACGACTTTGAAAAGTCCAGTGCCCAACAAAAAAGTATTTTTCATGACCATAGAGTCCAAGTCCAGTCCTGAATAAAAATGCCTGCCAGACTTTCAAAGGTCCAGTGCGTCTACATTTCTACAAACGCCCAGCGCTCAACGAACATGTCCGCACGACTCTGAAAGTCCAGTGCTCAACAAAAATTGTCCGGAGATGGTCAATGTCCCCACCACGTTGGATTCCGGTTCTCTCTACGAAAAATGTCCGCCTGACCTTAAGAGCCCACATAAGTGTTTAGTACAAAAATGTCTTTGCGACAGTAAAACCCAGTTCCGAGCACGAAAATATCAATAATGTTGATAAAACCCAAAAGTCATGAATACCAACACGCCTACCTAACGATAACGCGCAATTGTCAATACGAAAACGTAAACGTCTACATGATGATAAAAAAAGTTCCACTTGGTGAGTATATGAAAACAGCCCGCCTCGACACGGGGGGTGGAGTTCTCGCGCACTACGTACGTACGATACTCGCGGCGCGAAATATATACCAGACAACACCAACGATACATGCTACTCCGGCACGGGTGCAGCAAAAAATGGAAAGGCCTCTTCCCTCGCTTGATAAGCTCCATAGACTATACGTCATAAAAAAAAAGACGTTCGGGAAATTGTAAAGCACACAATCAGTCTTAGGCCCAAGAAAATGGCCAGATTCTCAGCGTAGAGGACCTTTGGGTTTGGGCCAAACAATGCCACCCATATTGTAGCACTCCTCCAACCCGTGGGCACCAAGTCACTCGCTCTCACGGTACAGCGAAGGGATGTCCCAAGCAAAGCCAGCAATCATGGCCGGCAACACGTTCGGTACATAGCTTTCTCGCCGTATCAAGCCCTGTAACCCTAGTGGTCCTTCTATCGCGGCGGTATATGACAGCCGGAAACACCGGCAGTATCATAGCGGAAACTGGCGCTACTCCACGTACCGCCACTACTGGTTGCTCCAATCTGCGCCAAGCCATTTCACAGGCACTGGTAACGAGTTTAGCCGGCACTGCTCAACCGGCGCTGCAAAGGGACCACTACCACTGTAGCGATGGATATCGAACGAAAAAGCGAACTCGTTCGATATGATATCGACAAAACGTAAACTCAAATTGACACGATTCGGATAGTGGACAACTCGTCTATTTTTTTTCGCTCAACATCGGAATAAAATCTAAAAATGGCATGCCACTGGATGGGAGCATCGAATGCGTTCGATATTTCGATAGATCGATATATATAAAAAAAATCAATAGCTCGAGATATCGATGGTCACATTTCAATATTTCGATATATCGAAATATGAAAAACACGATATTTCGATATATTAGATATATCGCAAAACTTCGATATTTCATGGTATTCGGTATTTCAATGTATCGAAAATCCGATATATCGACATATCGAAACTATGATATTTCGAAATATCGAAATCTGATATTTCGAAAAAATCGAAAAAATCGCCACGACATAACTACTTACTACCCATGCTTTCACCGTTAAAAGAAACAGCTCGACGACGGGCACCTACCCAGGTGACGAGCTACACGTGACCCCCAACACTTGGCTCAACCAGCTTTCTCTCACGCTATGATACGCTTCCCCTGCCCAAGGCAAACCAATCGGGCGGGCTAACGCACTCTTCACAACTCTCATCCCGCACCGGCTCTATTCCGGAAGGCTCCTTTTGTACATGACATCCGTACTCTATAACAACTCCATCCAAATGCCGCCCACCGTGTTCCACGCACACCCACAAAAGCCCTCGAACGACTCTCGCGCGGCTGTCTTGTGTCCCTACCGCTCTCTCAATTGTTTACACCCTTCAACTCTATCCCCCGTGAAAAATTGTATCGCGGTGAAGTTTTTTCCATGTCACGCCAAAACGGGTCAAGCCTGGGCAGCACAGTACAGGGACACACCCGCTCTTCCATGTAACCAGGGCAACGACCAGCAGGCTGAATTCTTATACCTACTGTACCAAGAAACAGAAATACTGTTCCTGGCGCAATTTCTTACACAAGAATACTGACTCAGGCGGAATTACAAGAATACCGACACAGGCGGAATTACAAGAATACCGACACAGGCGGAATTACAAGAATACTGACCCTGGCTCAAATATTACTTGGGATTGGGGGTGTGTCACACAACTTTCAGTGCGTAACGGCGTCCCCCCCCCGTGTGTATCTCAGCCTGTCTTCCTTAGGGGTTGTTTCTTATTGTCACCAGGTCTCCTGTATTCCCCGTTGTACATTGACTGCCTCCACCCCCCCCCCCCCTCCCCGCCCCCCCTCCACCCCTGTCCCCACCCTGACCCCCGGAACAATCATATAAAAAACAAAAACAAGGAGTTGATAAAACCTACGAGGGATACCCTCTGGTTCAAGCCGACCTCGTACCCCGTGAGCCAGATACATTTGCCTCCCACCCTCCCCGCCTCCTCCACGCATTCATCGCCATCAACCGCCCTGTCGGTATCGTCTACCGCCACAGCCAGGAGGGTCCGAGCTGACGAAAGAGCCACACCAAGCTCAGCGTAACGCCTACAGAAAATATTACAGTTCTTTGGATCATCAGCCTGCCTTTCTTAGAGCTAGTTTTCTCATCAGGCGTTTTTTTAACTCCTACCCTTCCCTCACTTTCTCATCATCAGGTGCCGTGTGCGCTTGTTTTACACCGGCTTGTCTCCGAATCCCCTCGGCGCTTGTTTTATATTCTCAAGTTTCCTGTACTGACTCTTGTACACTGACCATCTCTCTTCTTCAACCCTGCCCTCGCCCCCATCCCCGCCTCCCCTGTCCCCACCCCGCCTCCTGCCTCCGCAAAAAGAGTTAGGTGCCTCTTCCATCCAGCCACCGGTTGAATTGGGCGTCAGTGTAGGTGGAAACGACCCACTTGTGAGGCCCAAAGCGTGGCTCGATCTCCTTCTCTCGCATCTGTTGGGCTCGCGGCATGATGCGTTTGTCCAAGCTGCGGCTGAGAATGGAAGGGCATGACATGACGGCGGCTTTGATCTCTTCTATCCCGCCGCTCATGTCTCCCGTGAAGAACGCTACCGTGGGTTCTAGGTTCTGCATAGGGTAGGGTAGGGTAGGGTAGGAAAGGGTAGGGAAAGGGTAGGGAAAGGTGAGGTAGGTTAGGGTAGAGTAACGTCACGTAGAGTATTGTAAAACGCGGCAAGGTAGGGTAAAGTACCAGGTAGGGTGATGTAGGCGGAGCTAAGGGTAGGGCAGGGTAAGGTAGGGCGCGGTAAGGCAGGGCGTGGTGGAGTAAGATGATGTACGGTAAGGTAAGGTAAGGTATGGCAAGGTACGGTAGGGTGTGGTAGGGCAAGGGTGGGGTAAGCAGGGTAGGGTAGGGTAGGGTAGGATAGGGTGATGTGGGGTGGTGACGTAAGGCAACACACGGTGAGCAATGGAACGCAGCGTACATTTAGAGCAACGTGAAGGCAAACAGAAAGGAAGCTAAGGTGAGGTTGGGCAAGGCAAGGCAACTTCAATCTCCTACACGTACCTGCATCTGGAACGGCCCTGGTGTTGAAGCGAAAGTTGAAATCTTCCTGCAGCGATGGAGATGAGAAAAGAAGATAGGTACCGTAGGCGACCCAACAAAAATAACGGATAATCACGCCGTCAACTACTAGCGCCAAGAAACTCGTGAAAGACATTCCAGCAAGCAGTAGAAATACCCGTGGGTGGACCAAACGTACCTGGGAGGTGCTGTATCCGAAGATAAGGGGAAAACGCTTGATCAGCACCTGTACCTCCTCCGGCGTCGCTCCGAGGCGCTCCTACAAAACAAACACAGCGAGGAACTCAATTAGTACAAACCCCACAACAAAAAGCCAAACACTCTGCTGGCATCTTACCGCCAAAAATTGCCAAACAGGAATCAAGTTATAACCCCGCCGTTCACAAAAACGACGAAACTCAGCCAACCCCACTTCCAAAAAAAGCAACACAACAAATACGTTAGCGCCACACCACAGCAAGCCCCAACGCTCGAAAAAAAGAATAGAAAAAAATGAGAGAAAAAAAAAAAAGAGCAACGTCTACCGTACATCCACATCGCCAGCGCAAACACACCGACATAATCAACAGAAAAAAGCGCGAACGACGTCGACATCCTGCCGCCACGCGTACCGCAGATGACAAGAGCACAACACACCACCGGAAATGATGTTTTGAGTTTTCGATTTTATCACCCGGGGTGGTGAAATACTGCGGGGTTGTGTATATGCACACCGCACCCCGGGTGATAAAGAAGGTGTGGTATGCAATGTGGGGTGCGTTATACCCTTTCCATGTGAGGTACGTCCGGCCTGCCCCCAAGCCCCAAAGAACGAGTTCACCATGACTACTCAACGCCGCAACAATCAATCCCAACCCACGACCTCGCGTACAACAATGCCCCTGCGATGGGCAATCGGTTTCGTTATCCCACTCTTATGCCAAGCTAACCCATAACATCGCACACTGCCCCTTTATTGAACAACCGGTTTAACGCCTTTACTACCACTGGAAACCCGTTGTGGGGGGCAAATCACTTGGAAATAGAATGGGGGAAAGGTTTTGGGGCTCTAAAGGGGTTAACTCCTGCACCCTGTACAGCTAGGGCAGCACGCCCAACCTCCCAAAAAAGCACTCGCCTCCAGCCATTTGAACTTCGGCTCCAAGTTTTCCTCCACGCTCCGGCTGAGCACTGCGGGATAGGTAGTGATAAGCTGTCTCCGGGGGAACAGGCGCAAACATAGCAAACAGACGAAGCACTGAATAAGTACACCGTGCCCAATATTTTGAGGACAGGGGCGTCGCAAGTGTCGACGGTGACGGGCCCACGCGGGGTCCGGAAAAACAAAACACCAGCACGGAGTTTGGGAGACCAAGCAACGCTGAGGGCAGGAACTAATAGCACGGAGAGACAGCAAAACAAAAAAAAACGAGGCTGCTTTGTGGGACAAAGAAGAGACAACAAGCACACACGCGATCGAAGCGAACCACCTCGGCCGTGAAAGCGAAGTCGAGGTGACGTGCATCGAAACAAAATTTGTTCTCTTGTCGCCCTAGAGGACTCGTGGCGCGTTCCGGACGAAAATACAGAGAATAAACTATGAACTCATTTCTAGCCATCAACAGTCGGCGCTACTCGCCCGTCTACTCGCTCGGTGGCTTCAAGACGTAGGCAATGCTTTTATCTAGTAGCTTTCAAGAGCTTTCATGCTATACACCTGGTATGTATCGCCCACAAGAACTGATAAGAACATCCTGCGAGGATGTTCCCCCTTTTCAACTATCGAACACCCTCGGGGTTTCCAACCACCACACCACCGCACATCACGAAGGGGAGGCGAAAAACTACATGCGGTGGGCACCCCGATTCAAGAGCGCCCAGGACAAGAGCATTCGAGGCTTGACGCTTTTGCAGCTGGAAACCCAATCTTGGGACAAACTTACTTGGAATTAGTATATGGAGGGGTTTTAGGGCTCTAACGTGGTTAAGAGCGGTCAAATTGGCATGTTTGCCTTGATAAAAGCTATGTATTTCCCACTTCAGATAAGAGCAATGTGTAGATAAGAGCGCGTGTTTCGGCTTGGGTCAAGGGCCGCTCTTAAACCGGGGTACCCACCGACTGTACATGCTGCCAGGTGCAAGATAAGCACGAACGTGATCAGTACATACACTGCAGCCGTGCTGCGGCTGTGTGAGTGACACAACATGCTTTTCGTCGGTGGGTGAGTGATGTGCATATCGTACCTTTCGCAGTTGCGGCTGGCCCAGGCCCAAGCGCTCCCGGAGCCACTTGGTCTTGGGGGCAACGTGAGACGTCACGCGATAAGCCATCAGACGAGGGTGCCGCAGTATCAACTTCGCACAAAATTACAAATACAGGGGTGAGGAGTGGGGGGGGGGGGGGGGGGGGTCAGCGTACATTCCAGCGACAAACACGAAAAAAGGCGTTAATCAGGGGAGGGGGGGGGGGGGGGGGGTCAGGGTAAAATTCAGCTCACGACAAAATGTGCGCACAATTTTCGTTTTCGTGTTTTCACATTGATGTATTCGTACAGTATGAATCCCGAGTATCCCGAGTTGTGTTCCTGTTTGATCACGCGGGGTTAACAACTACCGTGCATCTCTGCACAGAAAGAAAGAAAAAACGTCAAGTTGCAAAAAAAAACGCTGTCCCTTTTCTGGGGTTCCGGCTGTACCCAGGCATGCGATCAGCGGCGCTCACTCACGCACAACTTATCTTAGCTTTGTCAACAATTTCACAACTTCATAATTTCACCTATATCTTCCCTCCCCCCTTGTGCTCCGTCATGAAAGGGACGCGTGGTCAATGGCCTATAGACTAAGACAAGCACCCCCCCCCCCCGTCCCCCCACCCACCCACCCCGCGCCGCGACTCATCCCCAAGATGACCCGACCCCCTAAACGAGCACGCTTCCTTACATTCCGCATGTCGCCCAGGCCCATGTCGAGTTCCCTTGTCAGCCAGCCGAGCAAAGGCATGGCGGTTTCGGCTCCGAGGGTGTTAAGAGTTGGGTAGCGCTTGCACATTTTGTTCACCTCCTGTCGGCAGTACGTGCAATTAGGCGCAATTAACGGGCACCACAGCAAACAAACCGAGGGGTGAGTGACAGCACCGAGCAACGACGTACGACAACAGAGTACCAGGTAATCAGCAACAACACCCGAGCAACGGAGCGCATCAACAAACCCGGCCATCAGCTAGAACACTTAGCAATGAACTGCAACGGTAAGCCGAGTAACAACACCGAGCAGCGAAAACACAAATAAATCTCAGTACCAACACCGAGCAAATGAGTACATCTACAACAATAAACTGGGTAACCAGTAACAACACCCGAGCAACGACGCACTCTGGCTCATAAAAGCTGGAACTGAAATTAATCTATGCTCCGCGCATAAGCAAACCTCATGTATCGGCAGTCCCTCCAGCCCGACGCTTCCAGCCCGACCAACCTTACCTGGGGAAAGCCAGGGCGGCTATTGGATTGGCGTTGACTCAAGCACCAGCCCAAAAAGGCTCCCACGCCACAGGGGGGGGGGCACTAATCGCACAAGGGGTATGCAAATAAAACTATGCACACCCTTTAGAACATGCTGGCGCTACAGCAGTCTGTTGCTGTTTTCCTGTAACCATTTCGTGGAAATCCTCGATTATGGTGAATCAGGTCAACGCGGGGTCAGAGTGCTTGGTTGGTGGCCCCTGCCAGCGGCTAATCGTACCGGGTATACCTGTACCTTGGGTCGGTGTCAAGGGCTTAGGTCTGGGTGAAACGAGGTCGGCGTGGGATCGGCGTACCAAGCGGAAGCAGGAAAGAGGTGTGCAAGTTTAATTGAATCCCGGTTTGCAATTAGGTGTCGGAACGACACAGCTTTCCATGTATTCGAGAAAAAGGTGGAGGCTCAACGCGTACGAGACGAAGGGCATTGTCCCTGCATTGACTACTTGTAACCAATTGGGTTTTGCAGAGACAAAATTTAAAGTGAACGCAACCCACTTTCTCCAGTAAGCGGAAGGTACCCAGCCCTATGATACGATCGGAGTCATCGTTTCCATCAAACCATCTTCTACCTTCGATACCTCCCGAAAGCTCAACAAAAAGAGTAACTGAAAACACACGTTGAGCTGGGAGATGGAACATGTTTTCATCGAAGCTCATCTTCGCAGGCTGTGTGTGATGCTTTGATCGCGCGTGTGACAGGGTGTGTATTCCCTCGTGGAGGAGGACACAGACAGGTCGGAGACTCCCCTGCTGATACAAACATGACGTGCGTACGCGTCGTGATAGGTACCACGTGTAATATATATTAATCTTGTATGACTTACAGGATATATATGATAAACTGGTGCATTCTTTCCAAAACCGTCAGATTTATCCCCTTAGAAGAATGTTTAGATTCCACGCACAGATTGAGCTGCCCCGCCCGCCCCCCCGATGATAAACTGGTGCATTCTTTCCAAAACCGTCAGATTTATCCCCTTGGAGGATTCATAGTTTCCACGCACAAATTGATCTGCCCCGCCCGTCCCCCCCCTCCCCCCCCCCCCACCCCCGCCTCTTTTGATCAAAACCAGGCCCCCACGTCCTTCAAAACGCCGCCCTCCCCTCACCGGTTATTCGAATTACAGGATTCACTTGATGAACTGATGCATTTCCTTCCACAGCTGTCAGATTTCGTCCCCCTCAAAAACGGGTTTTATAGTTTCCGCGCACAGACTGACAACATCACCCTGTTGACCGTAATAGCTACACTGTAGTTGCAAGGGGAGTCGCCGACCTATATCCTTAATGAGGACACACAACCCGTAATACGCGCGATCGGAGTATCACACACAGCTTGTAAAGATGAGTTTCGACAAAATATTCGATCTCACGGCTGGAGTGTACTTTAACTTCTATAATACATATTCTTACAATATATACGAGTATAAAAAAATATTTTTAGCAGTACGTGGTAGTCTTTTCAGGGGAGCAAGCGGTGTAGTCGGGCTTTTTCAGGCGCGAGTAGTGAGACGTATGTACCCGTAGCATGAACCTGGCACATCGTAGGCTGGCGCCCAATTTCATTTATATATTTTACACGCCCCCCCCCCCCGCCCCAACCCCCCCCCCCCCCCCCCCCCCAATAATAAACTGGTGCCAAAACCGTCAGATTTATCCCCTCCAAAGGATTTATAGCTTACATGCACAAATTGCCCCCCCTCTCCCCCCCCCCCCCCCTCCAAACCCGCTCGCTTTTGATCAAAACCAGGCCCCCACGTCCTTCAAAACTCCGCCCCCCCCCCTCACCGGTTATTCGACTTACAAGATTCACTTGATAAAAGGATACATTTCCCTTCACAGCTGTCAGATTTTGTCCCCCTCAGAAAAGGGTTTTATAGTTTCCGCGCACAGACTGACTAAAATCATCCTGTTGACCCTGATAGCTACACTGCAGTTGTAAGGGGAGTCGCCGACCTATATCCTTAACGAGGACACACAACTCGTAATGCGCGCGATCGGAGTATCACACACAGCTTGCAAAGATGAGTTTCGACGAAATCTTCGATCTCACAGCTGGAGTGTATTTTCATTTTTTATAATATATTTTTCTGGCCGAGGCATTAGTTGCGTCAGCTTGTATGATATATGCGTATACCACTCGTGGTTTTGTTGTTTGTTTCCGTGGGGTATTCCGCCACTCCAGAGTGACTGGAGCCTGTCCTGTGACCACGGACTTGATTATGCGAGTAAATGTGAGAACAGCAACAACAACAACAACAACATACCGAAGTCAACAGGACGAAGCGGTTCAGCTTAGAATCGCATACATACCAGGTAGCTTTTTACAGCAGCTACTCGTAGCGCGAGTCTAGCGCGGGTGGGTGTGGCATGGGTTTACACAAACAAACAAAAAAATACGTCGGCTGTGACTTCGCATGACCGTTTGCGCCAGCATCTTTGCCGGTCTGTGTTGCGTTTAGAAAATTAAGATACACGACACTTTTAGTGGAGGGCAATAGGGACCTGGTACGAGTATACATGAGACGTCAGCTTTCGATGACAATGCTGTCAGCAAGCAGCGAAAGATTTACGAGGAAATATGAAATACCCAAACACATATGGACCCCCAAACAGGAAAGTAACTTTGATGGATATTCTGCCGTATTACCTGAATATATTTAGTCTATATTTGCACACTTCTACTTTCCAGCTCCTGGACAAGCCGTGGTCACAGGTGTCGTCCCTTCTCCCTCCGGTTCTTGCCTTCAATTTTTATCGCGCATGGGGTTCAGCAATCCCACTGCTCGTCGATTTTTCATCGAGTGTTGCTAACTCACGCTCTCGCGCTTTCCGCAAGTGAATTTATTCACAAGAAAAAGTCCTCACGAAGTTATACTGCACGAGTATGCACTCGGGGGATTCGAACTCACGGAAGTGGCCGCAGGTACGTACCAGGCTCGAGGATAACCTGATACGCCACCCGGGGCGATCGAAAGATTACACTGGTACCTGGTACCAGGTATCCATTGTGAGCATGCTGCTGCTGTTCACTTCACAGCTGTCGTGGTCACGCCATAGTGCGGTACCCTTTAGTGCGTGGTCGCACTTTAGTGCGGCGAAAATCGCTTGTCACGACCTCGTCCTAGATAATACCGCACTACCGCCCTAAGAATGTAATAATAGGAATAGCTCGGGGTCCCACTTTAGTGCGTTTTACTGTCATTTGTTAAGGCACAGCACTAGTACCAACGAGAGACCACGACGGTACCATCAATAGTAGGCTTAGACCAAAGGAAACAGGACACGAGTACGAGTAGTTTGATTGCATTCCCGACTGATGACGTCTGACACCACGTATCGTCGCATCTTAGTATACTTTAGGTTTCGTTTGCGCCTTTTTCTCCTGGGGTATTCCTCTAGACTACAGCGTGACTGGAGTCTGTCATGTGACCACGGACTTGATAGAGCGAGTTAATGTGAGAACAGCAACAACAACAACTTCGTACCTGTGGTCTCGTGCCTGATGGTTGTTGTTGTTGTTGTTCTCACATAAACTCATCGTACAATAGCGACTGGAGCCTGTCCTGTGACCACCGACTTGATTATAGCGAGCTAATGTGAACAACAAAATTATATCCTACATACGCATGCAATACGTACTCCGCGGGCGAAAAAAAACAAAAAATGAATTTTTTTGTCGACTGGTCGGTGTGGGAGGGGCTGTCCCTGCTAAATCCTTGAATGATACATTCAAGATTGACTCGGACAAAATACTCAGTGGTATGAGACGCATTATACCAGGTACAGACTACAAGAAAACACGTATTAATACACGGAAACTACAGCAAATCAGATAGTATTTTACTGGTAGATAGTGATGTCATCAGGAGCAAGATGTTAAAAGTATGCAAATCTGAGGTTTGATCTAAATCCTCTTTGGTCGATCTATCTCAAAGCTCAAGTGTATTATCTTCATTTAAAAAATACATTACAAAAATAACAATACACTCCAGCTGTGGGACCGAAGATTTTGTCAAAGAAACTCATCTTCTTGCATGCTGTGTGTGATACACCGATCGCGCATATTACGGGTTGTGTGTCCTCATTGAGGATATACCTCGGCGACTCCCCTCGCAACTACAGCCGTGTAGCGATCAGGGTCAACAGGGTGATGCTAGTCAGTCCGTGCACGGAAACCAGAAAACCCGTTTTTGAGGGGGACAAAACATGACAGCTCTATATCTACCAGGTACATTAGACATGCTAACGCCGTTGCCGCTATCATTCGAATCAACCTGCTAACCGTACGTGGCATGCTCCATACTGGTAGGGCGGCCTTACGGGTTCGTACGATAGCCTTACGATGGAAGAAAAAATTATACTGCCTAGACGTCCTACCCGCCTAGTATCCACGGCAAACGGTCAAAGCCCGGGTGCTTGCGAGTATTGACGGCTATTTTGGGCGGGTACCCTGATACCCGTGACGTACAAAACGATCGTGTTTGGAACGAATGACGATTTGGTAACGCAGCCGGTACGACATACGGCCCCAAGTTATTCACGGCGGTACTGCGTGTGGCCGGGAAACGCTTCCTCCTCTCCGATGCAGCCATCACGGACAACATGGTGCAGCTCCAACGAAAGAAGGAGGAAGGCGAGAAGAAGGGCACACCACGCACAGGCAGAGTCGACGGGCGGGGAGGGAACGAGGAGGAGGAGGTGCAGAGGTTGTGGGGTATGCCGTACGCTGACGATGCGGGCATCGTATCGCAATCACCAGAAGGGTTGGATAGGATGATGACGGTGATCGTGACTGCGTGCTCGGCGTTCGGGCTTACGGTCTCCGAGGCGAAAACGGAGATGATGTGCCTGCAGGCTAAAGGTGGCGGGAAGGTGTCGTTCGCCATCAATGCAGCCTGCCAGTTACACAAACAAACGGTCCAGTTTGTGTACTTGGGCGGCGCTATCAGCGCAAACAGAGACCTCAGCATCGAGATAACGCATCGTCTTCAAAGGGCTTGGGCACGCTTCCAGCGGTACAAGACGGAAATCTATGATCGCCCGGGCGTGCGCTTACGGTTGAAAGTGCGATTGCTGAAAGCCGAGGTGATCGATACACTACTCTACGGTTGCATGACGTGGAGCCCGAACAAGCCTGACTATGACAGGCTACGACAGGTTCACCACTCCATGCTCCTCTGATGCCTCGGATGGCGGAAACGGAAGCGCGACGACTACACCCTATCGTACGCCGACGCGCTTGCCAAGACAACTTCCGCGAGCGTAGAGGCGATAGTGAGCAAACGGAGGATATTGTTTGCGGGATTCGTAGCACGTATGTGGGGGAAGCGTCTGCCACAGCGGGTAATGTTTGGGGAGCTTGTTGGGGGGAAGGGCTATTTAGAGGGGCAAAAGAAGGACTGGATGGTGCACCTGAAGGAGGACATGTCGGCTTTTCGAATGAAGTTTGAAGGGTGGCGAAATGATCCACAGAAGGCCGGCAAATGGTTTCGACTGGTAGAGGAGGGAGCAGAGTCCTTCATGCCGAATTAGCATAACGCGGAGAGATGCAGAGCTGCAGAGCGACACGCAAAGGCCGCGGCAGCGCCATCTAATGTGGGCATCTCTAAGCGGCCGGGGGGGGGAGGGGGGAGGGGGGGGGGGGGGGAGGGGGGAGGGGAGAGAGGGAAAGGGGGGAGAGGGGGGGTCCTGCCCAAGAGAAGTCTGGGTCTAGCCATCATCGTCAATAGCCTTCACAACTTTACCGTAACGCCGGTCTGATGTATTCGCCTTGTTGCGTTCTCTCTCCCAGTGTCATTGATGCACTTGATACCCTCTATGAGCCCAATGCCGTCTCTAGTCAGCTCCTAGGGTCTGATAGTATGGTGCTTTTTTTCCCTTTTCCTTTCTTCCTCTTCTTGTATTCTCTTTTCTTTTTCTTTCTGTCATCTCTTTTTATTTTCTTGTGTTTTTTCCAATTGACTTGAGTCTGACGTGCGTATGCGTAGCGATAGGTACCACGTGTAATATATACGTGGAATACCGTAGTCCTTTCTGGGGGACAAGCAGTGTAGTCGGGCTTTTTCAGGCGCGAGTAAGGAGACGTATGTGCCAGTATGCACCTGGCACATCGTAGGCTGACTCCCGATTTCACTTTGTTACGTTTTTCTGGCGGAGGCATGAATTGCGTCAGACATGATATATGCGTGTACCACTTTTGGTTTTGTTTGTGTTTTTTCCCTGAGGTATTCCTCCACTCCAGAGTGACTGGAGCCTGTCCCGTGACTACGGACTTGATTATGCGAGTTAATGTGAGAACAACAACAACAACAACAACAACAACAACGGCCCCAAGGGGGACGTAATATCGGGGATGATGATTTACCATCCCCGGGGTTTCGAAGGTAAACCAACCTGTACCCCGTTACCCAGGTATCGGTTGGTACCCAGGGGTACTTAAGTGTTTTCGGCAGCGAGATGTGAAGGGGGCAGAAAGAAGAGGCCCATGATTTGGTGCAGTAATGGCGATTTGATCATGCCAAGAGCTAGTTGTGCACACCTCATTGCATTACTTGTGGTATGCTGTGTGCTTGCTGGCGTTGTCACGTCCTGATCGGCCAATACGGGTGCGCAATTTGCGAAAAGAGAAAAAAAACATGATGAGGACCGAGAGAGGATCATCACCGAACGAAAGCAAAAAAACGGGCACACACGTACATACCGGTCACTTGGTACCTGGTGCTTTGCAGGGTACCTGGCAGTACTGGATGAACGAGAGCACAGCGCAGCACGGCGTGGCGCTTTACCGCAGGACAGGGCACGTCACCGCACGGCGCTGCTGAGCTAGTACAGCATAGCTGAGCTGAGCTGAGCTGGCAGTGCATTTTTTGTGATTCAACAACGTAGTACGACGAACCTGTTGTATCTGTACGACTACGGTGCTTCGAATGATACTCGCCACGTACGAAAGAGTAAGTACAGCACAGCACGCGGCACGGCACAGCACCGCACCGCATTGCAACAGACGTCAGGGCACGGTACTGCACGATACCCCACGGTGCTGCGCTGTTGAGCTGAGCTGAGCTGAGCTGAGGAGCTAAGCTGGGGTCAGCTGGGACCTGGTATGAGTGAATACTCGTAAAAATTCGTGGGGACTTTTTCTTGCGCACAATTTGACTTGCGGAAAGTGCGAGAGCGTGAGTTAGCAACAATCGATGAAGAATCGACGAGCAGTGGGATTGCTGAACCCTAGGCGCGATAAGACTTGAAGGCAAGAACCGGGGGGGAAGGGACGTCACCTGTGACCACGGCTTGTCCAGAAGCTGGAAAGTAGAATTGTGTGAAAAATAATCAAATAGCGGTACGAAGTAAAGAAAAAATGATACTTTCTATAGACTACTCTTAAGCACATCTTTGCACATTTCTTTCCATTTTGTTCGTTTTTGTTTTCTTTCTGATCCTTCTCTTGCTTTTTCGTTGAAAATAGTCTGCCGTGCTTTTGCATTTTCGGCGCTGGTATTCATTGCGGTTGGCATTGCGCGACCAAACCACCTTGCTGTATTTGCCATGTCTAATCTCTGTGTTGTAGTTTGTGACCGCAGCGGTCGTCTCTGCTCTGGCTCTAGGCGGCATCAGCAAAGACACGGATTGTGCTGGATGTAGATGGGTGGAAACATCAGTGCAATGTGAAGAACACACACACGTACGCAGACAAATAGACCGCTCGAAACAGAATAGACCAATCGAAACATATGCACACTTGTCTCGTCAGAAACAGCAGTGCGCAGGTGATTATTTAGCCATGCGCCATGTGGCAATGCTCCTACTCATACAGAGGGTCATTCGAAATCCAATATGATTGCTTCCGCCGATGGTGTTTGGATGGCGTCGTCTGCCGTGTTGCTAGTCTTGATAGTTGATGGCTGTCTGTTGCGATTTGTTGTTGATTTTGGGCCGTACCGCCGTGATTCCCTGTTTTCAAGTGTTTCTTCTTTTTTCTTTTTTTTCTTCCTTCATCTTTTATTATTTCTTCTTTTTTATTTGCAAATGGTTTGGTGTCTGGTGTGCTGGCGATCATACTTTTGTTTTGTTCCCGCGTCCTCATTGCGGTTGAAATTACACAGACAGCAGTGCAACATCACCGCCGTGCTGTATTTGCAATGTGCAATGCTATATTGGTTGTGTATCTGTCTTAGTTTGTGGCCACAGAGCTAGTCATCTATAGGAGGCATCAGCGCATACAGCAGCAGTGTCCTGGATGTAGATGGGTGCAAATTTCAGTTTAAAAAGAACACACACACACGTACGCACAGGAACTGAACCATGAAAAAAAAGAAACAGCTCTATGATTGAAAGGGGTTCAACATGGAACAAGTCTAACGGAAACAAACAAGCTATTAATAATATCAAATGCCATCTGCTGTACGTACGTACTTGTGGCAGGTTTCAGGTTTATAATCTTGGCCGGTGCTATTCCCGGTGTAACGCAATGTAGTCCACGGGATATTGCTTCTGCGTCTTCGTGCATCGCTCTGGGTGCAAGAGCGCGAATCGGCAAGTCTTACGACAATCGAGGGGCGTTGGGAACACGGCATCACCTATATTGAACCCTTTGCATCTACAAGCTGTTTGAAGTGCCTGGTATGATGTAAGGCGATAAAATTCAGGCAAACACAAGGGGTGGGAGGGGCGACATCATCTGCATCCACGGCTTGTCCAGAAGGCCCTTGAGGCCGGAGTTGTGACGGTAGAGCTTCCACACGTAGGACAGATCACCGATCCCGATAGATGACCCGGATCCTTCAGGGGGGATTTGCGTGGCAGCTCATGTTACAGGATGGGAGCCGTACGACCTGTATTATTTAGCACTTGTTTCCTGGGTTGGATCTGTACTCCATACATGCAGATCCTGGACAACATGTTGTAACGGCAGATACAGGGCGCACTGTGCGATCTAGAGTGCCACCTGTCCGAGGTTGCAAAAGCTTCCCACGAATTGAGCTGGAAGAACGCGAAACAAGAAAGTGGTCACCAATTAGCTCAAAAACGAAAAAAATATACCTGGTACCAAGCAAGGTCGTATCTCTTTTTTAATATGCCGCCAGCCACGCGTCAACACGTTCGGTGTTTTGCGTGGCTACTTGAAAAATTCCGAAATCTACGTTCGTTCCTCGTGACAACGTATCATGTAAACATGACAAAAACCAAAGTTTTGTCTGACTGCAATGGTCAACCCACGTTCCGAGCTGCTGACACACAATTAATACTACTTTAGAGCAGTATAGGACACTTATTAACAAAAAAGAAATAATGAAGAGAAATACTCTACCCAGGCTGGGTTTCTTATTTGGGAGAGGTGAGAAGCGAGGGGGACGCAGCAGCAATTTTTTAATGCCTTTGCTATGAGACAATGCTATGTTGATTTGAGACAATGCTATGTTGATTTGAGACAACGCTATGATCATGATTGAATCGGCAATATTTTAGTAGACCGACCACAAACTATGATAATCGACAACTCCACTGCCCATCGCTGCAGCTATGTATCCTACCTGGTACTAGGCACCGCCAGTGCCAGCCATCAGGGTGGAATACCTGGTAACACGCGGTGGTAGGCAAGAGCGGGGCATATCCCCTTTACGCCGCCGGTGCCCTAATGCATATCCCCATGCAACTATTAATATTAATATTGCAATATTTCTGCAAAAATCAACACATCACCAGCTACAGCACACGAAGCAGCCTCGCACATGTGCAATGGAATGCTGGTGTAGCAGCACCTCGAGCCATCACACAAATGTTACCGCAACGAGCTAACAAGGACAACGTTAGGTCACCATCAACAACAACAGCAACGAACAAACCCGACAGCAACGTGCAACCTCGAACTCTCGTGGAATGTACTTGTATGACACGTACGTACTCGAAACATGACACAGCAATGTACGAATACGTACGTAAGCGACACATGCAGCACTACGAGTACTAGTCTAGACTATATACACACCGCCTGTGGTCTGTGGTCCTCCATCTCATTCGACAAAAAAAACTCACCGCGAAGGTAAACTTGAAGTCTCCTAGGCACGACATGGGCAGCTCCTTCTCCTCGACAATGATGGCCGCATCTCCTACAAGCTCGGTAGCAGTAGCAGCAGCGACATCTGTCGCGGCAGCAGCCGTACTTCCCACCTGTGCCGCTGGCGCCTGTGGCTGCGCCTGCGAGGACAGGAGCGCTGCCTCCTCACCAAGCCCATCCCCGTCTGCGTTGATATTACTTACAGCAACGCCATCGTTGACCCCAGCAGAGGGAGGAGGAAGCTCTGACACTGTTGTTGGCAACGCTGCTGCCTCCGCTGCTGCTGCTGTTGGTGCTACCGTCGCCGCTGCCGTTGCTGCTGCTGTTGCGGCGGCGGCTGCTGCAGAAATCGATCTCAGGCCGGCCGATTTCCTGCTGCTTTTTTGCGCCGCCTCAATAATAGCAGGCGTATCCCTAACACGTTTCTCACGAGATTCATCAACGCCGCCACGTGAACTCCACCCCCCTGTTGGCTGCGAGCGCTTGCGTCCGGCAGCAGGTTCTGCTAGTGTCGCAGCAGATATCCCGGCCCCATGCTGTTCCGAGTCTGGCAGGGAGGCTGCTGCTGTGGCGCTGCTGTGCAATGCTGCTGTGGTCGGGCCGTTAATGGTCTTGGGTAGACCTGAGCTAGCAGTTGGGAATTCCAATTCCCCGTGAATCATAGGTAAAGTTCCAACTCTGGTGCTGGCGGACAAGATGCCGTGAGGGGCAGAGGTTGCTTCGGTGGTGGAGCTTCTTGGAGCTGCAGGTATGGATGGCATCGCGGCCCGCTATCTGCCCAGCTGCGACCAGAGATGGTGACGGTGGGGTTGGGCGGAGGAGCCGCAGCAGCTGCGGTGCGTGGTCGTTACAGCAGCAGTCAGCGCAACAATTTGACCCACGTATGTACTTAAAACTTCAACACCGTCGCAGCAGCGGCAGCACGTGAGGCGCTGAGAGGATCCACGTTGCACTGGATGGCTATCGCGTGGCTATCGCAGGAGCTAGTTGGGGCGCAGGTGCAATGACTGGGTGACTTGTGGGCGTGGTGCATAAACACAGGAACCCTCTTGTGTGTGTCTGCCGGGCTGAGGCTAAGGGGGGCCAAGAAAAAATTGAAAAATTAAAATGCACGGGGTTTCCGCCAACTATTTAGCTGTATTTAAACGGGGTTGGGGTGCGTGACAGTCCCTCGTGAAAAGCGCATGACGCCTTACTCACCGACTCTAAAGTCCCAAGCAGAGGACGGAGACACACACGGCTGTAGTTTGTAAGCTGGTCATGAGGGGGGGGTTAAAAAGCGCTCGGCGGGCATGGGCAGCGAAGGGTGTCTTTGGCGTTGTGGAAGTGCAAGCAAAGGCTCCGCCGATACTTGCATTGACGAGAACGGCTCGTGAATTGCCTCGCATTTGCAATGCCCGACGGCTGACATTTAGCAGTGGAAAGAGCGGTAAGGCATCGTCAGCAGCAGCCGAGGAGGAGAGGGGGGGCGAGGAGGTGCTCCCGGGAGCATTCAAGTGAGCAGATAAAGATATTGTATTGCCCAACAGAAATTAGTGGTAGAGAAAGCCAACCTGCAGCAGCAGCAGCAGCATTCCTGTGTGATTGGGAGTTTAAAAACTTAAATTTCCATTCCACACTTTTTTTTTCCCCACACTTTTACTTTCCAGCTTCTGGACAAGGCACATTTTTTTTTTTTTTTTTCCTCACACTATCTGTTACTTTCCAGCTTCTGGACAAGCCGTGGTCACAGGTATCGTCCCTCCTCCCCCCTGGTTCTTGCCTTCATTTTTTATCGCGCAAAGGGTGCAGCAATCCCACTGCTCGTCGATATTTCATCGAGTGTTTCCAACTCACGCTCTCGCGCTCTCCGCAAGTCAATTTGTGCACAAGAAAAAGGCCCAACGAATTTATGCGAGTATGCACTCGGCGGGGCTCGAACTCACGAAACTGACCTATACCAGGCTCGAGGATAACCTGATACGCCACCGGGGCGACCGGCTCAACACTATTAATACCTGATTAACACAATCACCCGCTCGTCGCTGGTACCTGGAACAACAGCAGTCCCAAGGCTTACATCACACCAGCATAATACCTCTTGATACGAATTTCAGTTACCAAAAACCAGTGGAGCACTCGCAACAAACGTGGTTGCTTAGGGGACATCTCGTCGAGATTTTTCCTTAGGCGCATCGCTCGGCGGTTGCGCTTTCACCTTTATCGAGAAAATCAATCTCAAAAGTTGTCCAATGGGGTGTGTTGTCTTGCGTGTTGACCTAACAGGTACGAAGCAATTACCTGGTCCATCGGTACATGGGCAGCTAGTTGCGCGTCTGCGCCTGGGCTCAGGACTGCTCGTATGGGCTGCTGCTGTGACGACAATGGTGCAGTGACGATGCATCATGTTCTTGGCGTGATTGGGCTTTGCGTTGACTTTCCCATCATATGAGCTTCTGCAGTACCTGGTACCTGGTAGACTGCTGTGGTATGTGGGTACTGCTGCAGCAGTTGCTATCGGCGACGCTTTCAAGCACCCTCTGCCGTCTCCATTAGTGAGGAAAAATCATACCAGACACAGTATGCACAGTACTATTAATAAGTAAATACAGGAAGCAACAGCACGGCGATAAGGTTCTGCATGCCTGCATATTGAGACTTGTTGTTGTTGTTGATGATCTTACAGTCACTATCTACCCCGTGTACCCGACAACTCGCAAGGCGTCTGCATGTACATAGGCATTGCTTGTGTATCTTACGAGGTTTTCCATCGGAGTGGTCGTAATGAGGGTGACGCAAGAAACTAGGCTTACCTTGGCAGCAGCAGAGCTTGTTCAATATTATTCAAAGCAGCGGCAACAGCAGCAACCACAGCAGCAACTGCACTTTGTATGCTCACTGCTCACTATGAAGGGTTGAGACCGAGGACGAGTGCACGGATAAAGCGTATAGACATAAAAGGATGTTCAGAAGACATGTGCACGTAATGTATGATCGCTTTTGAACGCTTGCACTACGTACAAGCGCGGTTGTACCGATGATCGCGGGAGAGAGCAGCAGTAGAATATATCGAACCACCATCGAACACACACAGGATCCAGTACCTGATTGTCAAAGGCCCCCACATAAACCATAAAGAAGCGGTACTAGTTTGTCACGCACTTCGTACACACACGAGTCAGCCGTACCTATTTGTCACGGACTCCCCTCGACCATATATACGGGCAGTATCATTCCATTAAAGCCCCGGTCGTATCGTGACCATCATGGACTGCCTCCGTGAGGCAACCTTCCGCCCCACGAAGCCTCGGCGCACATATCAATAATGCTTCCGCATATACTATGAAACCCAAATGTCTGCAGACCAGTATCTGAAACCGTAGTGCCACGAACACCGTGGTCAAACATCGATAGAAGCTCCTTAGTTCTTCGCGCGGGCTATTGGTCAAAGCTGCCTTCACGGATCTAATTAAATAGCGTGCTGTCACATTTAGGCTGAAAGCTGTCTTAGGTGGACTATTTTTCAAATTAGCTGTCTACTAGTAACGAGCTGGCAAATAACTCCGACTCGTTTTTTTTTGCAGTCTTGTCGAGGTTTGTAGGAAAGCAGTACCAGGTAGAGTGCCAAGCAGAACACAGGCGGAGTACGACGAGTGCTCGTGTAATACCAGGATGATCGCCACCCTCCGCAGTCTATTAATTGGCGTCTAATGCCGGCATAGGTTGACCTGCCATCTTCAACGCACTCTCAACTCGCAACTACTGCTGTGCCTTTCGATTGGCACGGCTTGTACGTACGTGAAAATAAACACCAGCACTTTAATGTATGGTGGTGAAATCTTATTGTTTTTGTTGGTACTTTTCCATTGGTACTTATCAGGGATGTACATTGCAGCCAACGGTAAACACACATAGCGAATTACGTTTTTGTATTTTCCGTTGATGCGATCAATTTTCCTGTCGGGCCATGACATAATACTACTGTTAGTACTCTGGTGCTACTTCCATTCCTGCATGGGTTCGCTCGCTGTACTGCTATTGTTCGTGTTCTTTTACAGCGCTTGGACCGTTTTTCGCGTCTACCCAATTTCCCGCCCCCCTGCGTTCGACTGCTTTGTCTCCTGCACCGGTGTCGCCATGCCCTGCCACCGCCTCCGCCGCCTCCGCTGCTGCTGGTGCTGCTGATGCTGCAGGTCTCCAATCACGAAAGCGCTGTGGGAGATCCGCCGCGCAGAGATGAAGTTTCAGGTAAAAACATCATGTCTAGCGAATGAAAAAAGCCTGCAGCGATTCATGTAAACGCGGCACATCGCCGACCGATGTGAGCACTTGGGCGCGGGCGCTTGTGCTTACGTAGCACTTGTGCTTAGCGTTGCAGTTGTGCATATAGAGCATCCATGCGCTGCATTTGTTCGTACCATTCAAGATGGAAATGTAGTGACAGCTTGGGCTGGGATGTACTTTTGAGTACCAAGAAGGCCCCTATATTTCCGTTCAGAGCGGTGGCATTTATGCGTACTCGTAGCATTTGTGCATGTCATATCATGCCTGGCAGCGTTTTTTGTGCGTAGCTGTTATTCGCTGCGCTTTGGGGTTCGTCTTTACCTAAAATGGGCGACCTGAGGGGGTGTGTGCTGGTGTGATGATGATGCATCATCGCGAGGGCGACGCCGAAAATGGCCTCACCTTTTACGGCTGGTGAGTTGCCGTAAAGGAAATTTTCGGGTTTGTGAGAGCGACGCTGACAACTACCCCGCATTTTACCGCTGGTTGGTTTTGCCTGTTTGGAAAGTATCGTGTTTATTTCATTCCGCGGGGCAAACGTATCTCCCCCCCGTCCTGCTCTATTTCGTTCGGCCAATCAACCGTGCCCCCCGTCCTGCTCTATTTCGTTCTGCGGGTTAACCCTTGTTCATCTTTTTTTTCTCCTTTTTTTTCTTTTTAGCCTCCGGCGGATTCAGCTCGTAAAGATATCAGTCCACTTTAAGTTCGACGCGTTTTGTCCACAATGGTAGTTCAGTGCTATTTGACAGAAAGGGTGCAGCAGTGGGCACCCCGATTTAAGAGCGCTCGAGATGAGAGCATGCGGGACTTGACAATTTAAGCGCTGCATTCCCGACGCGGCGGTAGAACACTTAAAACTAGAATAGGATCATTTTAGGAGTTGGAAAAGGCTTAAAAGCAACCAAGTCGGCATAAATGTCACGCCCATACTAAAACTTACATATTTTCTCGCTACAGGTAGGGGAAATAATGTGCAGTTAAGAGCTCTTCTCTCCGCTGGTCACGGGGTGCTCTTAGACCGGGGTTTCCGCTGTAATGTTTTTTTTTTCGTCTGATCCTGGAATTTGTACCGCAGGAGACGCGCAGAGAGGCCGGAGATAAAAGTCCATCCGAAGATCTCAGGGCGGTACCACCGTCTCTCAGCCGCAGCGCCATCCACTACCCGTTTTCCACGGACTCGTTTCTTCGAGAAGATTACCGCAACCCTTCGGGCCTTGTGCGGGTAAGTAGGCGTGTGCTCCGGGGCGGCACGGGGTGCGCGATATGTGGGTGGAGGAGGGGTGTTTTGTGACTGTAGAGGGATGGTTGGGGGGTGGAAGGGGGGTGGGAGGCGTGTACTCGTTTCATGCATGGCCGTAGTCGTACGGCCATAGCTATTAGGCCCTCGCATCCCATCAATGTTGGGGCGGAGGAAGGGGGGGGGGGAGGGGCGCGGCACTCTCTGTGCTCTTGCTTATTTTCTTGCTTATTTTCGGTGAGTCGTGCGCGGCCGAAGCTTTGCAATCGCTGTGATGCCTGGTTGTGGTAGCCCCCCCCCCCCCTTCCCCCCCCCCTCCCCCTTCATCTTGATTTCCCCCCCCCCCGCGAAATCAACCTACTGTAGTGTCAAGCAGTTATCTCCTAGGACGTGCACAGCTTTGCAGGAACTGCACCCATACGTTTGTGGGACAAACCACGGCAGGGCTCCCGCAGTAAGGCGGTATTCCCATCCCCGTATAAGGCGGGATCCCGATATAAAGCGGTCGAAATTGCTTGGCGTGCTTGGGGAATTACACTTTTAACATGGAATAAATAGTGCGGCTTTCCCCTGTAACGCGGTATCCCCCTATAAACGCGATATCCTTATATAAGGCGGTGTCCCGATATAAGGCGGTCAAAATGGCTTGGCGTGACTGGGGAATTGCACTTTTAACGTGGAATGAATAATGAATAGTGCGGCTTCCCCCTATAACGCGGTATCCCCCTTTAACGCGGTATCCCTATAACGCGTTATCCCTATGTAAGGCGGTATCCCTGTAACGCGTTATCCCTATGTAAGGCGGTATCCCTATATAAGGCGGTCAAAATCGCCTGGCGCGACTGTGGAATTGCACTTTGAACGTGGAATGAATAATAAATAGTGCGGCTTTCCCCTATATGGCGGTCATATTGCTCTCTATAGTGTACACCACACCACCGCCGCCTTACTGAGGGAGGACCCCTACTGTTATACTATTACACTACTGTACTGGTAATTAGTGTGGATACTTTTTGCAGCGGTAGATTGTTTGATGAGCGTGCCAACAGCCAATAGGGTGTTTGCTGAATATTGGCACAAATGAGTCGTTTCACAGTAGCCTCCCCAACTTTTCTTGAACGAAATGGCTGGTTTTGAAGCCAGATCCTGGCCGTATCTCCTGAAATACAGTGTAGCCTTTTGCCACCCCTACCTCAACGTTTGATAAGATAGCCATTCCTTGGCGAACAAAACAAAATATGTTGGTTTTTTTTTTCATAGCATCCTTCGTCGTGTCGAGCAGCCATGAAACGTTCGTTAAAGAAACAAAATCGCTATCGTAGTAGAATCAGCCACATAATTGTTTTTGGGTAGGAAAACAAAAACATGCAATGTGAGCATTGAAACCGACGAACATCGTATAAAACCAAGGCCACCCCAACCTACGAAATACGGGTGAAAACTGCAATTTAGGTCCGTTTTTTCTCAGTTTTTCGTTGGTTGGGTTGGGTAAACCCAAGGCCCATCCAACCTACGAAACACGGGTTAAAAAAAACTGCCATTTAGGTCCGTTTTTTCCCAGTTGTTCATTGGTTGGGTTGGGTTGGCCGTGGGTTTTTATGCTGTTCGTCGGCGTCAATACTACTAGTATTTTTTAAAGCTAAAGTACACTACAGCTGTGAGATCGAAGGTTTCGTCGAAACTCATCTTTGCAAGCTGTGTTCGATACTCCGATCGCGCGTATTACTGGGTGTGTGTCCTCATTGCGGATATAGACCGGCGACTCCCCTTGGACTAGCCTGTACCAGGGTCAACAGGGTGATGTTAATCACTGTCTGCGCGGAAGCTCTGAAACCCGTTTTTAAGGGAGTAGTACTACATGTGTTTTTCCCTAGCCAAATGAATTCCGAATCTTGCAAACACACTGATTTTTTCTGGGCCAAAGTGCCCCTTTACAACTGGAAACCCGTTTTTGGGGACAAAATTACTTGGATTCAGTATAGGGAGGGGTTCGGGGGCTCTAAAGGGGTTAAGAGCAAATAAAGTGAGTCGGGTATTGTTTGTAGTAGTGCAAGGGTTATGCGGAGGAACCCTCTGGAGAACATCGGGACGCTCGTGGTGATGTATGTCACGGGCACCCGTTCATCAGACGGGCTTGGAACGTTTGGGAAACCCTTTATTCGGGAGAGGGTCAAAGGCGTTGAGTGTAAGCGCAAGTAGACCTTTCACCTTGCCGGAGTTTCGTTTTTTGGCCCTAGTGACGCTTCAACACCTGGGTAAGCTGAAGATATCTATGTTGATATTATTTCATATGTCTGATATTCGGCTGTCGTGTAGCTCTGGTTGTTGTATTTTCAAGCATGGCGTTTTTAACACCTGGGTGAATAGTAAATATGTCGTTGTTTCGTCGGTAGTCCGCATGCCTGAAAGGAGTTCGTTGCTTGTGAAACGGCGTTCGCTGTCGTGAAACGGGGTTCGTTGATGCCGGCCGGCAAAATCTTTCCGCTCTCTAGATTGGGCGAGTCCTAGAAGACCTGGACGCTTTGGCGGGAAATATCGCGTTCAAGCACTGCTCGGAAGACCCCTCCTTTCCCCTTTTGGTTACCGCCTCCGTGGACAGGCGAGTGAAACCCCGAGCATAGCCCAACCCATGCCGACACGCCACCCCGGACTTGATGCCAGCAGCATGTTGACATTCCTTAACAGCTTTCTTTGACGCGTCCGTCACCTTGGTACTTGGCGTACGCACCCCACCCTTTTTTTTTCTCCCTTTCTTTTTCTGCTTCGCTTCGTTTTCGTTTTCGTTTTCGTTGGTATTTTCAACCGGCTTTTTCTTTGTTTTTTGTTTCGTCTTTTGTTTGTCCTCCTTTTTTTTTTTTTTTCGTCTTAACATGTCTTTTGCTGTTATTATTCCTCTTGGGTTCGTTTTCGCGTTTTCTCGCCCCCTTCTCAGGATCGTTCTGAAACGTCACCCGCGTTTAGACGTTGACATGACCTTGATGGGAAGGGTGGTGTGGACGGGAAGGTCTTCGATGGTCATCAACATGAGGCAAGCACGATCACGCTACACACATCGAACAGGTCACGACTTAGATCCTGTAGATCATATAGATCCTATTGATGTCGATATCATATGTTGGGCAGAATCTGTGTACCATGAGCACAGATCTAACCCAGGAAACACGCGCTAGATTATGCAGATCGTACGGCTCGTACCCGGCAACATGATCTATACAGGTTAAGCTTTTCATCTAGGCAAGGCATCTGTCCGCCGTGAAAAACATAGATCATTAATAGGGATACAGTTGTTGTTGTTGTTGTTGTTGTTGTTGTTGTTGTGGTTGTTGTTGTTATTGCTGTTGTTGTTGGTGATGTTGGTGTTCTCATATTAACTCGCATGTTCAAGTCAGTGGTCACAGGACAGGCTCCAGTCAGTCTGGGCATGTGTGGAATGGAAGAATACCCCAGGGAAAAAATAAAGCAAACCTAAAGTGGTACACGAATATATCATGGCTGAAGCAAGCCATGCATCCGCCAAAAAAATAGAATAATAGCATACTAATGGTAGTATAATAGCCTACACCGTCGCCACAGTAAGGCCCTCCCAATGCGGCGGTGGTGTGCTATAGAGAGCAATATGGCCGCCTTATGGAGGGAAGCCGCCTTATTCATCCCAGGTTATGAGTGCAATTCACTATTCCCCAGTCACGCCAAGAAATTTCGACCGCCTTATATCGGGATACCGCCTTGTATAGGGATACCGCCTTGTAATGGGGGATTAGCAGCACTGTATCATCTGTATCATCTGCCAGATGTGTGCAAGGTTTCTCCTTCCACTTGCCCTTGTATTCTGGGTGCGACGTTTGCGAAAAACGCAATTTGATGCTAGGTACTGTTGCTTGGGTGCTTGGATACGACTCGGCTATATGCCGATGGTCGATTACAATAAGAGGTTTCCAGTGATAGGTTGGCTACATGTCAAGGGATCAGCAAACAGATACCAGTACTGTATACTGTGGAAGTAGTCGCCCCTCTCGAGATGGCTGTTTCGACCGCCGACAGCCAACGCGCAGAAATTTGACGATCCAGTGTTGAGTATCAAATATCTTGCTACGTGCGTTCCTAGCGACAGCTCTACCATCTTTACAACGCTGTCGCTGGCCCCGCTGTTTCGCGTTTTCCTTTTTTTTTTCAGGTGTTCATCCTCAGCGCCGGGGGCGTGCTATGTTGGAGGGGATCTATCGGCCGATGATGACAACTGCTGGCTAGACGCTAACTTCACCTTCGTTGCTCGAGACAGGTACCGTGCACCGTTCGTGAGGTCGTATCATAGACACGGGCGTTGTCCTGGCGAAGAGAAAGGGAAGAGCGTGGAGGACGGAGGGGGGGGGGGAGGGGGGGGGGGGGGACTCGTTATCATGCATGACCGCAGTCTTAAGACCATAGGGTGGGGCAGGGGGGGACGTGTCAGCTAGACGCTAACTTCACCTTCACTGCTCGAGACAGGTACGGTTCGTGAGGTCGTAGGTGGTGGTTATTTAGCACTACCCGCTGGCCTACTCAAGGCATTTGTTGTTGGTTGTGTAGCCACGCGACAAAAGTAGGCTTGTGGTTAGCGCTACATACCAAGCAGCAGACGCGGACGTTACCCCAGCGTAGTGGGATGGGGGGGGGGGGGGGAAGGGCGTACTGATTTGTTGCTTGCCTTAGTCATGTGACACCGTTGACCACGCAGCCCTTTCGTAACGGAGCACCGTTCCTATTCCTATTCATAGTACAGGCGCTTCCAATATTTGGGCGGTTTGCCACCCCAGGGTTTAGCCTCTTTGCTGCTGAAAGCACAAGCCCACACTAATTTCAAGTAGTTTTTTCCCAAAAACGCGAGTGAAATTGTACAGGAGTTAAGCTTGCGAAATCCTCTTTGTTTCTGCTCTAGTTTGTAGATCATTTTGTAGAGCGTTACTGCCTCGTTTGCCGAAATCGGTTTCAGCTTCTTTCACTGACTGGATGCGCCTTCTTCCGCGCGTTGCACGAAGTGTGTTGGACGTAGCGCTCAGGTTGTTGGCGTTGTGACAAGACCACTTGCAGGAGGGGATGTATCGAGTTCATCCCCTCCACCCATCGAGGTTCTGTCAAGCTGGAACGTGCCCCATCCCTCCCCCCCATACCGTAAAACGCTCAAACCTCGAAACTAAATTGTGTTTTTGCTTGTATACCTCACTGGTTCCGTTCATTGGTGCCATTTATCATCGTTGACGTTGAAGGGAGACTGGTCGTAGCCGCGCCGTGAGTCCGCTCGATCTCGGAAAAAAACTTCTCGACGGAACTTCGGGGGATGATGCCGGCGATACGCGCGATTTGGATACAGACGCAGAGAACGGCTGGAGGGCGATCTGGAGGGTTGTGCAGACGCACAAGGACCGGCAGACTCTCGAGAGGAAAGTAGCTAAGGAGGTGAGAGGAGGTGTGCCTCGGTTGGCTTTAGGGGTTATGCGCCTACGGTTTCAGACGCTCCTCGCTTACGGTCACCCAAAACGTTAATTTGTTAATTTGAGAAATGATGAAAACATATCATACTCCTCGAATGACACGTTGGGAGCTGATTTTTGTGGATTCTCCCCGACCTCCTTCGGGGCGAGCGGTCGGCTTTCGAACATATCGGCTTCCCTTGATTGGCTGTCTGCCTTGCTCGGGCAGGGTGCGGCACACGAGAAGTTCTCGGAGCTCGAGGCGGCGAGGGCGAAGAGGGAAGAAGAGGCGGCCAAGCTGGTGGCGGCTGGCTTCCCGCTGTTGCACCTGCCAGCCCTAGCAAACCCGCATGCCGTGCTCGTCAAACAAACGGTAAGGCAAGAGCCGTTGAATTTTCACCAGCAAACAAGTTGTTTCTTCTGTCAACGGGTTTCCTCCCCCCCGTTGGGCAGCTGTTCTGGCCCTTGCGGTCACGTTTGTGGAGGACCACAGTAACCAGAACCCACGACATACAAAAAATAAGCTATACCTGGTATCTGTTGCCCTGTTTTGACTAGCCAAAAAAAATGTGTTGTTTGTCCCTTCTACTATCTTCGCACCTTTTCTTTTTCCTTCTCCCTCCCTAGACGAAGCCCAGATCCGGGTTCACTAACCCCTTAACAACTGGAAACCCGTTTTGGGGGACAAAATTACTTGCATTTAGTATAGGGAGGGGTTCGGGGGCTCTAAAGGGGTTAAGCAGGCCCTTCTCCCCCCTCCCCACCACGGTACGCGCCTTCATTTTTTTCGCGAGAATAAGTAAGCGCTTTGTTTTCTTTGTCGAATCGCTTCGAATTGTCATATTTGGTCTTGATTACTACGTTCCCCCATAATAGTACGATGTACTTTCGGTATATACCACTCTTGGCAGAAATGTAAGAACCGTGTGGTGTTCATATTGAAGCGCTCTGTTTACGGTAAGCTGTGGTCGAACTAGATGCCTATTGCCCTGGTAGTCACGAAAAGCTGTCAAGTAAAAACGACTCAATTTGTTGTAATAACGGTCGCCCCGGTGGCGTATCAGGTTATCCTCGAGCCTGGTATAGGTCAGTTTTGCGAGTTCGAGCCCCTCCGAGTGCATACTCGTATAAATTCGTGGGGACTTTTTCTTGTGCACAAATTGACTTGCGGAAAGCTCGGGAGCGCGAGTTAGGAACCACTCGATGAAGTATCGACGAGCAGTGGGATTGCTGCACCCTATGCGCGATAAAAATTGAAGGCAAGAACCGGGGGGTGGAAGGGGCGACACCTGTGACCACGGCTTGTCCAGAACCTGGAGAGTAGAAGTGTGCAAAAAAAAAAGAAGAAAAAAAAAAAACTAGTGAGGTTGGTGCACCACTATGGGTGCGCAAATGCAAGGACAGTTTGGGATTCATTTTAATATCCCATCGGTCCTTACATTTTCGCCCAGAGTGGTGCATAAAAACACACGGTCCCTTTTGTTTTACGTACCAGAGCGGTATGGCATAGTCCAGTCAGCGATGTTCTGCTGTCTCGTGTGGTTCGTTACCGTCTTCGCATCATCCTGCAATTGCTAGCCATTTAGTTGTTTTTTTTATCCTCCGGCGGATGGGTAGGAGTGAAAGCCGAAGCTCACCACAGTTCCACGTATGTGTCGCATGTCAATTTATCTGTAATTTGGTTGCGGAAACTCGGTGCTACCATCGTGTTTTCCCCAGGGAACCAACCGCGTGGGGTGCATTGGTCAGAACCGCGGGGCGATGGAGGGTACATAGTTCGCCATCTCAAGGGGTCTGTACCGACCGCACGCGACGCATGCTGCGGTAGGAGATGGGGGTGCAGCCACGACTTTTTTCTGAGGATCGTAACTTGAGGAGGACCTCTAAATATCAAACCAACACTTTTTGAAAAAGCTTATAAAGGCCTTGAGGGAAACAGAAAAAGGTCAACGCGATGCCCGATCCCAATAGCCTACCCTGCAGGCACACCACGCCGAAGGTGCTTTACCAAAGAAAAAACGATGTTCCCCGACGATTTTGGTCTAAGAAATCCCATCGCTCAGAAAAAAAAATCTGCCGAAAAGAGCCGCCCCGTATCGTTAGCACGCGTCACGTTAGCTACAACGAGCCGCTCGAGCGAGACCTGTGGTGTGCCCCGATAAGCGCTCTTGGGAGGGAGCCGCGTGCGAGTAAGCCGGCGATGCTTTGGCGCGAACTCGCACTTAGGCGAGGCATAAACTATTTTAGGACAGCTGGAAAAACCGCCCCAGTAAGCTGATGGTTGCCTCGCGAATGATGCCTCTGCTTAAATATCCTCGAAACCGCCCAGGCTGTGTCGTCAACTTTGATCTGCATGCCCCAACACCGTAACACCGCTAATCGGATCTTCGGGGGGTTCCTGATGCACCGGGCCTACGAGGTCGCCTTTTGCGCGGCGTTCATGTTCGGGGGGTCGAGACCTAGATTTAGCGAAATCGACGAGGTAAGACGAAATAGTGGAATGTACCCGCACGAGTGGCGTGGCGTTCAGTTCGTGCCCTCTTTCCTACAGTTCGATAGGCCTAAAAAGTAGTAGTAGTATTTAATTGTTGTTGTTGTTGTTGTTGTTGTTGTTGTTGTTGTTTTTGTTGTTGCTGTTGTTATTGCTATTGTTGTTGTTGTTGTTGTTGTTGTTGTTGTTGTTGTTGTTGTTGTTGTTGTTGTTGTTGTTGTTGTTGTTGTTTTGTCCCTCATCTACACTATTGATAGGGCGGCAATCAATCATACGCCTTGTGCATGACTGTTTGGCTGACGATGTCTGCATAAGGACGGCAATCGCAGCAATCGCACGCCCTACGCATGACAGCTGTTCAGCTGGTGGTATCCCACTTCCGCTTGCGCTGACCGCCTGTGCTGGTTGTGCACTAAGTATAATTGCTGTGCTGTGCTGTGCTTACAGGTGGTGTTCTTGCAGCCGGTGGACGTAGGCGACCTTGTGCACCTAGAAGCTTGCGTTCTCTACACCAAGCCGGGGTAAGCAGCATCACCGTAGGCTGACGCGCTAAGCCGGGGCAATACGTGTAAACGATTATGAACTTGCACACCAAACGGTGGTAGACAGTGCCATCGTAAACGTGTACACCAAACCAGCAGGGATGATGTCACTGTGAACGTGTGCACTAAACGAGGGTAGACGGTGTCATAGAAAAATCTGCGCTAGAGACCGGGTTAAGCAGTGTCACTGGAAGTTTGTGCACCAAAACGGGGAAAGCGGTGTCCCAATACGAGCGCTGGAAAGGCGATGTGGGACAGCTGAGGGGATCCCAATGATAGTAGCAGAAGAGTGCCGTGCGATGGACGAACGTATCGCTAATCAGAATCGCAGCGACGCATAATCCCAGAGGAATACGGAGTGCTACCGGTAGCTGCATCAGTAGTTTTTCACGTGGTGTCCAGAAGTACGTGGACAACAGTTAAGGGCGTTTTCGCTTAGTTCTTCAAGAAGAGACGCTCATCTGCATTATGATCAGGCTGACTGCAGCTGTTCAGTAGCACACAATTAGCAGACCATTGATATGTCGCAGCTCTGTAAGACGTGCAAAGTCTGGTGCATAGCCTGTCCTTGGTGCTCGTCTGTGGCTCCCAACACCAGCACAGTTCGTGTTGGTACAGGCTGGCTATCGCTGTCTACAAGCACAAAATTGGCCGACTACTGTCACAACTCCATAACTCGCGCACGATCCGGAGCATACTCTGTCCACAGTGGTCGCCTCTGCTTTGTGTATATGCGGTGGTGTATATCACGTTGATAGTATTGATCGTGTGCATTACTTGCTCCAGTACTAACTCTGCTCTTGTTCCCGCATGTTGTATGTGTTTGGTGCTTGTGCTCGATGGTGTGATGTGCCGTTCGATTCCCTCAGGAAGGATGTTCATGCCCCTCCTGAGGCGTGTGTGGAGGTTCTCGCATCTGTCGTTAGGCCGGAGGCGGTGGAATCCAAGGTATTACGGTATGCGGGTATTACTTCCGTGCTCACCTTTCACACCTCGGACGAGTAATCGATTCCTTCGTGGTGATTTTGATTTTTCTGGGAAGCGTTACGATATGGCCTAGTTCATGCTACCCGGTGGAATCCGCACAATATACATGATCTAGTACAAGTTTCCTTGGCTGGATCTGTAATCTATATATCCAGATCCAGCACAACGTATCATAGCGGCAGATATGGGGATGTGCTGTAGAAGATCTAGATCCTGGTCCTGATCTAGATCATGATCTACAGCAGGTCATGATCTGTAACCTTCTTCGAGCTCATTTATTTCGACCTTACACGCGAGGACCACGGTCTTGTCAACCGCCCAGGAAGATCGTGCAGAAGTACGACTATCAGCATGTTGTGCACGTGTCGTAGCGTAGCGCTTCGGAATCCCCTCCTGCCCCGCGCAGCCCGGGCTCGTTCGTGCTGCCGATTCTGTTATCGTCACTTTTTTCCGACCTTTTTTTCCCTTTAAAGTCCCAAGGAGTTGGTAGCTACTGTAGTGCATGGCATATCGCAGTCGATATCGCCTTGATTTCCTATATAGGTTCATGTTTATGTATCGCTGTCTCTAGGTACTCGCGCTGCAGAATATTTTTTTTCTGTGGTAAACTTGTGTGCGTTGGTGTGTTTCGTGTTCTTTCTACTTGCCGGTCCTGATTTTCTTCTTTGCAGGCTTTGTACCCCGGTCGGCCTTGGATTTAGGTTGACACGATCTCGAGCGGGGACCTATCTTTTTTGCTCAATATAAATTGGACACTCGCTTTCGCCCATCATTGTCTCCGATGTATGGTTGCGTCCAGAATCGTGGTGCTTTGCGGAGCACTCCTACGAGAGGTGAACGTCAACTGTAGCTGGAAACGATGTTAGGAGTTTGTTATTTTTTTGTTGATCTTGGAGAGACGCACAGGTTACCTTCGTCGGATTTTTTTCCAATAAAATATTGAAGTGGTGTTTCGTCAGCTGTGACTTCGACAGGGTTGATCGATACTCAGCTTTGCTTAACCCGATGCACGTCAATTGCGCGTGTTCCATTATTTCACACATCCGACAGATCACGCCCTAGATCAGCTTGATCATATATCTGTTGTTATGTTTTGTTTGCAGGACCTGTATAGTGCAGATCTATCATAGCCTAGGTAGTATGTTATAGATCGTGCAGATCATACACATCATACGGGAACATTACCTATCTATATACCATGCAGATGATGTAGACCAGGGATCTGTCTGCCCTGCATGGCATAGATAATCAATAGATCACCTGATCGTCCGAGGTGTGTATTCTTTTGTTGTTAACTTTTTTGCTGTCATTGTTTTCGGTGTTTGCTCGCATTTTTCACCTCGATATCATAGAGTGTGAATCGTAGCATGTATTGCTTTACATGACCAGCCAGAGTTTCCGAAATCTGTCAAACGGCACATCGTCAACCAACCATCTTCGTTGTAAACGTTGGTGACGAACACCAACCAATCGTCGTCTATTGTATGTGAACGTTGATGTCAATCATCAATCAACCATCGTACATGTGAATGTTGGTTACAAAGCACCAAGCAGTCATCGTCTTATTTTATGTGAACGTTGACGACGAACATCAACCAATCATCGTCCATGCAAACGTTGAATAATGATAGAATACGCAGCTTCCAAAAATCTGTGTCGACCAATCGAACGGCAGGACTCACAGCTGACGTATCTATAATAACTATTTATTTCCAAGGACGTCAACTAATCAACGTCTGCGCGAACATTGATGACAAATATGATCAGGTGTCCAATCGGTTCAACTTGACGTTTTCTTTCCCGGAGCTGAAGGCTGGGAACAGCGCGTCCGTTGATGAGAAATGCTCGGCAGTGCTAAGAACGGTGCTACCGGCGGACGCCACGGAGGCGTCGCGGATAGTCATGGCCAAACACAAAGACCGCTTTCAGGATGCTGCCGACGAGGCAGCTCGCAGCTGATATTTATGTATACGCAGGTCACGCGTTTGTTTGCAACAGCGGTAGCTGATGTACGTATGCGTAGTTCATGCGTTTGTTTGCAACTGTGGTTGACCACGGTGTTGGGGACAAGTACTTGAAATTGGTGTGAGGACTGTTTGCAGTGGCAAAAGGGTTACGGATCAGAGTGTTATGGTATGTGGTTGCGGGGCTGTGTTGGGTCGGTTTTAGTTTCGGTATCCCCAGTGAGGCGGGCGAGCGGAAAGAGCTAGCCTTTTTTTTCTTGGTTGTCGGCGGGAAGAAGCCTCTCCATTGTACTATTAGCAGTGTACCTTCGTACGACTGATCGTCGATGTTTATGTTGCTGACCTTAGTCCTGGCGTTGTTTATTCTACATGTATTCGTCTCCTCATGTAAACCCCCGTTTTGGTGTGCGATGTTCGTTTGTTGCATGTACTCAGCGCCAGGCATACAGAGCAGACGCAAACGGTATAATTTAGTTTTGGTGCCTTCGGGCTTGAGACGAGATGACGTCATGCGCCATAAGCAAGCTTGACTCTGGGTCTGCGGCAGACTGCCATCTTTGCTGGCGGTTGCGATATAACTTTAATTTGGGCTGGTGTGTTTTGTTGTACACAGGACTGTTTCTGGTTTTTCTTCGATAGTCGAAACAGGAGAGCGTGAGTTACACGCGCAGTGGGAATGCGGAACGCTCTACGCAATAAAACACGAAGGCACGTACCGGGGGGGAGACGGGACGAGACCTGTGACCACGGATTGTCAAGAAGGCCGCTGACGGTAAAAACTCCGACACATGAGTTGAGCTGGAAAGAAAAATTGATGATTATGAAAACAAAAACAAAAAACTGGTGGGTGCAGAGGCCGTCCCTCGCGAGGGCGTGGTATCGCACAGGACGGATTCCTTCCCCAGCTTGTGGGTAGTGATGACCGTCGACGGACGCTGCTCGCATGGCTTCGTAGGCGGTTTTGTTCACTTTTGAAGAGTTTCGCGATTCTATGTTAGCGGTGCCAATGTTCATCCTGTATGGATCCTGATGTGGTCTTCATATATTATCGTCATGGAGGCGTTATTGTCGCTCTCGAAACGGGATACACCCACCACTCCTTCCGTGAGAAGACACCCGTGCGAGACAGTCAGCTCTGCAAAAGTCTGCGTTGAGGTACCTGAAGACAACACCACCTTTCCTGTACAGCACGAAAAAACTACCGCGTTGAGGTACACTAACAACAATCCCAACTTTGAGGTACAAAAACAAGGGTAGAAAATAAACGCATACCAGGCACGTCGTACGTAGAGCCCGAGGACGCAAAAGGTCGAATATACATCGGGCCCAATACCACTTAAGTTAACGTTCGGCAAATTACTATATGAGTGGTTAGAGCCGACGGTGGCAGCCGCCTATATATGCGCCCCTATTGAAACCGCCTGTGCTCTGCCAACCATAGCGGCTACGCCTCCGACAAGTTCTGTGTTCACGCCTACCGTTCCTTCCCGCACGTCTTCCTCAAATTCGGTACGAGGAAACAAACTTTCGCACAAATCAGAAAAGGTAGCAGCTAAATTCATCCTCGCGGCTTTTCGGCTCGTTTTATTTTATCCTGTAGAAACGGATGGGTAAAAACAAGGCTTAAGCTCACCCACACTTCCACATCGAAATGTTTCGTGTGTCGATTACACTCGGTTGTAGAAACACGACGGTACCGCCGTGGCTTACGGTACGGCACCGTGAGTATGTCGACCCGCCCTGATCCTTGCGCTGGAGTATCAGGTGCGGTGGAGATAGCCACCCGGGGAGGGAAGCTCCCCAGGTAGTGTGGGACTTGCGCACGCTCACCCACAAAAAAAACCCGGCCTACGCCGCCTACTCACCGTATCCACCACAAGGCTGGCGTAAAGTAGTTACCGGACATCCCACGCCAAGACCTCTTGGGACCCTTAGACTTAGCACTACCCCGGTGTCCTGGTGCATTCCGCATAACAAACATATAGGTATAAAAAATAACAACCGCCCCTCGATACTTCCGCTTCCAGAATCTCGCCGAAAAGAGCAAGCATTCTGCTGTCCGGGACGGACAGGAGCCGGCCATCAAAAGGCTATTGGCGTGTCAGGCCCGCCAACCATCCCGTCCACCTCCCTCCCTCTTCTTGGGCGCGTCCTCCGCGTAACTCGTCTCCGCCACCGCTATCGCCACCGCCACCGCGACGGCAAGTCTGCCCTGCAAGTGGCGTTCCAGCGACGTCGAGCGGAGCGTTCTCCATTCCAAGAAGGTCTCTCCGGGTGCGCAGGGTGCTTGCGACGTAGCACGCCATGACCTCTGCAGGCGATCTGGGGAACGGCGAGAAGAAAGGGCTTACACGTCGGGTGATCTCCTCCGGGGAGATATCGGCTACTTCAGCCGCTTCCGCTTCCGCGGGGGGGTCTACAACCGGCGGTGCCGGGCCGCGCATGGCCGAGCCGTTTCCGGCCTCGATGGCCTCAGCCGGAGGCGCAGCAGGGGCCACACCGTGGCCATCTCTCACTGCGTGGGGTGTTACAACGGGGGGGGGCAGGTGCACCCGCTCCATCGAAGCAATTGCCGGGGCGACCTCCTCCTCAGGCGCCATGACCGAGTTCGCGGCTCCTGCCTCCGCAGGAAGATCGGCAGAAGGCAGTGTCGAGCCGTTGCCGGCCGCGAGGGACTCAGCCGGAAGAACATCAACAACCGCATTCGCGGGGTTTACCTCCGCGTGGGGTGCCACCACGGGGGGAAGTGCTGCAAAGGTCGCATTGGGGGGTTCCACTGCCGCAGCAGGCGGTGTCGAGTCGCGCGGTACCAAGCCGCTGTTTGCCTCGATGTCATTAGCCAAAGACACGGCATCGGCCGTATCATTGCTACCCACCTCCGCGGACGGTGCAAGAACGGGGGCCGGGGCGGAGATGCGCTCCCCCCTGATGCGGTCAGCCGGAGGGATCGAATCCTCGCCATCCTCGCCACCGTCCACGATGACAGGCACTTCCGGCGGTGGAAGGTCGACCACAGGTGGGTGCCCGACCCCAGAGCCGATCCCAGATGGGTGCTGGATCGTAGGTGGGATGCCGATCTCGGGTAGGGGAGTGGCGAGTGCGGCAGCAGTTTTGGCCGCCAGGCGCCGCAGGAAAGCGGTGAACGTCGTCATGCTGAGGCGCTCCGTAGGATCGCGCGAGACCATTCTCCTCAAAACGTGGCAGACCTTTGGAAACGAGCAGCAACGCACACAGCATGAGTGGGATAAAACGATCAGGAGGGCTGGGTTAACTCTGCTGCGCTTCGTGTGACGATAATAAAAACGACAGTCGTGAACACGGTAGCTGTTAATGGTTGATCGATGTCTCAGTTTCATTACGCTGCACATGGGTTGACGGGGTGACAAGCACGATGGCAGCAAGGGTACTTCCTAGGACTTTCTTCATAATAACACGGCGCCACTAGAACGTTTTTGTACGAAACACCAGCGTTACAGTTTACATCAGGCACGTCCGGTTGGCAAACGAATTGAGTGTAATGATATGACGAAACAGTGCATCAAAACGTCGTATTTTTTCATCAAATCATAATTCGTCTGACACGTTGACTTTCTATTAATAGTCGAAAACAACTCACGCTGACGAGCTCCGAAGCGGGAAGAGCAGGGTTAAGCTTCTCAGGCTGCAGCAAGAAGCGGGACAGCGATCCGTCGGACATCGTCCGCAGGGTAATGTCCGCCTGCATACCCACGCCAAACAGCGAGGTAGACACGCAACAAAGGCCGCGTTAGGACAATGTAGTAGACGAGAGCGTGACGCTACAATATTATACATTCCATGAAAATCGAGGAGCATTGGGAATGCTGAACCCTCTGCGCAATAAAAATGAAGGCACGTACTGCGCGGAGGAAGAAACGACACCAGTGACGGCGGCTCGTTCACAAGCTGGAAAGGAAAATCGCGATGAAAAAAAACAAGCTAACTTAGCGCTTTCGCTACTGCTACAATGAGCCAACTCTATTTTCAAGTAGTTTTGCCCTCAAAACATTGGTTAAGGGACAGCATACTCTCGCTCATACGGTACGTGTCGCACGACACATACATCCTACTTGGCGAAAACTGCACGTTTCCAGAAACGGCACCACACGTATACTCTTTATATCTTCCGGTCAACAGTATACACGGTACAAGACGTAAGAATGAACAAAAGCTTCCCCAATTCGTTCGAACAAAATTTTCCCCGATTCATTCGAATAAAAGTTTACCCGATTCGTTCGAAAGCGCGGAAAGGATCGAGACACGCGAGATTCAATCGACCCCGGCGCAGACTCACCCGGATGGAGTTAACGTCACCGCCTTGAGCGTGTAGAGCAATGAGGCGTTGCTGCTCTTGCTCGGTAGTAAGACTCTGCGTTTTGACAAGGGAGCCGTTCGCGGTCAACAAGCAGACTGTTAGAAGAGATAGGGGATTGTACGACTTGGCTGCCTGTCTTGCTGGCTGGCGCTACGATGGCAGGACGGCACAATAACACGTACTAGTACGCACATGGCGGGGGGCGGGTATTGCTGCAGCACGGCTAAGATATACCCTGCACAACGCCGCCGCTCGTTGGAGAGCACGCGCACCCTTCCCCCCCCACAACCTTACCGACCCCTCGCCAGTCAAGGACATGCCCCTTACCCAGTGTGTCCACAAGTTAGCGTCTCCGGTCTTCATGTCGGGGTGTATCACGAGAAAGCACGCGTCGCACCCGGCGGCGAAGGCGTCCTGATTGGGTGCGGCCAGGACGTCGCCGATAATGTTCTCTACAGGCACCCTGCCCATGGCGCCCATCTTGGCGCCTCTCCGCTCACCCAGACCTGTGGTGTTCGCGACAAGGACAAGAACCTCATGGCTGGGGGTTATGCTGCGTGTTAGCTTTTGTGTTAGCTTTTGTGTTAAAGTTTGTAGGGTATGAGGTTGCTGAAGACAACGAAAAATCGCACGTCGTGTTTTTACACTTGAAAGATTATCCGTGTGGCGACGTGGACGGCAGTGGTAGGTGCGCGACGAGAGAGGCGTTACCGCGGCCATATTTTCGCTGATGCAATATCGATACGGTGCGGAGGCAATAAGTTGCGGGGTAGCACCTGTAGACTTTGCAAGCAGTAATTGTGAAAATAAGGGTAGAAACACCAAAGAAAAGCAAAAAGTCAGGGTGCGCGATGTACCACCACAACGAGTGTCTTGCTGCTGTTGTCCGACAATTCGCGTTCAGAAAACAAAAATAAGAAGATGCAAAGCAACCACTCCTTAAAAAAAAACGTTGCCAGGTGTGATACCCATGATGAACATGTCCATCATGCGGCAACCGTCGGATTTCGCGTTCCTACTTCCGGTAGGCGTGTACTGGTATGCTACTTTCTCTGCGTTTCGCGGGAGGGGGGGGGGGGGGTACTCAATGTGTGCATGGCCGTAGTCGTATGACCATATGCCTTCGCATCCCTACCATGACGGGACGGAGCACGTAGGGTTTTCACCAACTAGGCAGACGTTGCTTGCACCAAGCGCGAAGCGCCGTGAGGTGTTCGGCGAGTTGCATGAAGCGTGAGCTGCATCCTTCCCAGAACCGCTCGTGAGACGAACGTCGGTACCTTGTGCCTACTTTCTTGCTTATGGGTGACAGCGCCAATGAGTTACTTTGTTTTCTGGCGTGGCCACTCCAGAGACAGCGATGGGTATTACTATGTAACTGCCTCGTAGGTGCCTTATCATATATTCACACTACGTGATGCGATCATTTCCGTTGTTCGGAGTTAGGGTTCTCCACCCCGCACCATACGATCTAACTCGATAACCATTACGGTAACCGCCAAACAAAAAAACGGCACCCTCGTTGTCTCGCTCACGCAGTGATTGGCATGTTTTACAGCGTCGGCGCCCACCAACTCCAATCCCAATATACATATAATGTTTTACGGCGTCGGGGAGGGGGGCGGGGGTTACATACCGCTCTCTTACGCCCGTGGCTTGCGCGTTCCCAAACCCAACATTGTAAAGGTGGCTGCTAACGTCGTTGCTACTACTACCAATATCTTATATAAAATCACGATATCTGTTTCGTTTGGAGATTTGGAAAATCTCGCGAAGCAAAACAAACAGTACACGTAGTACAGGCATACATGAAAAAAAAAAACAGAGCTGATAGAAAATCACGAAAAATAAAACTAAACGCTGTTCCGCCGCAGGGTATGGAGACATTTGAGCCCAATATCAATTAACCGCATCCACATTCTGACAAAAGCCCCGTGGTACTTGCTATTTTAGGCCCCCGTTAAGAACTAGCGCCGACGTGCACAATTCGGCTGGGGAAAACTACGATTCGACAATAAATTTTTCCCAACACGGGGAAGCCTGTGGCTTCGCCGTGTGGTTTTTGGCAAGAAGGATCTGGCCCAGGATTCAAGTGTTTATCATCTGTCCCAAAAACGTGGCTGCAGTAGTTTCATACTTGTAATAAGGCGTAAATAAATCGCTGGGGTTTCTCGCGTCTTGCAAAATTCCACCTGTACTTCCGAATCCCGACTCACCGCACCACAACCCTAGGTCCGTGATCTTGCCAACGTATCCCGCGGGACCATTGGAACGGCAGACCAACGTGTTATCCAGCTTAACGTCACAGTGGACGATGCCTTTTCCATGAATGTAGGACAGCCCTTCAGCGGCGTCGGCTTCGAAGCTGGCCACAAAAAACGCAGCGTAAAGAGAAGCAAAGCAGGCAAGGAGGGCGCCATGGTGTAAAACGAACGCCGAATATAGGTACCGCAACGTGTGCACGGATGAGCGTGGACTTTCCAAGTTTTGGCAGGCAGGTGCAGCCCCGGAACGTGCGCATGCACAGATGGGACTGTCAAAGAAAGCGAGCGAAAGCGATTATTCTGAAGACAGTATAAAGGAGAAGGGTGTTAGAGGTAGGGAACCGAACCAAGAATAAGCTGGCTTTTCTTTTGAGAGAGAATTTCGGAAGCGTTTTTGTTCATAACTCTGTGGTTGACGAATTGACATTGATTGCATCAGCATCGCAGTTTTGGTGGGTCGTGATAGCGGCAATACCAAGTGGGTAGATTACGGAACGGTGCTGGCAGGCTGGTAGAACACGCGAGCAGACGGTCGTGCTGCTGCTATTAATAGGAGCTGGCCGGCAGCTGCTGGGCCAGATATTCGTGATTTGAGTGCGCACAGCAGAATCCAGACAGCGAAGGCAGGGAGATACGTTTTGTTGGCAAAGACGTGTGGGCATGCCACAGAGGTGGATATTGCGGTAGACATGTTAGCCAGTAGCTCTCCCTCCCAAGCCACAGAAAATGATATTAAACAACGCAATTTCAAAGATTCAAAACACAAGACCGTATTTTCCAGCTGGATAGGTGGTGCTTAACTTCTACGCCTACATGAGTCAACCGTAAAAGCGATTTTGTGGATGGTGATCGACGTGGTCGACCGATATGGTCGACTCTACGCACTACGCCGACAATTTGCCCCCGACCATGTCTTCACGCGGCTTCTTTCAATGACGTAGAGGCAAGAACGCAGATCCTGAAGTGTTGTTTTTCTTAGTCAATCGCGGAATTGGCTACTTGGGATCGTCAGGAACGCCGACTCTAAACGGCCAAGCCAATAGACCTCGGCTAGTCTTTCTGCACATCACTGCTAGCATATCGGGACCTAGTAACTATAACTACTGCACTATTAATAAATGCAAAGACATGCGCCTAGATATCTGTCGTTGGCTATGCTCACCTGAGGATCTGGTCGAGGGCGAAAACGGGGTCGCTCTTACCCGTGGTAGCTGCGAATAAGTCGCACACGGCAACCTCCATGATGATACCCTCCGACCCTGCGACATCGCTCAGGGCGTAGATGCTGACGATATTCTTGTGCTCATCGATGCTGAGATGTGGGAGGGAGGGGGAGGGGAGCATGAGGCGATAGCTGCTTTAGTCGTACGGACGTCTGCACTTCAAGCGCCGGATGTTGCGGCCACCTGTTCATGTTTTTTTCTAGTAACTAGCGCACAATATACCATGCATGAATCACATCAAATCGCAGCCGTAACGAAAATAAACCATCCGATTGTCGATGTACGGCTTCGAACACTAGAGCCTCGGGTGTATTCGCGTGGCGGCTCGCTGCCGACAGCTTGCGCGTATCTACTTGCAAAGAAATTCCCGAAGAGTACGCTCATCGCGAAGTGAAGCATGGGAGAGCTCACATCGAGTAGCCCAGCAGTTCCTGCACCAAGCCATCTGCTGCACACCCCTGGTATAAGAATGGATGAGAAGGGGTCGAACGGGTCTTGTGACGTCGGCAAGGCTGAAGCGGTCGCTTTAAGTATGCCGGCCTAACAAATTTAGTGATGCCAATGTGTGCTGTCACCGCTGACTAGATGATGGCGATGCGTGATTTTGTGAGGAATGCATCGACAACAACAACAACAACAACAACAACTCCACCGCGGTACAACTCCACATGCGTACAAATAGAGGTGTTGACATCTTACCGCCAAGACTTACGTAGCCATACAAGTTCCTAGAAAAACAACGGCCAACAAACACTGGAGTGCCCTTTCCTTCCAGCCATCAGAGCTCACCGGTTTGATGGTTTTGACCGCGTACACTTTGTTCGTCTTCTTGCATGTCCCACGGCGGACAACGCCGAATCCTCCCTGGCCCAGGATGACGGTGTTCACAAACCGCTGATGAGGGCGTGAAAGTGCGGTCGCCGCAAAGTCACGCATGCATGCGCAAGCGCCGGACTTTTTCCATACGAATATCTCTCGCAGAGTACCCGGCGACCACCGACCTCGGAAACCTACGTATGTGGGCGGTCCCTCCGCATTCCCACCGGAAAGGAGATGAGCCAGAGCTTCTGCGCCCCTGGTCGGCTGTGGACGGGAAGGCGGGCGCGCGTAGGGAACATGGTACTGTTAACGTGGATGGCGTGCCAGCTTTAACTTTCGGCAAGGAAAAATAAATGCTCCCGTGGTTTACCCCTGAGGGTAGCAGTGGCCACGTCCACGTCGGCACTGCCGCGGTATTAATAGCAATCATCGGGGATGGGCTGTTTCGATGCCGCCGACCGAAGAAGAAGCGGTGAGGGGCGATTCATACCGGTATCTCCCTACTGCATGGCGCGTGTCGACTGATGCTGCCGTAGTGACCAACTGCAGCACAGCAAGAAATATTAGAATATAACGAACAAAGGTTGAATATCAAACTGCAAGCAGAGGTACGTAAAAGTCTATGTCTTGCCCACCTCGTTGGCCCAGGATGTGGATTCGGCAATCTCCTTGCGAAGGCCGGCAACCGCGCGCTTCATGCCGCCGTTGAGACTCTAGATCGAGGAGACGGCAGGGCGGGGCGATAGTGATCTCGCTCTGAGTGTACCGAACATATCCACAAAGAAACTAGCAAGGATAGCAGCTGGCTCGAACATCAAGCGATGGCGGGCAAGTTCTGGGTAGACATGCTGCCGGTTTATGAACTCCCTGCACGAACTTTGGCAAGGGCCTATGACAAACACATGTAGCTAACTCAGCGCATCCAATAATACGCATTGAGTACAAGGCCGAAGTGAGTGTTATTCCTAGTATCGTGTCCTAACCGCACTCCTTATGGATGACAAGATGATACGTAGAGCGAGAAATGCCAATCCTAGCGACTCCAAGCAATCACACGCCTCGCACGGACTTCCCGATGCGACTTTCCGCGAAGAAAAACCAAACAAATCAAACCTGTGCAAGGGTGAGGGCTTTCTCCTTCTCCTCCAGTGTAATCGCCTGCGCTTCTGACGCTAGCCGCAGTTCGGCAATTTTGTCCTAAGGGGAAAAAGTTGTTTGGTTCGAAGGCGCACCGGGGCATAGAGAGGTGCATGTTCGTCAACAGTTGTTATCGTTTGGTCGGTGGAGCGCCAGCGTGTGTACGTATGAATACAACCGATACCACCCATGTTTTTTTTTTTTTGCCTTTGTAGACCGCAGGTTTGCGATACGAGAAGTAGCAAATGCGCCCCGGGGGACCCTTCTATTAACCCCACCCCTGGGGGAAGTTGAGCCGAATACGCCCCCCTTATTGTAACCCAAGCTGTCACGAGCGGTCATGGCGGTCATAGGATGCTGGAACTGCTTGAGGGTTGCCTGTGGCATCTACTGCCGCTGTGAGTGCGCTATATCCGTCGGTCATCTCTCCTCGCTCGATATACAGGCATGATTGTGCTATCAAAACTCTTGATCGATGTCTCAAGAGAATTTTGTGCAGGCACACTTAGGCTTAACTTTATGCTACCATGGGCGATTACGGCGACCGCAGGATACTGCACCTGCCGGGGGGTGGCCTGAACCATCTACAGCCGCCGTGGGTTTGCTAGTTCTGTCGATCATCACTCTCGGTCCGATATAAAGGTGTGGTTGAGTTATCTAAAATCTCGATTGCCGTGGGTTTGCTAGTTCTGTCGATCATTACTCTCGGTCCGATATAAAGATGTGGTTGAGTTATCTAAAATCTCGATATCTCACAGCATATTTTGAGGGCACATCAACGGTAAAGCGCCCCCTCAAAATAAAAAATATGATGCATGCTCTATATTATACGGGCGATGACGACCACCGTAGGATACCATGTCTTCCTAAACGTTTTATACAGCATCTAATCAGGGCTAGGATTCTGCGGCGGTCGTCGTCGCGCGTGGTAGCGTGCTCCGTATTTTCTTGTTTTCGGGAGCACTTTCAACAACAAAAATGAGATGCCAAGGTCATTTAGAACACGAACACGCCCGTAATTGAACAAGGAGCAATGACCGACGGAACAACTCCACACACTGTGGCAGCAGATGCCCGTAGACAATCTCAGGCAGATTACTGACTGTAGTATCCAGCAGCTATCGTCATCGCGCATGGTAGCGATCTTCATGTTTTCTGTTTTCGGGGCGCTTTTAGCCTAATGGGCCTCCTAGGTCAAGGTTTTAGAGGACATTGCCACGCCTTGGTATCGAGAGAGGGGCGATGGCCGACGGATCTACTGTAGTGCACCCACGGTGGTAGCAAACGCCGTGGACAGCCTTCAAGCAGTTCTGATATCCTAGGATCGCCGTGGTAGCCCGTGGTAGCATGCTCTATACATTTGTGGGGATGCATTAGGCTAAAGAGCCCCCGGGGGCGTCGTTACCAAAATGCCCTCGGGGGCGTCGTTAACAGAAGTGCCCCCGGGGGCGCATTTTTCATTTCCCTTGATCGATCAAGTCCCTGTTGGTGCAACGGCGCGCGACGCGAACCCCCGTGCCTGTTCGAGGAGCTGTGCAGCGGTAACAAAAACGCGGTGCCTTGCAGAGGGCTGCGGCGTGTGTTATTATGACCAAAATGACAGACTGTGTGCTACGCTGCGCTTAACGTAATCTGCGTGATGGTATTGGAGGGGGTTGCGCCGTGCGCTGTCACACCAACAGGCAAGCTGGCAGATCAATGTTGTTCAGCAGCAGCAGCAGCAGTGGTAACAGCAGCCCCGGCGTATCCCAAAAATATCACCGGTACCTGGTACCAACACACATACCTGGTACTATTCTGAAAAACGCAAACGAACTCACAGTGAGCAACTTGAGATTGTTCTCGGCCTCTTTCGCTTTTTCGCGGCAGTCGTCAACCACTCCCTGCTGTTGGGTCAAGCGCCTCTGCAGGTGATCATTGCCCTCGCGCACCGCAGCAGTCGTCGCGCCCGGCGAGTTGGCGACGATGGCTATCGGCCAGGCCTGACAACAGGAGGGGGAAACAGGACGCCGATGAAACGAAGACTTGAGGTTTGGTTTGCGTTCATCAAGCGCTTAGAGATTCAAGTTTTGTGTGGTTTCTCGTGAAAAACATATGATACACAAGCGCTCGGACTCTCTGCGTATGCTCGCGACCTCCGGCGACGCAGCACAGCGCATACAGGATTAGCCGATACACGCTCGGGTTGTTGTGCGTATCGTGCGCTCTCGACGGCGATGCGGCAGGGCAGTGAGGGGTGCTGCTGGTGATATTGATAATCTAGCAATGGGGTAAGTGAAATATGAACGTTTCGATTCCGTGGGAAGTGCAGTGCCGCAAAAAACATTGTGCGTGCTTGGAATTGAGGTCGAATCGATCGATCTGAGCATGTGGAGGAAGAACAAAAACGCAGCGGATTTACTGAAAGATAGGGACCACCATTCATGGCATTGCGGTGACACAATGGAAGACATTACACCAGGCGCTTTAACCATCCCTTCCTAGCGGGATTACACCGATTCGAGAAAAATAGCGCAAAGCCTTCCGCTGTCAATATACGCTATGCTATGGTGGCCTTGTTTGGTGTTTAGGGCGCTGGGTGCTGCTACGTTCGGATAACCGTACGGCTGCGTTTCGATTTTCGTCCGATTTTCTACTTTCAAGTTGTGGAAAATTTGTTCCAAGAACGATCTTCAAAAATGACCATCGTTGCTGGGGGTTCGAGGTCATATGATCCCCCCAAGGGCGGTCTAAGCACGTACGAGGCAGAACGCACGCCACGGCCTGAGCAGTGTCGTGTTGTGACGCTTGATATCTCTCATTAGAGTATGCCAAAACAAGTCGTCGAGCGCGCTCTCGGCTAAAAGAGGCGCATAGTAGAACAGGCAGTCAGTCATTGATGTACAGACTGTAGTACGCGTTGTCGGTTTTTCGGCGTTCCGCGCCAACATATGTACGCAGCCTACGGTTCCGTCGCTACATGCAGCCCCGAGAATCACCTGTCGACTTCCACCGACGCTTTGCGTTTGGCGAACCTGTTTGGCCTCGCGAGAGGGGTTCCTTCCCCTTGCCGCTGCCTCCATCCCACGCCTTACCATTGCTGAGCTCTACTCTATCGCAGTTACACACAGCAGTCAGCAGCGGTGGGGTTGGTATGATACGAAGTACCGTACAAGTAGGATGACTTCTTTCTGCAGATGGGGCGTGCCGCGGTCGAAAATGGCAACACGATCACAATGCCGTGCCACTATTCCGCCGACGGCCCAGCGTAGACAACCACCACACCGCGTCGACGGGTGCACTCTCTTCTCCTCCTCCTGTGGTTTCTGTGGGCCTTGGTACGCTTGCTATTACCCTTTGTCCGGGGATGCGGTGATGATGTGGACGATGTATGCCGTGCAGAGCACAGGAACAACGCTTTTGGAAAACTGAGGCGTTTTGATTCAGGGTACACGAGCTATCCCGTTGGGGGGAAAAAAAACGGATCCAGCAGCCAGCCCAAAAGAGTACAGATCTTTCCGACCATTTTTTAAAAACTAGTTTCCTTTTCGCAATATTGCGCTGTTGAACTTAAACCTTTTGAACTACGAACTGGAATGCTTCGTAGCATCCATTTGAGATACCTTTCTTCATCCTTCGCGAGGAATGTACACTATGTAGGACACGTGCGGCCGATGTGACAAAACCATGCAGCTTGCAAGTTACCTGGTACGTGTCGACCGTTGGGGGGAGCAGCCGCTGACAATTTTTTAGCTTTCAAAAAATTGTCCTTTTTTTTTTGTCAAATTACAGACTTATCCTTTCAGCTCAGCTATGTCCTTTTTCCAAACAGTTTTTTTGTCGCTCACACTCATTTTCATGTTTTTACGTATGTATGCGCTTGGTATGTATGTGATTTGCAATAAACTTCCATGTTTTTGATATATTCTTACATGTTTCTTACCGACGCAATTTCCATTTATTTCAAAATAATGTCGACCAAGTTAAAATAATACCTGGGACACATCCCGGAAATAAAATGGAAATTTGATAAAAAAAAATAAGTCCATGTTTTCGGGACGCTGTCAAACTACCCCCCCCCCCCCAAAAAAAAAATTGGCCTTTGTTTGGATCAACAACCAAACACAAAACGGGATTTGATTTTTTGGGATTTCTCGCTAAAAGTAAGTCTTGCTTTGATAAGAAGAATGGTTCGGAAATCGAGGTACATGCTTTGTGGGAAATTTCGGAGTTTGAAGACAAAATTTGCTCCGATAAGAATGGCCATATCAAATGATACCCCTCATGGCACTCGTTCGTAAGACAACAAACGAAAACCTCTTCTCAGCCGTGAGTTCTCCCGACTACGTATATAAGTCGGTACGCGACACCGTGTTTTGGGCTAGAGGCTTAAATTAGTATGTATGTGCGCCGTGGGGTTCGTCCTGCACTATTTTCAGTCTTAAGGTACTACAAAAAAATTTACGCTTCGTGCAAAAAATCGAGTCAACAATATAGTGGTACTACTGCTGTGGAATAGATACCACCACGACCGCGACTTGGGTTAACCCCTTTAGGGCCCCCAAACCCGTCCCTGTAGTTCCGTACGTGTGGCAATCTCATACGTGAATACCAGGTCTGTACGAGCACGATCTCTACACTCTACAGAATGCGGTTCTTCGCCCGCAGCAAGTACCACCGTGATTCCCGGTGCCCGGGCAAAAAATTAATACCGTCAAGTACCGTAGTAGCTGGTTCCCGTCCAAAACATTTATTTTGAAAATATACATACACTCCAGCCGTGAGATCGAAGATTTCGTCAAAACTCATATTTGCAAGCTGTGCGTGATACTCCGACCGCGCGTATTACTGGGCATTTGTCCTCATTAAGGATATAGGTCGGCGACTCCCCGCAATATATAGACTATATATATACTCTGTAGAAGTACCGCATTGGCTGGTTCCTGTCCCCTGAGTACCGTGGCGGTCAGTTCCCGTACAAACGTTACCACGAAAGGCCGTGATGGCTGGTTTCCGCGCCGTGAGTTTCGTGGTGGCCGGGTACCGAAGAAACAATTATGTGAGATACCGACGTTGTGGCTGACAGCCTCACGGAAGACATCCGAGGCCAAGAATCGATAGCGAGGAGAAAAATCACAAAAAAAACGAAGGCGTGTGCGTGGGGGCGCATGCGCGGCGGACCCCCTTTCCCTTGCCACAAATCCTCGCGGAAGGTCTTATTAGAACAGCTGCCCACGGCCCATGCCCTGCCTTTCCTTCGCACATACCAAGGCAGTAGGCAGTGCTGTCGACGGACATAGCTTACAAGACATAGCCTGCTCTTCATTTGACAAGAAAAAAACAACCCCGAAACTTCTCTAGGCCACCGCGCGCAAATTACGGACCCAGCCGCGCCCTCTCGTAATATACTGCCAGCTTCCATCGCCCGCCCTGCCTGCCGCCCTGCCTGCCGTACCCCCTCCCCACGGCTAGCGTAACACCGCAGGCCACGTCGGAGGGACGCCCGTCCACCCGGATCCACCTGAAGAATGGCCAAAATAATGAGCAGCGAGCAGGACCACGGGTGTCTGTCGCTGTGCCCCCGCCAGTGGGTGTAACTCGCCCCCCCCATCCCCTCCGGTGCAACACGCGACAATCGACGGCCTGAAATCCGTGATCATTGATCTAGTCCGTCGCTGATTGGCCAACAAGTGATCCACCACCCAGCGATTGTGATGTTTCTTGCGGAATGCCTGTCATCGTCGACGGTGGCGGCGGTGGTAGTGGCGGCGGCGGAGGTGGCGGTGACGTAGTGCAAGGAGCCAGGAGGGGCGGTCAATGGTGGCGCCGAAGCCGCCACGCTCATTGCTGCAGGGCGGCACGGAAAAAAGGAAGGAAGAAACCAAGCGAAGCCGTGAGCACGAAAACAAGTTCCAGGTACACAATTCAGCAGTTTATCAGCGAAGAAAAAAGGCAAGCAGGCATGTAGACAGGCAGGCAAACAGGCCAGCACACAAGCACCAACACAAAATACGAAAAAAACGAAAGCAAGGGGAAAAAACAAGAAAGCACGAACGAAGGAAGGCACGAAAGTAAGAAATCACAACCGTGAGAACGTACAGAAGCACACCAGCAAGAAAGCAGCAAAAATAACCAAACAAAAAAGCACGCACAAAAGCAAGCAAACGCAGTAAGCAGGAAAAAAACAAGCACAGACCAAGTCAGTGCCAGCTAAACGCGCGCCCCTCCCTCTCACCGCTTGCGTGTCCAGGAAAACCCGCAGCGGGTTGACGATAGTCACCGCCGCCATACTCAGCGAACCCACGTCAAATTCTGCCTCGCTCCTTCAGGCTTTTCTTGCTAGCCGCCCGTCCGTCTAAGTGGGGAGTCTGACAAACGCGGGGGCACGGAGTAAATCAAAACAGTGGTTGCCGACCCTAGGTGCAGGCTCAAGCCCAGAGGGTCAACCACCCACTTTGCAAACGCGGCTTCAGCCATTCAGACTGATACATTTTTATTTTTTTCATCCTCCGGCGCATGGGGAAAAAAATAAAGCTTAATCTCACCACACTCCCACGTATTTTCATACACGTCGTGTGTCAATTTAACTTAAATGCATTCGCAATCCAGCTGGTTTTCTGGCGTGTTCTTCGGTTTCCGCGATAGCGATAGCGCGAGCTGTCCCTACCGGCGGTTCCCGTTACTACTCCGGCAGCGCAAGCTATAGTTGTGTACGGATGTGTTAATAGCATAATTTACGGCCGCTGAAGGTGTCCCGTTTTAATTCCAAGCACGGGTTCCTAGGAGAATACATTACCGCGGACGCGTGCTGCAAATAGCGCGGTAGGTGTGCACCTGATTTTGTGAAGCTCCTCACTTGGGGACTTCTACGTATTTAACATACACCTCACCCAAACAATGGCGTTGACGAAAAAGGAACGCCCAACCCGATGAAGAATCCGACCGCCTAGATATACAAAGGCATGAATGACAAAACACAAAAGGGAACCCAACCGTAGTGGATACTCTGTTATTGGCAGTTCAGAAGATCTGGGGCAGTCATAAATATTTCGGTCCAATTATACTCCTCCCATCATAGCACGCCTCCATGCTTTCAGGCATGCTTCCAGGCATGCTCACAGCCATGCTTTCAGGCAGGTTTTCAAACAGGTTTTGGAGTGGTTGAACATCACGGGCGCCGGGACAACGTTCGCAGTCATTGTTGTTCTGGAGTCGTCATGTCTTTCCGGCGTAACATACATTCGATTGACACATTTAGGAACAAGATGAAACGTTCTGTTTTTGTACCCGCCAGCACTTCGCGGCATCATCATTTATGCCGACACTGCAAAGTGTTCCTCCTCGGGACCCCTTGTATATTCGGGGCCTTTGGGCAAACGCACACAAAAGGAAGGGCGCATCTGCTACGGGTCAATAAACTATCATGGCCATGACCATAGCCACCAATACGACCGCAACCGATATCACAGCGTTGGCTGTTGAAGCCGTGCTTAAAAAAAACTATCATGATTCTGGCCACGACCATGCCGGTTTGTTGAACCAATGTTGACACACAGGACGACTCGTTCTCAAGCTCTCGACCAAGGCTTCCCGCCGCCGCCAACGGCGTTGCGTGGCCGTCGCAGCACACGCGGCAAGACGGGCGCATATATATACCAGTGGCATGCATACCGGCACGAAGAAGCCAGCGCCCACCTAAACAACATAGCGAATATATTACGTCAACACGAAGACCAGCCCTTCAGCAGTACAAGAAACGCGACAGTCGTAGCACCATACAGGCTACTATTCGATCCGTTCGGAAAGAACCGGACACTTTACGGGCCCGGGATAAGCAGCCCTTGGCATCGAAAACTGCCTTTTGCACTTATTTTTTCGTTGCCTGCGGGCATTTGCTTCGACGGCGGCCCTTACTCGGCGCCGGCGAAGCCCCCTTGTAAACATTATACAAATAAAGTTGAATACCCTCGGAGCGCAGCGTTTGCTCTTTACCGCACTCGGTTCGGTTCATCTACCCTACCAATTTGGGCGTTGGTCGTCGATCCATTGGTGCGTATTCCATCAATTGCATCTCCCCCCACCCATGTGTTGTTGTTAAGTCCGACGTGAATTAATATGTTTTGCTTCAATCAAAACAATGTGTGCGTTGATACGCACTACCACTGACTGAGCTGTCATACGAATGAATATATTGTACGAATTAATATTATTGCAGTCAGCGCTGACGGCTAGCTCATTAGCTCACAGCAGTGGTTGTGTTGTATATCTACCATCTCCCTCCCCCCACCCCCACCTCGCATGCACCGTTTACTAGCTCAGTGATGTTGGTTAATCCGTCTCATCTACCCCCTGCCTCACATGTTGACTGCTAGCTCTCAGTCAGTAGTGGTCACGGTGTAAGCATACAACATGACGAAAAAAAAGATAATATATGCAAGGTTTCCGCGATGACGCGCACCGCAAAGTTTTAATGCGATTGAAATAACATCGGATAATAGAAGGGTCAGTCGAAGCGGATTTGTTGTTTGGTCGTGATATTACAGTAGTCCTCGTTTCGTACCTGGTTCCTACACGTACGTACGAAACAGGGCTGACGGCTGACGCCGGAACGCAAACTAAACAATATGCGATGTCACACACCCGCATATTAAACAATATGCGACGTCAACCAACAGCTGGAGCTTGTGGAAAAAGGAGAGATCAGCCAGGTCTCGGACCAACACAACTCGATCCTGCAACAAGTGGCAAGTCTAAGTGTTTCAGGTAGTCCGTCTGCCGCTTTGTCCGAGTCTGACCCCTCGAACCCTTTCCCCTGTCCAACCAGTACCTGCTAGGCGGTGTATCCGTCAGCGGAACGTGGAGGGGAAGGCTCCGTGGCGTGTTCTAGACATGACAAATCTCCCGTGTTCCCCAAGCGAGCCTTCCAGAAACGATGTCTGGAAGGTCGAAGGGGTTTCGACATTTTCCCTAGGCGTGTTGGTTCGGGGATATCGTATCCAAATCACCCCCCATATATATGATTTTGTCCGATCCTATGTCCGGATTTTTATCCACATGTCTACGGTACTACAGCAGTTTGTCACTTTGTCATGCTGTCTTGTCCATCTTGTCAAAAGGAGTGTACAAACTGCCAAGCGTTAAGCGAATCGCCACTGGAAGTTTGTTTATCAACTATTAATGGACGTATTGTTACCCTTGTCTATGGTTCCGTTATTTTTTGAGTTTTGGTGGAGTTCGAGTTCTATCACCACCAAAACTGGGGGGTGATGTGGATACCATGCCCCCGAATCAACACGCCTAGGGAAAATGTCGAAACCCCCTCGACCTTCCAGACATCGTTTCTGGGAGGCTCGCGTGGGGAACACGGGAGATTTGTCATGTCTAGAACACGCCACGGAGTCTTCGCCTCCACGTTCCGCTGACGGATACTCCGCGGCGGATACACCGCCTAGCGGATTCCCCGCAGCGGGACTTTTGAAGGCCCCGCTGGATTGTTCCTTTGACACGAGAGCTGAGGGAGCACTGACAATTGCTCGCACACCGCTCTCATTTGTACTTGGTACTGGTGCTTCTTGCACTTCTGGGACTTATTATCATCCTCTCCTGTCTCTCCCTCTGTCAACGGCCTGCTGCATCAGCCCGTGTTGTCACACGCTCCGCCGTCACACACTCCGCCGTCGTAGTTCAACAGTGAGAACACTCTGCTTACCCAGAGAGAAGTGGGATCACGACCCACCGACGGTTTTGACTGCGAATCTTACTATTAATACAATAAAATTTAACTACAAGGGGGCTTCGCCGACGAAGCTAAGGCCCGCCGCCAACGAAAAATACTACTTGCAAACAAGCGGACTTCCGATGCCAAGGGTTGGTTAAAAATGTTCGATTAATCGCTGAAACACCACTGACGGGCATAAAGCATGCGTATGTTGTTGATATCGTTATAACATTAACTCGCATAATCAAGTCCGTGGCCACAGGACAGGCTCCAATCACTCTGGAGCGGAAAAATACCCCAGCGAAAAAAAGGCAAACCAAACGCACGTATGCGCTAATGATTACCCTCGAACACTACTATTAACATCAATAGCGTTTGTTCTGAGGTTTTAATCTCACGTGAGTCGGACTTTTGAGTTTATTTGCACCAAATAAAAAAAAACACGGAATAAACTGCCGAGAGCGCCTAGCAGCGCGGGTAGGCACAGTTCGATGCGAGTCGACGAGGGAAGAAACAGCTGGAATCTTCTCGCGATATAAAAATTCAGGCACGTACCGTAGTGGGGAGGGGGGGAAAGATCCTGCTCAGTGACCCCGGTGAACACCCCTGTATGATTGGTTATTCCGTCAATACGTACGTACCTTGCGATACACCTTAGAGGTCTGCATTTACGAAAAGGTAGGTCAAAAGCTTATTATTTCGTCGTGGTATAATACGTAGGGTGTGCGCTCGAGGTTGAAGGTGCGGTTGCTGAAAGCCGAGGTGATCGAGACACTACGGTTGCATGACGTGGAGCCCGAATAAGCCTGACTATGGCAGGCTACGACGGGTTAACCACTCCATGCTCCTCCGATGCCTCGGATGGCGGAAACGGAAGCGCGACGACCACACCCTATTGCACGCCGACGCGCTTGCCAAGACAGCTTCCGAGAGCGTAGAGGCGATAGTGCGCAAACGGAGGATATTGTTTGCGAGGTTCGTAGTACGTACGGGGGAGGAGCATCTGCAAAGAGAGTGATGTTAAGGGAGGTTGTTGCGGGTATGGGCTACTCAGAGGGGCAAGAGAAGGACTGGATGATGCGATATGTCAGCGTTTGGAATGAAGTTCGAAGGGTGGCGAAAGGATGCACAGAAGCCGGCACATGGTTTCGACGGGTAGAGTAGGGAGCAGAGTCATTCATGCGGAAATGGCATGACGCGGAGAGATGCTGAGCTGCAGAGCGACACGCAAAGGCCGCGGCAGCGCCATCCACCGTCAGCATCTCTAAGCGGCCGGGGGGAGGGGGAAGGGGGGAGGAAAAGGGGGGGAGGGGGGGAGGGGGGGCGTCCTGCCCAAGAGACTGAAGTCTGGGTCTGTCCATCATCGTCCTGAAGCTTGTGGGTCTTCCAGTGGCCGTCACAAGTTAGCGTACGCCGCCCTGACTTCTTCGCTTTGTTGCGTTCCCTCCCAGTGCTATTGATGCATTTGATATCCTTTCTGAGCCCATGGCCGTATTTAGTCAGTTCCTAGGGTCTGCTAGTATGGTTTCTTCTTTTTTTTTCTTTTCTTTCCTTGCTTCCTCTTATTGTCGTATATTGTATTTTATTTTCCTTTCCTTTTCTTTTTCGATCTATCTTCTTCTCTCTTCTCTTATTTTCTGTTCTGTCTTATATTCTGTTTTATTTTTACCAAGGACTTGAGTATGACGTGCGTATGCGTAGTGATAGGTACCACGTGTAATATATACATGGTAGTCCTTTCTGGGTGGCAAGCAGTGTAGTCGGTGTTTTCAGGCGCGAGTAGTGAGACGTATGTACCAGTATGGACCTGGCACATCGTAGGCTGACTCCCGATTTCACTGTTTCAAACTCTTTTGGCGAAGGCATGAATTGCGTCTGCAATGATATATGCGTGTACCACTTTTGGTTTTGTTTTGTGTTTTTCCCTGGGGTATTCCTCCACTCCAGAGTGACTAGAGCCTGTCCTGTGACCACGGACTTGATTATGCGAGTGGATGTGAGAACAACAACCAAAACGTACCTGGTGACCTATCTGAGAGGGCTGCATTGAGGAAAGCTATTAATGGAGGCAAAAAACGTCACATATACCGAAAGATCCAGAGCACTTCCTACCTCTGAGAGTGGTCTGAGAGCACAGGAGTCAGGAATGAGGGCCATATTTTCTCGAGGTTATTATAAACGTGTTTATTATTAAATATCTCATAGTATTATCATTTAGGTAATTACTATTATTTTTGCCCTCCGACAGAATGGCGTAGATATCGAGTTCCGATATAAAAATCGACTATCCCCGCGTCATACTGTACTCGGAGTATTTTTTCTTCCACTGTTGGATTATGAATAATAATGATGTCTTTCTTTTCCCGTTCCTCGTTTCTTTCGTTTTGCCCGCTCGCGATGTCTTAATTGCGTGTGTTAGCCGTGCTCGTCGTGTACAGCAGTGTAGTGCACAGCACTCTCCACTACTAATACATGCCGCCATTGCATTGTTGTCTACTCTCCTAGCGTACTTTATGTTTTACATATCATACCGATCCGGGATATCAGCGACCCATTCCCACAACGGTCGTTAGCACCATCGCTTGCTTGGAGATGAAGTGACCATGGACGAAATGACTGCCGTAACACGGGGTATGCCAAACCGGAAAGCAGTCGGACCAGACTCCAATTGACCACCCCGAATTCATCCGCTACTTCCACAACCTCCTTTCCAAACGTGCGGAGAACGGGAGACGCCCCCCAGCAGTGGGAATATGCAGCCATTAAGGCCCGTCATAAGAAGAAGGATCGATCGATCTGATTGCAACAACTGCCGAGATATTTCGCTCGATGCCCATCCAGGCAAAGAACTGTTAAAAATGGTCGCGTCCCGCCTCAGCAACTACTACTGTGTGAGACCGAACGGATACTCCCCCAATAGCAGTGCGGCTTTCGCCCCGCACGATCAACAGTTGACATGCTGTTCGTCGTGCGCCGACTGCAAGAACTCGGACGAGCTAGGGGAATCCCTCTGTACATGTGCTTCATCGATCTCCAGAAAGCATAAGACTCCGTCGACCGAGAGCTGCTGTGGGTGGTGCTCGCACGCTTCGGCCTACCAGAGGTTATGCTGACCATTATCCGCCAGTTCCACGAAGGCATGCGAGCTCGCATGCGCACGGATGACGGTGAGCAATCTCAATGGTTTGACGTCCACCCAGGGACTGCGGCAAGGATGTGTATTCTCGCCCCTTCTTTTCAATGTGTTTTTCGCCGCTGCCATACATGCCGTCCTCTGATACGCTTCAGTGAGGACCTAGACATTTTGAGGGACTTGGTTCACCTGGAGGAGGACCTCGGGGAGGACGGGGTGGAGGTTGAACCGCTAGCATGTGTGCGAAGGTCAGTCTGGGGTATGCTGTACGCCAACGATGCAGGCATTGTGTCCAAGTCGGCGGAAGGCCTTGCGAAGATGATGACGGTCATTGTGGCCGTTTTCCACGCACCAGGACTCGCCGTGCCCGAAAAGAAAATGGAGACAACGCTGCTGCGCACACTCAACCAGGTGCTCCCGACCTCACTGCTCGTCGCCGAAGCAGCGGGATAAGGGTATACGCAGACGATGCAGTTTCTGTACCTGGGCGGTCTTATCGACGAAAACGCCGATATCGGGCCAGAGATCAAACGACGGATCCGACTCGCGTGGGCATGCTACGACCGTTTCAAGCGCGAGCTGTACGATATGGAGGATGCCCCGTTCATGTTCAAGGCGCGCCTGCTAAATACCGAGGTGATGGAGACCCTGATGTACGAGTCTGTGACCTGGGCTCTCGGCCCGGAGCACTTCGCTAAACTCCGAACGGCACACCACAACCTCACTCCAAACGACCATTGGCTTTCAGCGCCGACAGCGCACCGACCACCGCATGTCGGGCGCCAAGCCGTTCAAGAAGGCACAGTCTGAGAGAGTTGAGACGACTATCCGAAAACGACGCCTCCTCTTCGCGGGAGCCGTACAACGGACGAGCAATGAGCGACTGACCCATCCCGTGATGTTCGGGACGAGGCCGACCAGAAAATAACTGGGCCCAGTGCCTGGTAGGTCGCCCTGGTGGCGTATCAGGTTATCCTCGAGCCTGGCGTAGGTCAGTTTCGTGAGTTCGAATCCCCCCCCGAGTGCATACTCGTGCAAATTCGTGGGGACTTTTTCTTGTGCACAAATTGACTTGGGGAACGCGAGCGCGTGAGTTAGCAACACTTGATGAACAATCGACGAGCAGTGGGATTGCTGAACCCTATTCGCGAAAATAATTGAAGGCAAGAACCGGGGGGGAGAACGGATGACACCTGTGACCACGGCTTGTCCAGAAGCAGGAAAGTAGAAGTGTGAAAAAAAAAGACGACATCAGGGTATTCGAAGCAACCGAGGGGTCCACGATAGCTCCCCTTTACAGTTCGGAGTAGAGACTGTGCTATGGCCGAGGGCGGCTACGAAGAGTTGGAACTGGCACGGGGGGATCATCGACGCGGCGGACCGCTTCATTACGAGATGGCACAGGGGCGAGGCGGAGAAAAGCGGGCAACGCCTCACAGCAGAGGACGCCAAGAGAAGCAACCACGGGAAACCGGGGGGAGCAGCCGTACTGATACAGCTGTAGATGAACGCAGAAACGAAGTGGCAGATCGTGTGGCAAGGTACCAGTTCGACTAATTAAGTTGAGCGGATACTATAGCCCTGAACCCTCAACAGCGAGTGGTAGTTTCTGCTTGGTTTTCGTTGAGTTCACTGGGGGGAGCGCGAAAGCGACAATAATTACTTGCTGTCGTTCTTTCTTTTGGTTTCTTTTTTTTTCCTATTGTTTGCTCTTTTAGTTTCCTCTCCAACGGCGTTATTATGCCTCATGCCGGCATCTTCTTCCTCTTCTTCGTGTTGGTTGTGTCCGTTAAACAGTACTTATTATCTTCGTGTTGTTTTGTCCGTGCAACAGGTGTCTGTTCCTCTTCAGCACGTATGGTGTCCCTCTGGCAAGCAATTGCAGCCTTTCCTTTCCTTTCCTTTCCTTTCCGATCTTCTTGCATCACATTCTTCAGAACACCTGTCGTTTGTTTTGCTTTGTCGCCTTTTTTCTTTTCTTTCCTTCTTTTCTGTTTTCCTTTTTTTCTCTTTTTTTATGGTCTGGCTTGTTTTGTTGTGTTCTCGTACCCGGTACGCTAGCACTTCACTTGCTTTACCTTGATGAATTGCGAACGTCTGGTTCACTCTGTTTCACAGTCGTCCGTGACCACATAATTTGTATCTCTCTAAGATTAATCAGCACGGACTATGGGTGTACTGATGTCGTTGGGTAGAAAGAACGGTTTATTTAATGTGAAGGCAACAACAACAACAACACGAGCAGGTATACGACAGAAGCGGCTAGAAGGGTCCGAAATTTTAGGTTTCTGGTAATAAAACTGTGAACTGCTACAAGTAATGTTATAAAGTAATAAATTATCCATTTTAGAATTTCAGAAAAATCTTATCGCTTCTATAACTTTATGATCTGCTTGGTGCTAGATAAGAACCAGTTGAAACCCACCGACAGATTGACACGTAGAAGTGATCCACGTACTCGTACGTATATCATGATACACCTATGTCAACTTACTTTTTAGTACCAGTCCAATTTGTAAATATCCCTAAATTCCTCTTGCAGCTCACGATCGAGTTTGCTCTGGAGGGATTGACTCCGAAGGAAGTCTTCATCTGTGCAACTGTGGGCCAGGGAGGGAACGACGTCAACGCGTGTAAGTCTCTCGGCCTTGACACGGTCGCTAACGTCTGAGTGGCTAAAGGCCCCCACCAGAGAAGCACCCTTGCCAACCAGCGTCTTGCAGAGTGGGTTTTTGCACTTTGGCGAAGCACCGGCTAGGCCCAACGCCCACATAATTGCTCTGTTGACTCGGTGTCCACGGCACTTGACCGTGTCAAGCTCAAGAGACTTACACGCGTTGACGTCGTTCCCTCCCTGGCCCACAGTTGCATAGATGAACGCTGACGTCTGAGCGGCTAAAGGCCCCCACCAGAGAAGCACCCTTGCCAACCAGCGTCTTGCAGGGTGGGTTTTTGCACTTTGACGAAGCGCCGGCTAGACCCAACGCCCACATGATTGCGCTGTTGACTCGGTGTCCACGGCACTTGACCGTATCGAGGCCAAGAGACTTGCAGGCGTTAACGAGGTTCCCTCCCCGGTCCACAGTTGCACAGAGGAAGACTTTCTTCGGGGCCAAATCCTCCGGGGCAAACTCGATCGTGAGCTGCAAGAGGAATTCGGGGGTGTTAGCAAATTGGATAGGTACTAAAAATTGAGTTTAGATAGGTGTATCTTGACGTACGTACGTCGATCACTTCTACGTGTCAATCTACCGGTGGGTTTCAACCGATTCTTATCTAGCACCAAGCAGATCATAAAGTTATAGAAGCTATCAGATTTTCTGAAATTTGAAGTTTGAATTTGACGCGCTGCGGGGCACCCAGTTTAAAACGAAAATAAGGAGAAGATGGAGGCCCTCATGCCACGCCGCAGGTCTACACACGGAGAGGCAGAGGTCCGAGGCATCACCTTGCACGGTGCAACGACACGAGGTGCGCTCGGTGCTTTAGGTTTTGGGTTGGACTCGGCTTTGACTTTCTTGCCTGGCCATTTTTGCGCGTCCAGGTGTCGCGCGTAAATATGTGATTGCTTGCTTGTAATATCATAGTTTCATATTGATCGGTACATGATTGCGTGTTTCTGTATTTCATGCTAATTGAAAAACGTCAGCTGTGAGTACAACCGATTGAATGGCGTATTGTAGGAACATTCTTATATTTTAGTTTTGCTGGTTTGTCGAAGAAGAGTCCCTCAAACATACGTCTGCAGATCCCACGACCAGCAGTACTTCCACAAATAATTAATACCACCGCTGCAGTAACACATACTTCGTACATGTTACGCAGGATTGTTTGTTTCTGAATGTCAAATGTTGACGTACTGTTGAGTCGTCCTACGGTAGCCCCCCCAACTACTTTCCAACAAAATCGCGGCGGTTTTGTTTTGAAACCAGCTCCCGGCCGTATCTTCTGAAATACGGTGTCCGTTTCCACCCCGAGCTCATTGTTCGATATCATAGCCCTTTGCAAATGAGTAAAATTATGAAGATTTTTCTTCACAGAGAAAGGTTGTCGTTGGGGCAACCTGCTGTTTGGGGTAACGGATAGAAATTCCTGGGGGTTTTCAACGTAGGGTAGCCGGATGTTTGGTGCGGGGTATTGATAGAGAAAACGAAAGTTCCGTATGATGAGGCAGAAAGGCATAACGGAAGGTCAGATGCGAGCAAGCAACTGTATAGCTGTGTCGAGCGGGGAATCGTCGGTGCAGCGTAATAGCCAAGAAGAGATAGCTAACGGGCGAGGCCCTGAACGAGCTGAAGAGGACCATGGCACAGGGAAAGGGACGCCAGGGAGTCGCCAAGTTGCATTTTTCACCTCCCACCCTCCTGTAAATTTCCACGGCGGATGGGTAAACGGAGGGGAAGAGGGCACAGTGGTCGCTTAGAAATGGCAAAATCTTGATCGCAGGGGCCGTTTGGAACGGAACCATCCGAAAGCACGCATAGGTGGTGGTCGATCAGTGATGGCACAATTCCGATCGCACGGGCCGTTAGAAACGGAAATCCTCACACTCAACAATCGTTTAGCAATCGTGCTGGGTTCCCGGTAAGAACGGACTGTTAGAAACAGAACTATTCGAAAGCACAAGCACATAGTGGTCGGTCCGTGGTGGCATAACCCCGATCTCACCGGCCGTTAGAAACGGAAATGACCACATCCATGATCGCTTTGCAGTCGAGGTGGGTCCCCGACAGGAGCGGGTCGTTAGAAACGGAAAACCCACCCGAAATCACGCGCAAGGTTGTGGTCGATTAGCTGTGATTTTCCCGGGCGCACGGGTCGTTAGAAAAGGAATCACGGTGTCGTTAATCGTTTGGCAATTGTGGGGGGTTCCTGATATGAGCGGGCCGTTAAAAACGGAAAACCCACGCGAAAGCACACACAAGTAAGGTGGATCAAGTAGGTCCCCGATCGCACGGGCCGTTAGAAACATAACTACTTGGCCGTTTTAGAAATTTCGGAGTCCGGACTGACCGGGCCCCCGGTGTGCACACGATAATCTAAAACGGGGGAGGCGTCTCACAAGCGGAGCGCGACCGGTAGGTAGGTCGACCGCGTTTCTTTTGTGTGGGTGGGGGAGGCGTACGCATCCGGGGGGGGACGGGGGCAGTGCAGCCCTTCCCCCCCCCCACCACCATTTCGGCTTCTTCAATTAGTATAAAGCATCTTTCGTGGAAGTAAAACCCAAAGCATCTCGAGCAGCCACGAAACGTTCGTAAATAAAATCGCTGCTTTTTTGGGGGGGATGGGGTGTAGAATCTAGAATCAGTCCATTTTTATACTTGATATTTGCTGGGTTGTCGTAGAATACGCCCACACATGAATCTGGAGAGCCCACGACCAGCGACATTACTAGTAATACTGCTGCTGAACTAACACATACTGCATATGTTACACAAGATCTTTGTTGCTCATGTTTAAAAACCACTTGTCGGGGTATCTTCTCCGGTGGCCACGGTCCACGCTCGACACTGCCTACCCTGCTGTTTTTGTCCAAGCTCGAGCCAATCCACCGTCGTTCTGCCATTTTCAGTCGCTTCCTGTCCGTTTACAATTCACAGGTGGTCGTTCACGCTGGCAATGCTGGAGAGGCTCATCTTCCTGCAACCGGCCATCAACGAGTACCTTCAACTGCGCCCCGACCAGGCTCGCCGTGGACTCTCGCCTGAGGAGTGACTCGTCATCAAGGAGATGTGCGGCAAGCTCGGGCCGTTGAAGTACGTCAACACCGCCATCCAAGGTGGCGCTGACGGCTTCATGACCCGTGTTATCTTCTTTTGCAACGAACTGGTCGAAATCCTCGGCGAAGACACCCTGCCGGTCCCCGATCGTGGTAACCCTAAGGCACCCGTTGAAATCAAGAGCGTCACCAACCTCAACAAGAACAGCGCCACAAACATGGAGGTCGTCCGCGCGCGGGCAGCTGATAGCGCGCAAATTTCACCTTCCGGAGTACGATGCGGAACTGGCGGCTATGCTCTTTGACTCCCGTTACACGAGTTTGGGTGGGGACGACTGCCCTGCGGGGAGACCATTCCGAACGAGTAAGCGCGTTCGTGGCGAACATCACGTCGCGCCTCAAGGACAGCAACGCCAGTCTTGCCTCGCCAGCGTCGGGCACGGCAACCATCAAAACCCGCTGGTCCAGCAGAGTCTAACGACGACGCTGGTACTGCTGGGGAAAAGAGGTCTGCCGGTGCCGACGTCAACCCATTCGCGGGGCGTGCTCAGAAGGGCGAGAAGGGTACAGCGGAAGCGATGGCGTCGGCGGCGAAACAACAGGGCCCCCGACGCACAACGGCGCTTCAATGTGGAGATGGCGGAGTACATGAAGACGGCGGTAAACGGAAGAACGTACTGGCGAAAGTGCTAAGCCTTGCTGCAAAGGCGCAGGCTGTTGGTGTGGGGGGTGTAGTGGATGTAGTATAGAGTAGGCCGAGTGTGGATGTACAGCTGTCTCTCGTAAACGTTGTGTATGGGGCAGTATACACGGTTTCCGAGGGCAGGTTGTTGTTCGGTTCTGCTTGGCGTCTCGTCCTGAATTATTTCACTTAGGCAACCGCAGCGGTTGTGCATGGTACGTACGCAGATATGTGTCTGGCATGAAAAGCATCTTCAGTTTTCGCTTTTTGTTTTTCCTTGGTGCTTTCGAGGTATCGGGTATCGAATCCATTTGTTTTCCTCGCCTGTGGCTGCTTTTTCTTCATGCTTTAGCCGTATCGAGTATCGAACCCATTTGCTTGCCTCGCCTGTTGCTGCTTTTCCTTCATGTTTTAGCAGTATCCAGTATCGAATCCATTTTCTTTCCTCGCCTGTTGCTTTACACTGCGCAACAGTAAACCGCTCTTCAGCGGCTTTTTAGTACAGGTTGCATGCGGGCCGACCCATGTCTCGGCCTGTGAACGTCAGTTGGTTGCGTTATGGGCAGGGCGGACGTCGACGTCGTAATAGCAGCACTTTACAGTACACAACATGAAATGGCCCGCGGCCCGGGCCGGCCCGCGAAAAGCGTGGGCCATCTAATGGGCCGGGTGGGCGCCGTCATCGTAGCAGCAGCAGTACATCACATTTCATGGGCCGCGGCCCGGGCCGGCCTGTGAAAACTAGTGGGCCACCTCATAGGCTGGGCGAAGCGGCCCATATAAAGCCCACATCTCATGGGCCGCGGCCCGGCCCAGCCCATCAAATTTCGAGTCGATGGGCCACGGCCCGGCCCAGCCCACCAATTTTTCAGATGATGGGCCGCGGCCCGGCTCGGCCTATCAAATTTTCTGATGATGGGCCGCGGCCCGGCCTGGCATATCAAAACATTTCAAAACTCTCGGCCCCGCCCGGCCCATCACATTTAAAAAAATCTCGGCCCGGCCCGGCCCGGCCCGGCTCATGACAATTTTCAGATCGATCCGGCCTGGCCCGGCCCACACTTTCGGCCCATGACATGCCCTGATATTAACTGTACCTATATTGTTGCATGTCTGACGTTTTACTACTGAAAAAACTGCCCCACACAAATGCCAGGTACGTTGTCCCGAAAAACCTTATTAACATTACCATTAGCATTAACAGTACAGGTCTACAAGGAACGTGGCGAATGTTGCAAATTGCAGATTTTCGTATCACAATGTCGCTATGCTGTATACTGTGACCTGAAAGGCATCGAGCGCTGTCCGTCCGGTATCGAAAAGTATCACGACACAACGGGATTGACCGTGAAATACCCTACACAGTACGTAGGTGGCCTACAGCAGTACACTATTAACTATCTAAAGGGTGCGTCGGGGGTGCAGGGTCCCTTATATGCCGACGTCCCCTAAAAAATGTGGTCCCGACCAGCACATGACACACGACTTGTTTTTACAGCAATCTCTGGCGTTTTGCAAGGGGGAAGACAATGTGGTGGCCCCCTTTAAGGGACCTGGGGTCCCTAATGGAGTGTTGTGTCCACTGCAGCAAGGGACGAGGTCTCTTGAAGCGGGAATACCCGGTGCGGAGAAGTGCGAGGTCCCTTATGCACCGCTTTTTCTTATGGCTGGCTCCCTTGAAAGCGGTCACATACTGTAATGCATTCACGTTTCCGGGTTGGGAAAAGAGACAGAAAACTATTTTAGCACCGTATGAAGCTCATCGGCGACGGCATGACGGCGTTCCTCTTGAATGCGAAGGAATACGCACGGTAAAAAAATGACGAAAAAAATCGGTAATGACGTTTGGGATGTGAGTGAGATGATCGTGTCCGAAGCATTCTCTTACTACGCGCGCGCAGCATGATAGTGCTTGTACGCTTGTACTGTTGCACGCTCTCCGTCTCATGTGTAACGGTAGATATCGATAAAAGCGCTCTCGTCGTGTTCTTGATCGATGAGAAAGTCTCCTTGTAAAGGATACAAGTCGCCGAGCAGCTCGTGCTGGCGTCTACCTTCGATCTATGGGTAGATGAGTTACTGTGGTTTATACTTAAACGCTGAGGAGAAGCAAAGTGTCAAATCCAAATGATAGTTGCTTGTATCTCGAGGAAATACTCCACCGCGTTGGAGGTTAGATATGAGGGCTGTGAGTTGGCTGGACTTCGTTTCGTGGCTATATGCTCCAGCATAGTTATTCTTTATATAGTTGGGTGGAAGTCTTCAAGAGGGAAAGTCAGGAAAAGCAAATAGGCTTGTCTGACATTACGATCACTTGTGAAGGAGAAGAAAGAAGATAGTTTGAAAGTGGCACTATGTGGCCAAAATATGGAAACGAAGGAGAGAAGCAGGAGAAGAGCAGACGTAAGAAGAGGAAAGCAGATGTAGGGACTGATCGAGGTAGGGCTGACCGTCACCTGATCAATACGTCACAATGCCCCTGTTACGAGCACATGTACTCTACGGGTTGCTGTACTTACCGACAAACTGTCCTACAGCAGTAAAGTTCTTCGCAATATTCCCTGCAACATTCCCCGATACTTGCGGTGAGAAATTAGTAACAACTTGAATTACAACATACCGACAGGAAGTAACAACCGAGATTCCCCGCATGTTGCATTTCTCTGCATCTAGCTTTAGATACTTAGTGTACCTGGTACTCAATATAGTGACTACGAATCAAATATATACAATAAATAATGGATTGCAGAGTATATTATTCCAGTAATACCAGGCAGTCTTCATTAATATTTGACCCCGAACACCGAGCCACAGGTGCGCCAGACAGACGCAAAGACGCCTAACACCGGAAAATACAAAATACAGTACGCAACAAACTGTGTGTTGCCGGTGCATAAATAACCAACTCACACCTACTTGGTGACTTACTAATAGTAAAGACAGCCAACTCTCGAGGTCGGCAGGGGCCGTCACGCGGCTCCACCGCGTGGTTTGGGTGGCGCTTGGTAAAAAAGACCCGGGTGGCCGAAAGGCCAGCCTCGACCAATACGGCCAACCAACTGCCTACGACCTGCACAGATTGTGTGCAGGCCGCTCGCTCCTGCACATGCATAGGGCGCGTCCTTATACACTTAAATGTTGTGCCAGCAGAGCCAGCCAGGAAGTTATGTACGTACGGCAGACACCAGTACTAAACTCGTGTAACAAAGGAAAGGGTCCGTACAGCAGTACCGTGGTAACTATTTTGTGGAAGTGTTTCAAATACCCGTCAGCTGCAAGTTCGATCAATTTCAGGCTCGATACTCATCTTTGCAAGCTGCGTGATACTCCGGTCGCGCATTTTTCACACAAAAACACAGATCAGACACCAGAGGGAATTAACTAGTGGTCCGGCGTCTGTCGCGCGCAAGTCCCCCGCAGGGCCCCCCGGGGGGCTCCTGGAGGGCCCCCGGAGGGCCGCCGGAGGCGAAAAAATTGGGATATATGATACATACGCGCGAATTTTATACGCCCGAAAACCACGTAACGAAAAGTCGCCTATTGCGATTTAGAAAAAAAAATCCCGAAAAAGTTTTTCGCGGGGGAAACCAGGCGACGACGGGAGCGAGCGGGCGATGCCGGGATGCGACGACGGGCTCGAGCGAGAGCGGAGCGACGGTCCGAGCAAGAACGGAGCTCGTTGCGCCGCAGTTCAGCTCCTCTTTATCAAGCTCGTGCCGCCGAGAGCGCGACGCTGCACGACAATGTGTGGTTTTTCCTACACTTGAATATATATTTTTTTCATACTGTGGTACTATTGGTTCGTAGAGCATCGTCTGCGAGAGCGAGTGAACAGTGCGATCTCGGGGCGGTGTCGGGGGGGAACGGGGCGACGACGGGAGCGAGCGGGCGATGCCGGGATGCGACGACGGACTCGAGCGAAAGCGGAGCGAGGGTCCGAGCAAGCGCGGAGCTCGTTGCGCCGCAATTCAGCTCCCTTTTATCGAGCTCGTGCCGCCAAGAGCGCGACGCTGCACAACAACGTGTTTTTTCTACTCGTTGTACCTTTTTTTTTGTCACTATTAATATTATACTAATGGTTCGTAGAGCATCGTCTGCGAGAGCGAGCGAACAGGGCAATTTCGGGAGCGAACGGGGCCGATGAGAGCGAGCGGAGCGACGGCCCGAACGAACGGAGCGTGCGGAGCAACGGTTAGATGGAGCGAATGGAGCGCGTCGCCCCGCCGTTGAGATGTGTGTTGTCAAGCTCGTCCTGCCGCCGAGCGGGGGGCGGCGTGACGATGTGGAATCTCTGTCTCCGACGAATGCTCCGCGCCCCGACCAACATTTTTTTATTTTTTTGTCGTATTTTCGATTTTAGTGTATTCGATTTTTTCTCTTTCAGCATTTTTTTTTTTTTCCAATCAAAAGCGCTTTTTTCTTGGTTTTCCTTTTTTTCCTTCCATTTTTTCTCTCCATGTTTTTTTGTAGAAATAGGTGGAACGACAGGAGCGAAAAAACAACCATTATGGCGTTTTTTTCTGTAACTGTGTTGTTTTCGAAAAGCGTGTGAAAACACATATTTTCCACAGCTGCCAGATTTGCCCCCCTCGAAAACGGATTTTATAGTTTCCGCGCACAGACTGACTAACATCACCCTGTTGATCCCGATAGCTACACTGCTGTAGTTGCAAGGAGAGTCGCCGACCTATATCCTTAATGAGGACACACAACCCGTAATACGCGCAATCGGAGTATCACACACAGCTTGCAAAGATGAGTTTCGACAAAATCGTCGATCTCACAGCTGGAGTGTATTGTTATTTTTATAGTAAGAGTATGTTTTAAACTAAACAAGTCGCTCCTACCAAAAAAACGCCTTTCACTTTTCTCGCCAAAAAAAAAAAAAAATGTTCTCCATTTGTCCCACCAAATATCTGGACACCTACTCTTCTCTCCTCTCAACACCCCTAGACTAGCAGCTTAGCTTTTGGGGCTACTGCTGTACTGCTGCCTGTACTCCTCTGTATTTGAATTGGGTTTTCGATTTTGTGCAGTATTTGTTTAGCCGATGAGACGTTTTCTGTCTTTCGCCTTTTCGAACTCGACACAGCAGTCGTAGTCTTCGTAGCCAATACTGCTGCTGCTGTGCCAGGTAACATGTATACTTTTTAGCGGTGACCTTTATTTTTCCCCATCCGCCCGAGAATATATATAAAAAAAAAAGTCACAAACCTGAACGCGATTTTGAGACGTACGGCATCGAAGTACCTGGTATACCTACAAGGGCCAAATGTCAGTTCGGAGGGTCCCGGCCCGGGAGGGACCAGGTCTGGATAGGATCAAGGTGTCAACGCTGGATCAGGGCAATATGTTCGGTAAAAAAAAACGTCGAGTTGTGAAAGTATCTGGCAGGCTCGTGTCTACAATCCCTCCTGTCGAAGAGAGGAGTCAGGAAGCAGCGTGACCACGTACTTGATAATGCGAGTTAATGTGAGAACAGCAACGGTTCGGTAAAAAGAAACGTCGAGTTGTGAAAGTATCTGGCAGGCTCGTGTCTACAATTAATTCCTCCTGTCGAAGAGAGGAGTCAAAAGCAGCGTGACCACGTACTTGATAATGCGAGTGAATGTGAGAACAGCAACGACAACAACCGCCAACAACAACAACAATCGCCCTCTTCAGTAGCCCGATGTCCAGCAAGCGCCCAATCACCATACACACGAGTACGCCACACACAGCAGTCGCTACAGCATCACTGTTGCGGTGCGCCCTTGCTACTATTCCATGTACCGCCGTGCCGGTCGATGCGTTATTGCGTACATTGGTTTCGTTGTTGAAGTTGACCGACGCCCGCCAGTATCGACTTTCGACTGCAAGCGCATGATGCATACCTGGCGTCTAATAATATCTACTACAGTACTGCCTACTGCTGCTGTTCTGTGTGTTTTTTGTATCAATAATCAGCAGCACCAAGTTCGCCGGCGTGCGTGGGAACAAATTTCAACACGTAGCAGCAGCACCACCACCAGCACCAGCACCACCAGCACTGACACCAACCCAGAGCCAAAACGAGCCAAAAGTGGCCCTAAACGCGTCTGCGCCGCTTTCGCATCGAGCGATGAAAAGCTCTACCTGGTATGAACTGGCGATCACCCTCCGAACTGCGGATCACCGCAACACACTTTACAGTACCAAGAAGAGACTGGAGATGAGCAATGTGTACTGCTGTAATGGGATGTACGACAACATAAAACAGGAGCGCCATACTCGTACTCGTAGCCCCTGCTGGTCTTCCAGCTGTAGACGGAGCAAGAAGGTAAGCACTACAGCAACACAACAACGGCAGTATCAGGAGTAATGTACGATGTTGCAAGCTGTAGGATGGTAACTGCTGTATCATGGCCCGGTTGATGAGCTTGGAAAAAATAATCAGGCGGAAATGTTTCACAGGTCGCCGGAAGAGGCCTGCCCGCTTGGCCAACCCCGCCAACAGCCAGCCAAAAGTCAAAACATGATATTTTGAGGGTTCTTGTGCATGACAGCTACTCGTACTGCAGGGAGCAAACATACTCGTTGCCTGGACACATGGACACACTCCAGCGTCATTATCGTCAGCATCGTGGGCATCACACCTAGTTGCACGGTATCGAAGACAGCAAGTATGCGGAGTAAAAGAAAGGCAAGAGCTTGTCCTCGAACAACATACTGCTGTACTAGACGATAGATCACAATTTCAGGCTTGCTTCGGATGCGGACCGATTTCCGTGAAAATAGTTGGTCGTGCTGCTGTCGTACTCTCAGGTTGCGCTCACCATCGTGCAGACCTTCCCCGTGCCACATATGAGTATGCCTGCACCAACAGTGAGATTGGAAGCTAGGATCCTGCATCACCACGTATCAGCTGTAGCAAAACCTCCAACCCCCCGACAGCACTTTCGTCGTTTACGTGGTCCTGTTATTCTGATTTTGGTGTTGGGGGGTTTCCCTATTGATTGCCTGAACGTGCCCGTGGCGGGTGGCGGGGACCGTCAAACAAAAGACGCGGAGGAATTACAGCATAACAAATGCCAGTTCGACTAGGAGTGGGGAGCGGGAAGGCGCAAACTAGCATCCCTCCGTAGCACGCGCGACGGAAGCATCACATGCAGCTTGAAACACTAGTTTCGACGAAATGCTCGATCTCACAGCTGGGGTGTGTATTCATTGTGGATAAACCCAGAGAAAACCAGGCTGGGGGAAATTCGGCCGTACGAAAATATGGCATGCATACTTGCATACCAGGTGCCATGTATAGCGATAGGGTACCTGTGGCCTTGCATTGCCCTCCTATAGATAGGCGGTGAATGAACCTACAGAGTAAGTATTAGGGCTTGGCCCTGGCAGCTCTAGTCAGCACCGTATGTACTGGCTGCGTCATATGCCAGTACACTGGACCCGACCACTGCACTGGTGGTCGCGGCCACCCCGCCCCCCCCCGGATGGTGAGGGGGCCCCGCCGGAGGCGCCCTGCCGGATGCATGTTTTTACTCGTTTTGGCTTCACTACTAGAGAAAAAAATACGTCGTTTTTGCAAATTCGATTTGGTGGTAGATTATTGACTAAGAAAAAATGCATGAAAAGCAAAAGCGAGCGAAGCGATTGATGGACAGGATTGTGCGGGAATGCGGCGCATTGCAGCACGCAGCCTAGACCTAGATACCGAAAAGGCGGGATATGGGTTCAAAACCATGTTTGACGTGTGCCAAACCGAATCGCTTGTACAATTTGCGAAATCGCGGCCTCAGACGTAATTATTCATGTACACACCCATTTAAGTTAAATATTGTTCCAAACATGATGTTTACTCAGATTCTGCGCCCAAAACAAATAAGGCAAAAAAATCCGCGAAATGTAGGTTTCTTCAGCTCTATCCCCGCTCTAGCTGTTCTGCGTGCCCTCTTCTACTCTTACGCTCTCAATATGGATGTTTTTTCGCCGTTTAATGAGGGGTTATTTTAATATGTACGTAAATAGTCAAAGTGCTGGCACCCTGGCGCCCCCCTCAGCCAGTACCGTAGTACTGCCAGTACAATACTACTGGCAGTACATACTGGACCAGGGCCCAGCCCTAGTAAATATTCATTGTGCGACCATTGCGGTTCACTGCTACTACCGTGCACCAAATACATCAGCATATGCATTCCGCTTGCATCTGGAAGGTGAAAAAGGCGCCACACCATTACCGTTGCTGCGTCGTCATCATCAGGCCACCATGCCGCGCAAAAGTGTTGTTTGCCGTACAACATGATGAGGAGAGTGCACTGAAGAGGCGTTTCCCTCCCTGACACTGACACCGTCTAGGGTAACCCACCACCCTCCAACGCACTATCGCTCATCTGTGCCCTCTGGGTTGGGAAGGGAGAACAACACCACGTTCCCTCGTTGTCATCTTTTTCTTGCTGTTTTTGGCCGACGCAGCAGCTGGGCCGTAGAGTTGCCGAGCAGTGCACGTGTGCACGTAAGGTTATATTACTAACCTGTCCAGCATTCCCTTGGGGCGCTGATCATGCCCCCCTCCCCCCCCCCCCCGCTAATTGCGTCGTATCTCAAACCCCAGGACTTAAAACAGGGTTCGACTCCTTCCGTCTCCGCTACGGTGAACTGCTTACACGACCGATGGGGTCATGCAATGATATCTGGCACTATATATGCCATTCTGGTGGTGTAACAGTTCACCTTGACGTATGTTCGTATGTACTCAGTAATAATGTCCTCATGTTATCATGGATGGGTGCATTGTTATCAAAGCTAACGCTAACTTGACCTTGACGGTTGTCGCTGTCTCACGACTGTTCCCGTCCATTCTTCACGAGCGAAGGAGCTCAAACTCGTATACACGCATATCTGTTTCGACGTTCTTCCTGAACTGGACTCGAGGGTCTAGAAGGTCGAACCTATATCGGACCCAAACTGAAGTTAAAGTTCGGCAAACCTTACCCACGTGGCTGAAGCTTACCACGGTGCCGTGAACATATGCGTCCTGAGTGGAATCGTTTGTGCTCTGGCAACCACAGCGACGACACCCCCGGCAAGTTGTGTTGCGTAGGAACAGCGTGTCTGAGAATACTCGCCGATGATAGACTCCACCGTTACGCCTATCGATCCTCCCCGCACGCCTTTTGCCAAGATAGGTGTGAGACAACAAAAATATTGCTCGAATTCGAAGCACAAGCAACTGAATGCACCCTCGCGGCTTTTTTTTTTTGTTTTTTTTCTCCTGTAGAAGTGGATGGGTAAAAACAAGCTTAAGCTCACCACACTTCCACATCGAAATGTGTCGTGTGTCGATTTAACTCGGTTGTATAAACAAAACGGTGCCGCCGTGGCTTACGGTACGGCACCATGAGTACGTCGACCCGCGCCGATCCTCGCGCTGGAGTATCAGGTGCGGTGGAGATAGCCACCCGGGGAGGGAAGCTCCCCGGGTAGTGTGGGACTTGCGCGAGCTCACCCACCAACAAAAACCCGGCCTACGCCGCCTACCTGCCGTGCCCCCTACACGGCTAACGTAAAGTCGTTATCGAAAATCTCCCCACCAGGACCTCTCCGGAGTCCCCATATTGAGCACTGCCCGGGTGGTCCTGGTGCATTCCGCATAACGAACATACTGACGTAGCAAATAAAAAACCAGCGCTGGATACTTCTGCTACCAGAATCTCGCCGGAAAGAAAAAAGAAGAGCTCTGCCGTCCAGGACGGGCAGAAGCTGGGAATAAAAAGGCCCCGATCCTTCACCCCCGTGTTTCTCGGTATCGCGCCGCACGGTGCCCCACCTCGCCACCACCCTGCCTCCACCGCAGGGCACACCGGATGGATTCCCTGTAGTGCGCCCGTCCGCCTGGAGAATGGCCGACGGCATGAGCAGGGCCGCGGGTGTCGTGGCACCCCCTACACCGACGTTTGTGGACTAGTGTGCGCGGGCCTCAAGAAGGCATGGAAATCAAGGCGGGGGGTACCGCCGGAGGTGCGACAGCGACTTCGGCGTGAGCGGGCGTGCCGACACCGAAACCGCGTGCAAGCACCTGCGCAAAGGTGAGGGGCGTGTCGATGCCACCCGCCACCCGATGACCGGGTGCTGCCGGGGGGGTGGGCGTGGCATTCTCGTCGGCGGGTGAGGACGTGCGGAAACCGCGGTTGAGCAGTTGCGCGAAGGTGAGCTGCGTGTTCGGCCTGCCTACCACCTCCAACTCCCCCTCCCCTTCGTCTTGGGCGCGTCCTCCTCCGAATCCTTCTCCAGCGCCACTACTACCACCGCCCCCACCGCCACCGCCAACACCGTGGTAGGCCTGCCTCGGAAGGGGAACCGGGACGGCGACGGGGGGGGCATCCTCTGCTTCAAAGCCCTGTCCCAGGGGGAGCAAGGTGTTGACGAGCCGGTTGGCCAGCGCCGCAGCTGCCACATCGGGCAACCGTGGGGAGGGAGGGTCCACGCGCCCGGGGATCTCTTCCATGGGGGCCATCGCCACGTTTTCAGGTTCCACCCCCGCAGGGTGGCCTGCAACAGCTGGCAGTGCCACGCCGCCTCCTGCCTCAACGGACCTAACCCCCGGAGGCACATCAACGGCCGCAGCATCAATGCCCCCCCCGACGTGCAGCGCAGCAGCAGGGAGGGGTGCGAGGTGAACCCACTCCATGGACGGCCAGCGCTGGGCTTCGTCTTCTCCCTCCGCGGGTTGTCCCACCAAGAGAAAGTGGGAAGAGCGTCGTTCCTCTCCAGCCAAGCCTCCTGAGGTATCCCCGCCGCGACCGCCGCTAGCGCTAGCCCCAACGCCGAGTACCGCTGCGGATGACCCAGACGAAGCGGCGACAGCGATCGTAGAGTCCGTCCCCCTGTCGTTGCCAGCAAGGGGGAGCAAACCCTCGCCGCCGCCGTCACCACCGCCCACGATGACACCCACTTCCTGTGCTGGAAGCCCTATCTCAGGCAGAAGACCGACCCCGGATGGAAGACCGATCTCGGGAGGGGGAGCAATTTCAGGCGGGGGAGCTGTCCCAGGCGGAAGACCGAGTCCGGGCGGGAGGGCAATCCCCGGCGGAAGATCGAGCCCAGGCGGCGGGGCGAGTCCAGGTGGGGGAGCGAACACGGGAGGGGCGGCGATCCCAGACCGGATGTCGATCCCGGGCGGGTTGTCGTTCTCAAGCTGGGGAGCAATGAGCGCTTCCTCGAGGGCGGCAGTCTTCGACGCTAAATCGCGAAGGAATTCGGTGATTGCCGACATTTTAGGTCGTTCCATGGGGTTGCGGGATACCGCCTGTTCGAGCACCTCGCATAGCTTTAGACACAAAAAGCATTGCGTACAGAGCGCGGGTGGGGAGAAGAAGCGATCGGGAGGGGTCGGTTGACTTCGGCCGCGCGTGTCGGCGGGGCACATACAAAATATGTTCGTTACTGTAAACAAGAACGACCAACATTGGCGAACGACCTTTCTTGAGAAAATTGATGTTCATTGCTGGGTGGGTAAATCTTGGCTTGTCTATTGTTTTCCGCCCACTTCGACCCTCATTTATTCACGTTAACTTACCAGGTACTTAATACGGGAACCGAAAAGCAACTCGTTTGTTTCCGGCACGAAGAACATCCGTGCTAACGGTTGGTTTCCGGCTCTATCAAAGCGAACAGGTACGTGGTGCGCTGGTTTTAGTAGCATGGAAAAATGGTAAAAACTCCCGTTGACTTGCAGGCAACAACAGAAAGCCTGGGCCAAAAGTAGATACAAAGTGAGACCGTAATCACAATTCCCTACCAGGTAGCGGTAGTTTTTAACGTAGGGTCTCTGCGGCGGAAAGTCGAAACGTGTTCGATGCGTCCGCCCGTCTGTTTGACTGCTTCCTCACTGGGATGAACACTGACAATAATATTTCAAATAGGCCACAAAAGTACCAGGTAGTAGATTCGACCTGAGGCTGGCCGCGAAAGCCCAACTCTTGTCGCTCATAATCATTCGTAAGTGTACTGGTACCCTTCTATCAAAAGGAAATCATTCAAAACCGTCACAATGCCATACGATTTAGGGCTATGAGTGCAAAAACACACGACATTTTGTGTATCGTACGTTGTCCCTTGTTTTTGTGTACGAAACCTTACCAATAATACAAACGTGACCTCGCGATGTACAGTTCACAGGCCAGAATGAGAAAAAACGAAGAAGCTTGCCGATGACTCCCTCCTGTTGATGTTTGGTCAACTCACTGGGAACGCGAAATGAAGTACAACTCGAGGTTCATATTATACGTAAGTTTATTCAGGAATGGGAATGATGCGCGGGAGTAACTAAATGGACCGCTGGATTCGGCTCCACTATGAAGCTGTGACCGATGGATTTTTATTCCTCACGTCGTGATCGATGTCTGATGCAGTGTCGTGTTGAAACTATCCCTTGTCTCCTGAGTACCTGAACCGGCTTTGAATCAAGGCTGCTGAGTTTGTGTTCTAAAACAAAACAAAAAATCTCGTTTGGAAACAATTGTGCTGCACTCAAAATTAGGTGAGGCCGGTCTTGTTCAGAGGGTGGTCGACGTCTGTCGCAACGCAACATTGAGACTATCTCTATCCCCTAGGAAGTCGAACTAGCTGCAGTAGGGCTTAGGGCTGACGTGCTCGTGCCAAAAAACGGAAAAATTGCGCGGTGAAAGCAACCGCCTTGTACATACGCACTCTGATTTCGGCTCTGGCAAGGGCAGCAAGTGAGGCAGGCCCATTTTAGGCCAGGGACGAGAAACAGGAAACGGAAGGAGCTACACAGACGGGTAAGGCAACTGTAAATAAGTATATATTTCGTGGTGTACTCTTGAAGGACGAGTAATGTATTTTCCGGGAGCAGCTAATACGCTAGCGTTGAAGTCACCCCCCTCGCCTGCCTTGGGTTTTCTTCTTCCTACAAGACGCTTACGAGCGATCGAGGTCCACGTCGCACGTTGTCGGATGACTAATATGATAGAAATTGTAACACTTGGAATTAGAACACTTCAGTTGGTTACCCTGGGCTTAATATTGTTTCTGCAGCTGTTCGTGAGGCGATCGATGCTAACGTGCACGCTGTCCATCGCAATCGATTATGGCGATAACAAAAACGACAGGGTGCATCGAAAAGGCCGATCCGATGTATGATACGTACCTTTGCAAACACCCACCGCCACCATAAAGTTTACGCCGCACACTATCGGGTGGCAATCGATGATGATTATATATACTGTACCTGGTAGACGACTGACCGCGTTAAACCTGGGCACGTGCGCTCGCAAAAACCAAGCGCCACCTCAAACGAGTGCGGCAGAAACTCACCCTCGAGAATTCCGACTGAGGCAGACCCGAGTTGAAGTTGGCCGCCTTCAGGAAGATTCGGGGGAGGCTTCCATCGTTCATGGTGCGCAAGGTTACCTCTTCCTGCATGCACATTTTCGGGGAAAAAACGGCCAACAGCAAGGTAAGCACACCGCAAGTACCAAGCGTCAGGACCACGTAGTATTTGAATCCGCACGTAGCAGACAAACGGACACACACCGTCGGCTGCGGCATAGGGTATGCATCAATTTTAGAACCGCACCCGTGTTTTAGGGAAAAAAATACTTGGAATTAGTGTGGGATTTTTTTTTCAAAATCTAAGAAGGGTCAAGGAACAGAACGTTCTCGCCCACACAGTACGTACGTAACACGCGATGTACACACGTGGCGAAAGTCGAAGTGCGCTTTCAGGAACGGCGCCGGCGCTACACGTACTGTACCGCTTACACCTACTGTACATGTCTAGCGATGAAGCAAGTGGGCATAGTTTAAGTGAGTACCCCGGCTTAAGACGGGCTTGGTTCGAGGTGAAAGTATCTCTTTTGACCATTAATACAGTAGCGTTCTCTCTAAACTTTTGCTGTTCATGTTGAAACACCGTTCCACATTAAAAAAAAACTGTTACCCGGAATCACGTTATTTTTTAATGTTGGGGCTAGTCGATTTGCCCCGTCTTCATTGTACTGTTCTCTTATATTTCCCTTTTTTTTACCGACTGCACAGGGCATTGTATGTGGTCAACCCTGCCCTCTTCGATCGAGCGCGCGCGGGAAGGATGGTGCAGAGACGCACAAAAAACGTCAACGCTGAAGCTTAACCTACTCACTCGGAGTTGATGGTGATCACCTCCTTCGACTCGCAAAACACGCAGGCGCGCTCGTTCTTCCGCGGTCATCAGAATCTGGAGTTGGGCAAAGAAGGCGTTCGGGTTGCACAAGAAAACAAGTGGACACTTGGTAAGAGGAGGAGGGGAAACAACGGGTTGGCTGGCTGGCTGGCTGGCTGGCTGGCTGGCTGGCTGGCTGGCTGGCTGGCGTTACGAGGGTACTTCAATACGTACAAGTGCATATAAAGGCGCCCAATGTTTACTCTGAGCCTTACCACCGCTCGTTGTGGTGCAGTGCCCGCTCCTCCCCCTCCTCCCTCACAGCCCGACCGACCCCCTCGCCAGGAACAGACATTCCCCTTACCTGGTTACCAAACATGCTGACGTAATCGGGCTTCAATGCAGCGTGGGCCACCAGGAAACAGATGTCGACCCCGACCGCGAATGTGTCTTGGTCGGGTGCTGCTAGCACTGCGCCGACGACGTTGTCCGGAGGTGTCCAACCGATGGTGCCCGTTTTCATGGCTCTCGTTTCGCCTAGACCTGTTGCGTTTGCGACGAGGACAGAAGTGTTTAAGAGCGCTGACGAGTGTTCATGCGGTGGAGGTGCAGGTCTTCTTGGCTTTTTTTTTCGGTAGGATCGAGGCTGCGGTCGGGGGTGGTGCTCCGTTTTTTCGCTATCGGGTCTGAGCCACTTGCCGCACGAGTGACTGTGCTTCACTGCTTTGGCGCAGTGTGTAGCCAACAATCCCGTCGGGGATGCATACGTGTATCCCATTGGGGGAGCATCTCGAAGACCCACAACAGCACGAAAGAAAGCCTTTGACCGCAAGTAGCAGGGGGGTCACTCGAGCGAGTGACTCTGAGCCCCACTGCAATTAAAAAAAAAAAAAAGCATAACCCCTCTACCGCTGCATGACACATACGTATAGTAGGCCCTGAATCTTACTACGGTAGCCCTCCCAACTTTTCTTTAACGAAATCGCGGGGTTCAAAACCAGCTCCCGGTCGTATCTCCTGAAATATGGTGTCCCTCGACACCCTGACGTCGTCGATCGATAGGGCTTTGCACACAAGGAAATGTATGGATACTTCTCTTTCAATAGTATCCTTCCTTGTGTCGAGCAGCCATGATACGTTCGTGATAGAAAATCGATGTTTTTTTTCTTGGGGGGGGGCTATCGTAGAATCAGTCTCCTCGCATGAGGAGCTCCACACCCCACCCAAAGGACTGATTTCTGATAGAAACGGAAGCGCTTTTGTGGTGAATCATCCCATTGCCTAGGCATCAAAACAAAAACAATATAATACTGTATTTGCCAAACACCAATGGCATAAGGACGGCAAAACGACCATTTGGGGTTTAGGAATTTTATCGTTGTTCAGAAAAAAAAATAGACAGAAAAGGGCTTCCTCCATCTTCTGCCTGCGAGTCAGGCTGCGTGTTGTTTTTGATAGAGTGTTAGGTTGCGGAGGACAACGAAAGCTGGCACAGCGTCCTGTTTGCATCGACGAAAGGCTATCCATGTGGTGACGTGGGCGGCGCAGGTAGGTGTGTGACAACGGCGGGTGCTACCTCGACCTCAATGTCACCGTTTTTGTAGTATCATTATTGTGTTTTCTTACACGCCACTCGCTCTCTTACACCTCGTGACTTCAGCACACCGAACCGAATCTGGCAAGGGCCCCACTGCTAACGGCATTGCTCTCATCATAACGCTGTTAAAAATAAAATCACGACAACTTGCGGGGAAGAAGTAGCAAAATTTGCGCGAAAACAAGCAACCAATACCCCGCCGACAGGAACAAGCCTCCAGCTAACAACTGACGTGCAAAATATACACCAATGCAATGTATTCTTACAAATAACTGATTTGGTTTGTCCAAATGGCGAAAAAATACGATGAATTTAGAATCTGGAGAATACAACGTGAAATTTGCCGTATTAGGAACCCGATAGAACAAGTTCTGATCCGTGCGTGATTTTACCGGGCATAGGAACGATTCAACAACAAACACTTTTCAATCTGGAGAAACCTGTCAATTGGTGCCTTTTAGCTAGGGTTTTTATGATCATTATGTTCCCAAACCTTGGGGGAAAATCTTGTTGTTCACTCGTTAAAAATGTCGGGGACATATCGCGTGATTCCTGTTTTTCCTTCTTGAACTTCCGCCTTCATTCACCCCCGAACCCCGACTCACCGCACCACAGTCCCGGGTCCGTCACCTTGGCCACGAATCCTCCAGGGCCCTCGGAGCGGCAAATGAGGGTGTTCTCGACCTTTACATCACAATGTATGAGCCCTTCCTTGTGCATGAAAGAGAGACCCTCAGTGGCGTCCGCCTCAAAGCTGGCCACACGCAGCACAACACCAAGAAGAACAATACAAGATCAAGAGAGAACGGCGCAAATAAAAAAAAACAAGATATCGTCAGGAAATCTGGGCGCGAACCGGCGAAGCAGTGGAGAACGACCTCGACCTGGCGAACCGCATCGAGCAGCCTTCCTGTTCAACAATATTTCTATCGAATCGATCCATAATCATTGCAACGACCAACGACACCGCATGTGCACACGTGCTGTGGGGTATGCTCACCCAAGCTGTTGAGACAGCGTGAACATGATGTTACTTGTTCCCGCGGAGGCCTGGTACAGGTCGGAAACAGCGATTTCCATTAAAAGGCCCTCTTCCCCTGCGATATCGCTCAAGCAGTCGACATCGATAATCTTCTCGTGTTTCGGCAAGCTGAGATAGATGTGAGGGGCACAAGGGGCGCGGAGGGGGTGAAATGGCGTCATTCGGAAGGGGGGGGCGGACGTGGCAGAAGGCGAGAGCTACCTCGGACGCCCGTGCGTGTGATCATCAAGCGGCCGACACCGACACCCACACGCAGTAGTAACACCTACCAGAGTATACCAGGTATGTTATAGCAAGCTATCATTCACGAGTCCCTGTGCGGCTTCGAACACTACCGCCTCGGTATATACGCGTGGCGACTCGCTGCCGACACGCGCACGCCTAACGTCTGTGACTAAAAAATCTCGAGCAGTAGGCTGATCGCATGACGGGATGAAGGATGGGAGGACTCACATGGCGTACGCGGCAAGCTCGCGCACCAGGCAGTATGCCGAATTTCCCTGGTACAAGAATGAAAAGAACGGGTCTCTTGATGTCGGCAAGGCTGAAACGTTCGTGTACGCGAGCGAAGGGAAACGAAAAGTGTCGCCATGTTCACAGCCGCAGCAGCAGCAGCAGCAATTTTTACGTGTTATACCCCGCCGGGGAAGCAGGCTCGCTAACAAACAATGCCGTCGACGTCCGACGAAGCACCAAGATGCATATGGTAATATCGTGTAGTAGTCGAAGACCGCTAGTATTTCGTTTTTGATTTCGTTTTTTCGTTTGCACTACGATTTGTCGCGTTCGGGCTACATTGAAGCCGCCACAAAACGATCGCGGGTGGGCGATAGTTAAGTGCTGACAAAGTTTGTTTTGTCTTGTAACCACGGACTATATTATGGCGATGAGTTAATGCGGGGACACTACCACCACCACTACCAGCAACAACGACAACCAACAACGACAACAACAACTCCATGCGCTATATTTCCCCATTGCTATGATATGCATAGCGCTCTCAATTAACACTTTACGGCCCAACCTTACGTAGCGACACAAGTTCACAGAAAACCAACTTCCATCAGACACTGGACAGTCCATTTCTTGCAGCCAGCACACCTCACCTCTTTGGCCTTTTTTATAGCATACTTTCTGCCCGTCGTTTTGCAGGTCACGCGGTGCACAGCGCCGTACCCTCCCTGCCCCAGGATGACTGGGTTCTCGAAGCGCTGCTCCAAGTTCACGAGGCCATTCGCGGCAAGCTCTCGCTTGCACGCACAATCACCCATCTTCTTGGCGATAAAGATTTGGCGCAAATCGCCGGGCAACCATAGCGCGCATATGATCGCTTGACGGGGAGGTCCCACCGCAGTTCCTCCTGGAAGAAGACGAGCTAGAGCTTCGTCGCCTCTAACCGGCTGTAGAGAGGAAGGGAGGCGCGCGTTGGGAACGCGATATAGTTAACCTTGACCGCGTGCGAAGTTTGGTTTTCGACAAGGAAAAACGACTGTTCTTCCACGCCCCCCCCTCCCCCGCGTCTAGGAGTGGCCGTGCGCGCGTCGGTGCCGCCGTCGTTATGCTATCAGTTTTCAGGGGTGCGCTATTTCGACCCTGATCGAGGAAGAAGAGGTGAAGTTCGACGAATACCTCCCTGCTGCGTGTCGCGTATTGTCTGGTGTCAACCAAAACCTTAGTGTATCGGGACCGAGTGATGCTGCCCTAGTGATCAACCAACCGCGACGCTGAAAGGAAGGTTATTATCTAAAAAAGCAGCAGTAAGCACACCAAGATTTAAGCAAAGGTAGGTCTATACACCCGTCTCGCGCACCTCGTTTGCCCAGGCGTTTGCGTTAATCCGCTCTTTCATCAACTTATCCGTAAGTCGCTTCAGCCCGGCGTTGCGCTCCTAGCTCGCGGAGACGGAAACGTGAAACGGAGGTTGAGGTGTGAGTGTACCGTAGGTAATCTCCAAAAAGGTCGTGAAAAACAAAGCGAGCTCAAACGTTGAGCCAGGAGGGAAAACTTGGGTAGACATGGCCGTCCATGTTTGAAACGCCCCACACAAACGTTGGACAACCCACACAAACTTTGCCAGGGCAAACAGCCAACCCAGCGCATCCAATACTGCGCACTACTTTCATCACCCGGGTTGGACTATGCCGGTAGTTATTGCTGTGCAATATCGCCGCCACGCAATGACGTGCCACGAACGGACTGCCCGATGTAGCTTACCACCTAGGAACAAAAGCAAAATCAAACCTGTTCTTCAGCCAGCGAGGCCGTCTTCTCTCGCAGGATAGCGTCCATCGCATCCGATGCCAGCCGTTCGTTGGCAAGCTCATCCTGAGGCGAAAGGGTTGTTTGACGGAGACACCGAAGCACAGTTAAAAGTTGAGGTCGAAAAACTGTTACCATTTGGTTCGGCGGCGCACCAGTGTGTGTACGTCAGTGTTGTTTGCCGAACCGCAGATTCGGATTATACAAGCAACCGTGCCAAATCATGGGTCGTACATATCGTGTACCATGCCAACTTGTAGTCATCAAACACATCGCAGCACTCGGGGAGGCAATGTGGGATTTTTTGGCCACCACCGTGCTCCTCGAATTGGCACGGGTGTGTTCATCGCGCACGGTTGCGCCTGCAGGTGAGCTGGCCATTCAAACGTCTTTCAGCAGTGGCGACGGCGGCAGCAGCAGCCCCGGTAAATCCTGGAACAAACCAACACTGAAATCGGCGACTCACCCGGAGTTCTACGACTTTCCTCTCGGCGTCCTCCGCGCGTTGGCGATGAAGCACTACTTCTCCCTGCTGTTGCACCAAACGTCTCTGGCAATGGTCGTACTCAGCCCTCGCTCTCCGTCGGATATCTTCCACCTGTCCAGCCAGCTCAACCTCTCTCGGATTGACTGCAACGACTGCTGCTGTGGTCGGCCTGCGGTAGGCTAAACCAGCATGGTGTCGAACCGATCCCTCCTGGCCCATCATGGCAGTTAACCTAGCCGGCCCGTTGGTTGCCGCGGGCATGTTGGTGGTCGGCGCTGCCACCGGCGGTGGTCGGTAGGTAGAATTTGTAATATTTCGCGCATCGCCCCGCACTGAAATAGCGGAAATAGCGGCGTTTCCCGCTTGCGGTGGTGTGTTGGCAGCAATAGCATCCGGAAAAGGCTGGCAATAGGGGAGAGAAGGGAAAAAAGGGTGGGCGCGACGTGTGGTTTACGCCCAGCAAACAGTGGGTTCCGAATCTGTTTATTTTCGTTCGTCGTCAAACAGGCACATACACGGTTGACCTTGAGGTTCGTGACCTCCAGCGGCACAGCACTGAGTGCACAAAAAATGCACATGCACGTTCGGATTCTTGTGCTTGCGCTCGCGACCTTCGGTGGCGACACCACAGGGCACCGATGGAGGGTTCTCTACCAAGGGTGCACATGACGTGATCGATGTCCTTGCCGATAATGCGATCAGTCCATTGCCGCAAAAGTCGAGTCGAGCGAGGATGCCTTTTGGGATCTATTCATTTTTTTCCCGCTGCGAGAATATTCCCGCAAAAGGGTCAAGTCGAAGCCACCTGTATCTCTTGTGAACCGAGAAAACCCGCGGCGGGTTTACAGAGGGAGAAGGGCAGCCATCGCAGCGACCCCGTGGCCGGTATGAAATCACAAGCTTAACCTGCCCTTCCTGGCACAACCCGGCGCAGGCACCACACCGTGCAACACGCTCCGCCATTGACGCGCGCTATAGATGATACTTCGAAGTGTGTTGGCCCTGGTTTTGGCACTGGGTGTTGATGCGCTCTGACAGCCCTTCGGTTGCGTGCAGACTTTGCGCTACCACCGTGATATCAAGCGGTATAGCATTGGTTCAAGAACGATCTCCACTTCCGCTCGTCTACTTCGGGAAAACAAGCACCCATCGGGAAAACAAGCGCCCATCATGATCCCCGCAAAAAGGGCTGAAACGTTGAGGGATGCAGAACGCACGCCACAGCTTGAGCAGTGCTGCCGCTGCGCCGGCGCGCGGATGGCGCGCGGATCTGTCTCGTTTGAAGATGCCTTACGGGCGAGCGACCAAACCTGCTTCCGATAAAATACAGGGCTTCTCTACGAGTCCCCGCTTAGTTTGTATAGCAACTGACAAACACCAGCCAGTTTTGATGTACACGCATTGCCGAGCTGGAACCCCGCCCAAAGCTATGACATGTACGTAGCCTACAAGCTCGGTTCGGTCGCTACACACGACCACGGCCGGTCCGATATTCACCTGTAAACCCCCACCGACATGCCAGGCCTGCTGTCCCTCGTAGCCCTCGCGAACCGGATTCCCCACCCGGCCGGTGGCACGCAGCATGGTTGCGCTCTCTCGGGAGTTACACCCAGCAGCAGTGGAATGGTGGGCGTGATTACTTGTTTCTGTGCCCTGCGGTGGAAAATCGTAACACGATCACCGCCGTGCCACGCCACCGGGATCGCCTATCGCGGAAGCCGCGGACGGTCAAGCAAAGATGACCACCACGCTGCCGCCGCGCGCTCACCCTCTTCGCCTCCTGTCGTCGTCTCTCTGGACCTACCCTTGCCAGCTTGCACAAGGTAGGGTTCTGTTGCGCAGATGTAGCATACAGGAACAGGCCGCACGAGGAAACCTGAGGCTTTTTTGTTCAGGGATGTATGGACTATCCCGTTGGACAAAAAAAACGGATCCAGCTTAAAGATCGAAGATATACCCGTTTTTTTTTGCCTTTTCGGTAATTTTGTGTTTTTTCATGTCTCAATTTTCGTTTCATCTAATTCTTAATGCACGCAAGCAAGGGCAGAGCTTCCCATGAAAGGCAAGTGTGACACACGGAACGAAAAAAAAGAAAGTATGGTATGAAGTAAAATATAGGAAACTTGCGTCAATAGTGTGTAACAGGATATAGACTATTAATGGTCTAGTACGGAAAAAAAGAAAGGACATGGACTATGTGGCCTACATGTGGTACTACTACTACTACTACTACTACTACTACTACTACTACTACTACTACTACTACTACTACTACTACTACTACTACTACTACTACTACTACTACTACTACTACTACTATTAATACTACTGCTACTACTACTACTACTACTACTACTACTACTACTACTACTACTACTACTACTACTACTATTAATACTACTACTACTACTACTACTACTACTACTACTACTACTACTACTACTACTACTACTACTACTACTACTACCACTACTACCACTACTACCACTACTACTACTACTACTACCACTACTACTACTACCACTACTACCACTACTACTACTACTATTATACTACTACTACTACTACTACTACTACTACTACTACTACTACTACTACTACTACTACTACAACTACTATTACTACTACTACTACTACTACTACTGCTACTACTACTGCAACTACTATAGTATTAGAAGGAGACTTATTTGGCTGTAGTGAAGCGCCAATATCATTGGGCGGGATGCTTTTCCCTAAGCGTCCTATTGTTTAGGTTGGGTGCTGACTGACACAGCAAGACGAACGTGACTGTCGATCGCGTGCCGCCGCCCATTTGCTCGGTCGCTCGCGCCACCGCCTTCTTCATCGTCGATCCGTACGCTCGCCCGTTGCTCGAATCGTGGTCGCTCGTTTCGTACGTCGTCGTGTACAAGTACAAGTGACTGTAGGGACGATGCGCGTCAGCGCAGAACCATGCTTTGTATTATAGTTTTCTCCGAGTAGTTTTAGCAGTTAGTTATAGTTGCCAACCCGTTTGCTCAACCGCGGATACAGGCCAGTCGTACTATATCCACAGCGGCAGCAACAGCAGTAATGAAGCAGCTGTACTAGTAGTAGTAGTTGTAGAAGTAGTGTAATATTAATAGTATTAATAGTAGTAGCAGTAGCAGGAGTAGTAGTAGCAGAAGTAGTAGTAGCAGTAGTAGTATAGTAGTATAGTAGTATTAATAGTAGTAGTAGCAGTAGCAGAAGTAGTATTAATAGTAGTCGTAGTAGCAGTAGTAATAGTAGTGGTAGTAGTAGCAGCAGCAGTAGTAAGTAGCAGTTCCAGTATTATTACGATATGGCCTGGGTTCGATAAATTGCGATGCAGCCCCAAGCCTTGATAACCCTCCAGCCGGTCGCCCCGGTGGCGTATCAGGTTATCCTCGAGCCTGGTACAGGTCAGTTTCGTGAGTTCGAGCCCCGCCGAGTGCATATAAACGTATACATTTGTTGGGACTTTTGCTATGTACAAATTGACTTGCGGAAAGCGCGAGAGCGTGAGTTAGCAACACTCGATGAACAATCGACGAGCAGTGGGATTGCTGAACCCTATCCTATGCGCGAAAAAAATTGAAGGCAAGAACCGGGAGGGAGAAGGAACCACGGTTTGTCCAGAAGAAGCTGGAAAGAAAGTAGAAGTGTGAGAAAAAAAAAAAAAACTCCGGCCGGGGCGTGTTGATGTAATAGTATGCATTTTTTTAGTATAGACTATACGTTATAAATATATATCAAATCATTCCTTGGTGTCATGGACTTTGGTCAGGAGTTTTTTGTCTCGGCCTAAGTATGCGATTCGCGGAACTGGAATTCTCGGTCGAATATAGCTTCGCTCGAGCGCCGCCTTCGGGGGGCGGCTCCAACGCCCCTCGCCCTGCCGTTTCCGTTCCGCACATCGACGTGAACGCGGACGGGTGCCGAGCGAGACGAGCGAGTGTCGAGGAGGAATCTTGGAAAAATTATTGAATCTTAATGGCTGCAACGCCTGATTGATTTACAAAATTGGCATCATTTCCAAACGGTACGTGATAATGTTTGGAATTTTGCGGTGGCATACTCTCGATCGTTAGTTTCTTTGCTGTACTTTTTTACTAGTTCGTTTGGTTTCTTGCTCGGCATTTTATTGCTTTTGTTTCTGCTCGTTTTGCCAGCTGGATATTCAATTTTTTAGTGTGGGTTCACCTAAAAACGTGACACAACCTACCGACGATATCCAACAACTTCGTGACACAAATTACCGACGGCAAGACGTTTCGTGACAAAATAACTCCCAAATCATGCTATTTTCACGTAACAGAATTTCGAGACAAAACCAAGCAGGTAGAGCCGTATCTTCGGCCTTTGGCCCTGGCTTTAGCACGGCCGCTGACACTCCAGCCAGCCTCTGCTGTAGGCATGAACGAATGCGGTTGATTCGCAGCGAACTATCCCGCTGTGCTCGCTTCTATGTGGCCATTGTCCATGCCATTTCATGTCACCTCCCTTCTGTTTTGAGCTCGTCGTCGTACGGTTGAGGTACGAGGAAACCCGTACGTACTCGGTGAGAACAGCAGTATGTACGACGAGCATGAACGCCAATTGACGACATTGGCAAGCACACAACAGCAGGTGTAGCAGCAGTAGCCGAAGGGCGAAACTTCTAGCACATAATGCAGCAACTAGTAGCAACTAGAACTACAGCAGATAGCTTAAAGTGCAGTGCGAGTGCCGTTGGCAAGTTTAGTCGTACACGCATCACTCTGTCCAATATATAACAGAATTTCGAGACAAAACCAAGCAGGTAGAAGAGCCATCTCTTCGGCCTTTGGCCCTGGCTTTAGCACGGCCGCTGACACTCCAGCCAGCCTCTGCTGTAGGCATGAACGAATGCGGTTGATTCGCAGCGAATTATCCCGCTGTGCTCGCTTCTATGTGGCCATTGTCCATGCCATTTCATGTCACCTCCCTTCTGTTTTGAGCTCGTCGTCGTACGGTTGAGGTACGAGGAAACCCGTACGTACTCGGTGAGAACAGCAGTATGTACGACGAGCATGAACGCCAACTGACGACATTGGCAAACACACAACAGCAGGTGTAGCAGCAGTAGCCGAAGGGCGAAACTTCTAGCACATAATGCAGAAACTAGTAGCAACCAGAACTACAGCAGATAGCTTAAAGTGCAGTGCGAGTGCCGTTGGCAAGTTTAGTCGTACACGCATCACTCTGTCCAATATATAACAACCGTTTATGTCCATATTGATGAAGAACAAAAAAAATACATTTCCTGTAAGAATGATACGTCGTACGAGCGGACGTTCTGGTGTGCTGCTGCCGGGAGACCATCGAGCACACCGCATGTTTTACCCAAACAAGAGCCAACAAGAGGCAGGGCAGGGGCCCCCAACACAGAGACACGTGACAACCACGGCCAGCTGTCGATCGCGTAATTGGCCGGTAGTCCGTGCTTCGGTGGGTGTATCGGAAGTCGTCCGTAGTACTACAGCTGTAGACCGTCGAAAGACCACGTGACATGTGACATCCCGTTCTGGTGGCAGCCTCGCCAGTAGACCCCCCAAAATTTATTTTTCTTTTCTTTTTCTTGGCCCCATGCACCCATTTCCTTTCCTTTCTGTTCTTTGTTCTTTGTTTCTTTTTTCCAATTGACTTGCGCCTGTTGTGCGTATGCGTAGTGATAGATACTACGTGTGATATACGTGGTAGTCTTTCTTGGGTGGCAAGCGGTATAGTCGGTTTTCCCATGCGCGAGTAATGAGACGTATGCACCGGTATGGACCTGGCACATCGTATACTGACTCCCGATTTCACTTTTATATGTTTCTGGTGGAGGCATGAATTGCGTCAGCTGTGATTTATACGTGTACCACCTTGGGTTGTTTGTGTTTTTCCCTAGGGTATTCCTCTGCTCCAGAGTACCTGGAACCAGTCCTGTGACCACGGACTGGATTGTGCGAGTTAATGTGAGAACAACAACAACAACAACTGAAATATTGCGTGTTTCTTGACCTTTCAGCTGCTTCCTGAAAAATTGTTTTTTCTGCCAACACGATTTTGAACCGTTTCGCGATTTTTTCTTTTTTTTTGTCTAGTAAGTTGAACTTCCTACCATTTGCCGCTAATTAGCCGCCTGTGCATTAGTTGCGGAACGGTCCAGCTTTAGCTTTTCTTTGATTACCACCATTTGTTTTGTAGTTGACGAAGCTTCATCGGCTGAGATCTGGGCTTGTCTCATCAGCTCGACACCGCCCAGCGCCCCATCGCAGCGCTATAGCTCACAGCAACGAAGCGCCGTGCAGTGCCCTGCGGCTCGGCTCAGCAGCGCACCGCAGCGCAGCGCTAGCTCAGCAGAGCAACGTGCTATGCTTTACCGTGCTCTGCCGTCGCGATCGTTCGTTGTTCATGATACCTAACACTCCGCGTAGGCTGATATCTAGGTATTTGGCGCTTTATTCTATATCGCGTCAACCATCGTAATATCATACAATATGGGGGAGGGAATGTAATCTCTATGCAAATATCCTGTTTTGTTTTAAGCAATTGTCAGCCGGCCGCCCCGGTGGTCTAGTGGTTTTACCGTCGAATACTACCAACGTTTTGTTGTCCTTGAGTTCGACACCCACCACGATGAAATTTGACTTTATTTGCAAAAATGCAATAAAAAAAAGAGATCAACTGCTGAGAGCGCCTGCTTGGTACAATTCGACGCGAGTCGACGAGGGAAGAAAATGCTCGATTCTCCCCGCGGTAAAAATGAAGGCACGCGCCGAAGTGGGGAGGGAGGAGGAGGGCCCGCTATGTGACCCCGGATCTGAGTTACTACTGGGAGGGAGCGCGAGAATGGTGCGGGGATGATAAATGGGATGAAGAAAAAAAAATGTTGCAAAGAAAGGTATATGATTATTTCTATCAGTAAATGATATGTCAGTCTCTAGGAAATACGCACGGCACCATCAGCAGTCGTCATGGTAGAGACACTCCGGATATTATTATAAAAATTAAAATACACTCCAGCTGTGAGATCGAAGATTTCGTCGAAACTCATCTTTGCAAGCTGTGTGTGATACTCCGATCGCGCGCATTACGAGTTGTGTGTCCTCATTAAGGATGTAGGTCGGCGACTCCCCTTACAACTACAGTGTAGCTATCAGGGTCAACAGGATGATTTTAGTCAGTCTGTGCGCGGAAACTATAAAACCCGTTTCTGAGGGGGACAAAATCTGACAGCTGTGAAGGGAAAGGGGGGCCTGGTTTTGATCAAAAGCGAGCGGGTTTGGAGGGGGGCGGGGGGGGGGGGGGGAAAGGGGCAATTTGTGCATGTAAGCTATAAATCCTTTCGAGGGGATAAATCTGACGGTTTTGGCCCCAGTATATTATTGGGGGCGGGGGGGGGGGAGGGGGGTTTGGGGCGGGGGGGGGGGTTGGGGCGGGGGGGGGGGGGGGTTTGGCGGGGTGGGGGCGGGGGGGGCGGGGGGGGGCAGCTCAATATGTGCCTGGAAACTATACATTATTTTGAGGGGATAAATGTGACAGTTTTGGAAGTAATACATCAGTCGTACAATCAGTGAGTAAATAGAGGGTGGAGTGTTCGAGGGGGTGGGGTTGGGATGGGTTGGGGGGGGAGGGTGGGGGGTGGGGGCGGGGGGGGGGGCGGGGGGGGGGGGGGGGGGGGGGAAGGGCTTTAGGTGAGGGGTTTGTTATACGTGTTCGGCTAGGTCTAGGCGAAGGTACGGGTGATGTTATGTATTGAGGGGACGCGTCCGATTTCGACAACGTGAAAGCACCCACGAAGCAAATATAGCAGACACACGTATCCCGCCTTCTCGAGAAAAAACAGAAAAGAAGCGCTACGCCAACCTCCCGTACGAGCAAAGCCACCCCCGCACCTATCTTCGACAACGCCGACGCAACGAGAGATCGCCCTCCTCTTCTTCGTTTTCCTCCTCGCCCGCAACCACGCAGACCAATCAATGCGACAGCCTTCACGTAACAAACAAAACAATCTTCTTCCAAAACCTCGCCGGCTGACATGGCCCCATGTCGACGTTTGATGCAAACCGACCTTGCATCCTGTCGACTTCGAACCTCCATTGCCACGGGGACAGCAGTGCAGTCTCTTCATTAATGCCAAGGCCTCTTTTGTTTCGCCTAGAGGCGACGCAGGTTCTCAATAATACTATTTTTGGTATTTTTGTTCGATAGACGCCAACTTTTACTTGACGGCGCATTTAACATAGTGTGTTTCGCCTATCCTTGCCTTCTTTGTTGTATAATATTACGTTTTTTCTGCCAAATCATGACTTTCACAATCCCATGTTCGTATTAAACTCTTGGCATTACTTTAAAGTTCAATGCATGCCAAATCGGACAGCTACACCTTAAGTTGTCGAAGTGCTGCCCTGCCCTACCCGAAGCATGGGCGCCGGCGGATGCCGGCGCCCATGCGGAGCCCTTGTAATTATATATGATTTCCCGTAAGTCAGATATTATTAGATTATTTGCCTGATGATATCATAGGCTTTCCTTGTTCGCATTTTTCCCCACTCCATTGGAGCCTACCTACCTACGTACGTGGCGAATCTATCTGTTGTGACCACGGACTACTACTATTAGTGGCACATGTGTGGTGACGAGTTAGTATGAAAACAGCACTAACAACACCTGCCTACAGCATGGTCTATATCCGGCGCTAATAATGGTACACTCGACTACCGTGTTCGACTGCTGCTGTAGTATTTCATACAACATGCATGCATTTATTTCTTGCTGTTGTTTTCTGTTATAACTATTAGGCCATACAAGGGCTCCGCATGGGTGCCGGCGAATGCCGGCACCTATGCTCCGGGTAGACAGGGGCAGCACTTCGACTTGTTCAATTCAATACCATTACCACACAACACATAGTCTACGCATGTAGAATGTAAAGTAATGCCAAGATATCGACATAGATTAACAGTGGACTACTTACTTCTGCCGTTTCTTGCGTGAATCGGATTCCGAGCCCACGCAGACTGACCCTCTAGTCTGGCCACGAAGAGACGTTTCGAGTGCGTGTCTAGATGTCTTGACTCAACCAAGCAACCAGGGCCAGCAAGGGGGTGGCCATGTACGCGGCATGTTCTCTACGTAGCCACTGAGAGGCGCGCACCTAGCCAGCTTCTGCTACACCATGCATGATTGTATCTAGATCCAAGGCTCGCAGACCGACTGTGTGTGTATATTCTGATCGTGGAGAGACTTGCTGACGATATTTTATTCGTGAAACACGGTGTCGCTGCCTTCGTCATTCAATTCCTCGAATGCTCTTAAAATACTGCTACCTGTTGCTATCTGGTAGATAGAGCACATACAAAACGTTTTTGAGCCTATATCAGGTTGCCTGGGAGAGGGGTTTGCAAACTATGTCAATTTGGAAAAAAATGCCGTTTAAAATGTAAGTTAAAAAAACATTTTCCCATGCTTTATTCGATCAATCTCTGCAGACGTTATCTGCATAGTCTAGTAGGTCGCGCATAAAGTCGCGCATAAAAAAAAAAAAAGAGCTTATATCAGGTCGGCGTGCAGACCAAGCACGCTCAAAATGAGAAATACTTCTTCAACAGCACCAAACGCAATATAAAAGGACGAATAAGAGCGATCTACTACCGATATAACACGCGCTCTCGTGGGCGTATCTTGTTTGTCTTGCAGCCTTTCTAATCTTCTTGCATCGCATTCTTCACCACTCCAAATTTCCCGTGTTTTATTCGTTCAAGCCCTGCAGACGTCAAGCAAAACAAACGCAATTTGGCTAGTTACTTGTATAATAGGTCGCGCAAAAAAAGTTAGCCTATTGGGTCAAATCCTAACCAAGCTCGCAGTTATGTACACGGTCGCAATTTAGCTAGTTATGTGCATCATTCGTTGCGCAAAAGAACGATCTTGAGCCTATATCAGGTTGCCTGGGAGAGGAGTTTGCACATTATGTCAATTTGGAACTGATGGAATTCAAAATGCCATTGAAAAACATTTTCCCATGTTATTTTCGTTCAAGCTCTGCAGACGTTATTTGCATAGTAGGTCGCGCAAAAAAACGATTTTGAGGCTATATCAGGTTGACGTGCAGACCAAGCACGCTCAAAATGTGTTATTTGTTCAAGCTCTGCAGAAGTTATTTGCGTAATAGGTCGCGCAGAAAAACGATTTTGAGCCTATATCAGGCTGGCGTGAAGCCAAGCACGCTCGAAATGAAAAACACTTCGACAGCACCAAACGCAATATATAAAGACGAAATATAGCGATCTACTACTGGTATAACACGCGTTCTTATGGACGTATCTTGTTTGTTTTGCAGCCTTTCTCATCTTCTTGCATCGCATTCTTCACAACTTTCGCGTGTTTTATTCGTTGAAGCCCTGCAGACGTCAAGCAAAACAGACGCTCAAGCCCTGCAAACGTCACTCAAGCAAGAAAAACGCTCAAGAGTATACCACCGCAAAATTCAAAAACTTTAGCAACTACCGTTTGGAAGTTATGACAATTTTGGAAATCATCACGCTCGGCAGACGCTGCAGACGTCAAGATACAACCGAAGCCTCGAGACTACCTTATCAAAATACAACATTTTTGCAACTTCTCGCTTGTCTCGCTCAGCGTCTATCCGCGTTCACGTCGAGGTGCAGAACGGATAAGGCAGGGCGAGGGGCGTTGGATCCTCCCCCTGAAGACGGCGCTCGAACAAAGCGATTTGACCGAGAAATTCCAGTTCCGAGAATCCCATACTGAGGCCGAGACGAAAAAAACTCCTGACCAAATTCCTGTCCCCTCAAAAAAAAAAAATCATTCTATAATATTCAAGGGATCCGCATGGGCGCCGGCGATTCAGGTAGGGCATGGGTAGTACTTCGACAAGTTAAGTTGTAGCTGTCCGATTTGGCATTCGTTGAACTTTAAAGTAATGCCAAGAGTTTGATACGATCATTATATTCTGAAGGCCATAATTTGATAGGAAAAAACGTTATATACAACAAAAAGGGCAAGGATGCTGTTGCTAAATGCGCCGTCAAGTAAATCTTGGCGTATTATATCAAACGAAAATACCGAAAAGAGTATTGAGAAACTGCTTCGCCTCTAGGCGAAACGAAAGAAGACTTAGCATCAATGAAGAAACGGCACTGCTGTCCCAGTGGCAATGGAGGTTCGAAGTCGACAGCATGCAAGGTCGGTTTGCATCAAGCGTCGACATGGGGCCATGTCAGCCGGCGAGAAGAAGAGCTTAGTTTATTACCTGAGGGCTGTCGCATTGCTCTGCGTCGTCACGGGCGAGGAGGAAAACGAAGAAGAGGAGACCCAGGCTACGGTAGGGGGATCCCTTTTTGGGCGTTTAATTTCATTGGCTAGGGGTCACTCGCGCGAGTAACCCCTTCGTCCCTTTGCGATCTTAGGTTTTCTTCATGTTATATATTGACTAAATTTCTCCGCAATGCAACGGTGTTTTAAGCTGCGCCAAAACAACTGCCTAAACCATTTTCATCCGTGTGGTACAGAGTCACTCGTGCGACTGGCTCAAACACACCAGTGAAAATGGGGGTATGGTACTACAATACCGTAGCCTTGGTCAGGAGAGCGATCTCTCGTTGAGGCGGCGTTGTTAGATGCGGGGGTGGCTTTGCTCGTACGGGAGGTTGGCGTAGCGCTTCTTCTCTGTTTTTACTCGGGAAGGCGGGATACATAGGTGTATTTGCTGTCTTTGCTTCGCGCGTGCTTTCACATTTTCGAAATCGGACGCGTCGACTCAATGAATAAAATTCAGAGTGTCTCTACCATGATGACTGACTGCTGACAGTGCCGTGTAAATTTTCTACTTAAGAAACTAACATTATTTCCTGGTTGAAGTTTTTTTTCATTTCGGACTATGCGCATAGCGGAAGGTCAATGTTGAAAATTTTTTCATTTCGGACTGAAAATCCAACGTCAGAAAAAGTAGGCGTAGACACTCTAGTATTTTCTTTCAGGATGTACTACTACTGCACCAAAAATAAGGAATCTGTCTATAATTTTGGCCTAGATAGAGAAGAAAGGATAAATGCAAACACAAATATCCCTGAAAAGGATAGGGGTGCTGTGTGTGGTAGTAGTATATCTTTGCAACATCTTTTTTTCCCTTTATCTCATTATTTATCCTCGCACTACTCTCGCGCTCCTTCCCAGCAGTAACTCAGATCCGGGGTCATATAGCGGGCCCTCTTCCCCCCTTCCCACTTCAGAACGCGTGCCTTCATTTTTATCGCGAGAAGAGGTCAGCAGTTTCTTCCCTCGTCGACTCACGTCGAATTGTACCTACCCACGCTGCTAGGCGCTCTCGGCAGTTGATCCCCCCTTTTTTTTTGCATTTTTGCAAATAGAGTCAAATTTCGTCATGGTGGGAATCGAACTCAAGGACAAACAAATGTTGGTAGTATTCGAGGGTAACCACTCGACCACCGGGTCGACCGGCTGACCACTGAATAAAACAAAACAGGATCTTTGCATAGTCTAGATAGACACATTCCCCCGAAATTGTATGATATTACGATGGTTGACACATTCCCCCGAAATTGTATGATATTACGATGGTTGGCACATTCCCCCGAAATTGTATGATATTACGATGGTTGACACATTCCCCCGAAATTGTATGATATTACGATGGTTGACACATTCCCCCGAAATTGCATGATATTACGATGGTTGACACATTCCCCCGAAATTGTATGATATTACGATGGTTGACGCCTCGTTACCCAGAGAGGTGTTGCCTGTACACAGTGTGCAGTGGTGTCAGTCAACATTATTATTTACTGATGGAGCCTGTGTCCTGCGAGCACGGACTTGATTATGCGAGATAATGTGAGAACAACAACAACAACAACAACAACAACAACAAAACTGCTGCTCTTGAAGCTCCGAATTTGAAAACAGCGTACCAGGTATATTTTATATTGTCGACTATTGATATTACAGATTATTTACTGCTGTATCATCGATTGCTCGCGCACACAGCATGGTGTCAAGAAGATACATATTACTACTATGATAGATTGCTGCTGTGCCATCGATTGGTACGTCACGCGTTGACCCGTTCTCGAAAAAAAACTGTCCAGGGATCCAAAATCCAAAATCGTCGCCGATGCTCGGATGTGTTTCTTAATTCCCGTACGTAGTACGCGTTCACGACCAGGTCGGGGACAGATAAGGAAAGGCGAGGGGCGTTGGACGGCGGCCTTCGAACAAACTGATTTGACCGAGAAGTCCTACAGCACTGCCCACTGAGCTACTTAATCACTTGACTCAGTAGCTCGGTGGGCAGTGCTACATATGTTAAACTTCCAAAATAACCATTTACAATGTCGTCAGCGCGCACGCTTGAAAAATACAAATATGAAGTCGGTGAGAATCGAACTCACGAAACATACGTACCACTACCCACTGCCACACGTGACTCAGTAAAACTCACAGTGGGTTATGCAACAAACCAACCAAACATGTTTTCGAGTTCGCTAATTAATTCTCACTGCATTCGTAAGAGGGATCTCCGGAGCTATCCCCTCTCCACGTACTACAGTTAGTAGTACTCAGGAGAACATTTAACAACTATCATAGCCATTCATAATGTCTCCAGCGCACACGCTCCTGAATACGATCTGGGTGAGAATTGTACTGACGACACATCCTTCGTTGGTTATATAGCACTATACCCACTGAGCCGAAAGGCAACGACACGCAGCAGCAAGTAGTAGCTACGATGGGCACTTCGTATAGGTACCTTTTGCTATTCGCCGTAGGCTTTCATTCTTTTTCAGGCACCCTTAAAAGTTGGGCCGACGACAGAAAGCGGTATACCGCCACCATTCCACGCCGTAGTTGCCGAAAACAAATAAAACGCTTTTTCGGTATTCGCCGTACGTTTGGTGCAGGCATCCACTACAATACCGGGAGTATGTCGGGTTTCACCGGCCAGGCAGATATTGCGTGCAGAGCAAAGAAAAGTCTAGCGAGGGGGGGTGGGTTCCTGAATTGTCATACCTTTCTGGCGTGGCGTCTTCGGCCATACACTGGCCTATGCCCAGGTTTGCTGCTGCTGATGTGCTACTCCAGCGGTAACATGGAAACGACACATTGGGAGAGTCACTGATCACCGAATATGATATCGAATGGCGAATGACGCGAACTAATGTGTTTGTTTTTATCGATTGACCTGGGTGCAGAGATGCTTCTGACTTCGGTAGTGTAAGTGCAATTAGCTCGTTTCTGCTTTAAGACACCCCAAGGCATCCTGATACACGCCTTTTCGAGGTTCAGGAGGCGTTTGAATGCAGTTCGTTGCTTGGTTTTCAGGCGTATGTTCGCGCATATATCGCATCCTTTTCGCCCCCGGCGGCCCTCCGGGGCCCCTCCGGGGTCCTCCGGGGGGGGGCCGGAGGGGGTCTTGCGCGCCGCTGGCGCGCAGCTTGGTTGGCACAGTTGGCATGCTTTTCTTTCTTTTAATCATCACTTTTACTGGTACTCTCCAGCTCAGCTCGTAAGAGCTTTGAACCGAGCATGGCCAAACAAATCCAGACGGAGGGCTTGCACTCTACTACGCTTGCGTTTAGAACCTAGTTCGGCTCGCCGCCGCGTATTGAAATGGTTGTACGATTGGTCCGAGGCACACGCCCACTTGCCTTCACCTTAGCCGGCAACGGCAGACCCAAAAAACAGCTGCCGGGTGCACACACACCTTGCCTCCCCCCTTTTCCCTCGACAGGCACCAAGGCGAGCGAGCGACACACACAGAGGGAGAAGCCGAGAGCGTCGAGCGTCGTGCGACGACGGGGAGGAGGCAATATCAAAGTGCGGTGAGTGTGTGTAGAATGAATGAGCGTGTGTAATGACTCCTCTGGCTCGCATGGGTACATGGAGAGCTCCCGCTGCGTGGGGTTCTCACAGAGCTATCGGCAAGCTCAGGCGTGCTCGGCGCATGCAACACTAGGCCTGTAGTGTGCCCTTGACACTTAGGTCCGTCGCAGATGTAACGGGAGAAACAGCGGCTTCTGCTTTGTGTTTTCACGTGCGTAGGTTAAGGTACGGCCTTGAAAGGCCTGGAATTATCTGATCAGAAAATTGAAGAGTCTTTTGTTGTCCTCCCCCCCCGCCACACCGGCGGTACGCGGCAGGTTTTTGATGGGTGGTTCGCCTTGTTGTGAGGCCTGCGTTTCCTTCAACTGCTTTTCTTCGCGTTTTCCTGGCTCCATAGCCAGGCCGCTAGAAGCGTGGGAGTGAGTTTTGAGGAGCCGCATCTTCGACTCATGGTCTAGTTCGTAGAACCGGAGTTTCCCAGAATCTCCTTATTTCTGCATATATATGCGGTTCATCAGGGTGGGCTAGTGTTTAGAAATGCCTGGAATTATCTGATTTGATAGATAATTGGCCGTTTTCGTAGGATAGGTTAGCGTTTTATATTCGCGATAGCTAGGAAATATAATCGAGGCACGCGCCTCGCGTTGTCAGTTGCTATCCGGTGCTCTGGTGGACGATAATAAAGCTGCTACTCTAAGAAAGTGAGTACTCACCGAGGATCTACTCAATTGGCAGACCTGTGGGACACTCTGTGTTCCCGCCTAGTACCTTAATACGCACGCATTACCGACTGGTTCACGTTAAAAAAACCCACTTTATTCCCCGGCGAATGTCCACACCGTTTTGTCGATTCATAACGAGAAATTTGGCATACGTCTTCTAAGTGCCCCTGCGAAGACCTCACCTGTCGATGTGATCTTGTTTTCCGTATTAGTTCCTTTTTTGGCTGTTTTTTTGTCCGTTAAGTTTTTCGGAAAATGTGGACCATCTTAGCCCATTTTTTTTCGGTGAAAAAAAGAAGAAGAGCCCCCCCCGCAGTCAGACCTCGGGATGGGCGTGTAGAACACGTGTGCAAAATTTTGAGGGTCTATTAAGTCCCGGTCTATCCCTCAAAAACGGCGTCGACACTTATTTGGACTTTTGTGCGTATAAAAGAGTAAGATACCTTATTTCCTTCCAATGACTTGGTTTTAGTGTAGGATCCATTTTTTTCGCTAGATTCTGCTCAATGTTAAACACAGGCAGGTCAAATTTTCGTTTTTTGCGCGAAAAATTCTACAGACCTGGCTAGGAGCACGTCCAACCGGATCGTGCAAAATGCGGCGCTATTGTTTTTTTTCGCCCCCGCTTGGAAGAAGCCTAAATATTATTGGAAAAAAATTAAAGCCTGTCATTGGTCGATACGAGTTTCGCTCCTAGCTAGAGACAGCCCGAGGCCGTTAAAAAAAACATGGGGTCAGTATGATTCCAAATGTTCACTCTTCGACAAGATATTGCAAGCGGCATTCCTGGGGGAGAGAGTTCGGGTTTTTTTACTTGAACCAGCCTGTACGCTTTTTTTTATTTGTGTCAGCTGTTCTGTAGATTCCACAGGCTCCACAGGCTTCACAGACTCCACAAGTCTCTTTCTCACTCACACACATAGGCCTTTGAAAAATTTGGCAGAGTTTTGGCAAGTTTAGAAATACATGACTGTACGTCGGCATCGCAGTTAATGCGGGAGGACAAAGAGATATGTAGGCCGTATGAGGGAGGTAAGAGAAGTGAGTGGGATCGAGTAAAAAATGGCGCGCTCTCCAAGACGCACCGACTTCCACCTGAGAGAAAAAGAGATAACCACACAAGCGATAACGAGAAACCACACTGTACACGATTTCTAATTTGGTGATGTTCGTTTCCGGCAACGCGCAGGATGTGGATTCTGTCCTTGTACGACGGCACTTTTGCGATTTTCCTGTTGCGCTTGGCGATGTTGCAGTATTTTAGGCCCAGTTCTGGTGGTGCGCCGTCTTCTTCTGCTGCAAAAAGATCACGGTCTGACGATGGCTATGCGTCCCCAGATGCGTCCTTTTGGATTTAGGTTCTGCGTTTTCCTGTTTCAAAGCCAGGCTGCCCACCCCCACGTTTTTCGCGCACGCGATGTCTGGCGTGTGGCTGGTGTCCGAACAACGCCCTAACTGCGCTCACCTTGCTTTCGTGTGCGTGTCCACTTACGCCCACGGCAATTGGCTACGTCGTCCATCTGAGGTTTGGGAACTGCAAGTCGACATGGCGCGCCACTCGGCGAAATGTCTACATTTTGCCGGAGCCAAGTGCTGCGCCATGTCTCCGACAGGCGACCGATCAGAATCGATCAAGTACGAGGGCACTGACATGGTAGTGTGCGTCAATGTTAAGAAGGAGGCCCACGCTGCACTCTTCACCAATCACGTATGCGACACATATCCCCCTGAAGCTGAATGCATCGAGAGCGATAGGCGCGAATGCCCCATCCCAGCAAAAGCGACCAGGATACAACGTGAACAGTACCTTTCGCTGGACAGTGAATCCACTAGCGGAACCGTCGCTTCCAGCATGGCGGGAGACTGACCGAAGGGCACGTCGGATGAAGCAACATATCCAGATGGTCAAAAACATGGGTCTCAGCGCGGCAATGGCGTTGGACCGCCGCCGTTTAGTGGATAAAGCGCTCTGCCCAGCCGTTGGTATCTGCTCTGCCGGAAAAAAGAGTAAGATGGCATTTCTTAGCCCCAATATTCAGCAAGTGTTGGACGGCATGCCGGGGGAGGGGGGTGATTCACCAACACCCTGTATTGATCCGATCGAGGTTGTTGAGGCGGAGACCATAGTAGACTCAAGTGGGAAGAGATGGGCTAGGGTCAAGATACACGGGTAGTCTTTCGGAACAGGGATGCCTTCCTAGGAAGCAAAACTTGGTTCAAGGAGGGGAGAGTGACCGAGTCACAGTGCGAATACTTGACTGAAGTTCATGTTCCCGACCCCGCCGTCTTGATGGCCGCAGCAGCATGGAAGGCGAGCAGGACGAGGGACTTGTGGCTCGAATATTAGTGAGGGGGGGGGCGGGTGGGAAGGGTAAATCAATTTAATATTACTCTTTTTCACACCAAGTTCAACACAAGGGACAGCAGGGCGGGATGAGACAGTTGACTCTCGCTTGCGTTTATGCAGTACCTAAACGGAGGGACGGCAGGCCGGAAAGAGACAGCTGACCCTTGCTTGCGTTTACGCACTATCAAAACGGAGGGAACGCAGGCCAGGAAGAGACAATTCACCCTTGCTTGCGTTTACGCACTATCAAAACGGAGGAGACGCAGGTCGGGAGGAGAAAGCTTACCCTAACTTGCGTTTACGCACCACTAAAATGGAGGAAGCGCAGGCCGAGAAGAGACAGCTGACCCTTGCATGCGTTTACGCACTACCAACACGGAGGGAAGGCAGGCGTGGAAGAGACATTCTACTCTTGCCTGTATTGATACATCCGCAACAAGAAAAGCAACCATCCATGGACGCGTGCTACGACAGAGGTGTGCTAGAGATGATACTTGTTCAGTAACCATCATGTCGTTACTTGATAACGCTTAAAGCCATCCACATTTTTTTTTCGGAGAGGTTCCTCGATTTCGGAGCTTATAACATGTTTTAACCCCAAAAAATCTGATTCGGAGAAAACAAAACTGCTTAGAACTACCGGATGAAACAGATCCTCTATGCCTAGGTGTTCAACGAGAATCGAACGCGAAAAAAAAAAAGTGAAAAAAATCCGACGATTTTGCCCAGGTTAAGGAACCCCGTCATTAAGGAGCCAAATCGCCAAAACACGGTATACCTCTATCGTATCATGCTGGCCGGGCGCAAAAATTTGCCCTTGTCCGCGCTTACGCAAATCCCTCTCGTGGGCATTCTCAAAACAGCCCATTGTGGTGAGAACCAGCTGAGCCCAAATCGTTTAGTTTGTATCGCGCAAACTAGGTCTATGGCTGTCTCGAAACGGTTTCCAGAGAGCACCAGCTTGACGTGTTGCATTGTGAGACTGATTTCGATGTGGATCCCGTTGAGGGGGGATCTGGTCGATAACTTAGGTGGTTTAACCCGTGCAGTACATTTGGGAATGGTCAATGTTGATTACTGGGGGATATTGGAAAAGAGCCAGCATAGTTTAAACCTGGGTATTGAGTGTGTTGAGGGATGAGAACTGTATGATTCTCTTTTGGTTTTCGGATGGTTCGCTTTGGATGAACGTGATCACGACTGTGCACGCAAGCAGGAGGGATGTTGGGTTTATGCTTGCGGCCAAGACTGATCTACTACCTCTGTGTTCGGTGTATGTAACGGTAACATCTACGGAGATGCGGGGAAACTCTTGGTCTCCCGAACGGGTACAGTATTTTGGTACGAGAACGTGACTCCCGGGTTTCGTATACCATATACTTGGTATGCCCAAAGGGCAATGCCCCACTGGTCAGTACGATAATGTATGCATATGTAATTTTCCTGTCTATCTACTCTTCTCCGCCTGATGGCGGCTCGTAGGGTATCGAGAGCCATCTCCAGGTAAGCCACCCTACAACAGGCATCTGATAATCGATCACCCTCGCCACTCCCTCTTTCGCCGGCACTTCCTTTTCTCCCTGGTGGCCCGGCATGTACCGTGGAGGAGGATCCGGGGTGACGAAAGCAGCTGTTTTTATTTTGCTCGAAAATCGTGCGTTGAGCAATACACCCGCCTCTCCCACAAAATTACCTCTCTGGGTCAAGAGTAAACGCTGCTGTCTGTGGCTAACTTGCTCCATGATCCACGATTTGATACATTTGCGACCTAACAAATTTACCACCATATGGTTACATTACGAAGAAACGGCTCTCCTCGCCTGCAATTAGTTGTGAGCTGTTCGCGGACAATTTGAAACACTAGGCGTTCTTACCCGAGCAAAGTTTGGACAGAGAAAAATCCGTCGCCGTTAGAGCTATTTTTTAGTCAAATATGGGGCTAGAAAAAAAGGGCGAAAAAGGGGCGAAACAGCTTTGATTTCTTCATATTTTGGTTCAGATTTTTTTTACCAGAGAAAAGCGGATATTTGCTTGTAAAACTCGTAACTCTGGACATTTCCAAGTCGTTCGTGCTTCTTGGCGTAACGCCTACTCGCGCCTGTACTTGGTTAAACACAACCGTCATGGATCCGCCCGCGGTCCTAGCCCAATCGTCGCCCCATGTTCGACCCAAAGTCCGACGTATCAAGCGGCCATCAACAGGAATAGGAGCGGCGCGTAGCAGCGCAAGTATCGAGATATACTGCACGAATGCCCCCGCTACTCGCCTCAGTTTTTTTTTTTTTTTTTTTTTTTTTTTTATACTCGCCTCAGTATTCATAGATAGTAGGGCCTTTGTGCTATTATGGTGCTATTATAGTGCTATTATAGTGCTGTTATAGTGCTACTATATTAGTACTAGTCTGGGGGAGCGCCTTCGTGTGTTTCCGCTCTCGACTATCACCCATTAACGGCACGTACTCGGCACCAATAGACCAGTATTACGATCGGGGGGTCCCTTTTCAAGGGACTTTATTTGTAGTGGGTAGGAGGAATCAATCGTGGGTAGGAGGAATCAATCGCGCGAGTGACAGCCCCCCTGTTCCTTTACGGTCTTGAGTTTTTTTTTTTTAACACCGTGGCATGAATCCGCAAATGCACGCTGCGCGAAGTATGTAGAGTAAAGTTGTTTCGTCAGTGAGCTACAGAGTCACTCGTGCGAGGGGCTTAGACCCGGTAGCCTTGGCATCTTATTCTATATGTTATGGTAGACCACGGATGCCCCGACCCCGGAACCTACCGGCGATGACTCCAAGCCTACTTTGAGCGGAAACCTACCGGTGATAACCGCAAAATATCGGGGACGAAAACCTGCAGTCCCCGGGGGGGTTCCAACCCGTTTTGACTCGTTTTGCTGCGTGCTGCTCGTGGTGTGAGTACACCACCCCGAACTGTTTTTTTTTTCATGCTGTGACTACCTTTTGTCTGCCATGTGATGGTGTTTTCACTGTATTAGTGAGAGGTGTGCTTTTTCCGTTGCGTCCAGAAAAACAAAATAACGAGGAACGGCTGTGTCCAGCAGTACAGCACGCTTGTTTAGAGTTTCATAGTGCATCATTGGGCAAGGGTGCAGGGTTTCCGTTATCCGTTATGGCCATCCCCTGCCCACAGCTCCACATCTCGACAGCCTTGGAAAAACATATTTCTCATTATTATTAGGTTATACAAAAAAAAAGCTGATCAAGCCCCGCAAGTCTCCGGGTCTTGTCGCACGGAAGCCAACGGTGAAAGCTGCCCCCCTTCCCCCTCCGCCTCACCCCAAAAGTTAAGAATCCGGGAAACCAAAAAACAAGTTCGTCCTCCGTCAGCTGTCAGCGAAACTATGAGCAGTCACTGCTGATGATGTCTTATACCTTCATTTGGACACGTTCAAAAACTTATACTCTCTTGAGCTACTGTAATCGATGTCAAGCAACACCAAAAGGTCAGGAAACGGATGGGGAATAATACCAGGTACGTCCTAAACCTCTGCATGCAGACGACCGATCATGCCTTCCGCTTTTTGTACTGCGGTAATAAGCATGAATATTCTAGAAAAAAAAATATATAGCCCCAATTTTCGCCGGAACAACCGGCGTTCCCGGAACCGGTTCCGGACGGGTTCGGGGTTATTGACGCCCCTGCGGTAAACTCGTACTGTTGCTGTGATGACGTGACGACGTCCTTCATCCTCCCCCCACGGCGATAATATACTATATATAGTGTACCGCTCGGACGAAATACCAGGGCATGTGCTATGGTGGTGTATAGCAGGGCATGTGTTGTGATGGTTGGGGGAAGGGGGGGATCGACCACGCAAGTTGCTTCCGATATTAACATTGCTACAACCAGAAAAATAGGCGCAAGAGTGCTTCATACTTGGCAAAATGGGCCGTGTACGTTCGAAGTCAGAAAAAGAATACGCATACTCCCGCCGCATCCAAAGCACACAGCAACAAGGCTGTCATGGATTCAGCAGCACAGCGACTGCGGTCAATTCGAGACGACCTGCGACGAAACACGCCTCACGAGTCAGCCAAAAACCCGTCCGTTTCTTTGTAGACAGACACCGGGCTAGTGAAAATTTGCCCACTACGCCATACAGGTCTCGCGATCAATGATATAAGCGGCACGACGAACAGTTCACAGTGCACAGCCGACCAACAACATCATATATGATAGTTAAATATTGGAAGCTTTAGTATGCATCCCACAACAAAGAAGCTTTATTGACGAACTGTAAAAAACAGTCTCGCGTTTTACGCTCGGCCCTGCTTCCTTTGCTATCATGTTCGAATTAAAAAAACTGCCGCAAAACAAGCTCTATACCGTTGGTTACACAATCGTCGGGATATATATATATTATCAAAATTAAATTACACTCCAGCTGTGAGATCGAATATTTTGTCGAAACTCATCTTTGCAAGCTGTGTGTGATACTCCGATCGCGCGTATTACGGGTTGTGTGTCCTCATTAAGGATATAGGTCGGCGACTCCCCTTGCAACTACAGTGTAGCTATCAGGGTCAATAGGGTGATGTTAGGCAGTCTGTGCGCGGAAACTATAAAACCCGTTTCTGAGGGGGACAAAATCTGACAGCTGTGGAAGGAAATGCATCAGTTTATCAAGTGAATTCCGTAAGTCGAATATCCGGTGAGGGGAGGGCGGAGTTTTTAACGACGTGGGGGCCTGGTTTTGATGAAAAGGGGGGCGGGAGGGGGGGAGGGGGGGGAGGGGACGAGTGGGGCAGGTCAATTTGTGCGTGGAAACTATAAATCCTTCTTGTGGGGGAATTGGGGGGAAATGTGCCGGGGGGGGGCGGGGGGCGGGGGGGGAGGGCTTTTGGTCGCATATATGTAGGGGTTTGCTATACGCGTGGTGCTAGGTCTAGGCGATGGTGCGGGTGGTGGGGAAGGAGGGGGCGTTGGGGGCGGGGGTGGGTGGGAATTGCAGCAGCGGCATGGACGGCTCTGAAACGATAACGAGACGATATCGAGGGCGTGGATGTGTTTATTACCCTGGCGGATTTCGATAGTAGGTGGGGCGTTCAAGCAAGAGAAAGCGAGGAGAAGAGAAAAAAGAAAAAGAAAAAAAGAGGCGGGGGGGGGGGGGGAAGGGAGGCTTTCAAGAGGTTAGGTCACATATAATATTAAAATACACTCCAGCTATGAGATCAAAGATTTGGTCGACACTGATCTTCGTAAAATTTTGTGTGATCCTCCGATCGCGCGTATTAATCATATATGTAGGGGGTTGCTATACGCGCGGTGCTGGGTCTAGGCGATCGTGCGAGGTGTGGGGAAGGAGGGGGCATTGGAGGGGGGAAGGGGGGATGAATGAAAGCTACGTCATGGATGGCTAGAAAGATATTGACGTGATACCAATTGCTTAGAAGTGTTTATTACTCTGGCCGATTTCGATTGTAAGTGGGGCGTTTGAACAAACCGGGCGGGAAAAAATAAAGGGGGGGGGCGGGGGGGGGGGAGGAGGGCGGAAATGAGTTGGAGCTACGGCATGGATGGCTAGAAAGATAATGAGACGATATCAGCTGGCTGGTAGTGATTACTACCCTGGTATATATATTGGCATACAATGTTCTCCGCTCAAGCAAAAGAGTAATACTGTACTTAAAATGTCTGGCTCGCGAACGAGTGGGTGTCGAGATTATATACCGGTACACTGCTGTAGAATTAAGATTAGCACGATGTGAATCACCCGCTGGTATGTTTCAATGTTTCATGGAAACCCTCCCCCCCCCCTCCGATTCTTGACCCCTTGCGTTTTGCCTCTCGTCGGGTATGCCCTGGCAACACGTGTTGTGACAGGCAATTGCGTAGTACTTTTATGTCTAGGCCAACTGCTGTAGTCTGCCTGATGCAGCTCTTCAGGCGAGGCTGTGGCCAACCAATATCGCAACCACACCGTTTGTACTTTAAGAAAACATTCGTTGTATTCCTAGAGGCTGCCACGGCATCTTTCGTCGGGTTGCACCCTCAACTTTTCTCGAGATCATTTTAATCACTTTTTGGTGAGGTATCAAGGTAAAAACCTTCCCAGGTTAGGGTCCCTTACCAATAGCACTCGTCCGACTAGTACATATCTTGTTGTTTGTTGTGACATGGGGCTAGTGGGCACTTACATCTATATCTCTCGTCAACAAATAAGCAACTATTAAGAAGTGACCAACTAACTAGTTGGTAGATTACAGCAGTTAATTGATATATTAAGTTGTATATCAACTAACTGTAATCTATAAACTATAAAATAGATTCACGTATATATTCATACGTATAACAAGACAGTCGGTCAAAGTTCTCAACCAACCCTCCCAACTGGTGCTTGATATGACATTGATATCGTCCTGCGACGGTTTTACCTTTGGCCGAAACAACAACTTGAGACAAGCTGCAGGAAAACAGCCAGCGATTTCCTCACGGATTGAAGAAGCGGGGGAACACAAACACAGGTATTGTAGGATACGTCTCGACATTATTACTACCAGTAACGATAACGCTATCTTGGCGTTAGCGACCATCACTGTCTCACGATTTGTTCCAGTAGAAGAGATCTCCACATCGATGTACGAACACAGCAATCTCAAGGTTGAGGCACAAAAACACTACTCCCGGCGGTGAGACAAGAAGAAAAAAAAAAACGAAAACACATGCATACTTCGTGCGCAGAGCCCAGCGGTCTAGACGGTCGAACCCATATCAGTTTAAAACACAAGCTAAGGTTCGGCAAAATTTACGCGCGTGGCTAAGGCCGCGGCCGTGGCAGTCGAACATGCACCCCAAAGGGAACTTTTTGTACCTTACCCATCTCTGTCAAGTTCTGTTTCGTGGGAACGCCGTGTCTGAGAATGCTCACTGATGATGGACTCCACCGGTACGCCTGCCGGTCCTTCCCCGTACGTCCTCCGCCAAAATCGGTACGAGACAACAATCTTTGGCTCAAATTTCACAGAATGACAACTGACTGCACCCTCGCGGCTTTTTGTTTGTCTTGTTTTATCCCGTAGAAGTGGATGGGTAGAAACGAAGCTTAAGCTCACCACAGTTCCACGTCATAATGTGTCGTGTGTCGATTTAACTCGGCTGTAGAAAACACAAAACGGTGCCCCCGTCGCTTACGGCACGGCACCGTGAGAATGTCGACTTGCCTGATACTTGCGCTGGAGTATCAGGTGCGGTGAAGTTAACCATGCGGGGAGTGAAGCTCCTCGGGTAATCTGAAACATGCGCGAGCTCACCAACTAACAAAAACCCGGCCTACGCCACCCACCTGCCGTACCCCCCACACGGCTAACGAAAAACGTCGTTACCGGAAACCTCTCCACCCACCCTCAGGATGAGCACTGTTCCAATGGCCTCGGTGCATTTCGCACAGCAAACTGGAAAATGCAGTAAAAATAAAAACCTGTGCTCGAGACTACTGTCTCCAGAATCTCTCCCAAAACGAACTCTCTGCCGTCCGGGATGGACAGCAGCCGGGAATAAAAAAGGCTCGCCCCTCCACCCCCGTGTTGCCGGGTAGCACCCCGCGCGACGCTCGCCGCATCGACGCCCTGCCCCAAGTACCGCTGCCGCCGCCACCGCCACCACCGCCACAGCCACGGCCGCGGTAGACCTTCCTCGGAATGGGCCTCGCGGAGACGCGAGGGGGGGTGTTGGTCGTTCCCAACCCTCCTCCGAGCGAGTGCAGAGTTTTGGCCATGTGGTTCGCCATGACTTCTGCAGGCAGGACACGGACCGGTCGGAGGACAGGGTTATAACCACCGCTGCCATCGCCACTGTCGCCAGCATTGCCACGGTAGGCCTGCCCTGGAAGTGCCCTCGCCGCGACGGGGGGGGGGGCGTTCGCCTTTCGAATAGGGATTCCAAGCGACCGCATATTGTAGGCCAGGTGATTGGCTATGATCTTCGCAGGCGAGACGGGGAATGGTTGGAGCAGAGGGTCCGCGCTCTGGTCAATCTCCTCCAGGGAAGGGTCCAGGCCCAAAACCGGCAGCGCCGAACCCCGCGGTGCTAAACCGCTCCCCGCCTCGGTGCCATCAGCCTGAGGCAACGTCGCGGCTGCACCGTTGTCGCCCAATTCCGGGTGCGATGCCGCAACAAGGGAGGGCGTGCGGTGCACCCGCTCCATAGTTGCCACTCCAGCCGCGATCGTCCCCATGGAGGGCATGACCGGGTTTGCGGCTTCCGCGGCTGCCGCTGGAACGTCGACGTCATGCAGTGCTAAATTCCTCCGTGCTGAGATGTTGCCTCCGTGGGCGGCCTCAGCCGTAGGCGCGGCGGCGCCTGGACTGTTGTCATGACCCTCCGCGTTTGAAGCTCCAGAGGGGGGGGGCGCGAGGTGCAGCCGCTCCGTAGAAGGACCTCCAGCGGCGATCACCTCCACGATCGGCATGACCGGGTTCGCGGCTTCGGCGGCTTCTGCTGGGGGATCGACAGCATGCTGTGGCGAGCCAGGAGGTGCTGAGCTGTTGCCTGCGCGGGCGGCCTCAGCCGGATGCACGGCAACGGCCACATCATGGTTATCTCCCTCCGGGTGCGGTGCCCCAGCGAGGGGAGGTGCGAGGTGCACCTGCTCTATCAATGAAACTTCAGCATCGCCGCCGCTGTGGCCGCCACCAGCCTGTATCTGCTCTGCTGCCGGCGCCCCCAGAGCGGGGACGAGGTTAGGTGCTTCCACGGGTGGGTGTTCGATCAGCGGCGGGTGACCGACCCCACTTAAGCGGGCGACGAGACCCTCGACGTAGGCGGTAGTGCTTGTCGCTAGGCCCCGAAGAAACCTCGTGAAAGACTGCATGTCCGGGCGGTCCACGGGGTTTGGTGATAACGCCTTGCGCAGCAACTCGCACACCTTCAGAGACAAGCAATGGTCAGCATTGCAGGTAAAAGGGTCGGAGTAGAGGAGTCGGAAAGCCTAAGTTAGCGTTGCTGCGCAGCGAACGTACTCGGTAGGAGATTTGGGGAGCAGCACCACAGTTTGCGATATATAGTTTTTTTTTGCTGTATGGCAGTGGTTGAACGTACGGTGTCCAACCTTGCTCGATGAATCCTTGGTACCGTGAAGCTCGGTGTTTAGCGCTGTTGCAGCAACGGTAAGACTTGGAAACATCACATGCGTTGCTCCATTATAGGTGGGTAATGTTGGTGCTTCAGAGGCATGATCGACGTCTTGTGCTGTACCGTGCACTGAGACTACCCCCTAAAGCTCAAGATGGGCCCACAGCGAGTGACGTCAGATTCGTGTATCTAAAGACTGGTAATTCGTGCGAAAACATCCACATGTCACTCTAAATCTGACTTCATGATAAATAGATTGTGCTACTGTTTTCAGGCCGGGACAGACGTTTGTTGAACTGCACGGTCGAGCCTGTCTCCTATCATAAGGGTTTCCGATGGAAAAGGGATAGCCTCAACTGTTCAGTTCAACAAAAAACATCGATCACGGCCCTGAAGATACGAGTTAGGCTCGTCGGTGCAGTTTGTCGAACGGCAGCCAAACCATGAAAAAATAACACCAAGTCATGAGTCCAAGCTAGTTCGGGTTCCCAGGTGGCAGCGGGGACAGTCTAGGTGATGCGCTTCAACAGAAGATATCAATATCTCCCTGATTTCTTTTTCCTCGGGATTTTCTTTCTTGCTATTGTCATTGTTCGGTAGTAGCTGGTTTGGAGTTATTTTCGCCAAACAGTACGCATCCTATTGTCACTTGACAGCCGATCATGCAAGTATCGAGGCAGCGTACGTGCGTGAGCAAAACACGAAGGCGCCCTGAACCGATTCCGTGGAAACTTACGTTCTGATGTTCCGACGGCGGAAGGGTCTGATTCAAGCACTGCGGCTGGAGAAAAACGCGAGCCAACGTTCCGTCAGTCATCGTCCGCTGGGCAACGGCCGCCTGCATACACACCCACCCGAAAACAGCGCGACAGGCACGACGCAAGAACGTGTCAGGACCGCGCAGCCGATCAGCACGTGACGCTTGTGAGACGGACGCACGCCCTCGGCTAAGTTAGGGAGCTTGCTCTGGCTCATCCGGTACGTAACACATGATACACACCTACGCATCTGGTACGTACATATCCTACCGAAGATCGAAGCACGTTTTCGGGAACGGCACTACCCTAATAATCAAGTAAACGACTGCATTCAGAATGAAAGTCCACCGTGCATGGTCGGAAAAAAATCAAAGTGTAATACCTGGTGCGCAAGAGGAGCAACTATTTATGCTGTGCTTCATGCAATCAAACCTGCCCCAATCGTTCGGGCGCACGAGACGGATTGACGCGCGCGAGAAGAGTCGACCCTGACGCGGACTTACCCAGTGCTGGCTCACGTCAACGCCTTGCGCGTGCAGAGCAATGGCACGCGCGTTTTCTTCCGGTGTTATCAGAGCCTGCAGTTGGACGAAGGAGCCGTTGCAGGCGGTAACGTGGACAAAGAGAGGCGGGGATCAACAGCATGTACACATTCGAGATGGCTGGCTAGCTGGCTGGCTGGCTGGCGTTGCGATGACAGAAAAGAGCTGCGTACACACATAGCGCCAGGCGCTTTTTTGAGACATCACAACCAAGAAAGTATCTGCGCCACAGCACCGTTTGTTGTAGTATGCGCCCCCACCCCCCCCCCTCTCACAGCCCGACCGACACCCCTGCTAGCCACCGCGCGTGCCCCTTACCGGGAGGGTCCACACGTTGTCATTTGCTGTCCTTAACACAGGAGTCAGTACGATGAAGCAGAAGTCGACCGCAGCGGCAAATAGGTCTTGATCCGGTGCAGCGGGGATTTCGCTGAGGACGTTTTCGAGAGGCACCCTGCCCGGGGTGCCCATCTTGATCGGCCTTGTCTCCCCGACACCTGTGGTGTTTGAGATAAAGGCGAGAGCGTTATGGTCAAGTATCAGGTAGCGTGCTATTTTTTTATAGGGTGTCGGGTTGCGACGGGAGTTGAAACAAGACACGACTTCTACATACCGCGCGAGTCATTTAAGAAACTACAACAAAAAACAAGTATCCAGAAAATGCAAAGCTGGTGCTACGAGATTTAGACCAAACGAAAACCTTAGCATACTTTTCGTCACATGCTTTGGAAGTTTTTTTGGCGGAATGGCAAGTGGCAAGACGTTAAATTATCCTTGAGAAAAGGCTACACTTGCCACGTTCAGCCCCCGCTAGAACAGGCCGTGATGCATACACATTTTGACCGGGAAAACACGCCGCTCAACAAGAATCGCCTCCCAACGCGGAGTAACCTGTGCTCCGGCAGTGCACTTTTTTAGCAGAATAAAAATCTACCGTGAACTCAAGCGGTGTGTCCTCCAGCCGAGGGTGCACTGTATTAGTACTGAACAGCGAAGGATCATAGTTGAGCGGAATTTTCGGGTGATTTTTACCCTCCTGAAATTCTGTAGTTCCTTTTCCGATCCTCGACTCACCACACCACACTCCCGGGTCGGTGACCTTACCCACGAAGCCCCCGGGGGCATCGCTGCGGCAGATGAGGATATTGGCCAGCTTGTGGTCGCAGTGAACCACTCCCATGCTGTGCATGTGTGCTAGGGCTTCGGTGGCGTCAGCCTCGAAGCTGGCCAAAAACAACACCGAGTTAAGAAAAAAGGGGCAATTAATGGACCACGTGTTTCGAAGTGTGCAAGAAGTAAAAAATCACTAGAACGCGTGCACGGGTAAGCGTTATTTTTTTTACTATTCACAGGCGGTATGTATGCCCGAATCGTGTACATGCTGGACATGAAAAGCACTCTGAAGGAGAGCTTAAAACAAACGCCGATTTTCCTTGGGTATTTGCTGCCCCATTAAGAGTCAATCGTAAAACGTAGCGGTTACTGGACGGCGATCGAAACGGTCAACTCTACGTGCACCACGGGGTAGCTGTCTCCAGCAGTGTCTTCGTTCGCATTTGTACTACGTCGTGCAGGCAATAATGCTGGTCACTGCAGCCTTGAATATTTTTCGTGTTGGGTCGCCGGGGTCATATTCCTAACACGAAAATACATCGTCGGGAACACAGGCGCTAAACGGCAACACCTTGGTGAACGGCACAAAGCTGGCGGAATGCGTCGATTGTTCATTATGTCCAGCACGATTACCAGCAGATCGAGGCACAAGACTATCGAAAACGACCAGAAACGCGCGAGTGTGTTCCGGGGAGTATACTCACTTGATTTGTTGCTCTAAGTTGAAGGCAGGGTTGGTTTGTTTCAGACATGCGCGATACAGATCGCACACGGCGACTTCCATCAGAAGGCCCTCGGACCCCTCTAAGTCATTCAAGCACGCGACCTCAATGATGTTCTTGTGCATACCCACGCTGAGTTTGATGTGCGGGGCAACGGGAGGGGGGGGGGGGGAGGGGGGTTGGCATTGCCCGAGGAGAGAGTTACCTGGACCATTCGAGCGTCTACACTCCAAGCGCGCGACGTTGCTATGTACACATCAAAACAAAGTTGTAATATCGTCAGAGCTACCATCCATGAGTCCATGTTCGGCTTCAAACACTAGTGCTTCGGTGTATGCGCGTGGTGGCTCGCTGCCGACGTACACGCGCCTATCTACCGTAAAGGTATTCTCGAAGAGAACGCTGGTCGCATGGCGAGCCGAAGGAGGCGGGGGAGGGGCTCACATTGCGTAGCATAGCAGTTCCCGGACGAGAGCCGCTCCAGCATCGTCCTGATACAAGAATAGATGGGAAGAGATTTGGTGGCGTCAGCAAGGCTTACACCGTCGTGTAACAAAGCAACAGCAACAGCAGCAACAGCGTTTACAGTCGACCCCGCTTTAAAGACGCACATGGTTTTTTTTTCAGGGCGTCTTTAACCCGGGGAATCGTCTTTAACTTTCCGGGGACAATAACTCCCCTTCCCCGGGGTCAACGGAGACGTAACCTACGTCAAACGACGCGCCATTTCAGCAGGAATACTGGCATGACAGGCAAACGCCGAAAAAGAATCACCACGCCGTTGTAGGTATGTAGAATTTAAGTTTTCGCGGACATCACCTCCACCCGCGCCAACCTGAGAAACTACAACCTTGGCGCTGCACATAGACTACTTGCGTGTGTGGACTGCGCGTGCTTTGCGTTCGTATTTACAAACAAGGGAACCTGTATTCGAGTACATTTAGTCTCTCGTTGGCCCACTTGAAAATCACTCCTCTGAAGCCTGCGCTTGATGTAGTCACCACATGAAAAATATGCGTACTGCCGTTTCAACGTCACGTACCAACCAGAGAGCCACCTGCGCCCGAAACCACACAGCTCGAGTACAGGGGAAAAATAACACCATGAAGCACGAAACACGCACAACGCTGAAACAAAGAGAGCTCACTCCACTGCAGTTTTAAAAACCGAATCCACACAGAGCATGAAACATGTTTGCCGAGCAAAGCAAAATCATAGATCGCACCAGCGACCTTAGCCCAAAGAACGGCATTCCCAAACTACGACTTCCATGCATCACGAAGGGTGGACTGCACCTCACCCCTCCCCTTCGCTCTACGCTTGACTTGAGTTTCATGTGTAAACGAATGAACGGTTCTCGAAAGAAGGAATAGCGATTCGCTGTATTCGCCGTTTCCCCCTTTCGCGTACAAGTAGGAACGAACTTCCTCAAGACGAGAGCGGACTTCGGCTTCTGAAAGGGAGGTTGTGACGCACGAGTCTGTCCTCTTCTGGCAATCTGTGCACTCTCTCTGCTGCCCGTAGCCCTCGTCTCCGATGCCCCGACCGCAATACGCGTGCATGGGTCGCCCGCAAGGGCACTCATGAATCGATGACACAAGCATAGACTTTGTCGTGCACGTTGGTTCACCACACGGCCTCAAGCCGGCGGCAGACGACCCGCCAGTAGACGGGAGGAATCTCTCCATACCCACAGGTAGCAGCGTCGAAAGCAGCAGACCGCTGTCTCAGCAGCTTCGCGAGATGAATTTTGGGGGGGCCGTGGAATGGAATTGGAGAAAAAACGACACCCCCCTACTGTATGTCCTATCTGCGGGCCACCATGGTTCTGTAAAAAATGTCGTCTTTATAGCGGGGAGTTGACTTAAGCCGAGCGTCTTTAAAGCGGGGACGACTGTATTGCGTGTTTTACCGCCCCTGGGGACGCGAACGAATAACGCATTTATTCCCGTGGTATCATATCATACTTAGACCGCGATGTTATTGGGAACGGCACCTTCAAATTCGGAAACAATATTTGTTACACCATTTCAGCGGCCGCAGCTAGCGAGAAAGTTTGATTTAAAATTTTGTCACCACGCGAAAATTGTTTTTTTTTGCTAGAGCTCTCCATTGCAGTTGGTACAGTACCCTGTCTGGTAGTTCATAGGGTCTGGGTGCAAAGCTTGTACGAGGGAGCAAGATTAAGCTTAAGATTTGGCCAAGGCCTTAAATATATGCCCAATATATGACGAGGTTGCCAGCCACTTTTGGGCACATCTCTAAGCTCTTGGCCAAATCTTGCTCCTTCCTAGAAGCGTCCGAATCCAGACCCTGTATGGACTACCTAACTGCAACGGAAGCTCTCGCAGAAGTGATGAATTTCTCCTTGCGACAACAAATCTAAGTTTAACTTTCTCGCGAGCTGCATCCGCCGAAATGGTGTCAAACAAAATTCTCCAAGACCCCGTTCCCACTAGCATCGGTGTTCGTATACACGTGTGATATAATACGGGTCGAATCGTACTGTAGCAGTAGACCGCAAGCAAGTGTTACATTTCTTGTTTTCTTCTTTATATGTTCCTCTACTACTACTTATGTTTTTTGTTAGGGCTGCTTTGAACCACAACCCGCATAAAAAGGGACACGGGTCCCGAGACAACTTGGTGGTTACAACGTGTTTCTCTCCACTGTGATCACGGATTATTAACAGACAGGTATTGTGGATGAGATACTGTATGGACATCATCAACAACAACAGCAGCAATAGCAACCACGTAGACTACTCAATGCGTTATCGTTCCCCATCGAGCAAGTAACGGTCTTGGCATCTCACCGCCAGACCATATCTACGTAGTGACACAAGTTCCTAGGAAAGCAACTGCCACCAGACACTTAAACTCCTTCCTTTCCCTGCAGCCATCAGAGCTCACCTCTTTAATTTTTTTGATGGCGTAGAACTTGTGGGTTTTTTTGTAGGTGCCTCGGCGGACGATGCCAAACCCTCCTTCCCCTAAGACGCTCACGTGCTCATACCGCTGCTCTATGTTGGTCAATCCGTTGACCGCCACGTCGCGGGTGCACGCGCACGAATTGCTCTTTTGCCACAGGAAAATTTCTCTTATCATTCCCGGGAACCACCTAGTCCGCATGTCTATTTCCCTCGGATGCCCCCCCGCAGCCCTTTCAGGAAAAAGAAGATTCAGAAATTCCGCTCCCCTGGCCGCCGGCTGGGGAGGGAAAGGGGCGCGCGCGTCGGGAACACACCACGGTTAACCTGGACAGCGTGCCAGCTTCAGTTTTCGGCAGGGAAAACAAAATGACTTCCATGTTCTTACCCCTGAGTCTAGAAGTAGTCGTACGTGCGTGAGTACCGCCGTGATGGTAATAGCAGTCATAAGGGGTGCACTATGTCGACGCCGCCGATCGAATAAGAAGCGGCGACGAACAGCTATACATATAGACTAATAATATCCATACTGCGTGGCGCGTATTGCCTGATACCAAGCCAACAGACAAAAAACATAGGTATGCATGTGTTTATGATCTATCGGGGGCACCGATTCAGCCTTTGTCTATCGTACCACAACACAAGGAAGGTTGGAATGTAACTATCGAACAGTAACCGTCAAGCTGAAAACACAGGTAGGTACCTGACCGGCCATCTCACGCACCTCATGGTCCCAGGCACCCACACCGGCTAACTCCTGGCGCTGATTGGTGTAATGGAGTGCCCTCCGTAGAAGGATAGCTTTATAGATTCGACGTGAAGCCATGTCATGGTTGAGGTGAAACCATGTGACATTAGATGTCACATTCACGTCAAGGCCATCATAGATGGGCGATAATGTAGGTGACGATGATGGGACAAGCAGGACGCCCCACATCTCACTACCTGCTCTACCTGCTCTACCTGCTCTACCTGCTCTACCTGCTCTACCCAGCCCTATCGTGGCTAGGCCTGTTTTGTCTGTCTTTTAGAGTTCAATGTAGAGGAAATAATGTATAAGCTTTTGAGTCTATCCTGCGAGCCATGAGGAGAGACCAAACAAGGGCACCGGAACCCATGAGGAGCACGCTTCCCAACACCGACCAACCACGCATCCCCCTCTCGGAGTACCACCACAATTGGCGTCGTCGGCAGGACTCGCATCCTTGCGCTCAGTGGCCGCGCCCTTCGTGTTATCGTAGGCCGATTACTACTGGTATACCGTAGGTACATACCCTTTCTCGAGCTCTCACGGTTGTGAGCTCCATCATAGGGTTGTATATCTTGCAATGAGGCGTTTAAGCCTCATTATTACGAGGTGTGGGGGAATCTATAGCCTAATTTTCGTTTGTTTCGAATAGCCGCATCTTCGATCCCCTTTCCAATTCTGGATGTTTTCTTGACATCCTTTGATTGGCAGGTGACCTGCATCTACGACTATTCAGGGTGGCCTAGTGTAATGGAGTGCCCTCCGTAGAAGGATAGCTTTATAGATTCGACGTGAAGCCATGTCATGGTTGAGGTGAAACCATGTGACATTAGATGTCACATTCACGTCAAGGCCATCATAGATGGGCGATAATGTAGGTGACGATGATGGGACAAGCAGGACGCCCCACATCTCACTACCTGCTCTACCTGCTCTACCTGCTCTACCTGCTCTACCTGCTCTACCCAGCCCTATCGTGGCTAGGCCTGTTTTGTCTGTCTTTTAGAGTTCAATGTAGAGGAAATAATGTATAAGCTTTTGAGTCTATCCAGCGAGCCATGAGGAGAGACCAAACAAGGGCACCGGAACCCATGAGGAGCACGCTTCCCAACACCGACCAACCACGCATCCCCCTCTCGGAGTACCACCACATTGGCGACCAAGCGCTTCATTCCGCCATTGACGCCCTATCATTGGTCCGGGAGACGGCGAAGGGTGACCGTAGTGGTAAGAGTTTTTGAGTGTACCGTAGAAACCAAAAGAAGAAACACCAAGAATGAAAAGCGAGCTCGATCGCCAAGCTATAGTCTATATAGCGAGGAACATTTTGAGTAGGCATGCTGCCGGTGTACAAATGAATACAATGCACGGATTTTGGCGTGGGCCCAAAACAGTGTACCCAGGTACCGGATATGCAGTCAGTCTACTGTAGCGCACCCAATAATACGCATCAGGTACAATTTTCTGCAGGGAGCAGGTTTTCCTGGCATTGTGTTAACCTGGTACACAATGCGCAATCCTTCTGGCTGGCGATGTGATACGAACATAAAAACAAAACATTGTCATGGAGACGCCACACAATCACACGCCACGTACGGAATGCCTGACGGAGGTTGCCGCACCGGAAAAAAATATAAACAGACCTTGGCAACGCCGAGGGCGTGCGTCTTTTCTTGTAGCCGAGCGTCCAGCGCTTCCGCTGCAAGCTTCGCTTGTTGAATTTGGTCCTGAGACGAAAGGGTTGTTTGACCGATGCACCGGGGCACAGAGAAGAACGAGTTCGTAAAATATTGTTATCGTTTGGTTCGGCGGGATGTCAATGTGCCTAGACGGGTGAGTATGCAAATATTATGTTTTGTCTTGTGATCCGCAAGTGTTGAATAAAGCATCGCGCAAAACGCATGAAGCGTACTACTGTAGGACACTACTTGCTTTTATTGTAAAGTAGAACGTTGCAGCCTGGCGTTACGGCGTATTTTCCGCTGCGCTGCATTTGGAACTGGCACGGAAGTGTACGTCGCGCGCGGCTGGGTCAACAGGAAAAGGATCAGAGTCCTTCAGCAGCAGCGACAGCGGCAGCAAGCCCTGAGCATCCCAGAAACAACACACGATGGTAACACGCATGAAAACGGCGCCGAACGAACTCACAGTGACCAACTTGAGCTTATTTTCTCGTTCCTCCGCTTGTTGGCGGTATGCCTCAACCTCCAGTTTCTTTTTAGCCAAGAGCCTCTCAAGGCTATCGTTTTCATCACGCGTCGCGGCAGTCTTCTCGGCCGACGAGTTGGCGACGACGGCATTCGGCCAAACCTGACAACAGGGGCGGGGGAGCGTAGGGGGAGGCAGGAAATGGGTGAAACGACGCTGTGCGGTTTGGTTTGCGTCCCGAAAGCGCTCAGTGTTCGACTTTTTATTTGTGTTTTGCTTCTCGAAGGAAAACGTACTCACGCGCTCGGACTTTCTGCGTAATATACTTGCGACCTCCGCCGGCGTATATATCAAAGCGCACCCAAAAAACAGCATGTATATACACACGCACACGAACGGGTTTCTCTGCGTAAGCTCGCGATGGTGGCCACCCAGCAAGGCAGTGAGGGGTGCTGATCTAGGGTATAGGGTACATACTAAAATCTTAATCTCCATTCCATGAGAAGTGCAGTGCTGCAAAGGTCGAACGCATTTGGAATCGAGGTCGACTCTGGCTGATGAGTCGAGAAAACATGCGGCGTATTTACTGAGGGAGAGGCTGCCACTGCGGTGACACCATGGCCGACATCAAACCACACGAGCTCGTTATCGATCCGTTTTGGCGGGATTGGACCGCTTCGCGCAACACCGCGCAACGCCTTCCACGGTCGGCGCACACTACGTTTTAGATGTTGGTCATGTTTAGGTGATTCGGACGTTGGGTATTATTGCTGCGTTCGGATTGCAACACTGCGTTGCGTTTCGTCAAATTTCTAATGTTTTCAAGGGGCTAAACTTTGGTCCTGAACGATCTTCAAAAAACTATCATCGTTGCTGAGGCGGGGAGGTTAAGGGCGGTTATAACACCCGCAAAGAGGATCTAGGAGTGCAGAACGCGCGTGACGGCCTGAGCAGGGCGTGTTTGGCGTTCGATCTCTCTCACTTGAAGATGCCAAACATGTCCCCGTACCTGCTCCCGCCGAAAGACGAAGCTGTGCTTCTCAACCCGTCCGTATGTCCGTAACACGGGCAGCAACAAAAAGCTGGATTTGTCTTATTTATTATATGCCTGGTACCCATCGTCGATTTCGGCAACAATGCCGTCATCGTTTAAAAGTGTACATACTACCTGTTCGTTCGCTACACGCGACTCCGACAATCACCTGCCGACCCCCACCGACGCTTTGCGTCTGTCTTATGCTGTGGCCGTCGCGGGCGGGGTTCCTCCCCCTCGCCACCGCCTCCATCCCGCGCCGCAGCGTTGGTGATTTGTATTCTATCGGAGTTGCACAACGATGGAGCTGGTATCATGAGGTGCGTAGGACGACTTGTTTATTTTTCTGCAGATGGGGTGTGCTGCAGTCGAAAAAGACGATACGGTGACAGCCGTATGTATCACGAAGCAGCGGGCGGCCTAGTGCAGATGACCACCACACCGATGCTACGGGCGCACTCTCTTCTCCTCCCCCTCCTCCTGTGGTCTCTGTGCGCTTGTCAGGTGCCCTTGCTAGTTTGTTTCCTTGCCAGCCTTCCCGGGGTCAGCGGTGATGATGATGTGGACGATGATGTACGACGCAAAGGAGGGAAACCGCTTTTGGAAAATGAAGGCGTTTTGATTCGGCGTGTGTGAGCTTTATGTATTCCTTTTGGTGTACCGCCGGAAAGAAACAAAAAAAAAAAACGTATCCACGGCATGAAGACCTAAATGATCCAAGATCTGATCTGCTGCTGTATGTAGCTGTACACCCCGGAGCGTTGTGTGGTGTGTGTATAGTCTAGTCTAGACTATAGACTAGTCTATGTGATGACTTTTATTTTGAGATCCATGTACTTGTTTGCAGTATGTGCAGCATTATATAGCGGCCTAAAGAAAGTGTGTTCCTGTCCTTCTGCATGTCTACCGCACAACAACGCTGCTACGCTTGTACGTGCGAGAAAACAGCAGCACAGCAGCAGCAGCAGTACACAGAGAGCTGGACTGTCAAGCTTCAAACTACTACTTACTACTCGTACGTACACCAACAACTATTATTATATTTCATTGTGTCGTCTGACTGGGTGATAATCTAGTCAGTCAGTCAGGGGGACACAGCAAGGTTGACCCTATGAGCTGACTGAGAAGCCATTCGTCGTCCACGCTTTTGTTTGCGGATTGACCCAGGCAGGGGCGATGTTTTTTCATGTTTTTCTCACCATTTGCAACCATACGTGTTACATGATAGATACTACCGACCAGGCACTCGTGCTGTGTATTAACGGTTGTACCCGCGGGTACAAACATACGAAGCAATCGTGAAGGCATCGTCAAGAAGAGTCGAGTGTCGAGCGCCGAAACTCTAAAGCACCGAGATCGCCTGACGCATATATACATCATCACAGCAACAGCACCGCAGAGCACAGCAGCGCGGCAGAAGTGCGTTGTTGAATAATATTGCATCACCTACTGCAAGCGCACCACTGCACCACCGCCTACACCAGCGCATGCAGCCCCACATCAATCATCAACAGTCAACAATAAAAAAAAGATGACAGCCCGTGCGGATATATACGTATGTACAGCAGTTTTATAAACCCGCACGGGCGTGAATATAAACCAACTTTATTCATTGTAATAATATGTAAACATTACTTATGTATATACCCACTATGGCGGAGTCAACCATGGACTGCTCGAATTTATTGGATCGATATTGGGGGGGGGATAGGGGATGGCGAGCAGACTTGGAATGTGGTGTTTGTGCCAGGTGCACCGGGCAAGAACACAGGATTGACACCGGAGAGGCGTTGGCTCGCGTCGGAATCGGAGGACCACACACCACGGAAGCAAGCATGCCGGGTTCCGAAAACGAACATCTCGGCCGCACCTTGCTGCACCCGAGAAAGCGAACAGGCAGCGAAGAGGAACTGTTTTACTTCAACAGGACGGGGGAGGACCTAGAGGCGCAGCTCACCCATGCCACGGCGCCTGCTCTAAGGTTTTTCCGTGCTTTAATCTAGATGTTTTGTTGCTTCACGACTTCCCCGCCATATTTGACGACTTTTCTCGCAGTCTCGTACACTGTACTGGGAGTAAAGAGTAGCTGGTATGAATCAGCGGCATGCAGCAGCAGCAGCATGCAACAGCACTAGGAGCGCCGGCAGCAGCAGTGCCAGCCTTTGTATTGTAGAGAGTGCAGTGAAGTCAGGTGCTCGCTTAGCCCCTGCGTCGCGTACCCACTGCCGCCAGCGCGTTCCAGGTATCTTGCTTGTACCGTACGAGTAGCGTGATCGGGACGAGTGAAGTGCAGCTGGTGTGCACAACAGCAGCATCGGTGCCAGCCTTGCTGTTACAGAGTGCGGCCAAATAGCGTGCTCGCTGGCCCTTGCATCGCATCTACAAACATACCCTGGTATGATACCGGTACTCGTAAAGCAGTATCAGTGCGTACCGTGCTTCGCTCATGTACTGCTTGCTGTCCTCGTCCTCGTAGCATGATCCGCGAAAGCGATGTGTTGAGGTTCAGCATTCTCAGGTTCTTTCAGATACCGAGCCAGTACCATTGCCAGCGCAGCGCGATGATACTGGCTAGGTAGGTACCAAGGCGGCAGCAGCAGCATAATAAATAGCAGCAGCGGCAACGGTGTCAGCGTAAAAAGCTGCAACTAGAGATTGTGGCCAAGCCAGGTGCTCGTCCCGGTCATGTGTCGATACCGACAGAGTAGTATGTACCGCCATCAACCCGCTGCGCACATGATGTCATACATGCACTCAAACCAATTCATGTGCTGCGCAGCGCCTGGTACTCACTCGACGGCACGGACACTGGTTGTGCTGGATGTTCATAATATATTTGCTCCTTGGGTGGAAAGAGCAGAACACACGAACACACACATATTGTTGCTGTCGTGGCGTGACAGGGGCAAGCACAGCAGCAGTGATTTCAGCAGTGGTTTCAGCAGTGATTTTAGCAGTGGTTGAGCAAGCCCGAAAACCACTGTACCGAGAATATAGGGACCGTTTTGATATTGTATTGATACCTGGTATAAATAGCTACGTACTACCATGGTAGTCTTGGTGGTAATGAGGCGCGGCCTCAATACCTGCAGCAGTCATATCTGCGATGTATCACATACCTGGTACGAGTATGGAGTATATGGAGTTCCTTTGTGATGTATTGTTGTGATGGATTGGTGTTGAGCGCGTCCAAGAATCATTTGCCCCTGCGGTAGATTGGCTCCGGATTCGTTCTCTGTTAAAACTGCTCTCGTAAATATTTACGCGGCGCGGCCACCCGTCTGGATTGGACAGGTCGCCAAGGGCGTTGCACCTCGATTCGAATTGAGGGCGTACCCGTAAGTCCGACATCACTGCTTCTGTGGTATTTCGAACGAAAAGGGTATGATGGAGAGATTATGTTGTTGTTGTCGTTGTTCTCGACGCGCTTGTGGGGTTGTGAGTGTTGTGGGCTTATTCTCGACGAGCTTGTGGGCTCGTGGGTATTGTTGTGGGCTTATTCTCAACGAGCTTGTGGGCTTGTCGGTATTATTATTATTTTTTAGTTTAATTTGTTCCACACTGCTACTTTCCAGCTTCTGGACAGGCCGTGGTCACAGGTGTCGTCCCTTCTTTCCCCCGGTTCTTGCATTCAATTTTTATCGCGCATAGGGTTCAGCAATCCCACGGCTCGTCGATTTTTTGATAGAGTGTTTCGTGGCGTTTTCCGCAAGTCAATTTGTGCACAAGAAAAAGTCCCCACGAATTTATGCGAGTATGCACATATTTATGCGAGTATGCACTCGGGGGGATTCGAACGCACGAAACTGGCCTATACCAGGCTCGAGGATACCCTGATACGCCACCGGGGCGACCGGCATATGCCGGTAGTGCGCCGGTTACTCAGGTACTAGGACTATATATTGTGTGTGTGTGTGTGTTCTTCACATTAAACCGTCCTTCTACCCGTCGACATCCAGCACACCCAGTGTCCGTACTGATTCTTCACCCTAGAAAGATCAGCTCTGTGGTCACAAGCTACGACACAGAGATAATGCATTGTAATGCATTCGACAACGCAATGTCATGCCCTAGTACTGGGTACGACAGGCACAACATAAATACGTCAGCAACAGAAATATATTGGAAGAGAGAAATACGAAATAAACAAAAACAAAAACAAAAACAAAAAACAAAAACAAATAAGAAAACAAATAAAAACAAAGATAAAAATAAAACAAAAAATAAAAAAACAAACAAAATGAAGGGGAAATCGAAGAAACAACCCAACCGGAAAGGAGAGCCAAAGCTCGGAAAAGAAACATAATAAAATGAAATAAAATAAAGTAAAGTAAAACCAAAATAAGATAATCCGAACACGAGCCAAAAACCTGGACACGCAAGGAGGGAACAAAGGGGAAAAAAATACCCCAGAAAAAGACGAAAAGTGCTATGTACCTACTAGTCGGCCTGGTACCTTGCTACCCTGTCTGCCATCTCCTTCCTGCCTTCGTCCACCGCGGTCTCCCTTCTATTCCTCCTGTTGCCCCCCCTGCCCCCATTCCCTTGGACGGCTTTCCTTCTACTCCTCCTGTTTCCCCCCCTCCCCCCTTTGTGTTCTTCTCATTAAGCCAAAATACCTGAGCAAAAAACTTGGTATCCAGCTGCACTGAATCTCGTGTTGCCGGGCCGTCGGGTTTCCTGCAGGCTAATGAAGTCACAGCCGAGTTGCTGCCCTTTCGCCAGTACACGCTCGTCATGCCCATACCGGTTCTTCCCCTTTACGGCCAGGGTACGCACGTTGTAGGTCGCTACCGCCACAAGTGCCGCCTTCCGTCTCTTACGAGTCTCGCGTGCTGCTTTCTCAGCCAGCCGACGAGAGGCTCGTCCCCTCCTCCGTTTCTGTTTCTGTTGTTTCTTTTTTCTCTCTATTAATGTGATGATTGTGGCTCTCCGTTTCGTAGCCCGGTTCGCGCCTTGGTTTCCGCTGGCTGGGTGCAGCCGTCCCAGCCAACGCCGACACTCCCATCCTTCCTGTCGTGCATGCGTACCCACGCGGTGGCCAGCCTCTCCACTCCCCAAGCTGCCCACGCTGCGCTCTCTGCTGTGGTGATGTACCCGTCCTGCCCCGGGGATGAACTCCTCGGCGTCGGGGTTAAAAAGAAAACCCATCACCACCACCCCACGCGGTCCTTAGAGTGAGCAGTTCACTAGCCAGACCGCGCAAGGTTCCCTCTCTACCCAGCCCGAGGCTCGATGCCCGTGTGACTGCCGCTAGACCGCTGCAGGTCCTCGCGGGCTTCCTCGGCCCACCCCAAGGACGGGGCAGGCCGAAGGAGAACGGTACGAAAGAGTAGTATTGTGGGCGGAACTAACTACCCTTTTTTTTTCGGTAAAATTGAATTTTCAAAAAGAAAATGTATATTTGTGAAACATACATGTACCACGGAGCTTGCAAAGTTGAATTCAACCATTCAATCGGTCGTACTCATAGCTAACGTTTTTCAGAAAAAAAAAAAAAATGAAAAAAATGGCCGGTTTCATCGTCACATGCGGTCTATTGTTGAGTTCGGGTATGTCGCTGTTATTACGATGTTTTGAGAACTCGAAAAATAATATAGGAACCCAGTTTTGGTGGCGGTGAAAACACACGTTGCCGCACCTGCCTCGACGAACTCTCAAGGACTTACAGCAAAACCAGTTCGAGAAGAGTTGTCTATTTTTTGTGCGTGCACTGGACCCGTCGGGACTGGCCTTGGTGCCGTGTACGTTGAGTGCGGTGGACAAACGTGGCCGAAAAAAATGTTGACTTACGCAAACATACAAAACCGCCTACCATACATATGATAAAACAGTATAGTGGAAAATACAGTAATACATTTATCAAATAGATGTGATCTTAGATCTAGGACAAAATTCCATACCTAAAGTAAAAATATCAACACTTACCATTATAGTGAACAAAAAATAGGACCCTCCCAATAAAAACTCACCTATTTAGTATATTACAAGTACCAACAACGCAGCTTGCAGAGATGAGTATTGACCTGAAATTCGTCGAACTCACGGCTGACGTCCTTGCTTTTTTTTTTCCTAAAAACATACACACAAACACACACAAACAGAGAAGGTCGTTCAAGGCACCCTACCCTCGTAGTATGCGATCCAATATGGAGAGTTTTTTCTCCTTGGAAAACCAAGAAGAAAAGGCTCAGCGCTGCGCGCTTCGCGCGCCTCATTTTTAAACGGTCCTGTCCAGATTGTACCTGGTGCGAGTCCTTTAGCGGCTGTATCTGAAGACCGAACGGCAGTCTTCAGTTTCCGTTGGTGAATAATCGCCACATGGAATTGCATGCCATTATGCTGCATCGTGTCATCATGTCATGACCAATGCTGTTTGTTGCATCCCCCCGCTTTGGCACACCAGCTGCAGCAGAATCAACTGGTGTCAAGTATGGGTTTTTCACGGCGTCATCGCCCATATCCAGCGACGCTAGATTCACGCACCAGGGCATTAATTAGGGCTTGGGAGTCCCTTGCGTTTTTTTTTCGCGACATCCGTTGAGTTTGTGCCCGATATGCCCTTGATTGACCGAAAACCCTTGATCGAGTGCGTTAGGCATGCTTTTCTTTTGTTTTCGTGATATCATGCACGCGTGAATATTCGCCCGAAGAGAACTTGACCAAGTGCGTTCAAACTCCTTTTCCTTTTTTTGCCGCTTATATCGATCACAAAAAGGTGCCTAAAAATATGTAATGAAGAAAGAAAAAAATACCTGAAAATATATACTCCAGCTGTGAGATCGACCAAAAAAGGACTTCGGTCAAAACTCAGCCTTGCAAGCTGCGTGTGATACTTCGATCGCGCGTGTTACGGTGTGTATAACCTCGTGAAGGATACAGGTCGGCGACTCCCCTGATAGTGCTGGGGTCAACAGGATCGCAACTCCTGAGACACGCGCAACGTTATTTTCGCCTCGGCGATGAAAGAAGATGCGCCATCCGACCGACGCCTATTATTGCACAAAACAACACTTTGCTCGAAAACTGGCGCCCGCGCAACAGCGCAACAGCTATTACATAGTATAACCAATGCCCTGTACCGTGGTATGCCTCGGCTTGTGCCGTGATGATGTGATGCTGACCAGATATAGCCTATGAATGGGGATACACTTCGTACATATCAGTGGTTTGCCTGGTTTCCCTCATGTTTTCGCGCCATGGGTCAAGGCGAAGGGTGAATCGTGCTCGAAAGAGCAGTGTAATCCGACCACAACGCATGGCTACGTATGTGTCATAGTTTCGACGAAATCTTCGATCTCACAGCTGGAGTGTAATGCTATTTTTATACTCCGAGTATTGAATACGTTGTACTATTCACACATGTTCGATGTTTTGGAGTAGCCCCTGTTTAATGGCACCTATCACATTACCTACGAACACAGAGTTTGCCAAGTTTGATTCGCAGCAGTTCTGTCGTTGGAAAGCGTTCACGGACAAAATGACGAATTGTGGATGATGAGTGATGGTGATGGCGTTCACTGGTGGTGGTGGTGCTGATGCTGGTGTGAATGCGGCGCGGTTCGACACGATTTACACTGGTGTTGCCCTGTGGGTACCTGCTACGATGACCTGTTAGCTGTGACTGGATAATATGTGACTTGTGAAACGCTTTGGTGTCCCATTGCTGTGATTTCGAAGCCTTGATGAAGAACGGAGTACGCAAAGAGGATGGAGGCCCTTGCTGTCTCAACGTACGCACCCTGAATGGTTTCTTCCCACCGCTGTACCGCAGTGTAATACTGAAAAGGGTGTGCGTTAAAGTGTTTCTAATTCATGGCTCGATACGAAAGCGGCGCAGCCGCGGATTTGGCCATTTTTGGTTCGTTTGGGCTATACACGGATTGGAGCTAGGAGGGTTGGAATCATAGGTTTAGAGCTATGCACCAAGGATGACTCCGATAAATCCCAACAAAGCACCCGCACGCTAAATTCCCGGAAAATAATTTATTAGTTTTGTCCAGAAAGGCAACTCACGGTGTCCCCTTGGGGGACTTTCAGCTTGGGCCATCTTGGTCTATGCTGAAGCGGCGCAGCCGCGTTTTTTTGCCAGTTTTAGCTCGCTTTGGCTGCGGGTTGGGGCTAAGATTAGGGGTTGCGTTGGGCCCACGCCCTTACTTTGGTCCCGCTCCCGACCCCGGGAAGACCCGTCCGGACACCTTGTTATACAGGGACTCGCCGGATGCTGCCAGTCTTCTGCCAGGTACTACTGCCCTACGAGCAATTTTCCGCGGCAGCATTGTTATTGCACCTCGTGCGCACCAGCTTTGTTCACCCGCTATCTCTACGCCGGACGGTGCCATTTTCCCACCTTGCAAACTGCACAATAAATCCTCTTTGGGACCCTTGCAAACTTTTTAAACCGACCAGGAGCATGACGAGCATTGTTTTTTTTCGAGCGCGTTTTGAACCCATGGGATATTTTTTACGCGACCAAGAACACAACGAGCGTTGTTTTTCTCAAGCACCTGCTAATAGGAAGAGCTTCCACGCGCACTTACATACAGAGACGATAGAGGAACTATACATCAAGGATAGTTGATACAAGGGCTCCGCTCCGCGGGCGGCTAACGCGGCCCGCTACGCTCGCAGATGTCGATATACAAATTTACAGATGATGCAGATGAGTACATGATATCAAATAATTGGCGGCTTGATAATGCCAAGAGATTTGTTGGAAAGCTCATTGCACAACGCTGTTTCCTTGCTCGTGAGCTGACGTTTTTCGTTTTGTAAAACACTACCTGGTATATTTTGAATGTATAAAAATGAAGAAAAGACTGAAAACGTATGAGTATAGAATGTTATTATGTATTAATTCCAAAATACCAAGAAGGACCGTTTTTAGGCTTCAAACGCCTCCTGCTCTTATTGCACAAGGTCACTGGTGCGCGTTTGGCAATACCATACATACATGCTTGTGATTACGTGGCACCAGTAGCCGTACAACTTTAATGATAAAAACACGGACAATAGAAGTCCTTCCCTTGGAAATATACTTTGCAGTCTATCAACACTAGTGGTGTTCGTACATCAAGCATGATCATGAAACAATGCGGGATGTGGCCGTACACGGTCGGCACCAACGTACACGCGCCCTATACATCTTCCTGTAGCGCGCTTTGGCCCAAAAATTTACGTGTGGCATGCAAAGTCGAGCGCAAAATGATGAACTTACACGGTTATAGCAATGCAATTGAAAGAGGAGATCCCCACCGCTTGTTCCTCCAAGAAAAAAAAGGAGGGATAGATGGAGAATGAATGCAGGCCTGTAGTCTATATTAGAACAAAACTAGTCGCTCGTCGTCGAACAATACAATTGAGAGAGATCCCCACTGCTTGTTCCTCGATAGTCTATATTAAAACAAAACTAAGTAGTCGAGGAGATGCCCTTTCCCATTGTCGTTGAGGGTGACGTACAGACCGTCAAATAATGCAGGGGGTGGCTGTACACTGTTGTCACCAAGGTACACGTACTCCATACAACTTCAGCCGACAACAATAGTGGCAATGAAATTTCTCCCCCTTCTGGGAAGAAGGAAAGTTGGCCGTCCTTTAAAGCTAGCGGTGTGCCATAGAGCGCACATTACATGGCTATCTCTAAGCGTCAGCAGCGACATACACGTACTTTTGTCGCCAATTTATGTACGCGTAGCAGAGACTACTAAGAACACCCTACAATTTTAACGACAAGAATACGGACAATGAAATTCCTCCCCTCCCTTGGGGAAACAACTTTGGGGTCTATCAACGCTAGTGGCGCTGGTAGATCGCACATGATCATACAAAAATGCAGGATGTGGCCGTACGCCGTTGGCACCAACGTACACGTGCTCTGTACTACTTCAGCGGACAATGATACTGACAACGAAATTCCTTTGCCCTTTGGTAACAGAACGAAGAATTTAAGGGAAACTCTTAATTGTTGAGGCTGGTGTACAGAGCATTTTAATAATGCAGGGTGCGCTGTCTCCAACGTACACGTGCTCTAGACGACTGAAGCCGACACTAGTACAGGCAATGAAATCCCTCTTCCCTCTGGGTGAAAGAAGGAAGGTTTGTCCTTTACAACACCGGAGGTGTGCTGTAGAGCGTACATGACATGGCTATCTCTAAGCGTCGACAGCGACGTCCATGTACTTTACATCACATAAGATGGCCATGGTGGCCCGAACGCATGTACCCGTAGCAGAGACTGCTGAGAACCGACTAAAAGTACTCAAGTTGATACCAACGAACATTTACTGTATATAACGCAAGATCCTATATTACGTAAGACAAAAAAATGGGGACACGTATGAAACGATACATGGAGTAGTGGCCGCGCGGCACTAACAACTGATTCCCTCAGCCCCGTGTGCACGGGTGACTATAACACCCCAGTAGGATATTAACATGAGAAAGATTCACAAACAGGCACAAGGCAAGAATCTGAGCTAACCAAAACATCCAGGAAACATCGCGGTTGCGCAGACGTTAACAGCTTGGAGAAGCAGGAATTTCTTCGTTCCTGAAAGAGTGGACGGAAAGATGTCCGGATGGTGCTTCGGCTGAAAATATTTTCATGCTGAGGAGTTAATGCCGGAAATCCTGCAACACAGCTGAAAGCAGCAAGGTGCAGTAGGGGCGGTGGCGTTTGATGGAATAAAGAATACATGCAATAACTTCTAGGCATTGTGCGTTGTAATGTAGAGATACGTAGTGCGTGGAAGAGGGAAAGTATGAAACATTGCAGGTGTTTGTTGGTGGGAGGAGGAGGGTACGGTTGACCCGAAATAGAAACCGAAGTGTTGATGTTGTAGGCAAGCTGCGCAGCAATGATTTCGATGTGCCCGGCATACGCGCAGGGGTTGGCCATGAGTTCAAGATTATGTTGAGCAGACGAGTACAAAGTAGGAGGGGCGTTTAGTATTTGTACGGGTTCAATGCCTGTACCGAAGGAAATGACGTCATGGAAAGATAATTCTGCATTTGGCAGTATGTCGTGCAGGTGATCTTGAATGTATTGTAGAATGCTGGCGCGAATGGTAGCGTGTTGTTCAGGGTTACCAAAAACTTTGCGTGAAAAGCATCGAAGCAGGCAAGCTCCATCTCCTAGTTCGTTAACAATAGTCCAGGGATTGCCAGGAGGAGGTGGCGGAGACGGAGGGGGACAGGATGAGTATGGTGGAGGTACAGTACCTTGAGGAGCGATAAAAGGAGGATGAGGTGCGACAAAGGTGCCAACAGCGGCCTTGATGAATGGAGGGTATACAACGTTAGGAGCATGGGGAACGCAGTTAGCTATATGCGAAGGCGGAAGCAGGCACATGATGGAATGCCTGGTCTTGATCCGGCTAAGGAGAGGGTGGTCGGTTGTCGGGGCCGAAGGGAACATAGATTGGCCCTGCCCTACAGCGGGCTGTGAGGGGCACATTCTTTCCAAAAGACGGAAAAATTCACAGTCTTCCTACGGCATTCTACAACATTAACAAGCCCCATTGGGGCTCTGGCGCGAACCCTCGAGCGTGTAAGTGGTGTGACCAACCCGGTGTGTCACCAACCCGGTTGGTCACACCACTCACACGCTCGAGGGTTCGCGCCAGAGCCCCAATGGGGCTTGTTAATGTTGTAGAATAGAGGACAGCGTCTTCCTACGGCATCTGCGATCGCCGTAGGACCAGCGGGGAGGGACGCTGTCCTCTATTCTACAACATTAATAAGCCCCATTGGGGCTCTGGCGCGAACCCTCGAGCGTGTGAGTGGTGTGACCAACCCGGCGTGACCAACCCGGTTGGTCACACCACTTACACGCTCGAGGGTTCGCGCCAGAGCCCCAATGGGGCTCGTTAATGTTGTAGAATAGAGGACAGCGTCCCTCCCCGCTGGTCCTACGGCGATCGCAGATGCCGTAGGAAGACTATGAATTTTTCCGTCTTTTGGAAAGAATGTGCCCCTCACAGCCCGCTGTAGGGCAGGGCCAATCTTTGTTCCCTTCGGCCCCGACAACCGACCACCCTCCCTCCGAGTCCTTCACCTCAGCACCTCCGCCCAACGCCACAGCAGCACCCCCCCCCCCCCCGATTTGGACTTTTTGGCAGGTGAAGAACGGTAAATCGAAGACATCCTCCAGGTTGGTCTTCTGCGTTGTGTACGCGCGAGGCACTGGCTACACCAAAAAAATCTAGCCCGCTACTTCAAACTAAAAAATAACTGACTATCCGCACAGACACTGGCTACGCCGAAAAAATCTTGCCCGCTATCAAACTAAAAAATAACTGACTCTATCCGCACCGACAGGTGGCAAATTAGGGTCGAATTCGAAGAAGGTTCGACTTGTAAACGAAAACGTAAAATAAAAAAATAGCGAAAAAGCTCAAAGTAGTATTGGCGAGAACCTAATTTGAATGTGCGCGCGAGGGACTGGCTACACCAAAGAAATCTTGCCAAACTAAAAAATAACTGACTCTATCCGCAGACAGGTGGCAAATTAGGGTCGAGTTCGAAGAAGGTTCAACTTGTAAACGAAAACGTACGAGAAAAAAATAGCGAAAATGCTCGCGAAAAAAATAGCGAAAATGCTCCAAGTAGCATTGGCAAGAACCAAATTTGAAGAAAGGCGGCAGGAAGAAAAAATCGCGAAGAGGTTCAAAATCGTTCTGGCAGAAAAACAAAGTATGCAGGAAGAAGCTGAAAGATCAAGAAACAACTGGCCAAACGAGCAGAAACAGAAACAATAAAGGTAAAGGCCGAGCAAGAAACCAAAGAAAGTAAACCAAAGAAAAGCGGGACCGTTCGATGGACCGTGCGACCCCGGAGATGCCAGGGATGCACCATCCGAGCACTTTCAGCAGAAATAAGTTAGTAAGTATATTTATAATACTGCTGTAAGGATAGTGAATACCTGGTACCTCTTTTTGGTGAAACTGTTTGTGGGCGGGACGGGGCTCGACCCCTTTAGAGCCCGAGAACCCCTTCCTATACTATGGCCTAGTATTTGTTCCATGGGTTTCCAGTTGTGAAGGCGTTAACCCTTTTGGCACCGCACTCCCAACGTGGCGACAAAAGACTTGGAGTTGGAGTAGTATAATTTTAAGAGTTGGAAATGGGTTACAACTGGTTGGAATGTCGTTTTCTTGTTTTCCAGTGTGATCAATATGATTGTTTTGTGCACCTAGACCATGATTTTGACCCTCGAGTTGCTCTTTCAGTTTACCCAAAATTAACGATTTTTCGGAAATGGGTTACAGAACTGGTCGGAGTGTCGTTTCTTGTTTTGCGATATGATCGATATGATTGTTTTGTGTACCTAGACCATGGTTTTGACCCTCGAGTTTGTTCTTTCGGTTTACCCAAAATTAATAACTTTTTGGAAATGGGTTACAGAACTGGTCGGAATGTCGTTTCTTGTTTTTCCAATATGATCAATATGGTTGTTTTGTGTACCTAGACCATGGTTTTGGCCATCGAGTTTGCCCTTTCAGCTTACCCAAAACGATGAACTTTTTGGAAATGGGTTACAAAACTGGTCGGCGTGTCGTTTCTTGCTTTCCAGTACGATCAATATGGTTGTTTTGTGTACCTAGACGATGGCTTTGGCCATCGAGTTTGCCCTTTCAGCTTTTACCCAAAATGATGGACTTTTTGGAAATGGGTTATCAAGTGAGGAATCCTGAGAAACAAAGTTGGTACACTCCGCCGTATGATGCTGTTTGTACTATTAGTATATGGTACTATTAGTAGCATGTATCGTTTGCAGCAGTTCATGTACCACCATGTTGCGCGTGTTTTGGACACCGCTTTGTTTTTCGCTTTGCACGTTGGAAACGCGAGTCTTGGTGTTGCCGATGCTACCATGGTATATGTCATCAAGTCACCCCCCCCCCCCCCCCTCTGGCCTGAAGCTTCGAAGGGGTTTACGTGACAGACATGCCAGGTTCTTTCAACGCTACTGACCTACCGTACTGGTGCTGTTGTTGCTGCTTGCTGCGTGCTGCTTGCTGTTTGCTGTTTGCTGCTGCTGCTGTTGTGTTGTTGTGTCGCTGTATGTGCTTCGTCGCTGTTTTCGGACCTTTGTCGCCCCCTTCTCTGCGTCCGGCTTACGACACCGACCACCCTACGCAGCATTATACATAAGCAGGTGAGTCAAAGGGTAGGGTTTGTAAGTCTATACATATGTCAGTCAGTGCGGTCGGGCGTCTCCACCCAGTAGATGACCCGAGAGCCAGGGACATACGCCTGTGTTATGTAAGGGGTGTTACTGATTGAGCTACCGGGGTAAGAAAGTATCGATCTACTCTAGCCATATACCGGTTTAGCTTAGGGTGCCCCTAGTTCACCAAAGAAGGACAGTAACAACCGCACCGTCAAATGTCAACGTCACTGCCCCCATATACAAATATTTCTCTTCTCAACTATCAACTCCCGTTTGTTTTAGTCGCTGCTTTTGTTTGTCGTTTTGGTGTCCGCCGGAAAAGTTGACCGTTGGTCGGTAATCGTTGCTTGTTGATTGTTAATCGTTGGTCGTTAATAGCTGATTGGTCGTTGATCGATTGGTCGTGACTCGGTGGCATGGCATCAACAGGAGGGCGCGGGCTGCTTGCACCCGGCGGAGTGCTGGCCCATCTGCGCTTGCCTGTGCCCCGTACTGAAGAGGCGCACGGTCAATTGGATCGGAGAGAATGCCTTGATAAAAAACACGCCCATCTTCATGCCGTTCTGGCCGCCCAGCTGCTCTTTCTGGTGAGTGCGTACTAGGGTTGACGCGTTGGCGCGTGACCTCGAAGCAGAAGCAATCGTTGCTGCTGCTGCTGCTGCTCCCCCATAGCGGCCGCGTATTGCGCTTGGTATCACTTGAATTGCTCAAAACATGGGGCTGTATAGACCTTGGCCCAGGCTGCCTCGATAAAATGGTTGAAGTGGTAGGATATGGTAGTTGAGTGTACACCCAACCATGGACCATCCTCCAACAACTAGATGGTTGAAATGCACCTGGCGTTAAACACGAACCCCAACCCGAACCCTGACCGCCTCGGAATTTTCTGGGGTGATGTTGGTATCGCTTTAGTGTGATCACCGAAAACGTCTTCCGCCTAAGGCCATACCTAGTAAACTATAGAGCGTGGTCCAGCTTCGACTACAGCGGTGTTGAAATACGGACAAAACGGTTTGAACATACTTGAAATTGAACCCCAACCCTGGCCCAGCTTCATTTTTTTTTCATACGCTGCACCTTATACGCAAACCTTTAACCGTAGCCATGCCTCCGGCCGCCGTAGGAAAAATCTCGAAAGAAATATCTCGATGGACGTTAGTGTGGACTGCCAACCATGATGTCGGAGCTGGCCTAGGTTGTAAACACTTCTGCTCCCGTAAGCAACACCCAATCACAGCACCGGTGCCTTTCGCGCGCAGTTCGTGCAAACGCATGTATTAAATCATGCTGTTTCTATGAGCGGTCATACTTTCATGAATAGTTGATTGGGTGCGCCCTTTTCTGTCTTCTACGTAGTATGTGCCATTTGGTTTTTTGGGTATTTAGTGGGATTGGACGGAAGGGGGGGAGGGGGGGGCAGAAGCTGGTAAGGAATGCTCCCACGAGTTGTCGCACACCATAGTCGTTTTGCTGTGACTCTCCTGCACTACATACGTCTACGTGCGGTCGTGCACGATGAACAAACGACATACGAACACGGGCTCCACCTCACCGCGCACCCTTCGAAAAATGAACCACCCAACGAATTTATCAGTCAAATGATCAACCAATCAACGAATTTATCCTTCAAACGATCAGTCAACCAGCGAGTTATTTAATCAACCAAATAATATTTCAACGAATCGCCGATTCATAGATTGAAAACGGCGTGTTATAGGTAGGCCTGAGTCAAGACTGACTGCATGACTCGGCGTAATTTTCTCCCTACCGCGACGAAGTAAAAGCAGAGGCCACACTGACGAACCCTTTGCAATATTGCCCCGCAACCCTGTTTGTGGTTTTCCATGGGTACAGCGTTACTGAGGACTACACCAGGTTGAAGCTGCTCGATCAAAGCCCTTTCCATCCTGTGAGTAGGCGTAGAGGAGTCACGGTACGGTAGTACGCAGTTCGATGCGAGTCGATGAGGGAAGAAAAAGGCTGGAGTCTTCCCGCGATAAAGTTGAAGGCGCGTACCGTAGTGGGGACGGGGGAGAAGAACCTGCTTAAGGGACCCCGGATCTGAGTTACGCCTAGGGAGGGAGAAGGAGAGAGAAACTTGCGAAGGGGATAGTAGAAGGGATGAGCAACAAGAAAAGTACAGTATGGTGTGGTACGCGTGGTATGCTTCGGGCCAAACGTTTTGTGATTGCGGGGTGTTCAACTTAGGAACTACCCGTTTCAGTTGGAAACCCATTTTGCAGTCGACAGTGCTGTTTGCTGTGTACCTATTAACCCCTTTAGAGCCCCGAAACCCCGGCCCTATACTAATTCCCAGTAATTTGTCCCAACAAACGGGTTTCGAGGTGTAAAGGCGTTAACAGCCCGTAGCATACTTCATCGGATGGAGGTTACACGTTTTCTCGAGCTCGATCTTTGGATGAGGTACAGCGCTCCTCGGGTGAAGGGCCTCAGAAGTGTAGGTTCACCCGTGCTGCTGAAGCTTGCGTCAAAGCGTGAAGCGGACGTATATCGCCCGTAGGCTGAACTAAGCGCTACTTTATGCGATTGATAAAAAAGAAGGCGCCATTGGATTTTTTTTGCTAGTTTTGTGCTTTGAAAGACAGACGGTTCTGCGCGTCGTTGCGTGAGTTTTGACCCCGTCTGATTTCGAATCTTGGAGATGCACGTGTCCTCCTTGGCCCCTACCGCTTGGTGTTTTGACTAGCTTGTTTTGACCCTCCCTCCCCGCTCTGACGGTTTCACGTTCCGCTTCGTCCATCGGTTGTCGTGCCAGTACTGCAATTGGATGGGGGAGCCTTTCGGTGCAATCGGCTATGCCACCGAGGTGAGGGAAGGGAGCGAGGGTATAATAGACGAAAAAAAGGTGGACAACCAACAGCAGTATTTATTTTGGTCGTGGAGAGGGGGGCGGGGGATCTATAGCCAGGTGGAAAGACAGGAAAGTGAAATACAAAACGCATACTGCTGTATTTTCTTTGCTCGTCCTGTGATGACAGCGCTTCGGTTTGTTTTATTTCTGTTTTGGGGGGGGGGGCGTCGTGCCGTTTTCTCTTTTTTTGTCGCATGCACTCGACGGCTGGGGTAATTGCGAAGGTTCGTCTCATTTTCACTGCACCAAGTTTTTTTTATTTTTTTTTATCCGGTGGATGGGGAAAAATCCAGCTTAAGCTCATCACAGTTCCACGTATTATTGTCATACCCGTGGTGTGTCAATTTTAACTCAATTGCGTTCGCAATCCCGCGCCAGCTGGCGTGTTCTTCAGTTCCCGTGCTAGCGATAACGCGAGTTGATTATAGTACGTACAGCAGTGCGTATGTGCCTTTGTCTCCGGAACAAACGTGGCGGGAAGTTCTAAAGTGAAGTTACCCCATCGTGGTGTGAGCCGCCTTCATCGCAACTCTGAAGTGTTGTCGAGGATAAAGTATGGAAATCGGGGAAGTTGATTTGGCCCGCGTGTGCTTCCAGTATTCTGAGAAGAAGAAAGAACAGAACTGCCCAACGCACTGCTTTAGACCTTATAACCCCATCCCTAACCCCGACCCCATCCCTACCCATACAACATTGTCCGGAGAAAAAGTCCGACGTTTTTTTTTTTTGCTATTGAAAATTTTGGTCGACCGCGAAAAAGAGAAAAGCTCACGTAATAACACAGATATTCTCCTATTTTCATATTTTGTCCTGGACTAATGTTATTAGTCCAGACGCCTCGTAAGGGCTACTGCATGGTGTCAGTAAGCAGCAGTACAAGTAAACGCGTTGCACGCGTGCGTCGTATATGGAACCCCTTGCGTTGGAGGTGGGGCGCACTTCTCGTTATCGATAGCTCCTCAGAACACTTTTGGGGCCTAGCTATGTACCAGCCATGTAACTTCCGAAAAATAAGAGAAGTGCCCCCGCTCAGCAGCGCGAGAAGCCGCGAGGGACGGGCAACCGCGCTGCGCGAGCGTCATACACCCCCTTGCATTGTAGGTGGAACGCTGAACTGGTTGTCGCTGAACGTATGCCCTATTGTGCACAAGTTGCCTTTATGTGGCCGAGCCCGCCATCGTCATCTACTATTAATATGAAAATGCATCGTCATGTACTACTTTCATGTACTTTGGACAGTTTCTACTGGTTTCTAGTATCCATTCAAAGCGGGGTTAACCCTCGAGTAGAATGTAGCGGTGGTGATGCGATTTTGAGAGGCTGCAATCGTTTTGCCCCTCGCTCACTGTATCCACCCCCACCCCCCCGGTCTGATCCTGTGATGATCTGATCCTGTGCTGATCTGATCCTGTGCTGATCCGTGTGTGACGTTTTTTGGCCCTCCCTGCTCTCTTCCGCACCGTTCACGTGTGGTGCCGGCTACTGGCACAATAGGAGGATATTTTTCAGTGCTTGTGCATCGATTGCCGAGCATCTTACAAGTGAGTACTGGGGTGGTTTTGGAAAGCATTTCATAATTAGGATCGTGGGGTAGGGTAGGGTAGGGTAGAGTAGGGTAGGCAGGTATTATAAGGTAGCGTAGGGTAATGCAGGTTAGAGCTGGGTACGGTAGGGTAGGGTATTGTCTGGTAGGGTATTGTAAGGTAGGGTATTGTAAGGTAGGGTATTGTAAGGTAGGGTATTGTAAGGTAGGGTGTTGTAAGGTAGGGTATTGTAAGGTAGGGTATTGTAAGGTAGGGTAAGGTAGGGTAGGGTAGGGTATCAATGCATGGAGATGACGAGTACATACTCTAACGTTGTCTGGGACAAGTGCAGTGGTAGCGCCATCGGTGCTGCATGCTTCATCTCAGTATACTGCATCCCAGTGTACGCCTCTGTAGCGCGAGTGGGAATGTCCTATATGCGATGCATGTGCTATTGAGAGAGGGGACGCGCGTGCAGACTCATCCTGATCCTCGACTTCATGTACCGCAAGTCCAGCTTTTAGCTGGGTCAGACGGTGACCCTTGGTGGCACAAGTGGTTGGTGGGATGGCATGGTTCTGCGAGAAAGAACGGTTCAATTTTCGAGCTCATCTTATAGTTTCCCATATCTGCTCCGCCTCGTTCGTGCCCGTCTGTATGATTTGTCAGCACGTGTTTGAAGCCGTGCTGCGGCCAGTTGCTATTTGCGGTGCCGTGCGAAAACGGCTCTCGCGGATTCCAGATCAGCACGCAGTGGTGTCTGCTTTGCTTTTGGTACCCAGTTGGGCTCTGCATGGAGGACAGCAAGACGTATCGGTGAGATCGATTTAACACCATTTTTAAGGTTCTATTACTACCCCGAATGCAACATTATTTACTCAAGAATATCATACCGTCACACTGATTAGTACTGTACGTATCACGTTTTATTTTTTTGTGTATCAGGGGCTCCATTCGTCATTACTGGCACGCTGGTATGTAGGTATACCTCGCTGCTTCTTTCCTTCCGCCACGTGTGCGCTTGACTTCTAGATGACTAACAGCGAATGCGTTTCGCCACACCGTATATGAGTACAGTCGACATCCGTTACAAACCGAGTGCGCACGGGCACATATATACACTGCCGTGTTGCACGGTGGAGACGTATGTAGCGCTAAACGCGCGCCCCGCGCTCCACCTCATCCTTTCTCCTTCTTTCTCCTTGTCCTTGTCCTTGTCTACTCCTACTCCGTCTCGTCTTCCTTATCCTCCCCTTCCTCTTCGCACTCCTCCTGTTTCTCTCCCTCCTTCTTCCTTTGCTCCACCCATCGACGACACAGTGCGGTGCTAATTGAGCAAGTGGCGCATTCTCAGGGCAAAGAAATCACTGATAACCAGAGGTCAGCGCTCGCCAAGGGATCTCCGGAAGCTCATGGAATGAATCGCTGATAAGGCGGGAGAAGGGGGGGTGGGGGTGCAATCAGTGTTATCCAAAGCCGTAGCCTGTAAGTATGAAGGGGGGGGGGGGGGAGGGGGGGGTACAGCACCGGCGTAAGCAAACCCCCGGGTACGCGATGCCCCTGAATAATGCCCAGTGTCTCTTGCCCTGCTGTTGTGCGGTCTCTCAACTACGCTAGATATGTGAGATATATCAGTAATTTCGGATTGTAAAATTTGCAGGTTTCCGCAGGCGTGTGGAAGCCGTTGATCCTTGGCAGAGGGGAGGGGGGTGAGAGGCGTTGGTTCTTTTCTTAATGGGGCCTTAATACCGGTACGCGTCGGCGTTGGGTTAGCGGTACCAGTGCGTCACGGTTGCGTCGATTTTGGGTGTGAAATTTGTTGGCCGTTGTCTACATCGTTGTCCTCGATCGACCTGGTTTTGAAGAAGGCATCTCAGTGCGCCCCGATCTCCCCTTCGGTTCGGCGTGAAGCAGTAGTGAGCTATCTTTAGCATGGCCGTGCAAGATGATGACGTTGTTTGTCTTTGTCGTGTTTAGGTGTAGAATCTAAACTTTTTATGGAAGATGAAATTAGCTGTCGCTGGGAACTCTTCCGGTAGAATATTTGATATTTCTGACGGCCGTCAACTTGTAACTTGTCTTCGTTGGTTGATAGTTTGGAGAGTCGTGTAGCTGAATCTCGGTCGGTGGGGACGTGACTGAAGGCTTCAGCCATCTCGAAAGGAATTGTCCGCACTACTTTTCGGCTTGGTGTAAATTAGAATTCGCATGCGCTCGCAAAATTTGTGATATTTTGTGCCCGTTCCTAACGAGAAGGTGCAGTAGGCGTATGTCGCGTCTTCGCTTTATTTGAGCTATGTGTCTCTCAGTACTGCTGCGGGGGATTAATCTTCGTTGCTGAGTTTAATGGGCTATCGTGTGTCGGTGGGCACGCGGGCGGGGGCCCTTTTCTTGGCGTTCGGTGTCATCGCCTGAATACGAAAACGTTGCTAGTGTCGAGGTGCGAAAGGCGGCGACTTTTCGCGTTCGGAACGTTGACCTGTACCCATTTTCGATTTACCATTCACGTCGTATATACCTGATGTGGATTGGATGAGGGCGGTGGTATTCGCCGTATCTGCAGTGTCAGCATTTGCGTTTAGAATGAAGTATAATGTGCACGGTACGTCGTTAAATGAATGAAACATGCTAACTTTAGGAACTTCTACCTATCGTCTCCCTCTACCATCAACAATATTTTCAAGATGTGTCTTGAAACAGTACGAATTTATGAAATTTCACCACTCACTCCTTACTTTTTTTTCATGTCTATTTCAGGAACACTGCTGTATCCCCAACAACACGGGTTGAGATTTGTTGTTGTAAGAGGTTCTACCTCAACGGCCGACCGACCTTTTGCCCAAGCTCTTGTTATGTCCGCGAGACAAGCACGATACTGGTCCATGTCAATGACTCCCATGGAGATTGACACCGCGGAGCTACATGCGCATCCTTGTTTCTTTTTACCGTTGCGTGAGGTTTCGCGGGTGTGTCTGCTTTTTGAGGGTGTGGCATGCGGGTCCGGGTACGTTTGTCCGTGTGGCTTTACTTTACCGGGACTGCATTATATTTAGGCGCCGCGTGCTTGTACGTGTTCGGTGTGGTGTGTTGCTGACGCCCTGCCGCGCGTGCTTGCATATGGACTTATCATTGAGTCGTTCTACGGTTACCCCCCCAACTTTTTCTTCAACGAAATTGCCGGTTTCGAAACCAGCTCCCGGTCGTGTATCTCCGGAAATACAGTGTCCCTCGACACCCCGACGTCAGCAATCGATAGGCCTTTGAACACAAGAAAAAATGCAGTGGATACCTTGTTTTCATTTGTATCCTTCGTCGTGTCGAGCACCCACAAAACGTTTGTTAAAGAAATCGCTGGCTTTGGGGGGGGGGGGGCTATCGTAGCATCAGTCGGGTTGGACAAATTGTGTACGGTCGCAGTACTGCGATGCAACAGCTCACCAAGGCTCGTACGGTAGGAGGAGGGTGTCTCGTTTTTCACTATGCCAGTCGCACGAGTGACTCTATACCTCACTGACGAAACGACTTTCGTACACGATATGCTTGGCGCAGCGTGTTTAACTATTGCATTGCGGAATCCTGTCGCGAAATTAAAGTAGCTCCCACGCTCGAGACCGCGCGAGTGACTCCGGGCCACTGCAAGAAAAAAAAGGCCTTTCAAAGGGGACACACGGGTGAAGCGCTCTTCACCCACTGCTCTTATCTTCAGTGGGCACGTACGTAGCTTGTAATGTAGGCGGGACACTCCGATGCGGCCGCTCTTGACTCCCGGATGAGTTATTAACACGCCTTAAACTTTGCACCTGGAAACAAACCCGTTTGTGAGACCAACTACATGAAATCAGAACGGGGAGGGATTTTTTGGGGCTCTATATATAGTCGTAGGGGTTAATAGACGCGTGCTAAGATGGAGGCATCACTTTTCGTCTGAAACTATTTTCGAGTGACGGGGCTCACCTTCGCCCAAAATCGTCGGGAATATTCTAATGGATTCGTTTTGCGTGATTCTCGTCGTGTACCTCGAGGCCATGGGATTTTTCGTCCGGTGTGTAGCAGTTTTCTTTTTTTTCTCTCTCTCCAAATCAGTTTTTGGGAGAGGTCTTATGCTCCCAAAATTGAGGGGTAGTAATAGAAGAAAAGTGGTGAAATACCTCTATCGTAGCACGAGTATTTTCTGAATGACGAGGGTTCTTAACGCCTTTACAATTGGAAACCTGTTTTTGGTACAAACTACTTGGCATTAGTATAGGAAGGGGTTTGGGGACTCTCGAGGGGGGAGGGTTAACCCAAAATCGTTGGAATGCCATATTTCCTTGTTTGGCAACATTTTTTTTTTTTTTTCTCGTGTATACCGTGCGAACGAGGGCCACGGGTTTTTGTTCATCGGACTGCACTTACTTTCAGCTTGCTTTTTGCAAAATCCTTTTTCGGCTGGGGTCCTGAGCTCCAGAAAAATAATGGTTGGTTGCACCTGCTCTACCGTAGCACCAGGTGTCGATGCTCTCATCTTGCGCGTTCTTGACCCCTTTAGAATCCCAAAATCCCTCCCTATACTAAATTCAAGTAAATCTGTAAAAATAAAAGGGTTTCCAGTAGTGAAGGCGTTAAATCGGGGTACCCACTATATTTGTGCAGTTTTAAAAAACGCTTTTCTTGGAATTCGATTGGAGGTGCTTTTGGGAGTAGTTGTGAAGCTCCGTACGCACGTCAACGCGCAATCTCGCAGTATCACGTCTCGTCGTCTATGCAGAGACATGCCGCGGTATTACGTCTCGTTGTCGATGCGGAGACATATGTGGAAAGAGGGCTTCTCTGTCGCGGTGTCGATGTCGCGGTGTCGATGTCGCGGTGTCGATGTCGCGGTGTCGATGTCGCGGTGGAAGGCCGGTTCCTAATGATTTCGAAACTCGTGCTTCATGCCCAGCAGCGTCGTTGCGGTAGACGGTGCCGACCGATAATACAGGGCAGAGGACACCCATTAAGAAACGGGGCAACAAGAAAGGCAGACTGCAAACAACTGGAAATAATAATATATTTAAATGATGAATTTCGGAGCCCCTCTACTGAAATTGATGTTGAAGGCGCCCTTTTTTTTTCAAGTAAGCAATCAGGTCTGAGCCAGCATTGCTGTTTCTTATTACTGCACGACAGTATATATATATATCCTTTCGTACCACAAAAGTGATGTTGTTTTATTGAAGGTAATACGAGGGTGGCGTGGGGGGGGGATGCCGGCGATGCGACCGCGGACCAGAAAGGAGGAGGTTGGAGAAAAAGCGCATAGATGGGATGGAACAAAGGGGGGGGGGGGGGGGGGGTACAAGGCTTAGTAAGGTGCTCGTTATTTTGTTTCCGTCAATAGCCTTACTACTACTGATAGTCATCAGACCATCGACCACGTATCCCTTTCGTTCGAGACGAATCAGCGCGCGGGGGGGGGGCGGGTCAAGGCATTATTTTGCCGTCGATCGTCATTATCAATTGGTACCACCCGCGGTCTTGTTCCAGGATGATATTCGATCCAGCCGCGTTCAAACTTCGGGGTGACCCCCCTCAACCGCAAGAACTAACATACCTTGGAAGGCCATCCGGGTAGTAGTATGTATGTGTGTTCCGAGGTCTACGGATGCGTCTTTTACGTATTAAATTTTCAAGTTTTATGCAACCACAATTCGCGCGCACTCTCAACAAGAATGGAACGTGCACACCTTTTTTTTCGTGTCCAGGGCCTGGTCGTACCGACATCAATTGCCACGGCAGTGAGTGGGCATATTGGAACTGAAAACCAACCCGAGAGTCAAGCTGGAAGCCAAAGCTGTCTACCCTCCATGATAATAATCATTCGACGTCTCGTCAAACCTACTTCCCGGCCTCGAAAGTTTGCGCCCAGCAGGTTACCGTGTGCGGTTTTACTGTTTGCTGTTCGTGACTTGCAACTAACTATCAATATTAATAGATACTCGTCGTATCTGTCTGGTAGTACAGTATTTGCAGCCAATACCAAAAAGAAAACGGCAATCTGTGTGAGCGAGAGGGTAGAAAATACCTGAAAATACCATGCTGTTAAAAAATAATGAGGCGTTGGCCAATCGGGGTTAGACCGCATTTTTTTTACGCCGCAACCAGCACAGACCTCAGACGCACCTGGCAGCTCGCACACTGCGGTACACCACGTAACATGCGACGATGTGGATTGTTGATTGCAGTGGTTGGTGCCACGCCATGGAAGGCTGCGCAAGCTTTCGTAACGCGGGGTGCAAGCTCGTTCGGTGAAAGTCGCCGAGTCTCAAGCCAAAAATGGATTAAGCCAACAAGCAGTATCATCAGAGCCCAAACAACCCGCATGAAGGCCAGGAGAAGCGATACATCCATGGCTAGCGTAGTCGGTCAGGAGGAAGCGGAAGTTGTTGTTATAGGCAGCGGCATTGCGGGGTGAGTCAGCGTGCATTACTGGGTGCTGTATGTGCTAGTCTTCTTGACCTGGTTACTCTGGACGCCAGCTTGTTCTTTTGATGCTGGTACGAAACAGGACACCGTGGGTAAGAAACAAGGTCGTTGTCGTAAATAAGAAAGGAAGGCTACATTAGACAGGCAGTACGCACAGGAAAATAAGAAATTCGGTAGGCTTTTTATACCAAGGTTAGTGTATAACACCCCCGTTTTCGAATAAGAAACCCAGCCTGAGCCAGTGTTCCTCTTTATCATCAGGTGTTCTGCACTGCTGTACTCGTACATGCTATATGATGCGTGGACTACTTGTTGTACAGAGTACAGGTAGATGTACCAGCGTAGCGGCCCCCGGATACTGTAGGAAGCTCGACACTCCACTGGAGCAGACTCGCAGGTTTCTTATTTGAGAAAGGGTGTATTCCACACTACTCTTGTTAGTGTTGCGGTACTGTAAGGTCATTTCCAGCATCCATGCAGCAGTACGTATCCAGTTTCCAGCACTCTTGTGTTTGCGGTACCAGTTTTTCCAGGAACCATGTCATCAAACAGCAGCATCCGGCATCCAACACTACTGCTGTTATAGCTCTTGTTTTTTCGATGACGGTTCATTCGGCATCCATTGTTACTGGATGAAACGGGGTAACGGTGGTATCACGGCACAGAGTGAAACGACACAGTTTAAGGGCACAGTGTAACGGCACAATGTACCGGCACAGTGTAACGGCACAGAACGGCACAGTTTAACGGCATAGTGCAACGGCACAGTGTGTCGGCGGCATCACGGCCATGTACCTGCGGTGAAAAGGTGTAAACCGTTTGAGGCCCCTACTTGTATATGTCTGCGAAAAAAATCTACGAGTGCGATCTAAGCAATGCCAAGCGTCTATCAACAGGAAGAGCGTGCAGCAGCAGTACAATAGTAACAGTATCACCGTGCTATGATACACCACTATTGAGGCGCGTGCGGTACAGTTCCTTGCGTTGCTGCCCGGATACGCCCCCTATATATCCCAGCGGCCCGGACTGCTCCGTGTGTTTTACGATGTACACTGATCGTCAGAGTTTTTAACACGTTTTCCCTGCCAAATCCCGAAGGCAATTATTATTAACGGCCGTATATCGGCGGTATAACGACCAGTGTAACGATCGTGTAACCGTCCCTTCCGTCGACGCGACGCGGGCAGGCTCTGCACCGCGGCTTTGCTGTCCCGCTACGGCAAGAAGGTGATCGTCTGCGAATCGCACACGCAGCCCGGCGGGTGCGCGCACGGTTTCGACCGACGAGGGTACAAGTTCGACTCGGGCCCTTCTCTTTTCTCAGGTACGATACACACGCCAGGTACAGCGGCAGTGGGGGGCTCCCCTTAGTGCCGGTTGGATCGTGCCACTGCTGTCCATCGTGCCGATGAAATATCTGGACACGACTGATGAGGCGTGCTTGCTCTACTGCAGGCCGATAGTATTCGTGATAATTCGCACCGTCCGTCACCAAGGCTACGGTGTTATAGTATTATACATGGCACTATACACAGCAAGCACAATACATAGCACTATACCGAAATACATATCACTATGCATGGTATTGTACATGGTATTGTAGCTATTAATAGGAGTCATTCCGCGGCAGGGGGGTGCGGCGGAATTTTCTGAGCTCCTAAACATGAGGAGCTCAAATACCTCACCAGCCGAAACATGACTTCGAAGGCGTTCGTTCGCGCAATCCGACCAACGCTCCTATGTGCTATTAGTAGTCCTAACACACAAGGTCGTAACATTACTTGACTACCAGGTAACCGCTAGTTTCTCACCGGAGGGGCTAAACATTTGGCCTAAATAGTGCATCACCTACCGCACTATAGAGGGATGGGTCTATACGTAGCATTGTACGGCGTATTCTGTTGTATGTACCTGTCCGACTATAAATATAAGCTTTATATGGATAATGCTTGAAAATCGAAATTCCGAGGTCTTCGGGAGGGGGTGACAATTGAGCACCCCCGGGTCAACAAATCGACGCTTCAATATTTTTTTGTCTATCTGACATGGGGACACAATTGCCAACGAGTACTGGGTTTATGATAGCAATACCGCATGGCCTCAATCGATTCCATGTCGAGCCTGTGTGTCTTGTGTTTTTTTCATGTTGAGCTTATGTTTGTTGTCGGACTGGTATATAGCATTGTACCCCTATTTGCACTTATTAGTGCATCACCTACCGCACTGTAGATGGATGGGTCTATACGTAGCATTATACACCGCATTGTATGTATATAGCATTTTATCCCTATTTGCAGTTGTTAGTGCATCACCTACCGCACTATAGAGGGATGGGTCTATACGTAGCAGTATACACCGTATTGTGTGTATATGACAATGCATCCCTATTTTCATTCATGAGTAGTGAAGGCCACTCGCCACTCGCGCGAGTGAGTGACTCTGTATCTCGGTTAAAAAACGAGCGCTAAAATTGTTTTTCAAATTAATTTCATGGTATAGCGAAAAGGTAAAGCACAAAAGCCTAAGATTACAAATTTATACGGTTGGTAGGCAATGTTAATATTACCAGCGCCAAAGCTGTCAAAAGAAGGAAGGGGATTAGAACAGCAAACATAAATAATCCATACTATTCATTATAATTGATGACATTCGCTATTTTCCGCGGTCGACGAAGATCATGTGGAAGAAACGTAATGAGCGCCCAAACGTTGGAGGTGTCTATTAGGAGTAGGAACGGTGCTTGGTCTCGAAAGGGATGCGTGGTCAATGGCCAAATGACGAAGGCAAGCACCGCATTGAGTCCCCCCCCCCCCCGCCGACCGCTATTGTGATCTTGGTTCCGTCAAGCTTGTGATCGCGCCACCCCCCTGATTTGACCGGATGAGCCCTTCGGATGAGTCCTTACGCCGCTCCCCGATGCTGCACCTTTCTTTTCTTGCCTGTTCTGTTATGTTTCATGCCATCCTTGCAGGGATGTCCATCAGCCCGACGCCCAATCCACTGAAGCACGTCCTCAACGCCATTGGCGAGGACGTCGAGTGGCTCACGTACGGTACGCTTTGGTATTTTTGCTGTTTTGGAGGCGTTCGTTCGTGTGATAGCCAAACGCAGCGTCAACGACGGACCGTTTTTTTCTTCTGCGTACAAGTTTTAAGCTTCGTGCTTTCATGCTCCGTGCCTCGCTCGTCCGGGTAACAAGGACCGAAGGGAGGAGTTGTGTATGCCTCGAAGTGTGCCACCTACACACCTGCACCTTGTTTCATTTTATCTCCTGGGCGCCGTACTCCTGGCGGCGTATCGAAACGTAACCGCCATGTTTTTTTTTTGCAGACACGTGGGGGGTGTCCCTGCCGGAGGGGTACTTCGACAATGCGGTGGGGCCGGAGCCGTTTCGCGAAACGATCAGCCGTTTCGGTGGCTCCGGGGCCCAGGAGGAGTGGGACCGACTGACCGAGCATTTGCTGGAGCTGTCCGAGTGCACCATGGGCTTGCCGCCGTTTTCGCTGAGGACCGGCCCAGGGGCGGTGATCACTCTGTCGCAGTTTTTGCCAGTGCTCGTCAAGGTCATCAAGGCGGGACCCAGGTGCGCTGCCAGCGTCTTTTTTGTAAACAGTTGACAAAAAAAACGACAGCTGTGAGATCGATATGTGGAAGATTGTCTTTGCAAGCTGCGTGTAGTAGTATTGCTTGCGGTTGCGCGTACTACGTACGGGCATGACCTCGTGTGAAGGGTGGACGTCGGTGACTAGCTCGGTTATGCTGCCGGGGTCAACAGGGCGGTTTTATAGACGATCCGCCTATAACTATATTTTACACGGAGACTACAGCTCTTTCTGCTTTCAAAAATGTTGCAGCCTTGGCGGGTTTACACCAGGCATGTGTCGTGTATTTTGAAAAATTCGGTCGGCTACCGGTGGCGGCTATCTTCTATTTAACGCAATGGTTACAAACACGTGAGCTGTGATTTCGACCGACTGAGTGGTCGACACTCAGAAGCGCATGCCGCGCGGTACGTCAGCCGCACGTTTCGCGACAGGCTGAGGGTCTTCGGTGTTGTAATAGGGCATTGCGACGGTGCTTTTTTGTTGGGGTCCTCTAGTTGTTGCTTTTTTTTCTTCGAGGTAACTCGGGCGTGCGTGCTAACGATGTCTGCGCCGATGTGAAGGTCGTTTGTCGTGGAGGCTTTAATGATATTTGGCGTGTAGAATTCTTTTTTTGATGTTAAAACATATGGAATGAAACAAGGCCGTTTAGATCAACGTATAATTTGAGGAACAGAAAGTGTTTTCACAGACTTTTGGGCGAATTGTCAAGTTGGATGAGCAGACAGTTTGAATGAGGCGACAGAGAGTGTGATGAACAAAAACAAAAAAACACATGTTCTGGCGAACAGTAAACTGAATAGCAGAAAATGTGATGCTGCAAGCACGAAACAGGCGGATAGACAAATCATTGACTGACAATTTTGATGAACAGACAATTTGATTCACGCACCATTAAAGGGACATATATTTTGATAGGCGTCCGAGTTGATGAGCATAAAATTTGATGGATGACGGGCATACATGCTGATGGGAAGACTATATGAGGTTAAGCCAAAACTGATGGACGGACAAATTGCTGCGCAGAAAGGTTGGTGCATGCGCAGCACAGACTTTTTGAATATCTGATACTTCGATGGGCAGACCTTTTGAAGGACGTGCACAAGTTGATGGACATACAATGTGATGGGACAGACATTTTGATGGGAAGAAAAATTGGTTGGTAGAAACGTTCATGAATGGATCACTTGATGCACAGAACAGTTTGTGCATATGCAACACAGGAAATGCGATGCGTGGACAAAGCACCTGCCGCCTCGAGAGGTTGCCAATTGGCGCTACGTATTGGTTTAGAGCGTCTTTGTGGTTGATGCTTATTTCGTAGGGGCTTCGAGGCAGGGTAACAAATATTGCCCCCCAATTGTAGGTTAGCAAGGGCGCTGTAAAACACGCCGCTCGCTACGTGACCTACACAACTAGGATGCCGTCTTTGTTCTCGTTTTTGTTTTCGCGGCACCCGAGACAGCGTTTGAGTTTGACCATATTGTGCCGGGTGGAGAACCTTAACTCCGTGGAACGGGGATGTCATCACGTAGTGTATATATGGTAGCGCACCCACGATGCATTTACATAGTGTACCCATTGTTGTCTCTGGACGTGGCCACTCCAGAACGCAAATTCATCGATTTGTAGCTGGCATCCATATTATAAGAAAGTACGCACAAGGTGCCGAAGTCCGCCTCACAAGTGGCTCTTAGAAGGATGCAGCTAACCCTCCATGCGACTCGCCGACCACGTCACGGCGCTTCGCGCTTGGTGCACGCGATGTCTGCCTGATCGGTGAAAACTCGACGGGCTCAGTCCCGGCATCGTAGGGATGCGAGGGTCTATGGCCATACGAGTACGGCTATGCATAACATGAGTACCCTCCCCTTTGACCGTGCTCGGCCCCACCAGAAAACGCAGTAGCTCATTGGCACTGTCATCCATAAGCAAGAAAGTAGGCACAAGGTACCGAAGTCCGTCTTACGAGCGGTTCTTGGGAGGATGCAGTTCATCCTTCATGCGACTCGCCGAACACCTCACGGCGCTTCGCGCTTGGTGCAAGCAATGTCTGCCTGGTTGGTGAAACCCCGACGTGCTCCGTGGCGGTATAGTATGGATGCGAGGGTCTATGGTCATACGACCACGGCCATGCGCAAACTGAGTACCCCCCCCCCCCCCCCCCCCCTCCTAGCCGTGTCCTCGTTCAAGGTGACGCTTACGATTGGCTGGGCATATCCTTTGATGTGGCGTGACGCGATGTGACATTAGTTGACATGATGCAACGCCACCTAATGTGATAAGCCGTAGCGTGTCAAAACATGTGGCATCATATGCCGTGAGGTTCTGTGACGTGCGTAACATGCCAGTAGGGTACGACTTGGCCCGGCTAGGACAAAATTGTTGATAGCTCGCACTAGCTCCTCAACAAATCTTCCTTCCGGGAATATTCCGAGGCGGCAAGGTTTAGGGTTGGGGTTAGGGTTGGAGATTAAAGCCAAATATGTTTGACCATTTTTCAAAGCTGGGCCAAGGTACATACGGTTTTCTATCTTATCGCGACATGCCTGGACATGCTGGGACATGACGCGCCTTGATCTTGTATGACATGACGTACTGTACCGTGACATGGTGCGACACGACGTAATTTGACGTTAAGGCGACATGACGATCGACGTAAGTTCGTAGCACTGGCGTGAAGAATATATTTTTTTGTGTCGTGCTAACTCATGTAATTTCACTAACCCCCGCCTTCGAGTGAGAAGATATCGTATATCGTGACGTGATGTGGTGATATTTTGACATGATGCGTGCGCCCTCCTGAAACAGCCTCCAAGACCCCTTCACCGACGTGCTGAAGAAGCTCAACATTACCGACCCTTTCGTCACGAACTGGCTCAACCTCTTGTGCTTCCTGCTCCAAGGCTTGCCCTCGAGCGGCACCCTCACGGCCGTCATGGCCTACATGATCGCTGATTGGTGCAGACCGGTGAGTCAAAGATGAACGCGGTAGTATCGCTCTAAGCGGACGGGGGCGGGTGCAACACTGCTGTCGCCCGCAGCTGCAGCTGTGCAATACCTGGGACAAGAGTCCGCTCAGCTGTGTTTTGCGGATGTGGCGATCTCGGAGAGCCTCAAATTTGGACGCTCGGAATATCGCCGCGTTCATCACGAAATATCCAGGGCTTTTTTTCACGGATCAGATTACTTTTCGCGGGATCGGATGGTGTCAGGGTGACCCGGCCCGACCCGTGATATTGAAAACCTCCTGACCCGGCTCGACCCGACCTGTAATATTTCGAACACCACCTATAAACTCGGCCCCACTCGACCCGCGAGTGTTTTAATACCTCACGATCCAGCCCGTGGGCAGGGTCATCATGTTATGACCCTTGAAAAACCGTGGAAATGTCAACGTGTGCTGTGACAGGAATAGCAGTTTTTTGGCAGAGTTGTTTCTGAATCACCAGACCCCCCAACTGAGGAGGTACCCAATGTAGTTGTTGTTGTTGTTGTTGTTGTTGTTGTTGTTGTTGTTGTTGTCGTCGTCGTCATCGGACTTCACCAGAGTCGATGCTAGGGACATCAGGCTCGATACTGTAGGATTGCGCCTAGGCGAAAACACTCCAAGGGGCTGCTTCAGAGAACCTTCCACATTCCACTTGGAGTGCCGAAGTCCGCCCACCAGCGGTTCTTGGGATGCAGCTCACCTTTCGTGCAAATTCTTGAACATGTCACGGCGCTTGTCACTTGGCGCAAGAATTTTCTGCTTGGCCGGCGAAAACCGCGCGTACTCCGCTCCGGGTTTTATAGCGATGCGAGGGGGTATGGTCTAAAGAGTGCGGCCATGCATCACGGTGGGTGCTGCCCCCACGCCCCGGGTTTGTAGAGATGCTAGGGGCTTTGGTCTAACGATTACTGTCATGCATTGTAGTGAGTACATCCCTACCTCCTGGGTTTGTAGAGATGCGATGGGGCTATGGTCTAAGTGGACGACGGCCATGCACGAGAATGAGTACGCCCCCCCCCCTCCCCCCGCTGCTGGCCGTACCTTTGATTAGGGTGTGGTGTTGGACTATCCCAAGGGCGGCACGGAAGCCTTGGTCGATGCCCTCGTCCGAGGGGTGGAGGGAAAGGGCGGCGAGGTTAAACTTGCCGCCCACGTGGAGGAGGTTTTGGTGGAAGGTGGGAAGGCTCGCGGAGTGCGGCTGAGGGGCGGTGGGGTCATAAGAGCGAGCAGGTGAGACGTGTGAGACTTGAATCGGTAACCATGTTTGCGCTTTGAAATGGACTGGTCGAACGACAGGTATCGTGATTTTGGGTAGGGGGATACGTCGGGATGGAAATGTGTCGGGATGCCGTCGACGAACGGACGGACGGGGGTTCCTTGAGTACGGCTCTTGAGGGAAGCAATCGATATCGGCAGCCGACATCAACGGTAGGCCATGTAGCTATTGCAATTGTTTTCTTCAGCGTAATCGGCGTTCTGCTGGGTATGGCATACCCGTAAGAACGTAGCTTGAGCGATTGTAGCCGCGGCTGTTGTCGTCCGCGGACGCCAGTGCAACGCTTGTATGCTCATGACGGTCCCACTCCTTCACTGACGCCTAGCAGCCTTGTATTCGCATCATCGAGGTAGCCCTGCCTCGCGCCGTCATTCATTTCTAGGCCTATCTAGGCCGCCCTTTCGGAGTTTCTTGCTTGGATGGTTTTCCTTTAGGCCGTTTTGTTCTGCTCGCACGCTACGTCAACTCTTCACATGGTGAACCCCCACAGAATTGCAACCCTTTTAGGAATAAAACTACTTGGAACTAGCATGGGATAAACTTTGCGGTAGCAAGCGGGTCAAGTGTCCCGTCGTAGGCTCGTCTACCCAGACAGACCTCCTACTACATTACGCGTCTTAGCGCCCGCGTACCGTTGATGTACCCCGTCAATGCACCGCGTGATCCGCCACGCCACCGCTACCACCACTGCTGCGTCCTCCTCCACCGCCGCCAAAGCGTGAGGCATTCCAGCAGTCATACCGGCCCCGCCGCTTCGTAACTTATCTCCCCTTTATAGTACACCTATTGATATCAGTAGCATTTAAACAGCATCGCCGACCCAGCCTAGATTTACTATCCTTTCTCACCCTTTCCATACAATAGACCCCATTGCGCCCCACCCCCTGCCCCCCCGACGCAGGTCCGTTGTTTCGAACGCCAGCATTTGGGACACTCTCCGACTTCTCCCCGAAGGCGCCTTGCCGAAGGAGTTTGTACAGGAGCGGGAGGCCACACCCCAGTGCAAGAGCTTCATGCACGTGCACCTGGGAGTTCGTTGCCACGACCTCATTGAGGCATCTGGGGAAGGGGACGCCGCTTTTAATCCCCGGTGCCACTACGCCGTGGTCGCTGACTGGGAGAAACCGATCGACGCTGCTGGGAACGTGATTATCGTCAGCATCCCTTCGGTTCTGGACCCTTCCCTCGCCCCCCCGGGTTGCCATGCCGTACACGCCTACACGTGAGTGGAGACCCATGCATGTCCGAACGAGTTGTTTGTATGTTTGCCGCCTGCGTATGTGGAGAACCCATGCATGCCCGAATGGGTTGTTTAGTGTATTTTGTCGTGGTTTGAACCCATGCATGCCCGAATGGGTTGCTTAGTGTATTTTCTCGTGGTTTGACTTGGTGCTCGATATCGCTCTTTTGGACGTGCCTCCGCACCGAGTAACACGTCGAAGAACATTGCAGTTAGTAGGGTTGATGTTGTTTTCGGCTTGCTTCCTTGGGAGGTTGTTCTGCGATTGCTCACTCCTGATGCGGATAGTTACGGTTGCCGCCGGGTGGGAGTTGCCCTGCACTGCTGACGAATAATATTTTGAGTTCGTGTAATGGTGCAAATCGATGGCCTCTACCGGCCAACCAATCAACGGCAACCCTATGCTGCTGGCTCTACCATGCCTGTACGTAGGGGCCTGGAAAAATATGAAAGTTGACCACCAAAAACGCCGTGCAAGGCTGCTTGCCAAGCAATGACCAGGCCCGTAAGATGCGTTGCGCAACGTATAACGACAATGGGTTTTGACGCGCTTTTGCTAGCGCCGCTCCGCTTTATTGTTGCTTCCCGGGGTTATTGGAGCCTGCCCTTTGACGACGGGCTATGCTGTAGCGATGAGTTGATGTGAGGACAGCAATAGATTTGTACCTGCTGGTACTTTTGGGTTTTATTAGTACAGTATTGATGTTGTTAGGTGTGGTGTGTGCTGCCCACAACATTAGTGAGTGGTAGCCCGGATGACTTCGAAAGGAAAAAATAAAGCTCAAGCTCACCACACCTACTTCCGCGTATTTCCATGCATGTCGTGTGTTCGTTTAACTCCTCCGTTGTAGTCACAAAATTAGGTGTATCACGCGGCTTGCATGACTTTTGACCCTAAATTTATCCAACTCACAGCTGACGTGTTTAGACAAGAAAAAAATCAAAACAATAACAAATACCTTACTTGATTTCCCTATCCGTACCCCAGGGCTGGATGCGAGCCGTTCTCGATATGGGAAGGGCTTGACTCCAAGAGTGACGAATACCGACAGCTCAAGGAGGAGAGGGCTAAGGTTCTCATGGAGGCCGTCGAGGTGGGGCAGCGTCGGCGGTAAAATAGATGGACTCCTTCGCATAGCGTGTTCACACTCGGTGACTGCAATGATGTTCTATCAATAGCTTTTCTTTTGGGGCAAGCGATAATCCATCTCATCAACTTTCTTTACGCTTTTCCTCCTTTTTCGTAGGTCTGATCCGGGGTCATTTGGTCATTTTTCTGCCTTAGCATGCGTTTTCTTGCGACAGCAGCGTGTTTTACCCGGCGGAGTCCTTCGATTTTATTTTTGTTTCTTATTTGCATCGGGCTAATGTATACCGCTTGCCGCCCCCTCCCTCCTGGGGGAAATATACCTATCGCTTTTTCTCTTTTTGTGAATCGTTGCAGGCGTGGGTTGTTGCTTCTCGTGAAATAGACCAAACGCGAGTTGGCATGGCTTGGCAGTCGTAGGGAGCTTGCCTGGCGTCTTCAACCGATAGCGGGATACACTTGTCATACCTAGCTCTCGGTGTAGCAAGGTGCCCAGCATGGAGTCGCCGCGCTTAGCGTTAGCCTGTCTTTGCAGTCCTCCTCGGACGCGCCAAACCGTGCTAACCCTTGGCTAACGCTTGGATAAGCGTTAGCACGGTTTGACCATTATTTATTTTTTTGTGACTGTTCTCCTCAACAAAGGAAGGGCTGTTTTTGCAATATTGTTCCTTGTATGTCTAACCGGTGAGTTTCTTCGGCGGGTTGCGCGCTCATCTATTCTCAAAATCGACTTTTTTGAGGTGCGGCTCCTGCTGCTGTTGACCCTTTGGACTTGATTCTAGTATATCGACCAATAGCAAGAGATGTGCGACAATATTAACCGTCTGGGATGAGCCTGCGGCAGTACTACTAACAGTACTATCAGTAGTATGTTTTTTCAGAATGCGGTGCGTGTGGCGTGTAGCTCCTACCGCTCGTTGCGCTTTGAACGCACTAGTGAACGCACTCTCTGTACCCGGCGTCCCGAGATGCTTCGTGTAACCGATCTCGTGAAGTCGTCCCCTGCAATGCTAGGTACAGCCCTACCCAAAGCGGTCAAATAGCCCGATAAATACTACATACAGGTATAGCAGTCGATGTCTCCCTATAGCGCCGACATGAGCCAGCCAACAATATCGCCAGTATACTGGACCCACCAGTGCTACTGGCTATGGTACCGACACTGGCGCTACTGATTGTATAGCGGGTTCCAGGCGTGCCAACCGATTTTCACCGGCACTGTACCGGCGATAGGCCCTAATCAACCGTGGTTATAGTACCGATACTGGTACGAGAGTAGCGGGTTCCAGGTGTGCCAAGTGATTTCACCGGCACTGTACAGGCAGCAGGCACTATTCGACCTGCACAATAGGGGGACCCCCACTGTACCACCCCCTTAATGGTGGCATGACTGCTTGGCCAACCCCCCCCCCCCCCCCCCCCCTGTTCACGGCGCTTGTTTTGTCTCGTGCGTGTGCCTCGGATGCGGGTGCAGGCGGTCTTTCCGAAGCTGGAGAGTCGGTTGGATGTCCGAATGATCGGAACCCCTGTCACGCATCAGGTATGGAACCAATCACCGATCGATTTCAATTTTTCGTTTAGGCATTGATTTTCGACCAGTACGTATGAGAAGTGTCAGGAATCGCGTCCTTGAAGGGGAACCGTGCGCTGTTGAGGGTATGGACCGGAGTGTTCCACACGATAACCTAGACGTTTGGTGTGGGTTGAGAAAAATCAAGGAAAATCTGCTGTCTTGTCAAGGGGGGCAAGTGCTGTCTCCTGACGTCCATGTGTGGGAGGAGCGCCAAGTTGAGCAGAGGCAGCCGTGATGGCGATGCTCTTGAATTTTCCGTAGCTACGCTGTAATTTTGTGGGGGATTTTGATGGAAGTTCCTATTTTATAAATAATTTTCAAGGACGTCAGCCGTGAGTTTGACGAATTTTAGGTCAATACTCATCTTTGCAGGCTGCGTTGTTGGTACTCGTAATATACTATATGGGTTTTATTTTTTTTGGGAGGTGTCCTATTTTTTGTCCACTATAATGGTGAGTGTTGGTATTTATACTTTAGGTGGGGAATTCTGAGCTAGGTAAAACATCACATCTATTTTATAAATTTATTACTGTAGTTTCCACTATTTGTTCTGGACCCGGACGTTTTTTCCAAGTCTCAAAATGAGATCTTGTAGATGCTCCGGTCGTGAGCGCGAGTGAAATTGTTTTTTGCAGGTTGTCAGCGGCCGTGCACGCCAAGGTATACCTGTTCACTTCTCAAATGCTTGGTATGGATACGTGGTGCGGTTGTGTGCTGTTGCTGGATATTGTATCGAAAGTTTCGATGTATCGCTCGATGAAAGCAAAAAAATCGAACCGAGAAAGTTCGGAAGATAACGCTTTCGATTATGTGATATACGTTAACGATATTATACGATAAAACGATCGAATATCCAACGACTCCCAGGGCGACAGAAGACACAGCAACAAACCAAACCCGCCCAGAGCTTCCACCCAAACGTGCGGTATTGCAGGATCCCGGTTATTAAGTCACCCGCCATACAGGAATAGTGGCGTAGTCCCGTTGGCGGCAATTGCAGGTGGTCAACAGAGCTCGAGGAATGGGTTAGGAGGAATTCCGGCCGTTCCCCTATTCCCACCATGAACGCCCCCAACAGAACTGAAAACTCCCTGTTTTTTCCATTGAAAGGTTGTAAAGCTGTGCATAGCCTTTTCCCGTGTTATTCGAACCCCAAAACATTCCAGATAAACTACTAATATTATAATGCTGTAATTAAGAGGGTCCGCTTTTTTTTTTTTGTCAAGTTGACAAGAGCAACGAGGGCCTTGCCACAAGAAGAGGGGTGTCCCCCCTCTCCACAAGGCGGGGGGGCTTCCACCCCCTCGCCACAAGGTGAAGCCCCCCACCTTGCCATCACGAGGGGAATTTCCCTCCTTGCCCCAATGCCCCCCGTGCTACAAGGTGGCGGACGCCCCCCCCCCCCGCTGTCGCAAAATGGGGGACCCTACCCCTCGCGCCACCAAGTGCCCCGCCTCCCCCCTCCTTGCCACATGGTGCCCCGCCCCCCTTTGCCGCGAAGTGGAGGATCCTCCCGCCTACCACAAGGAGGAGGACCTCCCCGGTTGCCGTAAGGTGGGGCACTCACCCCCTTGCTGCTTGGATGGGGGCCCCCCACCCTTGCCACCCTTGCCCCCCTCCACGTTGCCGCAAAAGGGGGAGGGGGCGCAATCTACCGTCCAAGACACCTTTTATCGCGGCTGAAAAAGCCACGACGTATGCAAGGGGGTCCTTGTCACAGGGACCGGGGGGGCGGGGGGGGGGGGGGCAAGTAGCCCGATCACTGGACACCTGTTTTCAAGGCCTAGAAAGCTATGAGGAACCCTTGTTGTCTGGAGTTCCGGAGGGAATTGATAACGCCCGAGGGCCGAACGACCGTGTAAACTAGCTTGCGATGATACGAATCGCCGCGGCGTCCGTCCAACGCCGGGTATTTGCCGGGACCTTGGCTCATCTTTTTGCCCCTGACATTGCCTTGTTTTTAACGTCTCCACATCCCACAACAAAGTATATATATATTCATTTTTTTTTTCATCCCACCTGTTGATATTACATTTTGCACATTTTTCCGGCCCCCGCTGTTTTCGCAGCTCAAATCAAGAGTTACATATCACGCACTCCTCCCGTCGACCCAAGATGATGTGCTTAATTTGTATCGCGAAAAGGGTTTGGCATTGTCTTATTTTGTTGACTCTCGTCGAATTGTCAGTAAAAAAACGCTACTAATAGGAGCTTCCTGCGCGTTAAGTTTTGCACAAGAAAATGGCCCGAACTCACGAAATCGACGACAGCAGTTAAGAAATATACCACTACGCCACCGAGGGCCGGCGATCCGTGTACATTTTTAAAGGCAACTCCTTGCGAAACCGAGATGGAATGTGCCCTGCTCGACATTTGCTTCGCTCCATGACCCTTATCATAAAGTGAGACGCTAGGAGCTATGGGTCCGACACTCGCGTAGCATGGTGATACTTGCACTGCTGCACACACTCTTCATCACAAGACGCTCGATATAATCTCACTCGTCTTCTTTTTGGTCGCTAAACATGGGCCCCCAAAAAGTTTTTTTGAGATCCTTCATTCCCAGCCAGCTGCAGCAGGGGCTTTTGACTTCTACGCGCGGTTTCGCGCCTTGCGCGTTCTACTTGTGTAAGGCAACGAATCTGCACTTGGACAGGAACATTGAGGCACGTTTTTGTGCACTAAAATAACGCCGATATACATACGAAATCCCTATAAATGGGGTTTCGGGCAACCTACCGGAGGGCTCGGAGCAGGTTAAATGGTCGAAGCCCGAAAGACCACGCCTTACTTTTCGCCTCAAACCTCTTTCTCGGCGGAGAGTTGCCTTAGGTGCTGTCAGGTGCCAACGTGCCTGTCGCACGCAAGGCCAAGCAGCACGCAAGATAAATGGCGATACGGTATGAGGCACGTGCTGCGCTCCAAAATACCGCCGTTATGCACTCGAACTCCGTAAACCCGGGGTTCGGGGCCACCGAAGGAGGGACCCGCACCATGCTCGGGCAAGAAAGGCACCTCAGACCTGGTAGGCATCAAAGCACAGCAGTCTAAGGCGTTTCGTAAGACAGCATCCAGGCACGGAACAGCCTTGAATCGCACCTTGATCCATTTTTGTTGCCTGCGGCATGCCTTACTGCGTATTGCATGACTTGACACGCCTACGACGTGCCTCAACGGCGAGGTCGTAGGTAGCGGTGTACGGGTCTGATATTCTTACGGCGGAATAGGTGTCGGGGTACAGCTTATCCTGCTGCTGTATCTGCAGTTGCAATGTAACAATGAAGTAAGAATCTTGGTTAGGTTAACACTCACGCTTCACGTTGTTGACTGGGAATTGAAAAAAAATAAAGCTTGAGACATGGGCACATGTAATTTTGGTTCATATCGCCGTGTACGTCGTAGCGAGCCGCTTTGTCTGCAGTCAGTCATGCTTCTTTTTTTTGTAGAATGTGATGAAATTGTATTCTTTGGTCGTTAACGCTCAAGCTGCACGTCGTCGGACCACAAATGAAATAGCGATGATACTGAAACCATGCGGCATGGGCCCATGGAACATGGTGCACTTCGCCGTGTACGCCGCAGCACGCCGCAGCCTTTTTTCATCTCGCGGTCGAGACGTTGAAGCTTGAGACGCGAATAATACAGGTCCTTGTGTTGATGACGCGAAAGTAAAGAAATACGAAGATGCACGGATGGGTCGTGTGGGATATGTGGGCCGGTTTTTGCTTCCATAGTTGTTGTCGTTATCAAAAAGGGCGTTTGTTGTACCGAACTAATTTGGAGTTCGATATCCAACACTAAGGGCCAGCCCAAACGAGGAAACATTATCGAAGAAAAAATACATTTAGACCTAACTAAAATGACGAAAGAGTAGCCGAGCCTCATTGGTCAGATAGCAGAAACTAACAGTAGAGATCCCGACAACTCGGTTTTAATATTCGTTTTTTTTTGCAAATAGCTAAACCATTCAGTTTGTTCGAAATGGGAGTCAAATCGTCGAAATACGGGATAAATAAACAGGGCGAAGCGGAACATGCTACGGTGAGCGGTTCGCAAGCGCACCATGGGTTGGGTAGTGCGTAAGGCTGCCACAGCGCTTGCCCGCCGTAGAAGCCAGCATATATATATGCATATATATTATATATAGGGTTAGGACATGACCAAGGGGTGGCTATGCAAGAAACCAGAGGGTCAGGACGTGGCTGTGGCGATATTTTCGAAGAGGGTGCCACTCAGGAATCCAACGATTGACGACAAACAACCATGACCAAAACACAACTTCAAGCAACCATGACCAAAACACAACTTCTAGTCTAAAGCACTCCCGGGGGAGCGGGTTGGACCACGAGCACCGCCTACTCTCAGGGGTGCCTCGGGTGTGCCGAGCCGGGTGTACTCAAATGCGTCGTTGGGTACATTCGCCTCGATTCGTGCTGTGGCGCTGCGTGTGGCGGTTGAATTATTCCGTGAATTATTCTGTCAAGTTGCACCGCGAGTTTTAGCGTGGAGGATCAATCATTTTCAGTTTTTTTTTTTTTTCCAGATATTCTTGAATGTCGTTTAGAACGAACCCGCTTTTTTTTTTGTTGTTCATCAAGAAGCGTACGAGGCTCTTCCTCTTTTTTGTTTCTTGTTTTTCTTCATTTTTTTTTTTCGGATATGTTTCCCTCGATTCGACTGGTCCTAAACCTAGCGTGGACTTGTTAAGGTATCGTATTCTCGTGTTCGATGGAAGAAATACACCGGAGGGGCTTGTTCACGGAGTGCGTAGTCTCGAATATCCTATATTTCCAAGCACAGATTGATTCAGATCACCCTGTTGAACCTGGTACAAGCTGCACTGTAGTTCTAAGGGGAGTCGCCGACCTATATCCTTAATGAGGATACACCCTTGTTGATAGTAGTGCCCGCGATCGGAGTATCGCACACAGCTCGCAAATACCTGGTGTGAGTTTCGACGAAATCTTTGGTCTCACAGCTGAAGGAATGCAATTTTCAGGTACCAGGCACCATATATGGTACTCCATATATTTTATTATATTACCTCAAATGAGAGTAATGGACTAAGAAACGAGAGAAAAAAAAACTCTTCCTATTTATGTATATTTATGGCCTCTTCATTCTTGAAAATAAGCAAACCTTCATTCACCTTCATTCAATTACAACCTATGGCAGTATCGTAGGGATAACCGTTCGTAATATCATATCATTTGTATATGCATATAATATGATATGTACAATAAGTACGAAAAATGCCAGTATGATACTTATGTAAGAACAAAATGTCCTTGGTACTCTCCTATTATCGCTTGACCCACGAAGCGAGCAAGTGGGATTCTGCGACGTGCGGGTTGGGCTGGTCGGATTCAATCCGAACAGTCGGGGAGACTTCGAGCGGGATTCCAAACACAGTCAGACCCTTTCGTGACAAGCGCAGGAGCAGCAGCAGGAGCAGCAGGAGCAGCAACAGGAGCAGCAGGAGCAACTGCAGTAGTAGCCGGCGCCGACAAGCACAGCATCGGTCGGATTTGCCTTTGAAGACCAGGGCACCGTGGCGGTGTCGACATCCTTTGGAGCATTGCAGAAAAGGCGTTGCGAGGCTGATACTACTGCTGGGCTCTCGCACGTTGACAGATGAAACCAAAAGTAAAACCGTGGTGGCGTGAAAACGGCTTTACGAACGAACGGCGATTTCGCTTGCAAGCAGCATCACGTGCACGTATGCAACACGTGTGTGTGTATTCTTCGCATTAAACCGATACTTTTATTCATCTACTACTATTAATAAATGGCCTCGTACACAATATATTACCCTCCTCTCCTCTCTGTCCTCTCTGTCTGAATTACATGCTGCTCTTGTCCGAATTACTTGCCATGGAAATGACAGCGGTTTCTACGAAGAGACCGAGGCACGTACGGCCCGGAGATAAAAGCCGGTGAGCGAGTGGGTGCTCAACGGTTTTTTCCCTTTTGCTCTCCTGTATGTATGTGTGTGTGCGTGCGTGCGTGCGACAGCGTTGTATGATGTGGCAGATGATGTGCTGGATAGGATGGAATTCCGAAAATTGCGCTTGCTTTTTTCGTTGTGTTCGTTTCGATGCACCGAAGGGATCTTTCGCAAGTTCGGCTTTCTACACACACCACTAATACTGCTGCTGTTGTTACTGCTGTTTATTTTCGTGCAACCAACCAACCAAGTAGATTGCTGACGAGTTTCCGGTGGATGTTCTTCTCCAGCATGCAGAGTCCCTCCTGGGTAAATGATGATACCTCGCAGGAGCGAGTGGGCTTGAGAAGATGGAGGACCGGAGGGGTCGGTGTTTGTATTCATGCGTATACTGTTCTATTAATTGTCGTTCTATATATTGATTGTCGAGAGAGATATACCATTGTTGTCGCCACCTTTGCATTTTTGTCGTAGTTATGTTTTTAATGCTGTGTAATGTCTCTTGGACTTTTTTTGTTATTCTGTAAAACTGTTCTAACGAAGTCAGCTGTGAGTTCGACGAATTTAGGGTCGATACTCATCTTTTCAAGCTGCGTACTATTGCACCCATCGCCCGTCTTTAGTAACTTTCATGAGTCAGAACCTGACATACGATGACGTTGTATTACATTACTTATGGTGCATGCTTTTTCGCCATTGCGTCCTTGTTTTCAGTGTGGTGCCGTGTCGCGTCTCGTTTGTATATCGTGTGTTGCCATCTAAACTTTTAGACCGTCGCCGTTCGTTGCGTCTTTGTTTTCTGTATCACGTCTCTTGTCATGTTTTTGACGGTCTTATAGCCCATTGCCTTTGCCGTTTGCGTTTGTTTCCCCTTGTAGCTGCTGCTGCTTTGTCCCTTTTAGTCATGATGCCACACCTCTAGTGAGCGCTGGGTAGTGATGAAATATCGTGGCAACAGCACGTCCTCCTTTCTTCTTCGAGCAGAGTACGGCATTACGCCATGGCGCAAGGCCCGCCTGAAAAACACACAGCAGCAGTAGTAGCAGAAGATCCGGCTGTAGCGGAATGGCATACACACAGAAGACGACCACCATATGGCGAAAAAAAGTTGCCGCTGTGAAAGGAAACATCTTAACAGTGGTTTTGGGCATGTGCCGATACAAGTGCAAGCATCGCCTCCCTCACGTTTTCGCAAGGAACACTAATATGAAAAATGCACGGACGTCCCTAATTGGTGTATAGGACTGGGAGCCGGCTGATTGTGCACCGCCGACTAGTTATTCAGTTGGCTTGGTATTATACAGCAGTGAAGTATTGCAGTTAGTAATAGTTGCGCGCGGTATTTGGCGGAGTTCTGCGTCTTGGTACCTGACGGCGCGTTTGTGGCTCGACGCGTACGCGTAGTGTTCATGGATAAATAATAAGTCAGTTAGTTGGCTTGGACCCTTCTCCGTCACCCAACTACTAATAATAGCGCGTCAACTTGCAAAAAAAAAGTCACAGCCCTACCAGTAGCCGGGCTTTAACCCTTTTAGAGCCCCCAATCCCCTTCCTATACTAAATCCAAGTAATTTTGTCCCCAAAACGGGTTTCCAGTGGTAAAGGGGTTAACACCCCCTGGAGGTAATGGAAAAGGGGAATAAATGTCCCTCAAGCTCCGCAGAAGGCAGGTGCAAGCGCGAGTTTTTTTCGTGGCAAGAGAAAGCTGCAGGTCACCGTAGGAAAAACTCCTGCTGGTCTCGCCGCGTCGGGGAAGCCTCGAGCGCAAAAACCCAACCACCACCAGGCGCACACGCAATACATGAACAACTCCCGCGCCGAAGGGGAGCGTGGGGTCGTGGAGCACGTGTTATAAGGCTTAGTTTGGGTTAGCTATTGGTTAACCATTTGCAAGTGGTCAATCGGACTAAAATACCCTATCAAATGGCGTCGTCGATAGACCATGTTTTTTTTAGGTCATGGGTTCGAGTCCCACATCCACCATAACAAACTTTTTCAGACTTTCCCCATGTCGAACTTGAAAAGTACTCTCCCCGGTATCCCCAGGAAATGAAACCCATTGAATGTTGACACGTCCGCTCGTATATCCGTCCGACCTGGTACCCCGCCGTTTCAGGGGGGGAGAGTGTTATAAGGCTTAGTTTGGGTAAGCTATCGGTTAACCATTTGCAAGTGGTCAAACGGACTAATACCCCACTAATTCCTCAACAAACGGCCACGAAGCGCGCTCTTTTGTTTTGTTTTAGGAGAGGGTACACATGAAGGTGTTCTTGACACGGGTTTAGCACAATCTTCTATTGTTGCAGACCTATAGACTACAGGTATGACAAAACAGCTTATTATGTGATGACGTGTTAGTTGTGGAGGCGACCCTAAAATATTGCAATAGATAAAATTAACCCACCCTCCTGTTAGTTGACTGTGCGCCGACGGCTGATGCTATAACTCTTTCATGTCATAGCAACGGCAGAAGGAGGACAGGCGTTAAAATCCCATTTCCAACTCCTAAAAAGGATCCTACTCTAAGTGCAAGTATTTTGTCCTTATATGAGAGCGGATCATGTTTTTTTTTCATGTATATATCCTCCGGCAGATGGGGAAACGTAAACCCATTTCTAACTCCTAACATCTTAGTCTAATTCCAAGTGATTTGTCTCCATGAAGGGAGTGAGTGCGGCGCTAAAAGGGCTATTTCAACCCCCTTTAGAAAATGCATCCACGGTGTGGCGAACAAACTACTTGGAATTTGTACGAGTACTTTTTTTTTTTCCCCCTAGGAAAACGGTTATAACCCCTCGGAGGTGCTGTAGGGATGAACGACATCGAGTGAAACCGCGCCCAAGTTTCTGGAAAAAATATTGGTACTTGGAATTAATGTAGGGTTCTCCCGTCAGTAAAAAAGGAAGCCCTCAGAGGTGACGGGGGTTTCGAGGGCGAGTAGATTATTTGGAATCAGCAGTAGTAGAAGCAAAAAATTGGGCTCTTGGAGGAAGCGTGGGCTGGGTCGCAAGCAGCAGACTTTGATCACTGCAATGCTCGGATCTGGTGGCGAAAGCGAAACAGTAAACGAAAAAAAATAGACGAGTTTGCGCGCAAACACTCGACGATTATGCAGCGAGAATGGTTGTAGCTCCTACAGCAGCAGCAACAGCAGCAGCAGCAGCAGCAGCAGCAGCGGCAGTAGTATCAATGTAAAGCTGATACGAGAGCACGCGCGACCAAACAAAAACAGTGCACGCGAAGGCGATCAACCCCCCCCCCCGGGGAACACATATCGCGAGAGTCCCACCACGAAACGCTTGGCTTGGTCGATGTCTCGTGATCACGGACTGTGTAGATCATGCCGGCGAGTTAACGTGAGAACAGCAACAACAACAACATTCTCGCTACGGTCGCGGGGCATATGCGGCTAAGATTAATCGCCCGTTTTCTTGCGAAGCACTACTTGTCAAAGATTCGCGTAAAGAGGCCACTGCTTTGCCGACAACGAAGGGCTCAAGTCCCGTTATCACGTTGCTATTGTTTGCTTTTGTAACTCTTTTTCCCTGGCATTCTTCCACTCCAGACGTGTTGGCGACTGTCTTGTGAACACGGACATATGGCGATGAGTTAACGTAAGTTCGTCAAGAACATGGTAGTAGCACATCACCCATATCGCCGTTTGCGGGTTCTTTTGGAGGGAGACGGAATAGGCTGGGCCTATTGCTACAACCACTGCTTACGATTAACGCGAGCATGACCGATACCAGTTTTGCATATACTGTATATATGTGTGATACAAGTTGATGCTGTTCTCACATTGACTCATCGCCGTGGTATAATCTGTGGCCGCAAGACAGACTCCAATAACTTATGTCATCCCGGTTTATTCTAACCTGGCAGGCTGCTTGCGGGGTTTGCACTGCCTTCGTTGAACTGCCACCGCACAATGTGCCTCGCTGCTGCCGGCGAGTGCGCGATCATGCGCAGCACCGCGTGCCGGTTATCATAACGCACACCCCGCCCTCTCACGCCCTCCGCCTCCGGCCCTCAGCGTAGTTGGACAAACAAACCGCGCACCGTGCCGCAACTGCAACCCCCCAATGATTCAAAACACCATTTCACCACTCTGTAGAAGAAATTAAGGACCGTTGGTTCATACGAATGCGAAAACCGTTCTTACTTTTTTGGAAGGAGGAGTGGTATGCTGTCTATGGTCAAATCGGAAGAAGCCGGAACGAACTTTGTTCCAGTCTGGAGTCGGAAAGGTGTTGCCGTACATTTTTAAAAATTTACCAGGTAATGAAAAACGTCAGACGTGAGTACGGCCGATTGAATGGTTGAAACTCTACTCTGCCAGCTGCGTGGTAATATCTTGTAGGAGATACTACCGCTCTTTGGAGGGATGTTCGATGTATACATCGGAACGACGTCTACCCTATGATGTCGGAGGGCGAAGATGATAATAAAAATATGTATGCTACGAATAACCTGCAGATAATCGCGTCGATATTTCGTATTTCATTGTCATTTTTCAGCCTATATACCTTTCTTGGTGTTCGTTCTTTCACTCTTACAAGTATTAATATTAACACATATTATACCAGGTAGTATACAGGAAATGTGCTGCGTTAGCACGCTTTTTTTTCATCAAATCTTGATGATCGTACAGGTCCTGTGGAAAATATATAGTTCTACAGACTAGCCTCTACCCTCTCTGGTTTATAATAAACGCATGGGAAACACAGTCTATTTTGTGCTACATATATTGAAATAGTAACTTTTTGGTGACGAACCAGGGCGATTGAAGCACTGCTCATGACCCGTTTCCATCTCCCCACCGCCCAACCCACCCATCCCCCTGTATTTCTCGTTTTTGTTCTTGTTCGGTTTTGCTCTAGGTCGGGATACGTTCGCAGGCCCGAACACCCCTTTGCCAGGGTTGATTTGCACGGGAGACTCTGTATGGCCTGGCATTGGCGTGCCAGCCGTTGCCGCAAGCGGGACTCTCGTGGCCAATATGATGGTGTCTCCTTTCAAGCACCGAAAGATGCTCCAAAATATCGACTTCGGCGGCGTTGGAGTCGAATAAAAAGCAAGAAACGGGCCGGGCCAGCCCAGCGCGCGCGAGAGACAGAGAAGGGGGGGGGAGATGGTTGTGGCTACCTATTAGGTGTGTTTCGCGGACTGAGTTATAATGGCGGGGGGCTCGTTTTTTTGTTCTTTTTTTTTTCTGTCCGTTTTGGCCTGTCCGTTTGGTCGTACGAACCCTGTTTTTGTTTTGCGAAGGTCCTTTTTTTTTCGGTATGGCGGCGGCGGCGCGGTCGATAGGGTTTGGAAACTGTTTATAACTCTTCTGCTATTTGTTGCTGCTGTGTGCTGAATGTTGATGAGCAGACATTATAACGGTTTTGATGGGGTTCGAAAACTGTTCATGTGAATTCTACTGCAACTACTACTACTGATGTGTGCTTGCTGGATATAGATGAGTAGGAACACTGCTTGCTTTTTTGCTGGAAATACATCGTACAACAAGTGGGACCCTTGTGGAATTTCGAAGGGAAAAAAAAGACGAATACAAAATGACGGGTGCAGCATCGGCCGCGCGAGGTAACGAAGCCCGCCTGCTTATTGGGTGCTGACAGCTTTTGTAGTGTCCGAACGAACCACGGTGTACGGAGCACTACTTCACCGCTCGTGCCGCTGCGCGCTGACACTGAGCTAGACCGTTGGGAAGACCGCCCTTCTTTTTCGTGCGTGTCGTTGATAGTCGTTTTTTTTCTTGGTATCCACGGGGGGGCTGTGAAGAACACAAACGCGCGCACGTGCTTGATGTAGAATTCTACGCATGTGTATACATGACATGTACTCTAAGGACGAAACGAATTGTGCTCTAGAGAGACCCCTGGGTTGACTACCGTGAGGCATACCTTGTACACAACAGCATATGGTTCGATGAGGGTGAAATTTGGAGAAGTGTGCTCGTGCCATGTAAATTGAAGAAGTTGTTCGCGCTCTGGCGTCCTGGACTGAGCCATCGATCGGCATCCACGATTTTTCTACGACGAAGGCACAGTAGAAGCTCTTATCGTGGGTAGGTTAGGTGCTAGGGGAGCAGGCGGTAGGCGGGTGCGTGACACCCTGCACCCGCGTATCAACACGCCCGAAGTCGTTCCTTGTGGAATTATTATTGTTCTACTTTTCTTTCTAAGCCACTCAAGCTCCTGTTTGTTTGCTGCGCTCGCTGCAACTAACTGCGAATCGTTTTTTACCAACCAAGTTTCACTATTTTATCATTATTTGTTACAATGTTTCATTCATATGTTGCATACGTAAAAAAAGGAACAATATTGTGTTTGTTTTTTTTGGCTGGCGAAAAGTTCTTGCGCTGGTTGCTGGTTGGTATTCTCCGCGTTTAGTTGAGACTGGTTTAGTTTTTTGCGGATTGCCTTCCTACAGGCACGCTGTTTTGTTTGTTTGTTTTTTCTTGCTGCCTCTTGTGTCCGCCTCGAAAACAAATCCTCGCGGACCGGGAGTGACTTGTGTTTTTTCGTGTGTTTTGACAATTTTCAACTTTCACAATCATTTTCGCTGACATTGGACTGCTGGACAGACGTGTTGTTAGATGTTTGAGAGGCCGGCTTGTTCTGTGCAAAACTGGAACTACGGTACGTATGACATACGTACAATGCAGTTATACACATATTGTACTTCGAAGTTTACGCAAACTATATATACGGGTTGTAGTTGTTCTCACATTAACTCGCATAATCAAGTCCGAGGTCACATGACAGGCTCCAGTCACTCTGGAGCTGAGGAATACCCCGGGGAAATAACACAAACAACCCAAGGTGGTACACGCATATTATAAAAATTAAAATACACTCCAGCTGTGAGATCGAATATTTTGTCGAAACTCATCTTTGCAAGCTGTGTGTGATACTCCGATCGCGCGTATTACGGGTTGTGTGTCCTCATTAAGGATATAGGTCGGCGACTCCCCTTGCAACTACAGTGTAGCTACCAGGGTCAACAGGGTGATGTTAGGCAGTCTGTGCGCGGAAACTATAAAACCTGTTTATGAGGGGGACAAAATCTGACAGCTGTGGAAGGAAATGCATCAGTTTATCAAGTGAATCCTGTAAGTCGAATATCCGGTGAGGGGAGGGCGGAGTTTTCAAGGACGTGGGGGCCTGATTTTGATCAAAAGGGGGGCGGGAGGGGGGGGAAGGGGGGAAGGGCACGGGTGGGGCAGGTCTATTTGTGCGTGGAAACTATAAATATTTCTTGTGGGGGAGGGGGGAATGTGGCGGGGGGGGGGGGCGGGGGGCGGGGGGGGAGGGCTTTAGGTCGCATAGATGTAGGGGTTGGCTATACGCGGGGTGCTAGGTCTCGGCGATGGTGCGGGTGTTCGGTGAAGAAGGGGGCGTTGGGGACGGGGGTGGGTGGGAATTGCAGCAGCGGCATGGACGGCTCTGAAACGATAACGAGGCGATATCCAGGGGTGGAAGTGTTTATTACTCTGGCGGATTTCGATAGTAGGTGGGGCGTTTATGCAGGAGGAAACGATGGGAACAAGGCGGGGGAGGGGGGGGGGGGGGGGGAGGGGGTTTCGAGAGGTTTAGGTCACATACGAATAATATTAAAATCAAGGATTTGGTCGACACTGCTGATGATCGCAACATTGTGTGTGATCTTTCGATCGCGCGTATTAATCATATATGTAGGGGCCTATTATACGCGCGGTGCTGGGTCTAGGCGATCGTGCGGGGTGTGGGGAAGGAGGGGGCGTTGGAGGGGGGGAGGGGGGATGAATGAAAGCTACGTCATGGATGGCTAGAAAGATAATGACGTGATATCAATGGCTTATTAGTGTTTATTACTCTGGCCGATTTCGATTGTAAGTGGGGCGTTTGAACGAACTGGGCGGGGAACAACTATCATAGCTGACGCAATTGACGCGTCCGCTATAAACGTATAAAAAGTGAAATCGGGAGTCAGCCTACGATGTGCCAGGTTCATACTACTGATACAAGTACACGCGCCTGAGAAATCCCGACTACAACGCTTGCCGTCCAAAGAAACATTTACCACGTACAGTACATTTTGAAACAAAATACTACACGTGGTACCAATGACTACGCATACGCACGTCAGACTCAAGTCAATTGGGAAAAAAAGAAGAGAAAAGAAAAGCGAAACGGGAAAGGAAAAGAAAAGAACAAAGACAAGAAGAGGAGGCAAGGAAAGGAAAGGGAAAAAAACACCATACTAGCAGACCCTAGGAACTGACTAGATACGACATTGGGCCCATAGAGGGTATCAAGTGAATCAATGGCATTGGGGGGAGAACGCAACAAGGCGAAGAAGTCAGGGTGGTTTTACGATAACTTGTGACGGCCACTGGAAGGCCCAATAGCTTCAGGACGATGATGGCCAGACCCAGACTTCAGTCTCTTGGGCAGAACGCCCCCCTCCCCCCCCCCCTCCCCCTCCCCCCCCTCCCCCCCCCTCCCCCCGGCTGCTTGGAGATGCGGACGGTGGATACCGCTGCCGCGGCCTTTGCGTGTCGCTCTGCAGCTTTGCATTTTTCCGCGTCATGCCATTTCGGCATGAATGACTCTGCTCCCTCCTCTACCCGTCGAAACCATCTGCCGGCCTTCTGTGCATTACTTCGCCACCCTTCGAACTTCATTCCAAAGGCCGGCATGTCCTCCTTCAGGTGCCTTCTCTTGCCCCCCAGGGTAGCCCTTACCTCCCTAAACGTCACCCTCTGTGATAGACGGTCCTCTCCCATGCGTGATACGAATCTGATAGGGGCAGCTCACGGTATGCCTACAATGGGATCCGAAGGGTGCGCCAGCTAGCGTGGGGCTGCGAAAGCAACTGAGTTAAATCGACACACGACGCGTATGAAAATACGTGGAAGTGTGGTGAGCTAACCTGCCTGCTGTCCTTAGAATTGTAGCTGCATGCAATGCACCTCGTGCACATCATAGTATACATGATATTTTTATACGAAAACATACTAAAAAAAATCAGGGTAGTCCTCGGGAAAATTCCCGAGGTAATTTTCCCGTGCTGTACGTCGGTCCCGGTACTCGGCGGAATAATTTGGGCAAACCGTGTACCGCCGAAGGCGGTACCGTCAAAAATCGAAAAACCGTCGACCGTTTAAAAAGTACCGTCATTTTGCAGCACCGCCATAAAAGTACCGTCAAATAAGCGAAGTACCGTTTCCCGTTTAGAAAAACCGTCATATTCAGAACCGTCAAAGATTGTAGGGTGATGGTTTTCATTGAATGTTTTCATGTTTTAGGTTTTATTGTATTATTGTTTACAGTAGTAGTATTGTTTTATTGTCTTATTTTGGTGCTAAATGTCTAAATGTTGTTTCGCGTGAGGCTGGTGAGTTTGTCAGCTTGACGGTTCGACGATTAGTCTAGCCTCTATTCGTCCGTTCTATATAGGTATGCAGGAACATCAGCGGGGTGGTGCCGGCATGCTTGATCGCCGCCCGGCAGGTACTGTCAAGTATTTCGTCATTCGTAATTCTGTATTTCTCAGTGGCGGAACCGTCATATTTCAGTACCCTCAAAAAAGTACCGTCAAATTTGGCAGTACCGAGGCCGGTACCGTCGTTTTGCAGTACCGCCAAAAAAGTACCGTCAAATATCGAAAAACCGTCTACCGTCTAGAAAATACCGTCACTTTTCGATACCGCCGAAAAAGTACCGTCAAATTCGGCGATACCGTGTACCGCCAAAAGTGGTACCGTGAGAAATCGAAATACCGTCAACCGTTTGAAAAGTACCGTCATTTCGCAATACCGTCCGATCTGGTACCGTAAACAAAAACGGTATGAAAAACTACACTTCAGCCGCAGAAAGGACTTTGATCAACACTCAGCCTTGCAAGCTGCGTGTGATACTTCGATCGCGCGTGGTACGGGGTGTGTACCCTCGTGAAGGATAGAGGTCGGCGACTTCCGTGCTTGATGCCAGGGTCAACAGGACTAAGACGCCCAGCCTTGTTCTGCGCACGGAAGCTGCACAACCCGGACAGAACTAGACATATGTGGAATTCGGTACGCACCAAAATAGAAGAAAAAAATGGCATGCACTCAATATTGTACGATATACAGGGAATAGTAGTACGTGTACGATGAAGTATGTGTTGTGTGTACATACAGCATGCAGCCCATTTCACGAATATTCGGTAATAGTAGTACAGTACCAGTAAGATTTTCTGTAACGGGGGGGGGGCAGCGGTCTTGACTACGTGCGAGCTGTGCATACTCTATGAACTATGTACCACAATACATATCCTTCCACAGCTGTCAGATTTTGTCCCCCCCCAAAACGTGTTTTATAGTTTCCGCGCACAGACTGCCTAACATCACCCTGTTGACCCTGATAGCTACACTGTAGTTGCAAGGGGAGTCGCCGACCTAAAGTCTATCCTTAATGAGGACACACAACCCGTAATACGCGCGATCGGAGTGTCACACACAGCTTGCAAAGGTGAGTTTCGACAAAATCTTCGATCTCACACAGCTGGAGTGTATTTTTATTTTAATAGTACATACCGGTAGGTACCAGGAATCATTATGCTTGTTCATCATCATGTCGTCATAACTCGTCCCAACAACAACACCACACTTACAAAAACACCATGTCAACGATGTGTGTTTTGTCTTCCCACTAATATCACGTATAAAAAATGAAAATACACTCCAGCTGTGAGATCGAAGATTTCGTCGAAACTCATCTTTGCAAGCTGTGTGTGATACTCCGATATTATGTTATTTCTACACTGCATGTGTGTGTGTTCTTCACATTAAACCGTTCTTCTACTCGTCGACATCCAGCACACCCAGTGTCCGTACTGATTCTTCACCCTAGAAAGATCAGCTCTGTGGTCACAAGCCACGACACAGAGATAATGCATCGTAATGCATTCGACAACGCAATGTCATGCCCTAGTACTGGGTAAGACAGGCACAACATACATACGTCAGCAACAGAAATACATTGGAAGAGAGAAATACGAAATAAACAAAAACAAAAACAAAAACAAAAAACAAAAACAAAATAAGAAAACAAATAAAAACAAAGATAAAAATAAAACAAAAAATGAAACAAACAAAACGAAGGGGAAATCGAAGAAACAACCCAACCGGAAAGGAGAGCCAAAGCTGCATGCTACATACCCAACGAGATCAGTGTGTGTGTGTGTTCTTCACATTAAACCGTTCTTCTACTCGTCGACATCCAGCACACCCAGTGTCCGTACTGATTCTTCACCAGTACACCCAGACAGAGTCCGTGCTGATTCTTCATCTTAGAACTTGTTTCACATTCTTTATTATCAATTCGTTCATCTTCCCCAGACACTATCGATCGCCTGCCATGATCGTGTAGTAGCTGGTATTGTTTGTAGACTATGTGTTTATCAGCTCAGTGTTTAGTTATGATCATGATGTTGTCATGCCATACATAATTTGTCCAAACGAATATGCCACTCGGTTCAAAACTCATCAACTCTCCAGATCAGAATAGTCATCTGTATGCGCGCATTTTACATTGTGGACAGGCACCAGGGTGGTAGTAGGTACTAAAGGGGAGTGACAGTGGTGTGCTTTGCTGCTGCTGCTGCACTGCACACAACAATAACAACAACAACAACTGCTGTACTGCATACAATAACAACAACAACAACAACAACAACAACAACAACAACAACAACAACAACAACAACAACAACAACGGCAACAGCAACAGCAACAACAGCGCCACCAGGAGATGGCAGGAAGCGTGAAAAACGCCACCGAGAAACTACGGCTACTTTTATTACACGTACGTGGTGTAGGGTGTGTATGTCGATCCGTCCGCAAAAAGCACCGGCAGCAAATGAATGAGCCGTGTTTCATTCATCCTCCTCACCATGCCGCCCTTTTTCTTTGTGATAAGGCCATGACTACCAAGTGAAGAAGTGACACAAAGAAATTGCCACAGGCGCGGTGGCGAAAAGGAAGGGAGCTTGCTCGTCGTATCATTTTGTTTCATATCTGTGTGTTATACATATTACCGGTACATGTATCATATATACCACACATATACGACCTATATCCTTCATGAGGACACACAACCCGTAATACGCGCGATCGGAGCACGAGTATCACACACAGCTTGCAAAGATGAGTTTCGACAAAATCTTCGATCTCACAGCTGGAGGAGTGTATTTTTATTTTTCTAATAGACAACGAGTATAATACGGGGATGACACTGTTAATATTTGTGGTCGGCACAGCTGTCAGCCATTACTTTAATTCTGTGTCACCTCTTCAAATTAAAAAAGCAAAGAAAAAAAATGTGGCAAGAGGAGAGATACATCTCGTACAAAACAACGCAGGTTGCAAAGATTAGTGTTGACCCTAACTTCGTCGAACTCACAGCTGACGTCCTTCAAATATTTTATAAAATATCTTACATATTTTTTTGGGTACATATGATGTTATATATACCATACAGACCAGACCAAGGCCAGTATATTTGTTGTGTTTGAAGACGAGAAAGTGTGGTGAGCTAAAGCTTTATTTTTCCCCATCCGCCGGAGGATAAAAAAAAAAAAGAAGACATATTGTATTTTTATATTTATAATATTCATACAATGAAATACAACTACGTTTTTTCGTTGCTCGTACGAATTAGTTACTAGTAGTAGTGTTGCTGGCTGTCTGCTTTCCCTTTGTTTTCATTTTCCTCGTGCCGTCCTGTTTCCCCTTTACTTTCCAATAATATAATTTTTCCTTTTCTTGTGTTTCTTCTCCTACTACTTCATATTATTATATTCTGTTTTTCTAGCAGATAGTCTGGTGTGCTGGCTTGCACACACGTACAAGCTTTTCCTACAGTACGTACGACTAACAATTGATGATGGTGTTCATCGCGGTTGGCTTTATTACATGACCGAACCATCTTGGTCATGTCTTTGCGATGTGTATATCTCGTAGTTTGGATCCACGGAGCTCGTCTCTCCATGGGCCATCGGCGCTGACACTAGCAGCAGCAGCAGCTGTCACATGTGTGTTATGAGGCTTAGTTTGGGTAAGCTATTGGTTAACCTTTTGCAAGTGGTCAAACGGACTAATAACCCACTAATTCCTTACTAATTCCTCAACATGTGGTTGTGCTGGGTGTAGATGGGTGGAAATGTCAGGTTAACGGGCAGAACACACACAGCAGAGTAAAATATAGAGGGTATATATTAAAAAAAAAAACTTTCGCCCCCCTCTCCCCCTCTTCTCCCCCACCCCCCCCCGCCTCACCCCCTCGAACACCCCGCCCTCTCTTCACTGGTTGTACGACTTACAGGATATACATGATAAACTGGTGCATTCTTTCCAAAACCGTCACATTTATCCCCTTGAAGGATTTATAGTTTCCACGCACAGATTGAGCTGCCTCGCCCGTCCCGCCCCCCCCCCCATGACAAACTGGCGCATTCTTTCTAAAACCGTCAGATTTAACCCCTTAAAAGATTCATAGTTTAGAAGCATAGATTTAGCTGCCCCCCCCCCCCCCCCCCCCCCCCCCCCTCGCTCCCTCTTGATCAAACCCAGGCCCCCACGTCCTTAAAAACTCCGCCCTCCCCTCACCGGTTATTCGACTCATAGGATTCACTTGACACACTGACGCATTTCCTTCCACAGCTGTCAGATTTTGTCCCTCTCAAAAACGGGTTTTATTGTTTCCGCGCACAGACTGACAACATCATCACCCTGTTGACCCTGATAGCTACATCGTAGTTTCAAGGGGAGTCGCCGACCTATATCCTTAATGAGGACACTCAACCCGTAACACCCGCGATCGAAGTATCACACACAGCTTGCAAAGATGAGTTTCGACAAAATCTTCGATCTCACAGCTGGAGTGTATTTTCATTTTTTTCAACATTATATAAAAGGGTCAAATATCATGACCACCACCACGACTGCTGCTACTACTTGTCAGTTTATTGTGCTGTTATTGTGCCCGTCCGTATGTATGTATGTATGCATGTATGTATGTAATACCAGGTACCTCGATGCGACCGGTCGCCCCGGTGGCGTATCAGGTTATCGTCGAGCCTGGTATAGGTCAGTTTCGTGAGTTCGAGCCCCGCCGAGTGCATACTCGTATAAATTCGTTGGGACTTTTTCTTGTGGACAAATTGACTTGCGGAAAGCGCGAGAGCGCGAGTTAGCAACATTCGATGAACAATCGACGAGCAGTGGGATTGCTGGACCCTATGCGCGATAAAAATTGAAGGCAAGAACCGGGGAGGAGAAGGGTTGACGCCTGTGACCACGGCTTGTCCAGAAGCTGGAAAGTAAAAGTGTGCTAAAAAAAAAAAAAAAAAAAAAAAAATACTACGAGTATTAATAACTACCTCGATACTATTAATAACATAAATTCCAAGAAAAATTCGACGCGGGAAGAAAGGGCTGAAGTTTTCTTCTTCTCGCGATCAAACTGAGGCCGCGTACCATATACCTGGTAGTGGGGAGGGCGGAGAAGAGCCTGATTAGCCAACCCAGATCTGAGTCACGCCCGTGAAGGGAGAAGAAGGAGGAGGACGGACAAGTCCGAAGATATTAGATGGGGGAAGCGAAAACAACATATACATGATGACGTTTATTTTGACAACTATTATAACAATAATGATACTTGGAGCGCAGCGAGTGCTACGAAGCAAGCAATCAGTTAGTTAGTTGGTTCTGACCACGTGACAACAAGTGGAAGGGGGGGATGGGTTAACAAAAGAAACAACAACAAAAAAGCAAACCATTTGATTTTCTACCCATCTGTTTTTATGTGGTTGCTTACTTCCTCCAGTCCGCTCCCGTTCGCGACTCAGATCCGGGGTCACATGGAATAGCTGGCACTCCCCACTACAGCAGCGCGTGCCTTCGTTTATATCCGTATCGCGAGAGAAATTCAGAGCTCTCTTTCTTGTCTCGTCAACTCGCGTCGAACTGCTGTGTCTCATTTTCGTCTGAAATTCGAGCCTGGAATGCTCGTAACGCGTTGTTGTGGCGCACTATTTAGACCTATATTACCATTCATTGTTAGCCTATAATACAACAAGAAGTCTTAGAGTGCTGAGCACGGTAGAATAATAATTGACACATTGGGTGATGACCTCTCCGTAATGAAAACAGCGAAGAAAAGGACGGAGGAAAAAGAACGATCACCATTTTCATTGTTCGTCGTAAGGCGCAAGAGCGTCGTGTATCATGTCCCATTTTGTGGTGGGTGGTAGATGGTGCATGGTGGGTGCTGGGCATAAGTCCGCACCACCAACAAAAACAACGACAAACAGGTGATGAACAGGCCAGTAAATAGGTCTGACCGATATAGATGGTGGCACGATGATGTGTAGACTGCTGCTTGCTGTGTCTAGTCTGCTACTAAGCTACTACTCCGGAGTATTAAATAACAGGTAGACGACATGTCATATTAATACTCTCAACAACAACAATGGATCGTACATTATTATCTCTGTGTCGTAGCTTGTGACCACAGAGCTGATCTTTCTAGGGTGAAGAATCAGTACGGACACTGGGTGTGCTGGATGTCGACGAGTAGAAGAACGGTTTAATGTGAAGAACACACACACACATACGAGTACTCCGGAGTATGATGTAAAATCTGGCACATACACCACGCTTATGCACCGCTTGAAGGGGACATATTTTATGACTGAGTATCGTAGTAATTATCAGTGCTAGTAAGTGCGAGCGTGCATCTTACGTAGCAGTAAGTAGGAGTGAATATTGGTGAGTGTTGATCAGATGTTGATGTTGATTATCATGCTGCGCCCGTGACGTCGTATGTTGGATCCCTTGCACTATAAACTTGTTCCGAGCACCAATGTTTCTCACCGATCATGCCTTATCATGCCCCAACCAAGGAGCAATGGCTGATCGACGCTCCGAGCAGCTAGCTCCTAGCCGTGATCGTCATTTTTAGCCGTCACTGAGTTATTGTTTCCTCTGAACTGTTCTATAAACGAAACAACACGACAGAAAAAGACCTAGACAAAACAGTCCAGATTAACGCGAAAAAAAAAAAAAAAAACGGATGATGATGGTGATTGTTGCTCGTGAGAGATGAGGAGAAGACGGAGAAAACACACTCCCATCACACAGCAACAAGCAGCTCGGGCAGACAGGCGCTCGAACGACAACGGGATTGATTGGTGGTGTTCGTGAGATGATGAAAGAGAGGACACCACCACCCGGCAATGCGGACACTCACACATGAGTATTGGATTATTGAATACCAGGTACTACACATGCAACGCAAAGTTCACAAAAACTACGACGAAAAAAAAGCCGTGAAAAAAGAAAATAACGCTCGGATAGGAACACTTATTACTTGCTACTTGTCGGAAAACATGTTGTATGCGCCGTTGACATTTCGATTAAATTTGTCTCCGCGCCAAAGCACTTACGCAATACATTCGAACTTTTTTTTTTGTTCATGTGTTTGTTTTATTGTTTTTTCGCTTTAATTCTCTTCTTTTTATGAAAACTCGTGTCGACAACCACGGGGTCCCTTACGCCTTGCCGTAGCCCGGGGCGGGCGTAGCAAGACTAAATACGTGCATACGTCGCAATTCAACATTTTTTTCACGGCACAAAAGGTTTGTGGTGGCCTCTAGCACTCCACGAGCTCCGCTAATATCAGGCTCTTAACTCTGTAGCTCACACCGAGTAGCCACAGCGCGTATTGGCAGCATATACGGTGTCCAAACCAAAAAGGTAGGGCTCGGGGTAGATCTTTGATCTTTTATGCTGGATCCGCCGTTTTTGTGGCATACCAACGGCATATGGTAGCGCATACACCCCCAAACCGAAACGCCTCAGGTTATCGTCAGGCGTTATTCATTTTCTGCGCCCAAGCAATCGCCGCGTACCTCTAGAGAAAACCGTCACCCACTTAACCCGTGGCAATCTACGAGCAGAAAAAAACGCACCAACACTCGCGGAGACGACGGGAGGCGCGAGTATAGTGCGTCCGCGGCAGAGACGCGGCGGTCGTCTGTGGTGGACCCTCCGCGGCTTCCGAAATTTAGCGGCCACGGTCGCGTGGCACACGGCTGGCTGCGACCAACCGGGTCGCGGTTTTTGCGACTTTGCAACAGCAAACCGCCAGGAATCATCACACACACCCGTTTGCAACGGCTGGAAAAATGCTGCGCGGGACGAAGGTAGCCGCAAGGGTGAGGAACCCCGCTCGCGAGGGCAACGACGGACGGGCGATCCAGAGTGTCGGTGTGTGTCGACAGGTGACTATCGGACCGGCGTCGTGGGGTTTAGCAGCCGAACCGAACTCATATTCTATCTACCTACTAATAGTCATGGCATAGTTGGTGGTGTAGATACAGGAAAGATTGACGAAACGTCCGCCACGTGTACCTACGAAGTAGCACGATGAATTGAATGCCTACTGCTGTCTGCCGTTTGTCGTTCGGGTATAGAACCACACGCAGAGAACAAAAAGAGCATGTAGTCGGGAGCAAGCTCGGCGACGTGCCTGGCACACTTATCACGGAGAGATCCCGCGCCGACTCACACTGCCTGCCGTGCTGAGACCATCGCATGTCGGTCTGCATCATCATCCACATGCTTGCTTTGACCCACCCCTTTTTGCCGGGAACATGACCTCCGCATCTCATGTCCATCGACCGCTACGTATAATAATGTAGTGTTGTCTAAACCACCACATAAAGTCCACTCACAAACACCGGAGACGGACAATTACAGTATGGAGATCGCTCTGAACCAAATTTTCAACCACTTGGAAATTAATGACGAAAATGAAACGCAGCCGAAGGATATTTTTTAGCAGCGCATCAACTTCCAGCGTAAGTCCACAACAAAAATATGGCCAACATGAACAAGGTACATACAGCACACCGACAGCGAAATTCGTTGGAGCGGCGTTGCTCGAGCTGCGTCCCATCTCGAAGGGAAGGCGAAGATGCACGGTGTCATCGCCGCTATGGCTACCTCACTCTCTCTGCCTCTTGTCTCTGTAAACCCGCCACGTGTTTCTTCGATTCCTGCAAGTCCGTTTGATGGATTTGATTAAATTTTTCCGAAAAATCGTCCTCGTTTCCGATTCATCCACTTCCACTCGATCTCAAAACTTCCGAATGCCACCCAAAGTTTCGCTCGATTAGTTTTCTTTCCGCACTGGACTTTTCCCGATTTACCCAAAACCGGCCCTAAGCTTCATAGTTACCCTAGAACGTAGTTACCATTCGCTGCCCGGCCTGCTGCATTCCCACCGGAGGTCGCGAACGCACGCCAAAAAAATACGAGGGTGAGTTTTTTTGTTCATACTGAAAGATGATACACGTGTTGTGCCGTCATAAGCCGCGGGCGTAGGCCTAAAAACGTCCGAGCTTGTTCAGTTACGAGAAGATTTTTTTTTTTTTTTTGAAAACTGAGTGATCTTTGCTGGAGGAAACCGATCATCGCCCTCGTCGTTTCTTGCACCCCCCCCACCCGCCTCCCTTCATTGCTAGGCTTTACCGAAGTACATCGTCGCGATTGCCACCGTGAAAAGGAGCGCCGCGATGCGCGTGCGCGTGCGGGGGACCGCGGGCGCGCGGCACCCCACTTGTCGCGCCTACCGGCTGCCGGCGGCGACGACGGCGTTGACGACGGCAGTGGTGGCCGTCAGCGCGCCGACCAGGAAGGCTACTGCCGAGATGCACAAGAAAACAGTAGAGCGATGCCCCGACTATCAGATTTCCCCGAAGGCGGGCGCAGCAGCGGCGGTCGAGGAAGTTGGTGCCCGGCCGAGAGAAGTTACGCTGGCGGAGCAGTTGCAGGACGTTCGAAGAAAGGCTCGGAACGAGCAAGACTACTGGCGGAAGCGTGTCGATGAAATGAAGAGGGCCGTTGTCGCGTACCGACGACGGGCGGAGGAAGCCGACAAGAACCTCAAGCTGGTCATGGTGAGTCGTAGCTTTCGGTTTTCAGTTTTTTTTTCTTGGTGCATTTAGGTTATTGTACTGCTGCGGCCGTTGGGTGCTTTTTTTTCTTGGTCAGCCATCCTGTTGGCGCAACCACAAAACAACGCGCATTCCTGTGTCATTCCCGGGAGCGTCGGCAAAGAACCAGCGTTGCGTCGGCAGATCCCGCAATGCGTTTTGTGACTACAAGTGTGTGATACGTTCTGCATTGTTAGCATGATTTCTTTCTCCTGACGTGCGGTCGAGGGCAAAGAGCAAAATGTGTACCAGGTATTTCGTACATACAGGTATACATGTCTTATGATACGTCGTACAAACATTAACGTCCCGCCGAGCCAAGCGATAGTATTTTCACGAACTCGCATTTCTCAAACGAACATCGGGTATGATATGTGCCAGGTATGATTTTTACGAACTAGCGCTTCTTCTCTGTGTCCCCAATGCGCCCGCCAAACAACCTTTTCGCCTTATGATAGGACCGACTTGGAGAAGAAGCCCTGGCGTCAGACGCGCTGGCTGGTTTCTTGCAGGAAAAGACCGACTTGCTAGCCGAAGAGCAGGTTCGACTTTTTGTTGCTGTTTTTCTGCGCGGCATGCAAGCCACAACAGCATTAGGCAGAGCATTTGATTTTGCATGGCATCGATATTACTTGAATATGCACAACACAATACGTATTGATTAGCCAGACTAGAAGTTTTTGCGCTCTGACTCTGGCTGTTGGGCTGCATGCTCAGAAGAAGTCCAAATACGCAGCATCTATATTCAGATTCATGCTGAAAACAAGTCGTTGGGTGCGATTGCCACTGGCCAGCCAAGTGTGCGTGGCATACGTAACCGTTGCATGGCATCGACAGTATTCATGCCGCGATTACTACGAGACCACACACCAGCCAGAAATAACGCGCACTGTGGACGATGTTCTACACGACACCAGGAATAAAGCTCAGTGCGGCGCGGGCTGCAGCAGCGCCCTACTTCATAGTTCAACAACAGCAGATGTAACGGACACGTGTCGTTACATTAGATGCTTTGTGGTATTCCTGTGCATGTTTGGGCCCAGTCTGTGCATGATTGGGCCCTTACCGAAGTTTCGTGCAGGGTGATTCATGCACACCGGCGGCATGTCTGCCCAGAAGTTTCCCGCTGGCTCGATGTCCTATCTCTCACTTTGCTTGGGCGATTCATTCAGTAATATTTTGCGGTACACTCATGTACCTCGAACGCCACTCCTCTTTGCTGCTGCTTCCGTGACCTACTCCTAGGCACGCAACGACGGTCTAAAGCAGTTGGTCGACGCTCTGCTGAAGGAAAGGGCTGACATGGATGCGTGGGCTGATGAGGTGAACGAGACGGCTTTAAAGCCTCGTGCTTGCAGCCTGATGTACTCAATGTACTCTTTGCTTCTTCATGTGACTCCTCGCTTCTCGGTGTACTCATTTCTGCTTGGTGTACATGGATTTTTTCTGCTTGCCGTACTCCAACCTCCGTTGCCGCGACGTTGCATATCATCAAGGCAGCATCAATCGCTCCCGACACATCCTGTTGTTGTTGACATCAAACGATGCGTGCCACGCAGCAGGGGACACTTTTTTCGGCCCCAGCCGCTCCTCCCTAAGTGAGCGCCGAACTAGCGCAATCCCTGATGACTTGGCGACGTGTCAAGCTTGCTGCATGTCACGTCCGCACCGACGAGCGCACAAACATTATCCCGGACGTAAACGGGGGCCGGGGGGGGGGGGGGGGGGGGGGGGGGGGGGGGGGAAGATGTTCGCAAATTGTTTTTTGATCCTGGCCGAAAATTAATACTGGCATGCCGTCCTGGTTTGCCATACTTCTTCTTTCTGGGCAAGTTTTGTTTGCAGTCGATGGTGATGGTCATGCTTCACATTGTCAAGAGGCTAAAAAAAAAGTAACAATATCACATACTGTGCATACGACGTGCGGCCGGTTTCCCCTCCACAGCCGGCTAGGGGCACGGAAGCCCTGGCCGTTCTCCTTCCGGACGGGAAAGCGGCGGGCCCTCCCAGGCACGCGGAAACCCAAGCTCGGTGGTCCCCTGGCCTGTTGCGAGACATTTACGTGCAGAGCAAGCGAGGCGCTTGCGCGTGTAAGAGAGAGCTAGCGGCGAACGGCGTCACCCACGCCCGGCGGCGATTCAAGGACACCTCACTTCTGGGAAAGGGGGCGTTCGGCGTCGTTCACCGCGGACGCTGCAAGAAGACCAAGAAAGAGTACGCCATCAAGACCACAAAACCTGTGAGCTGTGGCAAAATCATTCATGAGGGCGGCAGGAATGGCGGGTGTTTCAGTGCTTGTGGTGATCTTTTGGTTTTTTTTTTCATGTATGCAGGAGCTCTTGTGCCCATACGCGAGGTTTGACCTGCTGTGTATGCGCACGAGGGGCGGTGACGCGTTTGTTTTCTTGCTGCTGTTGGTGGTGGTGAAAGCGTCCTCGCATTAACTCGCCATAGCCATCATTACAGTCCGTGATACAATGGCAACATCACCCACGTACCTCCGACCCGTGTTTGTTTGTTTGTTTGTTTGTTTGTTTCATTAAAGGTGTATCTTATCTCAATAGCGCAAATAAGACGGTTCGCATTACAAATGAAAAAAACGAGAAAAAAACGGATTCGTGGGGTTTTCGGCAAAATGACAAGGTCTGATTCACCCAAGACGTATTTATTCGGACTATGATGAATTTGGTTGGCTAGTTCGCTACGTACCCTAGGCAGCATAAAACACGTATCCACTACTGCTGCTGCTGTGGCGGCGGCTGTGCACAGCTTGCGACAGCTTTTAGTGTCGTTGATTGCTTATCCAACCATTTCGGCCTTACCAACGTCACGAGATCCGTTCCCATTGGTTGTTACTGTTTTGGCAGGGGCGTGCGGGAACCGGCTTGGTGCGGGAGATGATCGCGTACGCCATGTAAGCTCCCCCGTCGATTTTTGTCCCGCCACGCAACCAACGTTCTCTTCGTGATTTTCATCGTAGTAGACATGTGTCATCGTCGTGATAGGTGCAGGCGTCATTATAGGCTTGTGTGTCACACGCGTGGGTAGCGAGCCGCCATTCATACCGAAACGGTTGTGTATGAAGCCGCACAAGGATGGCAGATTTTGCGTGCTGCTACTGTGTTTTGCCTCACGGAACGACGGCGGGCAAGATGCTGTGACGGCCAAGGTAGCTCTCGACGTATGCTACCCCCCCCCCCCCACCCCCCCGCCCCCCCCCCGAATTCCAGAGGTTCTGACGGCCGATATAACTGGCTCCCGGCTCATTGGGGCGCCCCCCCCCCCCCCCTGCTTCCCAACGCATCACAGGATGGGTACGCACAAGAATATAGTCGGCGTGGAGTCCTTGAGCGATGTTGCTGGAGCGGAAGGGCTGGTGATGGAGATCGCTGTGTGCGACATGTTTAAGGCGTGTACGGGAAGGAGCGTCCCCGCATTCAACCTTGCCCAGCAGATCAGGTGACCAAACGCCACTGTACTTTGAGAGACGTGCTACGATAAGGCTAACGTATTTGAACCAAGCTGTTTTGGCGGATGGGGCTCCTCAACCCATCAATGTCATAAAATGATAAAGTGCCCGGCATCGTCGGAATCGATAGAATGTGTCTTAGGTTTACCTTATTTTTAGCAAGGTTATGTTGGGTCAAGCGTACCATTTTTTCTCAGAGTCAGGCTTTTGAGTGGGGGTGCAGAGGTCCTCAAGTTGTTGCGTAGGACCATAGGGATTAAGGCCCACGATATACACAAAATACTATTATATACGTCCACCTTTTTCTAACCGTAGCTGGTCCTCATTGTTATGTAATATTCCCTCGTAAATAGAGGCCTCAGGATATTGAGGTGCTACTGCTGTATTTTACACCTTCCGTATCGTAACATGTGTCGTATGGCATGCACGGGAGGTGGCTTGTTGTTGCAACGTTTACGTCTCGAGGTTTTGCTAGTTTTGCATCAGAAGGCTAACCGTTAAAGGTGGTTTCATCTCTAGGGAATTCTCCAAAGCGTCCCGCCGTTTTGCGCCAACGGTCGTTACGTGTGTTGTCAATCGTTTTTAGCACCCGATTCAGGAAATCGAAGCAACGCTCCGTGTAAACAGTGACCGGCGTTCTTACCTGTACAGTGGGACATTCTAGGAATACGAAGGAAGACATAGTTGTCACAGACAGCTACTAGCTACTGTCGAACAAAGCGTCGGACTTGGCGATCACCGCCTAGTAACCACCATTGCTGCTGTAGGTGCAGCGAAAAAGTAGTCGCCTCCTGCACTATTGGAAACCGGTCTTTTTTTCCCGCTGACTGCAGCAGAACCGAAATCGCGCGCTCTCTTCCAAACTAACCGTCCATGCCACCCGGCATGGATAAAAATGGGGGGCGATGAAGCATGCCGGTGAGCCATAAGCATGTTCAAGTCATACATGCACGTCAACATGGGAACAACAACACGTTCCGGTGCTTGTACCTGCTGTTCGTTTTTTTAACACGATGCCCTTGGCATTTCCTTTTTTTTTTTTCTTGGCGTTGTTTGCGTTGTTTGTGGTCAGCTTCGAGGCCGATGCGACTGAGGGTCTAAGCTACATGCACAGCCTTGGTATCATTCACTGCGACCACAAGCTTGAGAACACCTTGGTCTGCCGCTCCGACTGCCCTACGGGCTTCGTCGGCAAAGTTACCGACCCCGGGCTGTGGTGCGGTGAGTTCAAGTTCGAGGGTAACCAAATAACTCCAAGAAGCGGGAATAAAAACGCCTCCCTGAATCCCCAAATCCCCATAAACCCTGCAACGTTTGGACCATTGTACCCCTTCACCAGCGTTTTGGGGACAGGTCGTTTGAGGCTAGAGTCAGTCAAGTCTTGGAAAAAAAATTAGCAACAATCACCGGTTACCCTAGGTCAGAAGACGTTTCTTGTTGAATGGTGCCTTTTCCGAGGGGGGCAATATGCAGGCAGCAGGTTTTGTTCTAACGATGCCCTAATTTGACGAAAACCATTATTCCTCCCCAGATTATGGAAACGTTTAATTGCCATTCGGCGAATCGGCAAACCAAATCTCTTAGTGTTTGACGAAAGTACACGACTGTGGGCTTTCTGGCTAGCTCAGCTTTCAATGTTGTGGTTGTTTTGGAAATGGCTACGTATACTGCATTGCCTCTTTTTTTGTGAATTTTAGACAGGATATGCCGTTTGTGTCCGGAAACAATATTGTGCCCTTCTAAGCAATTTATAAGCGTCGTCGGTACGGCCCCCTGTGCACGAGTTGGGTTGCGTATGTTCGGGCCACGGATGTGAGAGAAGGGTGCGTGAACAAAAAACATGTCAAACGGAGGGAGAAAAACAACCACCAGCACATATCCACCACCCTCGAGGATGAGAATCCGGCGGTGATCGCTGATCACCACGCAGGTCATGTACAGCAGTATATACGTTGAACGGGGATCATTGGCATCTGTGTCCCCTGTTCGTGACGGGTGCGCTTTTCCGTTTGTTTTCTCTGAAGCGCGGTTGCTTTTCATAGTGTCATATGTCAAGGCAAACCGTCGGACAGCAGCAATAGAGGTGTTGCATCACCCGCGGGGACTTTGTTGCCGTTCGGCGTTTCATATTATATACCTGGTGCCCGATATGGTCACACGCGCTGCTTACGTACACGTGTCACCCCGTAACTTACTGTTACAGTGCCGATACTCTAGCGTAGAACGCTCGATCCCGATACGAGGCACCCCCCTCGTCGTGCGCCTTCGCTGTCACGTGGCCACGCGGACGACCTCTCGCGGGTGCAAACAACATGACGTGCGGGGACTTTCGTTTGTCCTCCGCAACCTCACATGCGCATACACACAAGAAAAAATTTAACGCGCAGTCGACCGACACCCAACCGAACCACGCTTATCCTGATCGCATAACACCAGGCCTGGGGGAGGTGAGGGGCGTCCGTATGGGGACTTTAGGGAGGACCCCGTTCGAGAACGTCCTCGGTGAAGTCAAGGCTGCACCGAACCAGGACACCTTCGCCGTCGCGGTGGACCTGTGCTTCATGTTGGCGCACCCAAGCAAGAAATGCGAGGACATCAACATGTGGACTCACACGGTAAGGGGCATGTCCGCGGCTGGCGGGGGGTCTCGGTCGGGCGGTGATGGCCGGTGCAGGGGGCTGCTTTGCAACGAACGGTGGTGTGATGCTGAGAATAACTTGCCTTTGCGCTGTCTCGATGGAGCGCCTGCCGCTACGTAGCCCCCTTCTTGCCATCGCAATGCCAGCCAGCCAGCCAGCTAGCCCGTACTTTCCCCTTCACCTCTTAGTCCACTTGTCCAACCCCGAACGACTTCTTCGCCCAACCTCACCCAACCTCAGAGTCTCATGACTCCGGAAGAAAGGGAACGCCTCCGTCTCCTGCAAGTCCAAGGGGGGGACGCCAACCATTTCTGGGTGAGTCCGCGTTCAGGATCGATTTTTGTAGCGCTCGCCAATCGTTCTCACACGGAGGGGGGGAGGAGGGGGGGGGGGAAGGGGGGACGTCATGCCCAAGAGACTGAAGTCTGGGTTTGGCCATCATCGTCTTGAAAGTTGTGGGCCTTCCAATGGCCGTCACAAGATAGCGTAAGACTGCCCTAACTTCTTCGCCATGTTGCGTTCCCTCCCCAGTGCTATTTGATGATGCACTTGATACCCTCTATGAGCCCAATGCCGTCTTTAGTCAGTTCCTACGGCCTGCTAGTATAACTTTTTTTTTCTTTTCCTGTCCTTGCTTCCTCTTCTTGTCTTGCCTTTTCTTGCTTTTCTTGTCTTTTCTTTTCTTTTCTTTCCTTTTTCGTTTTCTTTTTTCGCGTTCTTCTCCCTTCTTTCCTTTCCTTTCTCTTCTTGTTTGTTCTTTGTTTCTTTTTTCCAATTGACTTGCGTCTGTCGTGCGTATGCGTAGTGATATATACTACGTGTAATATTTACGTGGTAGTCTTTCTTGGGTGGCAAGCGGTATAGTCGGTTTTTCCAGGCGCAAGTGATGAGACGTATGCACCGGTATGGACCTGGCACATCGTAGACTGACTCCCGATTTCACTTTTATATGTTTCTTGTGGAGGCATGAATTGCGTCAGATGCGATATATGCGTGTACCACCTTGGGTTGTGTGTGTTTTTCCCTAGAGTATTCCTCAGTTCCAGAGTGACTGGAGCCTGTCCTGTGACCACGGACTTGATTATGCGAGTTAATGTGAGAACAACAACAACAACAACAACACGCGCTCGATCGAAGTGGGCGGCTTTTTTTTTTCGCACTTGCTGTACCGTTTTCATTCATGTAGGGTTGTGGGGTCGTTTCTGCAAGCACGCTTCGATGATTGCTACGAGTGTATCTATGATATCGTGTGTTACCTTGAGTTTAGTCCTTTTGTCGATAACGCAATATCCCAGTAGTTCACACCTCGAACAGACCATTGATTCCCGCTTAATGATCTAGATCTTTCACGGAAGTCCTGTATGGTCTGTAAATAGTGCATGTTGCCTGTTATGAGCCGTACGACTCGCATGCTCTAGGTCATGTTTCCTGGGTTGGACCTGTGCTCTACCAGGTACGTATATAGATCCTGCAGAACATCCCATGACGACAGCTATAGGATCTGTTATAGGTTATCTAGATCGTGATCCGCCTGGGGTGTGTACTAATTCCAAGTAAGTTGCCTCCACAAACGTGGGTGCGGTCCCACAGGGGGTACATGTCACGTTTGATCGGGACGCGCCCGGTTTGACTTCCATGCTCTGACGTTCTACGCTGTTTTGACATGTGCCTGCGGCATGTCCACGTTGATGTTTGGCGTGTGCGTGCAGGCGGATGTGACGGACAGAACCATGTCAGACGGGACTTTGTCCCGAGTCCTCCTCCAGCCGCAAAACCTCAACCCGGCTCTGCCCCCGTGCGAAATGTTGAAGGTGAGTTTCTGCCGCATCGCTTTAAGGTGGTGATTGTTTTTCGTGCGAATGAACACGCACGTACGCTGTTTTGTTGCGCTCGATCGCACAGCAGAAATGATGTGTTTATGATTGACACTTTCAGTTGAATTGCACATCTGATAGCATATCCTTCGCGCACCGCAAACCCTGGGGGATATGGAATAGGCTCTTAGGGGCAGTACGTATTATCATCCCCTGTCTGTTGTATCGAACGGATTTGACAAAATACAAGACAGGTGTACATTCCGCGTACGATTATATGTTATTTTTCTCGAATACCACCCCGATCAGTAGACAGAGCCCTAATAAAGACTCGTCTACACCCTATCATAGACAAGTGCCCTCGTTGTGCCCAAGCGTTAGCGGCGCCTCCACGACGCCAAAATACAACCATCATCGCGCATGCCATAGCCTCATCGGGCAATATTGGCTACTCTAGCCTTTTCCCTTTGATACAGTGAAACGTCTCGCTCTCTCGGGAATCGTGCTGCTGCTCCGAATCTCAGCATCGAGTACGTTCGCCGTGCTTAGCACCACCGCCTGCGGTAGCTCAACGGCAACCAAACTTTATGTTTTCCTCGTACTCCGCCCCGGAGCGGCAGTGTGCACGCATTCCGCGCCCCCTTCCCTGCCTCGTCGATCGTGCGTGGAAGCTTTACGAGAGACATGCGCACCGAAGTCAACCCAGCCCTCCCGACCGCTTCATCCCACCCCTGCTGTACGTACTGCTGCTTGTGTCAATTATAGACGTGCGAAGTACTGCGGAAAACCGTCTCCCGCGATCCTACGGACCGCCTCAGCATGGCAGCAATGACCGCCTTCCTGCGTACGCTTGCAACCAAGACCGCCGCCTGCCTAGAAGCGGTCCCCGCCAAGCCCACTGCAGCAGGGAAGCACATTGCGGCTGGGGACTACCATGCTGGCCCGGCCCTGATGTCTCCCGAAGACATTCTGGACAGAACCGCCACCGCCCCTGTTACCCCGTTCCGCGCCCCTGCTGCTACTGCTCCGGCCCGCGCTCCCGCCGTGGCGACGTTTTCACAAGAGACGGGAGGCGGTGGTGAGGCCTTGATCAATCTTGTTGCCAGCACCAAGTGCAAAAACTCTCCTTTAGTAGTCGCGTCTGGGTCGCCGGCGGCAGGACCGGTGGCGGCTGACGGCAGTCGCGGCGGCGACGCTACTAGGGCTTCGGTGAGAGAGGAACACTCTTCCCACACCACATCGGTAGGACACCTCGCGGAGGGCAAAGACGATGCCCAGCGCACCCCGTCGCTCGGGGAGATCGCCGAGTGGATGCACCTCACGCCCCCCCCCGTTGTGGCACCGAGCAAGAAGCGGGGCACCGATGGTGCGGGCGCTGTTGCGCCTCCGGTCGAGACCGTCGAGGCGGTAGGCGGTGCGGCCCCGTCGGAGGGCCCAAAACCCCAAGCGACAGGGAGAAATTCAAAAGTGGTCATGCCTTCCTTGGAGGAGATCGTTGGGTGGACGGACCTTCCGCCCCTCCCGTTCCCCGGGTCGGCTGCCGAGGCATTGGCCAACCGGTTGGAGGCCGAGGCGGCCCTGAGAGAGGCGGACTCCCAGGCCACGGGCGACGACCTCTCCCGGTTTTTATTCCCCCGCGTCAAGGTATCCGCTACTAAGTTAACCCACCCCGTCCCGGCAGCCCTCAATATGGGGCACACCTGTAGGGGTGCTGGCTGTGGTGGCGGCGGCGATGGTGGTGTCAGCGTCCGTGTCGGTGTCAGTGTGGGTGGTGGTGGTGGTGGTGGCGGTGGCAACGGTGGCCACACGGGCTCTTCCTGGGAATCGTCTAGCGGAGAACGCGCCCAGGAGAGAGGGGAGGTGGCGGTGATGATGGGCGGGTCGGCGGCGTCGATCACTGTCACGGAGGTGCTTGCAAGGGGCTTCGACGCGTCGGCACCCACGGCGGACGGCGCCACCCCCCCGGCGGTACCCCAAGCCCACCCCCGCCCCCGCCCTCGCCCCCCACCGGGATTTTCGGCCTCGCCTGGAACCCGCGCACACCAGGCGACGAAAGACGGTGCCAGGAGGGCATCCACGGCACCCGCGGTCCTGCTCACCCCGTCGGCCATTCTCCAGGCAGATGGGGGCGGGCCGGGAACCCCTCCGACGTGGCCTGCGGTGGAGTCAACGCGGTGTTAGGGGGCTTGCCGCGCCGCGCGCTACCGTGTAACACGAAGGTCAGGCAGTGGGATCTCCTGATTCTCGGCTCTTGTCTGTCCCGTGCGGACGGCAGAGCGTTTCGTTTTGGTCGAGATGCTGGTGGAAGAACGAAAGAGCCTCGACCGCCCTCGTTTATGGCGTTTCTGTTTTGGAATGGGACGCATCGGGACCATCGGGACACTACTCATTTCTGAGAGGTCCTGGTAACTCCTGAAGAACGAAGTTGCGCTAGCCGTGTAGAAGGTGTGGCACAGATCGAGTGGCACGGGAGGCGGGTTTTGGAGGGCCGTAGATTATACGAGAGACTTCTTACGCTAGCCGTGCGACTGATTCGGCAGACAGGGTAAGGGCTTGCATGGCCGTAGATTAAGTACGAGAGGGTCCGTGGTTGGCGCTCGATAGCACGGAGGATTTCCCTTTCTATCTTGTTTTTCTTGACGATGGAAAACAAGGGGAACATTTCATGTTACATACTGTTGGGATTGCCTCGCTTGTGCAAAGGAGACGGGGCTTAGGCCCTACGGGCGGGTGCAAATACCTTCCGCGAGGGTTGGTAGCAGACAATATGGAGTCCACGGCGCGCACTCTTCCGTGAAGATACATTCGTTTTGCGATCAAATTTGTACATAATGCTTTTTTTCGGATCGAGATTGGGAAAGGCACGCAACAAGGAATGGCTTTAGGTGTTCTGATGCAGTCTAGGCCGGTACTCTCAGGCACGCTGTCGCTACAACACAGAATGTGCAGGAGGTGTATCCACCGAGGCTGGCGGTGTACAAAGGATTCCATTTGGGGTACTATGCGGCTATCGCCGCCGGCTCCAGGCACACATACATCCTTGACCGAACATTTTTTCGTTTTATTTGGTTCCGGTTTTTTTAGGCAACTTAAGCTATGGTACGTTGTGTGACACTTCAAGTATGTGCGTGCTCATTTGTTTCTACCCGTGTTTGCTCCAACGTCGACACGTTTCCAATTTGTATTTCAATGTTGACGTGTTTCATTTTTTATCCCTCGGTGTTGATATTTGGTTTGGTATAGCAATGTTGATACGTTTACTTTGTACATTAATTTTGGTGTCGTGTTTTTTCAACCTTCCTGCTGAAACGCTTTTTATTTTGTGTTGCACTTTCTGCGTGAACGTCGATATGTTGTCTTTTAATACAACATCGTTGCGATATTTTCCCTATTTGTATGTCAGCGTTGGGTTGTTTTTTGTTTTTTGCACCTGAACGTTGGAACGTTTTGAACTGCTTGCTATAGTAGAGCTCTGTTTGGCTCTAACGTTTGTCACCTGCGGCTAGGATGGCGGTCGAGTAGGCACGGCGAATCCGATCCGCTGCAGCAGTACCATGACATTCATCGCGCCGTGTAAGAGCCGGCACTGGATTGTCTCACCGGATTCAAAATGGGTGTTTCGATGTAATCCTTGTCTGCGCTGTGATGTGCGGTGATGTGGTACATAATGCCCGAACTATGTGGTTGGGGGGGGGGGGGGGGGGGGGGTCCACAGCGAGCGGTACATTTATCGCAAATACGTACGAGGGAGGGAAAGTTTAAGGGAGTTTACAGGTGGGGAAAAGTACAGGGGATACTTGGAACCATAGCGTCTTGTACAAATCATGCCTTGAGTAGGTATTTCTACGGAAACCTTGCTTGGATTTTATGTGGGCGGGGGATGGGGGATGCAGCGAGGGCAAATTGGGGCTATACAATAGATCTGGCCCTACAGCTTGTACTATTCACGGGACGGTGGTTGTGAATTCATTATACTGCGGTATGTGTTGTCGTGAACACTGGTGGTCGCGACTGTTAGCATTGATGAGGCGGCATGCCCAACTTTTGGTTGAAGCACGTTACGGGAACAGGAGTGGCAGCTTGGCGATCTCCTCATTGTATAATAGTGGAGGCAGGCGTGGTATCGGCAGAAAAAGGAAAATACTCATGTTTGTTTTTAGCGAATGTCTCGTAGAGCTACAGAAGTAATCCAGTTCGAGAAGAACGTCAACCGCAGACAGACGTACATGCGCTCATTTGTTTGGGCTTTTGAGTTCGTTCGCTCTCGCAGAAATAGCTGGAACAAACGCGAGACGGCGACGGCCGTCAACCGCCGAGTTATGATTGCGCTAGCGATTGCAATAATCCGAACGTCGACGTGTCAACCATTTCTTGTTTTCCGTATTTCTTGAACCCACAAAAGCGCATACCTTGGTGGTAGCGATTGTTTTCACCTGCAACTTGCCTCGCGCTCGCACAACGGGCAAACAGGTCTCTTCTCCCAACTGACCTCGATCTTCCTTAGTTTCTTCGACGACTGAAGTGATTGCTCTGTGGTCATGGATAAATACGAACTGCCAGTGTCACGGGTGCGTGGTGTCTGCAGTGCAACGTTCTGGAGGCAGTGTGGTGACCCGTTTTAAGGGACCTGGGTTCCTTCATTCAGTTGTACGTCCACCGCGAGTACAAGAGAGAGACGAGGTTCCTCAAGTAAGATTTTTGTACGCCTCTCACTGTCGACCGATTTTCTTTGAGGCGGCGTCTCTTAAAATGGTGCACTTCCAGACAGCAGTTTGTGTCGAACTTGACATGACTTGCCATGCATGATAGTCGAGTAGCTAAGTCTCCCAGACGGAATTAATTGGATTTTGTGATCCCATCGTGGCACGTCAAAATCAGCATGTAAGTTTCATGCACACAGCACGTCGAAAGCGGCATAAGATCATATTTCGTCGAAGCAGTCTAACAGTAGTACCAACTGAACAATGTTGTTTTTTTCTTCACATGAACTCTCATATTATAATCAAGTCCGCGGTCACGGGCAGGCTCCTGCCACTCTGGAGTGGAAGAGTACCCCTAGGACAACACACAATCAAAAAGTGTTATGTACGAGTACACTATACTTCAAAGCTGAAGCAAGTCAATACACCCGCCAAAAGATGTGAAAATAAAAACCGGAAGTTAGCGTACGTACGTGCCAGACGCATCCTGGTACATACCTGGTACGTTTCAAGACTCGCAGCTGAAACCGACTACACCGCATGCCACCCAGGAAACCAAACCAACGCACAAATCCGAGGAAAAAAACAAGAAAAAGTAATACTCGGAGTAATGAGGAAGAAAGAAGACAAAAACCGAGATAAACAGAAAACGAAGCAAGGAAAATAAATACGTACGTAGGCCGGCAGGGGTGACGTACGTAGCGTTGTAAGGCAAGCTACATACAGAGCGTTACGAAAAAACAACAACAAAAAACACGCGTCCAGCCGAATCCCACAAAATGGAAGAAGCCAACCATGTACTATTACACGGAGTGGATATATGCAGGAGCTCGCTTGCGTGGGGGGCGGCTGAAAAAATTCAGCCAACGAATCAGCCAATGCTCTCAATAAGCATGCGTACGAATGACCAAGCCAATTGGAAAATAAAAAAAGAAAAGGAACAACGAGGAAGCAACGAAAGGAAGAGAAGAATACCATTTTAGCATATCCTAGAAACTGATTGAAAACGGTATTGAGCACATAGTCTAGAGGGTATCAAGTGCATAAAGGGCGCTGGGGGAAAACACAACAAGGCGAAGCGTACGAAATACCCAAGTCAGTTGGCAAATAAAATAAGAAAAAAAAAAACGAGGAAGCAACGAAAGGAAGAGAAGAACATCATTTATCAGATCCTAGAAACTGATTGAAAACGGCATTGAGCACATCGAGGGTATCAAGTGCATAAAGGGCTCTGGAGGAGAACACAACAAGGCGAAGAAGTCCGGGGGGCCTTACGCTGGCTAATTACAGCCACGGAAAGGCACACATGTATATCATACGTCAGGACGAGGCCAAACCCAGACTTCAGTCTCTTGGGCACCACCCAGGACTCCCCGCCTCCGCCCCGCCGCGTAGAGATGCCGATGGTGGGTGGCACTGCCGCGGCCTTCGCGTGTCGCTCTGCAGCTCTACAGCTCTCCGTATCACGTCGTTTCCGCATGAATGCCCCCGTCCCCTCCTCGACCCGTCGAAACTATCTGCCGGCCATCTGCGAAGCCTTTTGTAACCCTCCGAACTTAATACTAAATTCCGTGATATCTTCCTCCAGGCACACCATCCACCAACCATTCCCTTGCCCCCCGGAGTAGCCCTTGCCTTCAACCAGCTCCCCAAACATCGCCCTCCGTGGCAGACGTTCCTCCCTCATACGTGTCACGAATCCCACGAAGAATATCCTCAATTTCCACACTGTCGCAGCTATGCTCTCAGACACTGTCTTGGTAAGCGCGCCGGCGTACGAGAGGGTGTTGTCGTCGCGCTTCCGTTTCCGCCAGCCGAGTTATCGGAGGAGCATGGAGTGGTGAACCTGTTATAGCCCGTCGTGGTCGGGCTTGTTCGGTCTTTTACGTCACGCGCATGTAGAGTAGTGTCTCGATCACCTCAGCTTTCAGCATCCGCCACTTCAACCGTTGACGCACACCCGGACGGGCATAGATTTCCATCTTGTACCGCTGGAAGTACGCCCGGATCCTCTGAAGATGCCGCGTCATCTCGACGCTGAGCTCCCTATCTGAGCTGCGAAATAAAAACAAGCGGCAGCCGGTGTATCACGCAGCTTGCAAATATGAGCATCGACCCCAAAAATTATCGAGCTGGCGTACTTAAAATACAGTTTCATGAGATAAAAATAGCCCTGAAAACTATACCGTAAGGATAGTGGGTGTTAAGTTACAACATCGTCAAAATCGCAGTTTTTTGGGCAAACCTCGAAAACGAATGTGTTCAACAATTTCGTCCGCTCCGGCGCCGGTGCGTGGATTCGCAAACAGGTTCCTCACCGGTTATCTGGGGGATGTCCTGCTGGCTGGGGTCACGGAGTGCTCGCGGGACAGCCATCAGCCTTGATTCGGGAACACGGCCCGGACATGTCTCGCTGGAGACACACGAAAGGTCGAGCGGGCGTGGCGGATGCATTTTTTTTTCTCGCTCCCATGTAGCTGAATCGCGCTCGCTGTTCAACGAGACCCTTACCATCCATCTCGTGTCGGTGCTCTACCAGCGCTGTCCCAGCTGTTACTTCGCAGGGTGATTGACACTGTATCGTACCTCTTGCAGTCAGGAGCCCTAAAAGACGGGCCAATGACGAATCTTGTCGCGCGCCGTTGTACAGGTATCTCGAAAAAAATATCAGTTTGCAATACTACGGTGTATTAACACTGTGCTGGCCATCGGCCGCGGACAAAGACTTCATGGCAGCAGTTAGTGTTTTTAGCGGAGCAGAGCCTTTTGGGTGCCACCCCTATAAACCTTGACTACAACTAACAAATACCGATACTATTGCACAGGTAACCAGGACATGCATACGGTAATGAACAATTAGAGCTCCGGGTGACTGTTACGTGGAGGCGTGTAGCCTTCACGCGCCGCAGGCATGTAGGGCCCCGGCATCAGAGACCCCCAGATCTCGGAGGGGCGCCGAGTAAATGCCACAATTGCGTTAGTACATAGCCGAAAACCAAATGACGATAAAGCGTGTTCAGACCCTCAACACGTTGTTTCGCCTAATAAATCGAAAGCGAAAAAGGCGACTTAATTGTCTGTCCAGCCTCCGTCGAGAAGAAGGATATGCCCAGCAGGTTTAAAGCCTGAGGCGAAAGGCGTTGCGCGATGCGAGACCGCGTGTTGCTGGGTCCAGGCATGGGTCTTACCATCGTCGGCGTTGCGTGGGAATAGAAAAGCAAGCTTGTTTCAGGCCCAAACTTTTCACATGCTAGCGCACCCCTTGCGATCACACCCTTTGCTGCCAGTGCCATCCCCTTTCTTATAAATCCCTTGGTAACACACACCCTTGTTATCATAACATCTGCAAGCTGGCCGAGGTCTGTTGACGCTGCCGCTAGCACACCCCCTCGTTAGCACCCCCCCCCCCTGTTAGCCCACCCCCTAGCTGCGGGGCTCTCGTGCATGCTGTTATCGCCGGAGATGCGTTAGATGGCACACACCTCCACCATAGCACACCCGGTGATAATATTGTTTCAACTCAACATGTTTTCACCTGGGTGTGCTTTCTTCCGTGTCACCAGATATACGGTAGTTCATATGTCCTACGCCTACTGCTGTCTTCTACCATGGTATGTATAGTGAATGGCCCCAACTCGATCAGACGTTAGGTAGACGCATCAGCCGGGTTCTTCTTTCTACTCCAAACAAGATCGACATAGCGGATTATTGCAGGCGCGTGCAACTCGAAACTTTATTTCAGACTGTAAAAGTAGTGGGTATACCGCACTACATAATAAGATACCGCCAAACCTGCCCATAGAGCAATCACACTTCCAGAGTTGACTCTACGCATATTTGGCGTTGGTATAATAACCGAAAATCCGAACTACATGTTTTTGTGTTAGTATATACCAATTGACCAGAACGCAACCCCCTCGCTACATGTCACGAGGTGGTTAAGTCGACGATCAAGTTCTTCCACATATTCCTTCCCCGGAAAGAAAAGCGAAGCCTGGTACTGTAAAAATCCAAGCTGCTATATACAAAATGCGACCCGAGAACCAACGCCCGAATGGGTAGAGGGTGGACGGTAACCACTGGACCAAGTCCGGCGGAAGGCTTTATTCCCTCCCCGAAAATCGAACCCCGGTATTGCAATAACCCAAGCTGCTATTTTCAAAAAAGCGACCCGAGGACCAACGCCCGAAAGGGTAGAGGATGGACTGTAACAACTCGACCAAGTCCGGCGGAAGGCTTTTTCTCGTGGCCGGGGGTGTTGATAGTGGGTGAGCTTGCGCAAGTCCGACACTACCACCCCGAACGATGACGTTCCCGGCGGTATCTCCACCGCACCTGATCTGCAGAGACCAGGTCGGTTCGACATACTCACGCATCCGTATACGGCGGCAGTTTGTTGTGTTGCTGGAGTAGTAACGGCGACCACCGGTAGGGACAGCTCGTGCTCTCGTGCTCTCGCTACCACGTGTTTAATTGACACACGACAAGTATGGAAATACGTGGAAGTGTGGTGAGCTTAAGCGTTACTTTTCCCCCTTCGCCGGAGGATAATAATGTTGATATGAAAAAAATATACCGCGATGAGAAGCACCGACCCGCTCAATAGCTTGGCAACTTGACTGCACGTAAACATGATGATACGGTATCTGGAAAATCGTGGAACAAACGGGAGGGGAAGTTGGTCATTTTCGCATGTACCCAATATTGCTCGTGTACTACGTATATAGTCTAATCGGTTGAGTACCTATGGATTATAAAGCAGCCTTATATCCACCCTGTTCTCTTGTGCAATGCATTTTATCAAATTTTTCTAACGAGGTCAAGTTGCACGAATTTAGGGTCGAAACTCATCTTTGCAAGCTGCGTAGTACGTTTTTGTATAGTCTATTCGTGCTGATACCGAAAATAGCAACCGCTACAGAAGGATAGTCACCATCCTGTGACGTTATACAGGCACAGGGTATGTATTTTCGCTGCACAGAGCGTATCTGTCGTACCATCCATGTACAGTCGTGCAACATGTTTGCTTGACGGGTCACAAATCATACCCGGTATACCAGAACGGGTTAAAACATACCAGGTACTAGGTATCATCAACTGCCAGCTGAAAGCAGTAAGGCGCTTGACCGCTGCCACAGTTTCTGTCACGCTCCTCATTCCCACACTGCTGCAGATAGTGTCATACCAAAAAATACGTGCGCCGATTCCATGCTGGTTTGGCGTTACGTTTATGCATACGTACATGTAGGTAAATACGTATATATACATACATACTGTACCCAATCAGTCATCAACCATCACTGGCTAACCTGTAACCTCGTGTTCATGAAGGCGCAGCATCTTGGTGGAAATATCTGGTTAACGTGAACATCACACATGATAATTGACCTGTACCATGTTTCACCAACATTTGCTTGTCGAAGCTAACGCTATTGATAACCAGATTTTCAAGTATTATTAATAATAGCCTATTCTATGTCACACAGAGCACGACCGGATCAGAAAGTGCTCCTTCGGATGTATCTGCTCCCTGACCCCCTCGATCAGGTGAGGGTAAATACACGTTTGTTAAAAAATATTCGAAGAATACTATGCAACAGGCATCAGGTAAGAGACGCGGGCTACAATTCGAGGTATCACGTTTTGGCTGGAACTGTTTCTGAATGACAGCGCTTCTTAACTCTCCTCAACCAAAAATCGTCTGAATTCCAATGTTTTTTGTAGCAGCATGCTTTGTTGTGTGCTACCTAGGCCGTGGGATTGTTCATCGGGTAGAGCCATTTTTTATTCTCTCCCAATCAGCGTTTTGTGTGCAAGGCATAGTGTGTATACTCCACTTCAGGTTATGAGCCTCCGCAAAAAAGTTTGTGTATCTCTGTCATACCGTAGCATGCGCCAAAAATGCCCCCAACTCTAAACACTAGATTACAGTTATGGTTAGCGGCAAGCTATCATGTACTACGGCAGAAGGGAGAGCCCTAGGCATCGGACGGCTCATAAAATCATGTCCTGTTGTACCTGGTAGTACAATTTCCAAACACACCAAGTATCTGCTACAAACGATAACACGCAGAATTCAGACCCTGTTCATACTCGCTCGCAAGGCGAAGGGGTTGTCAATCCTGATGGGAGGAGGAAAGGGGAGAACCCGTATTGAATCTGCCGATCGC